>OY770007.1:48100116-48700116 GCA_963669245.1 Quercus cerris | reverse complement strand
TCAAAAAATCATTTGAATCTGATAAAGAAATCAAATTTTGTTAAAAGTGACAAAACCATTGTTAGGTCTAGTCATCCACCTCTTGAGACTATTTTGATAACTACTGGCAAAACTGATGTTAAAGCTTCTCCTTTCAAAATTGCTCATGATCAAACTCCTATTATTAGTCTTATTGAACAAAACAATTTTACTAATGAATCTTTGCATGTATTGGTCAACAACTTTACCTAATTGAAGAAAAAATTGTTGAAAAAACTGCTTCTGTTGAAAAACTTATTTCTGTTAAAACTGAGAAACCTTTGATTAATTTACCTAGTTATGATAACAAATTCAAGTTTAAAACTTCTCAATCCAAAACTCTTGAAATTGTTGAAAAAATGCTTGCTGATTTAAAAGTCAAAATGAGGGTACTTCTACAAGTACTCATGCTGCTTGCACTATTTCAAGAAATGATAAAGAAATTGTTTCTGATGAAAACATAGATTTTGATACTGTTTCTTCTGTTTCCGCTAAAAAGGTTTTTGAAAATGATTTACCAAAAATTAAAAGATTTGTTGGAAATTCCAAACCCATGTTTCTTACAAAAAATTGGTATTCAAAACCTACTCCTCCTGATATGTATATATGATTTAGAATTTAATTGAATTTAGACTCTTGTGTTTTTGCACCCAATAATTCACTATCCATAAAATTTAAAAAATTAGATGGACAGGTAATGCAAAATTGGACTCCAATTGAAATTCAATTTAGAATCTAATTGGATTTGGAATCTTTGATTTTTATACTTTATAATTCACTTGGCATAAAATTAAAAATTAGATTGGACACGTGGAGCAAAATTGAGAATCTGATTAGATTTTCTCTAAGCTTTGGTTTTTAACACACACACACACATATATATATAGACATTGCATTTATGAAAATGTATTAATTAACTGTTGTTGATACCATATTTTCTCCACCCTTGATTTGCATGTCAGACCCTGAAAAATTCAAAAATATCATCTTCTTTCCATGGGGTTGCGAGAACATCTAGAATGACGTAGTGCAACCCGTTTGGACACCGAAGCGCTCAAAGTGCATCTTTCAGCCAAAATGACCAAAACGCCCCTAGTCAACCCTAGGTTGGCTGAAAGTTAAACAAGGTCAAAATCCTCTCAAAACAGTACCTTTCATAGTTTTACATCAAACCTAAGCTCTTTGGAAATTTTTTGGCAACTTTGACCAAGTTTGACTTGGAGTTGACTCTTGGCAAGCCCTAAAAACTCTAATTTTGATCTGGCCGTCAGAACGGGTTGAAACTAATGTCATTGTGAAGATTATCAAATTCTCAGTCCAACGACCATTCATGGGTCAAAATCAGAGTTAGAATGGCCGAGATATCATGAAAACCGGGTTAACTCATTGATCGATACACTGCTAACTTCCTTGAGCCATAACTTTTGATCAAACCGTTGGATTTTCAAGTTACGTACCTTTTTAGAAATTGGAAGTCAATATATTTCCAAGGGTTTCAAGATCAAACCCATCCGAGGAAGTTTGTTGGTGGTAGTCCTACAAGGGCTGTTGCCTCGTAATTCGTGTTTGGGCTATAAAAAGGCCCCAAGCACCTATAGACCAAAAAAAAAAAAAAAGGAGACTTTCCAAGGTCCTGCTCTTTGCCTGGATGTTTTCTACACATTTCCCCTCTCTTCCAAACATATTTTTACACATAAAAACACTCACAAAACAAATAAAAGCCTCTTGATTCTTCTCTTCACCAAAAATACAAGGTATTGTCCTTATACCCAATCTTCTTTTCCTTGGTTCTACACATTGGATTTGGGGTTTAGGGGTGTGGATGTAGCTTTTTAGCTACTATCCACACCCTTAACTTTCTAAATCTTTTTTTAGCATTTATCTTGCTCTTTTTTCCCAATAACATGATTTATTGCTTTATCTAGCATGATTCTTGCTTTATATTGCTTTTAGCATGCTTTTTAGCTTATTTTCATATGCTTCCATGTTTGTTCATGTGTTAGTTGCCTCTTCTACATGTTTTATGCTTTATGCCATGCTTTAGATGCTTAGATATTTTCTTTCCCATGTACTGATGTTTGGGTCTACATGCTCACATGCTTGATATTATGTCTCTGGCTATGCCTTGCTAGATCTACATGTTTGTATGCATGTTCTATGCTCCTATGCCCATGTCCATGTCAGTCACATGCTTGTATGCTTGGGTTTACGTTCTCCCATGCCTTTATGTTTATATCTACATGCTTAGATGAATATCCACATGCTTACATGCGCATTTCCATGCTTAAATGTGTAGATCGGTGTGTTTACATGCTTAGATCGATGTTCCCTACATGCTTTATGCCATTGTCTATGTCCTTGCGTGCTTTACGCCATGTTTAATTATGTGCTTAGGCCTAGACCTTGTTTGTCATGCCATGTACTATTGTAGCCATTTTGTTCATTTTATCGCATTTTCTTGTGTTTTGGCCTAATGGTTAGGACCCAATTTAGACCCTATGGTCTTTTTCATCGTCCGTACACCAAGGCCCACATCAAAGGGTTTGGATCATCCTATTTGCAGGTCTATGCTTGCTTACTTCAATATTTTATGCTTGTGCTAACCTCTCTTGTTCTAGGCTTTGCCATGCTTGACGCCCTCCGCAGGCTTGATCTTGTTTGGTTACCTCCAATGCCCATGAGGCCTTGTTTGGATGTGACCATTTGGGAAGCATCTTCGGATGCCGGGTTGCTTCAGACATACCCTTCCCTTTCTACTCCGTGCGATGCTATGCTTACATGTTTGTTTGTGCCACTCGTTGGCTGTCTATGCATCTTTACACGCTTGCTCACATGTCCATGCATGAGTTTTACTTGCTAGTGTGTCGTCCATGCTTCAACACAATGAAGTTATGGATATTCGATCCAAACCTACATTTGTCCCTCATGGACACCACCTTTTGTTTGCTTTCTTGCTTGTTTGCCTTCTCGCTTGTTTGCTTGTTTCTTTGCTTGCCATGTCTATCATGCTTATTTGCTTTATACCTCTTTCATATGCTCTTTACATCTTTTTCTTCCATTGCTTGTCTACTAGTTTCTTGTCTTTGTCTTTGCATGTACACATATGGAGCGAGGATGCGTGGAGCTAGGGCACGGTCTCCCAAGCACAAGCAAAAAGGGTGAGGATGCGAGCATGTGGATATGAGCTAAACGGCTATGTTTAGTAGATTTAGGAGTCTAGCCTCTCCCATTTGGTTATATACTCTTTTAAACCCCCTTCATTTCTCCCTACTTTCTCTCTTAGATGGGTTGTATTAGGTATATCATGCCATATACTATTCGTCCTCATCTATAGAGTATGGACCTCTGTTTACTTTCTTGCACCTATTTTTTGGGCCATGCTCTAAGGATGTAGGCATTTACTTTCTTGCTTTGTGTGCTTGTATTGTGCATGACGTATATATATATATATATATATACTTGCTTGCTCATCCTGGTGTGATTGTCACAGGCCATGTCATTTAAGGCAAAGCGATGCCTAATTTCCGCCACGAAAGTAAGGTGACATGTCGTCGGATTTTTGTTGTGGAAATTTGGTATTTGCCTGAATGCCTTAGGAAAGCATAGATTGGGACCACACCCATTTAAAAGCCAAACCTCAAAGCCCCATGCATGTAAAGCCCTGAAAGCCAATGTTAAAATCATGTTTTTCACTGCCAATATCCAAAAATTAAGGTTTTATCAAAACAAAGGATTGTCCTTGGACAAGCGTTATGGGGTGCCTAATACCTTCCCCACATGTAACCAAACTTTCGGACTCAAGAATCAAGATTTTTGCCATCCACATTAGATTAGGAAAAATGGCCTTTTTCTTAGCCTAGGATCGGTAATAAAATCAACTAGAAATAAATGACCAATCACACCTTAGAAAAACCCAATGATTGGTGGTGACTTCACTTACCTTTGCTAATCACCTAAAATTTGGCCAAGATTCCTGCCACACCTCCAAAGGTAGACCTGCCTTCCTCCCCCGCAAGAGAGAGCACCCGAAGCTTCGCACGAACCACACCATTATCGAGAGGGGCCTCCAACAGGCCCTGTGCGCACAGAAGTGTTACCACAACGGGAGGTCGAACGAAGGCCTGATAGTTTTCCAGCCATTCATGGCCTGGGCATCGACAACTGTCATGTTTTAATGAGATAAAATGCATTTATTTCCATGTATTTATTATTGATAGATAATTAATAAATTAGTGATATAAAATGAATTTATGTGGCTATTTTTATAAAATTTGTATAACAAATTAACAATTTAGTGGAATACTTATCACAGAAAAAAATATTTGGAATATAACATTATTCCTCATGTTTAGTTGCCTTGAGAAAAATCAATACAAAAATCATCAAAAGGAAAAAGCAAATTCAATAACACATGCAATTAATAAAATAAAAAATATTAATTTTGCGCTTAAATCAATCAAAATAATTAAATAATTGTGAATTTATCAAAGTAAATTTACATTTCCTAACTCATTTTAATGACATGTAATATATATGAAACTAACATTGTAGTAGCCTAAATTTGTGCCATGTAATTAAGAAAGTATTAATACGGTAATGAATTTCTTTTTTATGTATTAATTATTTAAAGGTGGTGCATTAATTATTCATTTAAATGATTTTTAATCAATTTTATTTTTTCAAGATTTATATGGCAAGTAATTTATTCAATATATAACATTCTTGCCTAAATTAAATTGCTTTTAAAAACAATTAAAGCAAAAGTCCAGTAAAAGATAAAAGAAAATTTAATAACACATAATTAAGAATATAAAAATATAGTTGTCCACTTAAGTTAGTTGAAATATTTGAATATTTGCCAATTCAATCAACCAATAAATTCATACTCTTAATTATGTTAATTTTCACAATTTGCATTCCTCTCTCTTTTGAATATGTAATATGATTGAAGTTGATTCCTCAAATACTATAACACTTTAAAACTATTATACATGGTGAGTTTCAGTTAGTTCAATTAATAAACTCTTTTGTCGCTTAATAAAAAGTTTGGAGTTCAAAGCCCATCTACGAAAAAAAAAAAAAAAAAAAAAAATCCTAGTGAATATCTTATCTTAATGATAAAAGAAATCATCATGAAGTGGACACAATAAATTAAAATTCTACCACACTTGTATATAAAAAAAATAACAAGTATTATACATGGACTAGAAATAATTTCTTACAAAATATTATAAAATGCACTGCACATTGTGCGGGATATCTAATACTTCATAAACCCATTTGAAACATGGCTATATATAACATTTTTTGGGTAAATCTTTTTTATTTTTATTTTTATGGGATTGAAGTGATAGCCCAATGGTATTTTCCTTTGCGGTATCCCATGTATATATATAGTTCGGACCCGATCTTTGTCTCAACCATTATCTACCTATCTCAAAATAAAAGTAAAAATTGTTTTTTATTTTATTTTTCTTTCCTTTCTGATAAATCATATCAGTTAAGCAATAAGCAATAGCTCAAGAGAAATATTTGAAATTCACGGAGCCAAAGAGGTTTGTCACTTGCATGAATTATCTTATTTAACAAGACTGAGATTTATGACATTAACCTTAATTATTATTGATAATTATTTGGGTTATTCACAAATTAACATTGCTATTGAAAATTTCATCCTCCAAATTTGCTTCCTTCACAGGTGTTCACCTTGGTTGGATTGAAGCTCTCGAAGAGCTTTTCTACTTGAACTTATTTTTAGTCATGAGGATTTATAATCGCAGTGCCTGCACCTGTTGCAATGGTTGCTCAAGCAGGAGGGTTGGCATGCCCTTCCAAAAAAGGTTACAAAGTTAGTTTTATTCCTTTTAACTTTTATCAATTAGCCTGAGCAATTGTTGTAAATATTTATTTGATTTTTTTAATATAGTTCCAGACTAGCAAAAAGTTCCAATTAGAAGTAAGTTGTAGCTTAGCCTTAGCATATGACATTCTTTGAAGATGTTAAGAAAATTGCTACCAAATTTGGTCATTAACATTGCTTTTCTTGACTAAATGAGATTCTCTAGGAATTTAAAGTTTTCATGGAGGCAATATGTGCCTTATGTGGGTATGCTTTCCGAGTATGAATTATTCGTATGAATTTAATAAATTATTGAGCAAACACAAATAGTAACAATTCCAGCTGGTATAGGAATTGATTATGACGGACAAGGGTATATTACTCTTGGTGTGTTTGGATGATAAGATTTGGGCATTTAGATTTGAATTAGGTGATTAAAATTCAAATACTTTGTTTGGATAGTTTACAAAGAGTCAATGATTTGGATCTGACAAATTCCCTAGGGATTTTAAACCTTAAAATCTTTGAATTTTGAATATGAAATAACTTCTTAATCCAAAGAATTTTAGAAATCCATATGACATACTTAAATATTTTTAGCTTTGGAATTAATAAGACATTTTAAATTCATCACTTTAAAATTCAAGTATCAAAACACAACCTTATTGTATTTGGTCACAGAAAATGTAAATTGAAAACTTTGAGGAGGTTGAAAAATACTTATAAATGAATCATCATGATTCCATCACCCTTTCCTTCTCTTCATAACGATGGATGTGGTTTAACAAAAATATATTCTTATTAGACTCTATTGCATAATGGAACTATGATTTAGAGAAATTATTTGTGCTGAGAAATATTTGGTGGTTTCTATATATGAATTTTACCATTAAGAGTACTTGTGGTTATTATTTATTCAAAAATCAATACAATGTAACAGCTTAAGAATTAGTCACATTGTTGTAGCATACCATAAGATTTAGAAGTTACTCGAAAGAATGCATTTCATAATTCATATTGATTTGGTGCTTTGAAAAGCGTTTTGTGGTATTTTTCTCTCCCTATGTTGATAAAATTGTCAAGTTTGGTTCTCTTTCAAAAGACGTAAAAAAGATAATTGTGCACTTAAATTAATTAGCCTAAATTACTAAATAATCATGAACTCACACATGAAGTACATTCATGTTCTTAATTATGTTATTCTTAATATTCTAGTTTATTTTGCCCGCTTTCTTTTAATTACAAATATAATTGAAGTTGATTTTCTAATTTTATACGACAAAATAAATATTGAGTCTGTTTGGTTAGACGATTTGGAAGCCTAAAATGCGTTTTAAAAACCCAGAACAATGTTTTGCAATAGCAACTATTCTTAACTTTTTTGCAATTGCCTTTTATACAAATACATTCGTTACATATTTTCTAAAAGAACAATTATTATATATGAGTCATGAAGAAAACTTTCAAATCATTTCAAAATGAACTTATTCCCGAGATCATCTAGTATCACTAAAATATATTAAACATCAAATTCCATTAAAAATTTGTCATCATTTTCCACAGAAATATTTGCTCATTTGTTAGATGGAGTTTCATTCAAGATTTAAGTGATAGTTTAATGATAATGATATTTTTTGTGATGCTTTATGTCTTATTTTATTTTTTGTGGTGCTTTATATTTGTGATTTGAATTCCACTTCTATCTCTCTTGACTTTAAAAAAAAGAAAAAAAAAAAAAGAAAAAAAAAAAAAAGAAAAAGAAAAAAGAAAGAGGAATAGAAGGAGTTTCTTTCCCGGAAGTCCTGCTTAATCCCCTACCAAAGATGACCTCATGTGTGGTGGAATTTTCTGTCTTCTGTTTGTCTTCATGATTACAACGGTTACTGATATTTTTTTATTCAGTATCTAAAGTGGGGTTTAAGTAATTAATAAGGGATTTTACTAATGTGTGCCATAAGAGCACACAATAATTTTCATTTTTGGAAAAATTTTTCTCGGAAATTGAAAACATATTGACAGCTTTTTTAATTCCTGAGAAAATGTTTTTAAAAGTGGATGTCTTAATGTGTGCCCTAAGGGTACATATTAACCGGACCCATTAATAAGATGTTCAAACACTTGTCTTAATACAGCTCAACAATTTGTCATTGCTTCTCAATCCTACCATACATGACCTCTAGCCTTTATAAAGTAGAATAGAATTAAGTGATTTTCATAAATTCAACGGTTACTGGGATTTTCCTTTTCTTTTCTTAACTTATTTTTGGAAACTTGAACCCTGTCATTTGCCTCCATACCTGACAAGCACTTAATACTTGCGGAGTGACCATTGCATTAAGAGTGCACGATGGTGGGATTTTCCTTGTTATTATCTTAGTGGGTTTACATAATTAATATGATGTATCAAGACTTCAAATGACACTTGTCTTAAAGCAGTTCAACAGTTAAATACTTACTTACTGTGGCATCGTTATCATTCATGGTTTTACATGCCTTTGTTTCCTTTTTTTTTGGTCACATTTGTGGTTAACTTTAACTTCAAAATTTTCTATTCAATTACAGAATTTCCACTCAAGTGTTTACTTGAATTTATAATCAATTAATTAGTTCTAATCTTAGAGCATGCTATTTTATCGAGTCTCATTCTCAGGTCTCTAGTTTCAGTGCTATGTTCAAATTTGGTTAGTAATTCAGTGCACTAAATAACTAGATAATGTTCTCTCACTATATATGTGTATTGTATACATATAATTTTTCTTATAGAAGAAAAAAGTTATCAAATAATAATTGCTCATTTCCTTCTGCATGCAATGGCTTCATCCTCTGATAATCCAACACACAATGAAGAGCATACGAGAAAGGGTGGAGAAAATGGTGGCTATGGAGAAGATGACTTTTCTTCAAGCTTGGATCTACTCCAAGGAAAATTTCGCAAATGTAATCTTGATCCTTTGTTGTTTGGTTCATACCCAATTCAATTAGGTGACCCTGCTCATTTTCGAATGAATTGGAAAAACATTTCTGACAATGAGGTAATTATTTTCCTTATTTTCCTTAATATTCAATTTCCCATTTTGAACATATATTTTCCTTATTTTCAATCTTGTTCATCTTAGTTTAACAATTTATTGATAATATAGAAATAAAAGTCACAATATGGAAAATTATTCAATACTTTGAAAATATATATATTTTTTCATTTTACATGAAAGATCCATCAGCTCTACCCTTTGGGCTCTTGTTGATGCTGATGGTTCAGTTCGTCCTAGTTTTCCTTTTTCTTATGGATGGTTTTCAATAAAATTATTCTTAATTACCAAAAATAAATAAAATTAATGAGATTTATTATTATGTGAGATGGTAGAACTTTGATTCCGGAATATTGAATATTTGCTTGTTACAATATTTATTGATATTACTTGACTACATGTTCATTGTTTTTCTCTTGATTAATGTAGATGATAATTTTGCTGCTGTTTATTTATTTATTTATTTATTTATTATCTTTAAGGATGGAAAGGGGTTCCGTATGAATGAAACAAAGAAGAGATGCCTTGAGGAAATGAGTGAATATGACGTGGGTGTAAATTTAGATTTGGAGCTTAGATTGTCACCACCAGGGCTGAGTTTAGAAGGCAAGTCATCAAAAGAATCAAACACTTCCCCATTGTCATCTCAAGATATGAGGTTAGCTTTGCATTTGAAACTAGATGATATTCTTCACAAGAGCCTAGCTGATGAAGTGCGATCATTGTATGTGATGGGATGCACCTGTTGCTTGATGTATGTCATGGTGCCTGAAACCAATCCCAAATGCCCCAAATGCAAGAACACTTTGATGGATTTGTTTCGAGATAACCCAGCTAAGAGATCAAGGAAGATCTAATTTGCATCCTCAAAGAACAACAATTTCAGCCTCTTTTAGACTTCTTGCAGTTTCCAGTTATGTTCTTTTTATGTTTATTGTCATTTTCATAATCATTGCTTGCTTTGGTTAGCAGTACTTTGTTTCTTCATTTGGGTGTCTTTGCCTTAGAAGATAGACAATTCAGTTATTATCATTTTGTTTTACTTATGTCAGAACTTATGTGCAACATAATGTTTTTCGGCAATATGAATTGTTACTGTTGTTCTGTTTAGATTCAATTGATAGCTTTGGCAAATTCCATGATAACTGTACCCGATAGAATAATAGTAGTTAAGTGATTGCATTAATTATTTCGATTAAGTTGAGCTTTTTGGTAGAATAAGTGGTCTTAAGTAGCAATTAAATCTCCAGCCTATCTTAATTCTTGAATTTAAAAGTTAAAATTTTCATTTAATGAACCTCATTTATTAGTAGAAGGTTAAACCTAAATTTTGGGTAAGAAAAAAGTGCTAGAATAATAATTAAGTGATTAAAGAGTATAAATAAATAACACATCTAGTTGATATGATAGTCTTTTATATTTTGATATTGGAATTAAATAGCAACATTTAAGACATCTTCTTTGAGACAAAACTTCATTAAAAGAAAAGATTGATTTAATTGTTACCTCAATGGAAAAATATTTGCAAACTGTCTAGATAGTTATTTTTCCTAAATTGATCATGAATTCTAATGAGTTTGGTTTGCGTTCATTACTCAAATGCATTGAATGTGACACGGACAAGACATGTGTCCCAAATAGATATGTTAGGTTTCGTATCTCATTTCTTGCATTGGAGTATTAGACATAAACCTGGCCAATCTTAATTAATATCATTTTTGTTCTTCAACTTTACATTCAAATTCTCTCCTACATCAGTGTATAATCACTTCCTATGACTTCTTTCCAAACTTGGAAACCATTGCTATGTTCTTGCCTTCTCTTTGGTTGGAATTATTTATCCATTTTTGGATTATGCTAGAAGATTGATATATCAAAATAGGTTTTTCTTTTGGTAGTAGTCCTTCCGACATCCTTCCGACATCTTAGATCTATATATATATATATATATATATAAGATTTCTACAACATTATTTATGTTCTATGTTACCGAATGTAGAGTTGTTAAGAAACAACAAATTTATTAAATGACTCTAGCTGAAATGAGAATGTTAATGTTAAAGTGAAAATACATAGAAAGATATTCGAAATGAGTAAATTGGCTTAAAGATAAGGGTAGCACTATTGATGAAAAGATGAGGGGTAAAATATCATTTTCGTCCCTAAACTATCACAAAAGTTCGTTTTTCGTCCCTAAACTTTTAAAAGTTCGTTTTTCGTCCCTGAACTATCACAAAAGTTCGTTTTTCGTCCCTAAACTTTCAAAAGTTCTATTTTCATCCCTAAACTTTTCCAAATGTATTGATTTTCGTCCCTCTCACATCAGCACACTGTCAAAGCCACGTCAGCACTCTGTCAGATGGAGGGATGAAAATCAATACGTTTGGAAAAGTTTAGGGACGAAAATAGAACTTTTGAAAGTTTAGGGACGAAAAACGAACTTTTGTGATAGTTCAGGGACGAAAAACGAACTTTTAAAAGTTTAGGGACGAAAAACGAACTTTTGTGATAGTTTAGGGACGAAAATGATATTTTACCCAAAGATGAGTGAGAATCGCTTGAGATGGTTTAGTTATGTTTAGAGGAGATCGATTAATGCACTGGTAAGAAAAAGTGAGTTTCTTCAAGTTGAGAGACAGAAAAAGGTAGATGAAGACCAAAAACAATATTAGTAGAAGTACTACAAAAAGACATGTCAATTAACAGAGAGAATGAATTTAAATAGACTAAAATGAAGGAAAAGAATACGAGTAACCATCAACCATAATAAATTATTAGCTAAGCAAGAAGAAAAATGAACTAGCACTTGTTACAATAGATGTCATTTGAATTAAAAAATCATGGTGTGAGAGAAAATTAATGTAATTTCAAGTCATGTTGTAAGACTCCCTCCTTTCATATGAATAATGGTGTTCACTATAAATTTAATTAGTAGGATATTCTCAAAGAAAAAAAAGAAAAGAAGGTAAAATTTCTAGTATTATATGAGAAAAGAGAGTTTCACATCGTCATACTCATGGAGTACTGAATAATTACTCTTTTAATGTACCCCTCCCGTTAAAAGCAATCAATGCAACAACCTTAGCACTTAATGGCACTTGCAATAAGGATTTTTTTTTTTACTCGACATTAAGCATTATGAAAATGAGGAAGTTGATAAATGACAATAGCTAGAGACCTAAAGTTAGTAAATTTAAATGATACATTTATTCTACAATTAAATGTATTGGCATATGTCAAGTGTATTTGATATGGACCAATTATTGCTTGTCATGTAGGATTGTTAGTCCATTTCATTCTAATGAATTGAACACTCCACCAAATGTCAAGTACTGAAAGTTCTAAATAGGCTCTAACTTGTGGGTTCTAGTTAGCTTAATTGGTAAAGTCTCTTATGGTTGTATAAGAGATTTGGGGTTCAATCCCTGTCTACAAAAAAAAAAAATGATTAGTGTTTTGGTCTGATGATAAAGAGTTATCATTAAGAGCAAACGCAATAAGTTGAAACTCTCTAAAAAAAAAAAAAAGTCTCTAACTTTCAAACTTTGAGCTTTTCAAAATTCGTCATAGAGCTCTTTAACTAGTATATACCCCATAAAAACTCTTTTACAATTTTGCCAAATGGCCTGAGGTTGTTTTAGTGCATAAAACTCTTTGGAATAATTACAGTAAACCCTTTTGGGGTATGGCCCGTTTTCACTTTGCCTACCCGTGGTTCAAAACTTATCACTTTGCCCCCCTGAGGTACCTTTCGTTAGAGATCTGTTACCCACCTCTCCCTTTGCCGTTTGAAAAACATATTTTTAGAAAAAAAAACAAACATAACAAAGATCAAAGAGTTGGAATTTTTGATTGCTTAAGAACTTCTCATAGAAGTTCTTATATAAGTTGGAAGAAGAAGAAGAAAGAACTTTATTATAGCCTTAGACTTCATTATACCTAATCTCCAAAACCCATCTCTTTCTTCTTCTTCTTCTTCTTCTTCTTCTTCTTCTTCTTATTTAAGAACCCACAAAGAAAAAAACCTAGAAAAGCCAGTAATGCTTCCTTTCAGATTAAGCGTCGTCGTTTTGTCTTTGTATACAGTTGTTTCCGACGAGACCGAACTACAATGAAGATGGGCTTGGGCTTGGGCTTGATGGGTTGTCGCAGTTTGCTGAAGCGCCGGACTACCGTAACGGGAAAGAGTGCCCACTGATGAAGAACAAGGATGTAATTATCGAGGTCTTCAGTGAACCGGTTGAGATTTCCAACGGACCAACGAAGAGTAACGGTCCCCGTAAACATGGACCAAAATGCGAGCAACAAAATCGCCACCAATGCCCAGAACTTGTACCGACCTTTACTGAAGAAACTTGAATCCGAGGTTTCTTTCTTCGCTGTCGTTGCTGGAATAAGCCCATCTTCATCCTTCATTTCGATCAAACCCCAAAAAAAAAAAACAAAAACAGAGAGATACGAGGAGTTTTTTGGAGGGTTCGATTCGATAATTAATATGTAAAAATTTTTCTTCTAATGTAGTTACCATGCTGTTTGTTTTTTGTTTTTGTTTTTGTTTTCAGTCTGAGGTGGACTATTGGATTTGGAAGAAGGAAAAACAAAAACAAAAAAATGACGACACTTCGTGGGTTGTGGGGTTATGGGTTTGTGGGGTTATGGGTTGTGGGTGAGGTGGTGGTTATGGGTTGTGGCTTGTGGTGGTTGTGGATTGTGGGTAAGGTAGTGGTGGTGCTGAGTTGTGGGTTCTGATAGTGGTGGTGGTGGAGTGGGTTTCAATTTTTTTTTTTTTTTTTTTTGCTTTTTGATTGTGGGTTTTATTTGATTTTGGCTTGCTAGTGGTTTGAAAAATGAGAGGGATTTTTGGTCTCGATTCAGAGGATTTAATTGGTTTTGGATGTGTAACTGAAAATTTTGAAATAGATTTACAAATGTTGTGTTCTTGTGTTCATGAGGAAAAGATTCAATGGTTCGTGGTTTTGATCCGTGTTATGTCTGATTTTTAATAAAATGGTGTTTTTCTAACGTCTGAGGGTAAGGTGGGTAACGAATGGGTAACAGAAGGTACCTCAGGGGGGCAAAGTGATAAGTTTTGAACCACGGGTAGGCAAAGTGAAAACGGGCCATACCTCAGGGAGGTTTACTGTAATTATCCCAAACTCTTTTAATCTTTCTAGCGTGATGCTATACGCGCCTTAAAGAATTTCTCAAGCCTCACTCATTGATCAAGCTTTATTGAGCTCTCAACATTTCATCAATCCCTTAAAATTTTAAAAGGATGGAGAAAAACACATACTCTCCATTTGAATCAGATTCATTTTATAGTTTAAATTAAATTTTACAAATCTAAAGGGGCACAAAAACTACAAACTACTATGTCATTTATATATATAATAATAGGTGAAGCAGAGAGAAACTCAAATAGAATTCTAAATTAGAGTTTCAATTTTGTGCCATGTGTCATTCCAATTGTTCAATTAGAATCTGAAATTGGAGTCCAATTTTACTATACACATGTATAAAGAAAATAATCAGAATAATGTAATATGATTTGGGGTTGTTTTCGAGAGAACCATTACTTTGATTCATTGTTTTTATTTATTTTTACGTAGGTTTATTGTTCTTTTGGTTCAAACTTCAAAATGTCTAGGAAACTATAACATGAAGCCAAATATGGTCCTTGCTTGATGATTGACATTTTTTAACATTTTTTGAAATCCTTTGGTCCTTGCTTGATGATTGACTTCTCTTGCAGATATCAATCTTGCACGAAGATGGCTTTCAACCTATTTGGTGTGACCTTACTGAAAACAATATTTAGCACATGGGAAGAATATCCAATGTCAGCCTTGTGAATTCTTAAACCTATTAATTAGTCTCCTTTATGGCAAACACCTCTCTCTTAGTAGCTTCATGGCTGCCAATTTAGTTTCATATTACTCTATTTTGGCTTATAGTTATGCTACTTTTGAACATTTTTTTACTTAAGTTTGATTGCTATGCCAAATGTCTCTAAAGTTTTATTTACTTAAGAACCAATTAATTGTATGGGCTTAATTGCCCTTTAATTACCTTTTCAATATACGCATGACTACGACTGTAACTTGTATACTATATCAATCTATTGTGGTTCAACTCGCTTTCTTTTATACACATATATATATATATATATATATACTACTAAGTTTTGTTAATAATTTTATGGTTAATAATATGAATTTAGACTTAACTGAGCCTTTTAAACATGAATAAACTCATGATTAATAATATATCCATTCTCATGCGGTAGCATGGGTTACATACTAGTTTGAAATAAAAGACGTGACAGTTTATACACAATTAGATTTAGATCCACTAAAATAAATTTTAAGCCATGAAATGGACAAAATAGAGAGGGCTTGAAATGAAGAAGATCTTGTTTTGTTTGGTGCCAAGTTGTTTCAAATCCTAAATTACTGTACTTCTTTGGTCCATTTAACATCCAACGATTTCTAAATTCTTCTTCGTGATCAAGCTCTATCAAAGCTCTCAATCAAATGTTAAATCTTCTCTAGATTGTGAAATTTTTAGGGGGTTTCCCCACTGTTCTAGAATAACTACTCAATTCCTTGAATTGCCATCAGATCAAGAGGGCTTTTGCTTTATTGCCATAAAATCAGTAGAAATTAATAATTTTCTTTATTCCTTTGTAACCTTGTGTCATCTCACTCAACTTGAATATGATTAACAATTTCTCACCGGTATATAATCATTTGCAATAATCTAAAAAATATGTGTGAAAATGAAAAGAGAATCAATTTTTATTTTATAATTATTTGTTCATTCTAGGCATGTTTTTTTTTTTTGTTTGTTTTTCAAATACAAATTCCTTAAACCAGTTCGGCACTAAACATGGCCGGTGATAGATTTTTGTTTCAATAATGGATGGTCCAACCAGAGTTTGCTAAGAAAATATAACATAAAAAACCAGGTTCCTGATAAATCAATTTTCAATATATCAACTTACTTTCTTGTTTGTGATATAACCTCCTTGAAGCAAATTATAATCTATAAATTCCATTCTGTTTTCAAAGTTCAACTGCTCTGTTTCTTCTTGTGTTTCTCGTAGCCATTCTCTGCCCATATCTCTCAAATATATCTGCCAAATCAAACAACCCTGCCTCTCTCAATTTCTTTGCCACCTCCAAAAGCATAACATGACCTTCCTCATTTGAATAATAATGTGAAAACTTATTGTAATCAAATCCAGGCACCTCAAGTCCTCTCTACATACTTGGTGGCTTCTAAATAGTTTCAAAATTCACGAGTGAGTCAGTTCCTTTCTTCACTCTCTTCCTTAAATGCCATTGTAGACTCACACCTCCTTGAAACGTAAAGTTAGTATATTTTAAATGACGTGGCATATTTTAGGCCATAGATTGATTTTTATTAAATCTCAGCCATGGATCCAAATCCCTTTTTATCATCTCCCTAAACACTTTTGTTGCTTTACTTCCCCTTCTCAACTTCAAAAGCCCCTTCATCAACCAATGGTACGCACTTATATCCAGTTTCTCAATCCCTTCCACAACCCTATATGCCTCTCCAACTCTCCTCTCCAAAAGCCCGTAAACTTGCAACACAAATGTCAGATTATCGGCCTGAATCAACTCTCTGGCGCATTTCTTCAAACACCATGTATGCTTGCACAATCTTACCCCTATGCACATCCACTCAACCGCAAGCCTATAAGTTGAAACACCCATATCATCTAATCCTCATCATCTGAAATAACTTCAGTGCCTCATCAAAGGGTTTCCATCCTGCGTCAATATCTTGCTGGAACCCTTCATTCACCATCAAATTCCAAACCTTTGAAGCCTCAACTAAATCACCCACATCACAAATTTTTTTTGCCAAACACTTATAAGTAACCCTATTTGGTTTTATCCATTCGTTCAACTTGTAAAACACAAACTTAGCCTTCTCAACAAGCCTATTACCCACAATGTCTCAACCACATTATTCAAAGTCTCCAAGCTATACTCATACCCAAATGAATTCATAGAGTGGAAAAACTCCACGCACCTTTTCAACTCCCTCGCCACTGCCAAAGTCTAAAGCCCAATCCTAAAGGTCTTATCATTGACGAGACGCCGCCGTCCCATCTCGTGAAGAAGTTCCCAAAAAAACTCAATATTTCTTGACTTACCAATCACATTGAGCAGCTTGTTGATGGAGACGGAGGTTTGAATGAAACGTGAATGTGGTGGGATGGTTTCTGTGTACGTACTGAAAGAACTCGTTGGTGCAGGCTTGGAAGAAGAACTCGTTGGGTGTGAGTGGAAATAGTGGAGCTTGGAGTGGAGTTTTAGGTCTGGGGAGTGCTGTTTCTGGTAGGGAATTGTGCAGACTTGGAGGAGGTGATCTGGGTGACTGGGTCGAGTGTTGAAATGGGGGCAATGGGGTAGGAGAGTTGTGGTGGGTGAGTTGGGTTGGTGCTTAATGGACAAAGATGGTGGTGGTGAGAATCTGATGGAGGAGGTTTATGATGGGTTTAGTGGGTTCTATTTATTTCACTATCACTCAGTGAGAGGGGTTCGAGCAATAGCTTCGGCAGATATTACAAATTGCCGTACATGTGAG
This sequence comes from Quercus cerris, assembly GCA_963669245.1. Classification (NCBI taxonomy): domain Eukaryota; kingdom Viridiplantae; phylum Streptophyta; class Magnoliopsida; order Fagales; family Fagaceae; genus Quercus; species Quercus cerris. Next base: position 48,682,608 of record OY770007.1, on the reverse strand, counting down.
TTCGACATTGAACTCACACTAAATACCCTTTTTTTTTCTTTTAGCAGAGAGAGAGAGGTAAAAGAATTCTGCAGGAATTTTTTTTTTTTTTGGTGTATGATCAATGATGGCTGGGTTGGTACTTATAAGAGGTGGGCAGGGTGATTGGGAAGCTCACATCAATGTGGGCTGAGGAGTAAACAAAAGAAGCCTAGCTCAGTTTGGGCTTGGTTCATTTGTTGAGCAAGCTATCCTTTTTGGATTTTGGGCACCCACTTATGCTGGATGAGGACTGTTTTTAAGTCTTTAGTCTTTACCCCAAGGATTAGGGGTGTGTGACTTGGGACCTTTGATTAGTCCATGACAAGAGAAACAAACCATCACCGCCATTGGGTTAGAGGCTTGGGATGACATCTCCTAATCAAAATGTGGCGACATCGGATTTGGGAGAGGGGACTCTTTGGTTAAAGGTCTGTTGGAAGAAGTTCAAGTTCCAAGATTGGGGGTGTTTGAGAGACTAGTTTGAGTTATGTTGTTTGAGTATTTTTGATATATGTGTGAGTAAAAAAGTATGTGAAAAAGTGTGTAATATTGTTTAAAATGTGTAGTTTTGTGTTTGAACTTGCTTGGCAAACAGGCCCTTAAACCCTTTGCCATAGCTCTCAATTTTAAAAAGAAGGGTTGTTATATGATATTTAAATTAAGGAAGTTTCAATCATTATGCCATTTAGGCAATGGTCTAAGGCTCCAAATAAAAGAAGGCCTCCTAAAATAAAAGATATTATATTAATAGAAAAGTAAGATCTCTCACTTAGAAAGAAAAAGAAATAAACATCTTCTGTTAGTTGATAAAATGTATTGTTTATCATTTTATTAACATGTTTCACTATATTTAGGGTAGTTTAAGAGTGTAAAATATTTAGATCGTCCAAAGTTTTCACTCTTCCTTTCTATTTCTATCAAAATTAGAATTAGAATTAATAATTTTCGAGATAAATTCATTATTAAAATCCATTGTTCAATTATTGAAGTCCAATATTGCTAAGAGAGACAAAGATTTTCTAAAATATGATATTTAGTTTGATACTGATTGTTTTGATATTTTTATAATTAAAAGTTTTAAAATATGTTTTATAAATATATGTGAAAATAGTCCAATTATTGTATTAAATTATATATAAAGTTGGATTTTTTTCTCTCTAATTCATATATCGCTTATAACAATATATTTTACATTTGCCTTCGACTCCAAAATGTATTAAGTCGGCCCTAGACTAGGTGCTATTTTTGTAGACCATAAATTTGAGTGAGATTTGAAAAAAAAATCTGTTTAAAGTTGAATTGAGGTATTCAATAAAAACATCATTGTTTAACAATTACAAGTTTTAAAACTTTTTATTCTTTATTTAAATTACTCTGAAAATTTTAAATAAAAGCATGACCATATTTTGTATGAAAGGCATTTAACATGCTAATAACGTGGTTGTTGATGATTTTGGCATGATCATGGTGGTATTAGTACAAATATACCAATTCAATCGAGACTAAAGTTGTTTAAAAAAAAAAAATCAAATTGATGACTTTAAGCAAAGACATGTTCAATAAGTACCACCATTGAGATATTGGAAAAAACTAATAATTCTTCACACTTTAAATTGTTGCCTTATGCCACAACATGGGTTGAGAAACCCTTACTTTAAACCTCCTAAATTCAAAGCCGTTACATTGTTTTGGTTGGCTTATGTCATCCTAAACCTTTAGAGTAATGAATTTCAATTTATTTTTTTGCACCCATAGTCATGTTTGTTTGAAATTCTAAGAAGCGTTGATTAAGTTACAAAATTCTCGTAGCTTAAGAGTTTATCTATGCCACAATGGAGGGTGGCTAAAATCAAGGAAGCCTTGCATATCACATTTTATAACTTAACATCTAAGGGCCTGTTTGGTTTAGCCCATCACTCTAACTCAGTTATCATCACTTTATTCTTATAACTCAAATGTCTAAACTCATATCTCATATCCATATCTCTTCTCTATTTCTGCCTTAACTCACTTTGAAGTTTGTTTGTGTACAAATATTTCATCACAAAAACTCAATCCTAACTCTAACATGTGGAGCTCACAATTCACATGGGTCAAACTTTTTTCAATTGTTACCTTTGGGACTCTATAGGAAGAAGATGAAACCCACACCTACCTCCATCAGCCAAAACAACAAACCTAAACCTAGCTCCATCTCCACTAACAATAGCAAACCTAATAGAATCCATCATCACCACCAACAACCAAACAAAATCCAACCATCTGCCATAACCACACCAACAACCATACAAACCCACCTCCATCACAGCCCAAGCCTTAAACCACAACCATAACTAGAACCTAAAATCCAAACCTACCAACACAGATCGATGATCCAAAATTGCGACTCACACCCGCCAACACCGAAAATCCAAACCCACAAACATAGCAAATCCAAACTCAAGAATCCTTAGATTGAAGATCCAACATCATGAAGTTACGAAATTGAGGAGAGAGAGATGAATTGAAAGTGAGGAGTGGGAAGAGAGAAAAATTTTGACCATGGTGGTTCGGTTTAGAGAGAGAAGTCGAAGGTGAGAAAGCAAGAAATCACCACTAGTCCAAGTGGTGGTGATGGCAAATTTTAGGATTTTTGGTCCATTTGGGTTGAGCTTTAACCGAGAGACTTGCGGTGGTGGCTTGTGGTAGTGGCAACTGGTGGTTTGTGTATGAGCAGTGGAGGTTTGGTGGAGAGCTATGTAGAAGGAAAAAAAATAAATGAAGAAGCAGAGAAGAGAGAGCACGGGTTGGAATTGATTTGAGGCCAACTAAACCCATTGTGATTAGACAAGTCAATATATGGGTTCCACTCATTTGCTTAGTTTTACCAAAATGCACTGAAACTCAATTCTTATAACATGAAAACATCAAAAAGTTGTTTTCAATTTTCATAACTCAAACTCAATTTTTTGAGAATTAAGTTATGGAAATTGAGTTAAGAAACTAATCTAAACAAAGCAAGTTTGTGTGGGGCCCACAAAATTTAGAAAATGAGTGATGGAAACTGTGTATTGGATGATGAAAAGACTTGAACCAAACACCGACTAAGCTATTTAGGCTAGTTCTACATGGATAGCATTTTTATATTTATTTATAGTATAATCAACTGCATTAATGAGAAGATGATGGGAAAAATACCATGTGTAAAACATATGCATACAATTTTGGCATTTATAGAGAGGCAAACTAAATTGCAATATCTGTTTGTAATTTTACATATGTAATTATAGCTAGTTACTAGCTTCTAGATTTTTTTTTTTAGAAAGTGCTAGCTTCTAGCTTGGCTTATAAATAAGCACTATCAATTCAATCATTGGTTGTCAAAAGGTGGTAATTGTCCTTCAAATTATGATTCAGATTGATTTAATAAATAATTACTCATGCATATAAAATATGCATTATGTCTTTAGAACGTGAAAATCCATGAACATATTGTCAGATACAAGGGTGGCGCCACATTCAACTCAGGGTTCAAATGAACCTAGGGCTAGTTAACAAAACAAAATTTATATATAAATTTTTTTATATTTTTGTTTTGACCACTCTAAATTAAAAATTTGCTATTCAACACCAAGTTTTATCTTTGCATTTTAAAGAACAAGGAAAAAGTCCACAACAAAAATTCTTAATTAAGTAATGCTGTAGACAGGACAATAGTCTTTTTTTTTTTTTTTTAATAAATTATGATTACCAATAAGATGTCAAAGGCGAGTTGAATAGTTAAAGAATTTTTTTTTTTTTAAACAATAAAGACAAAAACTAATTAATAATAAATTAAAGTATTCTGGTTGTTTTCGCTACAGTGGAACAAAGTTTTCTAGCAAATAAATATATAAAGAAAGAACTATATATGCAATCAAATAAAAGATTAGTGGATGAATGATTGCTTGGTTATATACATTAAAAGAAACGTAGTTGGTATTTTGTATTATTAATAATAAAACTATTATGTAATAATTTTAAAATATGAAACCTCATAGAAGTTAGTTGTAAAACTTCATATAATTGCATATTTTTTTGTTGTGATGCAAATATATTCAACTAATACAATTTTAATACAATTTTTTTTTAATGATCCCACTAAAAACAGTTCCTGGAGCCGCCACTCCAAACATATATGAGATTCCTTCTCCGAATAAAGAGTCCCTAACACCACACTTTGAAATCTTATCTAGGTACAGACTCCATGCTCCATGGAATCATGTCATCTGCGAAGGCAGGGTTTTCTTCCTTTTAAGCTTCTTTCTGTCACAATAGGTTTTAAGTGCAAACCACTAAATTAAAGTAGGCTGATTCTATAGGGTGGTAACGCAACTTGTGGCTAAACTATGACTCAGTGAGAATATATATATTCAAATGAAAAACATAGGAACCAAACCTTGAGTGAGAATATTTATCAAATGCAAGTTAACAACATAAGAATAAATTTCCAGGTTAATCGATCTTCTTAAAGCCATATCCATTAGAAAGAAAGGGAGAAAGAAAATCTAAACTAAATTCCTCATTGTTTACAATGTTCATTCGTGTCAGTGTTACAAGAGAGACTTTTCTTTCCTATTTCTTAATTCTGTGTTAGACAAACTTGTTTCCTAACAAAGTATCTAACTTGCACATATGCTTACCGAACCAAAGGATGATTTATTTATTTTTATTTTTATAAATATTTTTTTGATATGCTCGAACTGTTTTGTCTTCTTGCGCAGACATGTCGAATTTGCTTCTTATACGATTCATATAGAATAATCGAATTATTCAAAGGTGCCAAATTTCCCAAAGAGATAAAATTATATAAGGAAAACATAAACAGTGAACATTCTTGGTTGCGGACATTATTTTCTCCATGTTCTTAGCTACCACGTGGATCTAGCCTTAATTAACGCTGGCAATAATAGTAGTAAGTACAGCTTGCATGATATTTCAATCCTGTTATTTAATCCACATGTTGCTAGAGTAATTGCCTTGCTCCTTTTTCTTCTTCTTCTCCTTCTTTATTTTATTTTTTTGGGTTCCATGCAGTCGAATAAATATCATTCTGAACTTTACAGTATGTTTATTTCTTTCTACACCTCTCAACGAACTTTTGAAAACAGATTTCCTTGAATGCACGCCGAAATCATTGAAAGTGTATACAATTTTTGGTCTCAAACTTGGTAATAGGTGTTTTTAAGACAATTGTTAACAATTTATTTTAAGAAAGTTAATTAACAATACTTTTACGGAAAATAGAAAAAACTATCAAAACATTATTTATTTATTTCATAAAATTTTTTCTAAAATAATTTACTAATAAATGTTTTTAAATATTAACATTTTCTATATATATTTTTTTAAAAATAAATAAATAAAGAAGTGGTCAGTGGTATTCTTGCCTTTTGGTCAAACTAATCTACTTTTTAACTACTAGTGAGATATTCTGAAAGATGTCACAGTCTCAACTCTCAAGGGTAGACTATTAAACTCACCACCCGCCTAGGACTCTATACAAGCCAGGTTTTGTAACTTGTGTATGCTGGAGCTCACCTTAATGCCATAAGTAAAATGTTCAGGCTAACTTCAAGCTCAAACCAAGTCTAGGAATAATGTTCAAACTCCAGTTTGTAAAAAAAGTCTAAAAGTTTGAGTGTCATAACTCCCAATTAATTAAAGGCCCAGTAAAATATATGTTTATTTATCAAGCCTATAAACAAGCTTAGGCTTAGTTGTTTGTGAAGGAAAATTTTTTTTTTTGCTTGGACTTGACTCATTTATTAAAAAAAACTTAAAACTAAAATTAAAACTTAATTTATTTATAAATAAACAAATATGAATGAGTTTTCTATCTATCAAAGCTTAAACTATTTATGTACAGCTATGAATTGGTTCATTTATAGCCCTTTAACCAGGTGCTCGAACAGGTTGCTCCTATTTTTTTTATTTTTTTATTTATTTTTTTTTACAGAGGAAATTCTGCATATTCTTGCACTTCCACCAATTACTGTTTATTTCCATTTTCTTTAGACATTCCACGTGCTCCCTGTACAGAAAGAAATGGGATGTTTGATTATTTCTCTGCTTAATGAATATTTATAATGCACAGTCAGGACATCACCGTTGACTTAAAGCATGTACTTTGAATCAAGCCAATAACATTTAGAAAATAGAGAAATAATAATCGTTAAAAAAAAATCCCAAGAATCCAAATATATATTGATGATTTCATTTTGTTTTGCATGGAATTCGGAGACGAATTAGTCATTGTTCAGAATGGTAACTTGTGCTTTATTTAGGACCCCTTGCACTTGTCCTTATCGATTAGGAGAAATTTCATGCTAGCATATGTATATAATTATTATTAATTTGTGTATTTATTAGTTAGATACATGATGATTTTAGAGTAACGGGTACTTCTATGCCAATACACAACTTTACATGATTATAAAATTATAATGATTGATTTATTACGAAAAGAAAAAAAAAAAGATTATAATGATTGGTAAACTATTGCAGTGGGAGCGAAAACCGAGTTAGATGTGGTCAGGATGAATTTCTTGAAATGTATGTCCGAATATGGTCAGAACTCAGTAGAGGGCCTAGCACGTGCAATTTCAACCTTGCCGCATGCCAACTTTGATTTGTTTCCTTTTTTTTTTTTTTTTTTTTGGGGGTGGGGGGTGGGGGGAGAAGATACTTGGGGGTTATTTTATTTCGAATAAAATCCTAGAAATTAAAATTGCTTCAATCAAAATTTTAAAATTTCGAAAATTGTCACAACAATTCATTCCTTTAGGGATCATTATTAAATAATAGAAACCAAAATCCAACTATACTGTAATTAGAGTTCATTTGCGTAAGAAAATCCTTTCATGTGAGTTGTAGGTGATATTCTGGCACTAAAAAAACTAAGGTCCTGTTTGATATATGTGTTTAAATACATGTTTTTAGTTTTTAAACAATATTACACGTATTTTCATACACTTTTTTATTTACACGTATTTCAAAAAAATTGAAAAGCGTTGTTTAAACACACATATCAAACGAGCCCTAAATAACTTAAAAATTTTAATAGTAAACACCGCTTAATGAAAATGTAATTATTTTGTAAGTCATATCTTTTTCTTGGGTTGTAAAGCACTAGTTGCACATCAAGTGGGCCCTAAATAACTTAAAAATTTTAATAGAAAACACCGCATAATGAAAATGTAATTATTTTGTAAGTCATCTTTTCTTGGGTTGTAAAGCACCAGTTCGACTTCATGTGCATATGTACACATCCTTTAGTTTCAAATGCAGTTGACTTAAAAATTTTCTTTTACTTTTGGTTTGTAGTGAATTCATTGACGGAGTGGATTAGAATGAATTAGAAATATATTAATTTTAAATGAAAATTCTTAAAATTTAAAATTTAATTTAAAACCACCACAAAATTTTTAGGGAAATGACTTAATTTTCATTATTTTCATTTTGGCTTGATGCATTATCGAAAGGTCTTTAAGCATTTAATAAATCTCTCGACATTGATCCCTCATTTGACACATCAAGTAATTATAAGGACAATGACAATTTTTTTATGGTCATTTTGATTGGGGCGAGTAGGGTAGAGTTGTCCAAAAATTAGCATTCTTCCCCCTCCATCCAAATTAGCCATTAAAAATTGAGTGAGAATCTAAATTTGGTAAAAAATTTAGGTTTTTGAACCCAAAAAATCAACCAAGCTAATCCCATGAGATGGTTATAGCCATGAATCTTGTCAAAAAGCCCTATAAATTTTAGAAATAATTACAAAATAAACAATAGAGTTTGACTTTAGTCTCAATTGTATCGATGTCGAGTTACTTTTAGCTTCCCCCTCCTCACTCCCCTCCTCCCAAGAGAATAAATGAACACATAAAGCAAACTATACTTTTTTCTCCGAAAAAAGAAAAGAAGAAGCAAACTATACTTAAGGCTTATTTAGACACTAAAAGATTGCTAAGTTAGATCCTTTAGTTCAGTTGATGCCTCTAGATGCAAAATATCCCAAATTATGGTGGCACATTCATTACATTGAACTTATTTATTATATTATTTACATATGAAATGGCCGTTTTGTTTTGTTAGTTCGAACCCCTCGCCTCCCTTGAACTTGTGCATGTGGAAATACCGGCCCGTCTACAAGAGCAGGTGGTAGTTTTCACCATAAACTCACCTTTTTATTTATTTATTTTTAAAATTTTTAAGTTAACATTAATAATTTGAAATTATAAATTTTGAATTTTATTTTTAAATTTTGATAATTTGATAGTTACAATGAGGGTAGGGAAATTTGAATTCTAGTTAGGTTGGCCACCTCAACAATATTTTACGTGAAATATTCTTGTGTATTTATATTTTAATTATTGAGTATTTCTCATGGAAATATGGAAGGATTTTTTTTTTTTTTTGGGCTAAATGATGAAATGAATTTTGTAAGTGAGATAGGGAGAAAAACATTTTTCAAAAAATAAAAAAAGAAAAAGAAAAACTAAATATGTATGAAATATATTTTATTTTAGGTTGTAATATAAATATTATAGCATTATACCTTTTTTTAAGAAGAAAAACGCATCACATGATTTTATTTAAAAGCCATTAAATCGGCAACATGATAGTCATAGAGGTCTAGTGGAACTGGCTTCATCCAAACAAAAATAGGAAAAGAAAACCTAAGAGCAAAATTATGGGGCATTTTTTTTTTTTTTTTTATTAACTGGGGTCCTAGGCAATTGCTTGAATTGCTTAGGGGTTAAGCTGGTAATGATTCTAGATGCTTTTGTTAGAGACTCCGAGAGGTGGCAATTGAGCTACCAAGCTTTTGAAAGTTTTAAACTTTAGACTTGATGCAATTAAAAATTAAAAATTAAAAATTTAATTTGAAACTGAGGCCATGCTAGGGTTTATTGTTTAATTACAAATTACCCCTAAACTTTTTTTTTTTTTTTTTGGGAACAAATGAGGGTATCTAAATCTCTTCGAGTATGCAGTATCTCCGCTGTTCTACACGTACTGGTGTATTACAAAACAAATCCCATTGGGTGGCCTCAGGATGCAGAGAAGAGATTTCAAACCCAATATCTCAAGGATATAATGAGGTCTTATGAACCATTTAGCCAACCTCTTGAATTAAATTTCCCCTAAATTTTAAAGTGTGGTCCACTGTGCCTTTGTTGGTCATTTACTGCTTTTAAGTTCCAATTCATTGAACTGATTTGTACACAGAATATATCTGTATTCTCAATGCATTGTTTGGGGCTAAGAGGATATTGGAAGCAAATCTTCAAATTGGGACCGTATGCTTTGTGGTTGTCTTTCATAATCTCTAAGGAAATTAATTGAACTTAATTTGCAAAGTAAATTATTGCTTAAAAAATCATGGCTAGCAGTCAGTCATAGGGGGTCAACGAAGCATGTGCACCATCCATGGATGCCTTGGGTCAGTCATGAATGTGGTTGACAGGAGACAACACAGTTCAATTACAATCATTTCGCTTCAAGAATCCATAATTTGGAAGACAATATGATCTAGACTCTGACACAAGGATATCTTAATTGCACGAGCATGAAATTAATATGTTTTCTTAGGGTAATTCTATTTAGATATGGATCTTTTTCTCATCGGCATTTCGATAATAAAATAGACTCGATCATCAATTATGTGACTGTGTAATTGGTATAGCAATAAGTACATTTTCCCCCTTTATCTCTAGAATTTTTCACTATATTATATATAGAAATGTATATATTTGGATGTACCAATACATATGATTGTTATAGAATCCATTAGAGAGACGACATGTAATATAATGTACCCTTTGGAAATTCCTTTATTTAGTAAGATTATGGAGCTGTGAACTTATGTGGCATGTTTGTTTTTTTGTTTTTGCTTTTCTTTTTAAGAAACAAATGCGTGCACACACAAAGGGGATGGGAGGAAAATGAATTTTAACACAACTTACTTATATGGCATGTGATGTGAGACAATGCTCGAAAAGCAATTTGTGAGACTTGAAATTGAAAGGAAACTTCCTAGAATAGAACAAAGCTTGAAACATTATTTCAATGACTGCGACCAAACAGTAATATAAACAACTACCTATGAAAATGAAATGACCTATTTGTATATACATAATTATTCAGCAGTGAGCAGACTTACACAGAGGTAGAAAACGAGAGCTTATCATTATAAGAGCATCCACAATGGCTCATGCCATCCTATCCTATTTTACCATCTTAAAAAATCATTTTATCGATTATACAATACCATTTTATAATACACTCAGCATCTCAACTTTTATTTTATCATACTGCACATAAAAATAATATAAAAATATTTCTCACTTCTCTCTTTGATCTCTATTTCTCTTCCTCTGTCAACCACCTACCACCACCACCATCCAGCTTCTCAGTCACACCACCCACCTCTGCTGAGCAAAATCCATAGCAAAATCCAGCCAAATCAAAATCCAAAATCAAAATCAAAATCCAAAATCCAAAATCAAACCCATTTGTTCTCAACAAACCCAAACCCATCTGTTCTCACTGGTAGCGATGGCGAGAGAGAGAGAGGGTTGCCCATCGCCATCTCTATTCATCCCAAACCCATCATCATCATCATCATCTTCACTGAAACTCACTACCAAACAAACCCAGCAAACACCGAAACCCACCATCAAAACCATTGGAACAAATCCCCCAACCCATCGGAAAAAATCACAACCAACGGACCTAAATCCAACCACCCAAACACCAACCTAAATACCACCAAAACACCACCCAAATTCGACCCAAATGCCAGAAACTCATGAACAAACCCATGCCGGAAACCCATGAACAAACTCACGACCTCCACCACAGCATTTCTGATCGACCCTCCACGCTGTTGCCTCCATGTCGTTGAAGAAGAGAGAGTAGAAAGAAAGAGAGAGAAAGATAATGAAAATTATGATCTACAGAGAGAGGAGAGAGAAGACCAAACCGATTAAAGAAATAATTTTTGTTTTTACCATTGAGCTACAATGCGATTCTACATTTAGAATCGCACTGAAGCACAATAGTATTTTTTTTTTTTTTTTACAATACTTACATTTTACAACCTTTAATGGAGTGGGCATTTTGGGTCTGAATTGTAAAATAGGCCTACATTTGAGATTTGACCTATCTATTGTTGATGCTCCAAGAATCCAATTCCAAAACTAGTTTATTTACAGTTTTAATTTCTTAACATTTAAAGGAACCTCTTTAGTTGCCGATGTCTATAGAATATTTTTCATTTTTGTTTTTTTTTTTTTGTTTTTGTTTTTAATCTTCTTCTTTTTAAGATATGATAGTTTATTTATAGTTTTTCGGATGTTTTAAGTAGTGTTGAAATGTATTCAACTCAAGCTTTCTTTGGAAAAAAAAAACTTGTTTATATTTACTTAGTAAATTAGTTAAGTTTAAACTTAAGTTTAGATTTGATTATTAAACAACCTGAACATATATAGAAATAATGATGTATTTGCAAACAAGCTAACAAGTATATAAGACTTGATTTAAAAATGTTTATAATAATATATCTTTATATGTACGCATATATAAAAATATGCTCATAGAAACTTGAGATTGAATTATGTATATTTGTTGATATACATATTCATAATATATCAAATTAATATTTGTAATTTACTAATAATATTATATAGTCAATTCTATCGTAAAAATTACATATAATTTTTTACAATATAAGGTTGGTGAATTTAATTTTTATAAGTTCATAAATGAAAATCATATGATTTAAATAACTCTTATTTATTAATTTGTTTATATAGATGCAATAAAATTTCAACCTATGACGTTTATTTTATAATGATTACTCTATATCATCAAACTCAATACACTAATTGGTTTTTGGCACAAGCTAGTCCATTTGGGGACAATTTATTTAGCTGAAACTGAAAACTTTTTACTGAAAGTGTAAAATCTAGCTGAATATTACAATGGAGCCCATAAAGAGTACAAAAAATAAGCTAGAAACTCAAATAAGCTATACTATTCATCACATTCCAAACAAACTAATTTGAACTCTAAGTTTTTTATTTGACAACAAGAAACTTTACTAATTAAATTAACAGGAACATCTTTTATCTAAATAACTCAAATAATATAATTTTAACTATAATTTAATTATTAATTATTGATGGAGATTTAGGATGCAGTAAATTTTTTTAGTTGCATAGTGTAATTATGTATGAGAAAAAAAAATAAGTTAATTAAATAACTCGTCGAATTTGTTTAATACAACTTGTTTACTGGCACAGTTTTAAGGAGTTAACTCTCCAGTTTCGATTCTATAATAATAACTTTTTACCATCATGTCAAGGAAAAAAAAATTATAAAAGATAAAAATTTTATTATAATGTAATCTAAATATATATGTGTCTGAAGATTTCTCTTAGGAACTTGAATTCGGGTCTTTGCTCCCCACACTCCATAGGATATGATCCCAAATCCCATATCTCATTTCTTCATTCAATGATAGGAAAGTTTCCATAAAATATACTAATTGGTCTTTTTTGTTTAACCACCCTTTCCTCCATAGGCTGAGTTGCAAATAAATTAATAAGCTCCCTCAATTGATAATAGTTCATAAAATATGCATAACATAAACTTGAAAATGAACCGGTTATTATTATTATCTTTAGCTGAATGTGATTGAAAATTTTATTAAAGCACAGGACAAATACAAAGCTACAAAAACAGCAACGCCATAGAAATTAACAATAATCAGCACAGAAGCATCTCAAACAGTCAAAATTCAAACAATAGCAAAATTCAAAGAGTCAATATAACACACTACCAGCACTGAAAATATCCCAACAAGTAAAGCTAACATGTAATAAGACAGATAAGAAAAAATTAAAAGACAATCTATTACAACCAGAACTTTGAGCCCCATACGTTTTTTTAACACACTTTAACCAGTTATTTTTCAACTAGTTTCACCCTCACTTTCACTTTCACACACACACACAAACACACACATATGATTATAATTGTACACATGGTGTTTGTCCACAAGTAGAAACTAGAAAGGCCATCTTCTGACGATTACTTTCATGTAGCATTGTAATTCACCAATATTCCTAAACTATCTGTCATGATTTGTCTGTGATATAATATGCGAGGCTCCACCATTTTTTGTCACTGTCCAAGGACTCCTCAATGATTTGATGAGCTAACAATCGGGGTTGCCCCACTATAGGTCCCCTCAATCTCAATATGATGATGGAAAAGTGGCTATGTACACCAAAAATAACTATAAATTAAAGAATACAGGGGCCCATGCACATGAACAATGTGTACAATTACAAACATACGTACCAACAAAGAACAGAAACATCTCTAAACAATGACATGTAATTGTAGGGTATAGAGTTTCTATGTCCAGAAGAGAACTATTCTAGGAGTCAACTTGATAGGTAGATCCTATCCGTCCGATTAAACTATGGTTGCAGCAATGCCAGCAATGGATGTCCTATGACTAACACAAAGATTGAAAATTATAAGTTTTGACAGACCACAATATTTCAAAGGGTCCTATGTTCATGATATTTGCGCTAATTATTGTTTCGCATGCTCAGTTATACACTATTGTACATACTCTTAACTAAAATCATGTTTTGAAATATGATTTTAATTATAATTGTGAAATTGTGTTTTATAAACATGATTTGATTCCATAATTATAATTGAAATTGTGTTTTTAAAATAAGATTTCAATTGATATACACAGTTTGTAACTATCAACACAATATGTTATAAAAAGTTTAGTTACCTTAATTTTAAAGAGTATTTTTTTTTTAATTAACTTTTGCTATTTAATGTAGGTGAGACCCATTTGAAGTTTTCTTAATGAGTGCAAAAAAACACTCGTTAACAAAAGCCTATTCCAAATTTTGATGGTGTTGACTTGGCAAATGGCTTGTCAATCTTGAGGTATCAAAGATTCTTTCACATCCTTACTGACCAATTGTGTGTATAAATTTATGTCAATTATTATTATATAATGAGTTATATACTGTCGTATGTACACATTGTTTGAAATCGAGTTTTGAAAACACGTTTTTAGTTGTATCGCATGCACACCACGTATAACTATAACTACTTAAAAAAAAAAAAAAAAACCATTTTATATTATAATCAGAAGACAGAATTTTAGTGACTTATCCAAAGTAGGGCTAGAATTGTGAAAAGAAGCACAATAAACAATTAGTAATCAACGTAAGCTAATACATCGTATGAACTTTTGTAAAATCAAGCCCCTCCAAAATATGGTAAAGTGGAAAATTTTGTGGAAATTTGAAGCACATTAAAATGGTTGACATAAATTTTGTCTAAATTTTGTGGAAATTTAGACTTCTTGGATTTTTAGTATTAGTTGACATAAAAAGTCATATCAAAATCCTATCAAAAAAAAAAAAAAGGTCATCAAAATGATGTATTAGTTTTAGTGATATAAAATGTCATATCAAACTAATGGAGCTGTCAAACATTAAAAAACAATAGGGTTCATGGTAATAATTTTTGATACCTCATATGACACTGATTGAGTTGTATTAGTGCGATTTAGACGTAATACGGGTATCACATCGGATGCAAAATACCATTTGGCAAAAGAGTCAACTTTTGTTATCAGTCATAAGATTCACAAAAGTTAAAAATAAAAGTACAAAAAAAATAAAAATAAAACAGTTATATATATATATATATATATATGGTCTGGTTAATGCACACTTTTAGAAGACTCATTTGTTATAATTTTAGAAAAATTTTGACACTAGTTTTATGAGAAATATACAAAGTTATTAAAAAATTAATTATTATTATTTTTTCTTAAAAAACTTTTAAAAATGAGTAAGACTTAAGTATAGTACTTAGGTACTGTTTTTTAAGTTCTCCTCTTAAAATTCTGCTATGTGATTTTTTTCATAGAATGAAAGTGTGTTTTTTAGTTAAATAGTCATATGACAACATCTTAAAAAAAGAATATAAGGAATAACACCTAATATACTGTACATAAGTTTTGCCCTTTAAAAATATTACTTAAATGAATACACTAAGCTTAGGGTTAGGGTATTTGTTAACTTTCTCCATGTCTAAAATGACACACAGGACTCATACCAAAAAGTTTCTCTTCGCTAGCGAAAGGTTTGGCCCTCCAACCTTCTCCTAGGTCGTAGAATAGCCGTCCCTTCTCTGAAGGTGTTGTCGTACCTCAGGGTAACAAGTTTACCTTTGGGGTTTTGTGGTTTTTCTTTTTCTTTGGGGATTGGGAAACAGTTTTTTTATTTTATTTCACTCGTATGGAGGATCTTACAAAATCATGGAGTTGTTTAACTCTCTCTGATGTCGAAGGTTCGAACCTCAAAATCACAGAAGAAGAGGCAGTAACTGAACATGTTCTTGCTGCCAAATTCTTAACCAAACGGGCACTCAATATTGAAGCTATTGCCAAAACTTTCTCACCCATTTGGAGAGCAAAGAATGGTTTCAAGGTTCGGAAAGAGGGAGACCATGTGGTGTTATTCACGTTTGACAGCAAGACAGAGATGGACAAAGTAATAGCAGCGGAACCATGGAGTTTTGACAAACATCTCATGGTTCTACAACGGTATGACAAAGATATTGATGTTGTGGATATGAAATTTAATATGGTTACCTTTTGGGTCCAGGTCCACGACATTCCCGTGCGTTTCAGAACAAGAGCAGTGGCAGAAAAGATATGTGGAATTCTTGGCACGGTGACTAAACCAAATGAAGACATGGATGTCGAGGGTAATGGTTTTATCAGAGTTCGGGTAATGGTAGACATATCACAACCTTTGTGTAGAGGCCGAGTGATATCGTTGGAGAATGGTAAGGAGTTATGGGTGACTTTCAAGTACGAAAGACTTTCTAATCTATGCTACTGGTGTGGGAGTATGATGCATGATGACAGAGACTGTGAACTATGGTTAGAGAGTGAAGGTACATTGCCAGTAGAATCACAACAATTTGGCCCTTGGATTCGTGCACCACCTTTTACGTCTACACGACGAACTACGGTTACAGTCCCTGGGTTCTATAGTAACAGACAAGGTGGTAATCAGAGTACTGCTACGACTTCAACATCAAGGACAAACAAACCTCCTCCAGTGGTGGTCCGGAAAACAGGACCCTCGCCGGAGGTCATAAGACCAGAAAAGGAAGGAACGGAATTCACGGCAGAGGGGATTAATGCACCGGATATCCAGGAGCAGAATCTGAGGGAATTACATTCAATCCCGATTAATCAGGAGACAACAGATGAGGAGATTTTCAAAAATCCGGAATTACAGCAAAAGAACTTAAATGCTGAGCAGTTTGAGGAGAAATTACAGGAGATAGACCGAGATATTGGTCTCTTTAATTCCAATCCAGAATCTTTTCCTAAAAATATTCAAACCACGGGTAAGGGAGATATTTTGGACCCTCTCTCAACTGCTGATGTGGAAAAAGGCAGAACTTACTCACTTCCAGATCAACCAAGTCTGTCCTTGTCAGTTAAACCTGATGTACTAAGTGTTACTGGAAATTGTGGAAGCACATGGAAAAGAATAACCAGAGCTATTGTTGGAACTGATGTCGTTATGGAGGAAGCAGTGGGAACCAAAAGAACCACCCGACACACAGCTGGTCAATCTGAGTTACAGAAAAAAAGAAAATCTGTTTCCCAGACAGACAATGAAATTAATATGATATTGGCGGCGGCTGGTTCCCAGCCCTGCCAGAAGCCATGAGTCTCCTATGTTGGAACTGCCGCGGGCTTGGGAACCAGCGGACAGAAGATCAGCTTGCAGAATTAGTGCGGGCACAAGCTCCCTCTGTCGTGTTTTTAGCCGAAACATGGACAGATAAAGCAAGGCTAGACTTAGTTCAAAGACGTATTGATTTCAAAAATAAATTTGAGGTACCAAGGAGAAATAAGGCGGGTGGTTTAGTCATTTTTTGGAAGGCTGACTTTGATCTTGAGGTTGAAACTTTTTCTAAGTATCACATTGACACTACTGTAAACAAAAACAAGGAGGATGAATGGAGGTTCACGGGTTTTTATGGAGAGCCGGATACACATAAAAGACATGAAGCTTGGGCTAAATTACGTAGCTTAAAAAATAGGGGTCCATCGCCATGGCTCTGTGCAGGTGACTTTAATGAAATTACGAAGCAAAATGAGAAAAAGGGAGGGAGGATTCGGCCTCACAGCCAAATGCAACCTTTCCGGGATGTTTTAGATGAATGCCATTTCATGGACTTGGGTTTTGTTGGCTCTCAATACACTTGGCACAAGCATTTTGTCGGGTATACAGTGTGGGAACGCCTGGATAGGGCTGTAGCGACAAATGAATGGTTCTCTTTATTTCCTGGAACTAAAGTCCACCACCTTGATGTCACCACCTCGGATCATAAACCCCTTTTGATTATTCGAGAAGGTATGGACTGCCATATGAAAAAACCTTTTCGCTTTGAGCATATGTGGATGTCTGATGCAGGTTGCAGCAAAATTGTTGAGGCAGTTTGGAGGGAAGACAGTGCTGAACCGTGGGGCACTAAAATCATTAAAAAAGTTGATAAGTGTGGGAAGGAGTTAGACAGCTGGAGTAGAAAAAATTTCAGCAATGTCAGGCATGAATTGGAGAAGAAGCGAAAACTTCTTGTGCAGGCCGAGAAGCAAGCAATCCGAGGGGGTGATCCTAAACATATGAGGCAACTTGAGGGGGAGATTAATGTATTAATGGACAAGGAGGCAAAAATGTGGGCTCAAAGATCACGGGTTTTGTGGCTAAAAGATGGTGACAAAAATACACGATATTTCCATAGTAAGGCATCACAGCGGAGGAGGAGAAACTATATTAATGGCTTGTTTGATGATTCGGGTAGCTGGACCACTAATCCCACACAGATTTCTACCACCATCCTGAATTTTTATCAGCACTTATTCACTTCAAGCAATCCGAATGGCTTTGATGAAGTTTTGGACTCTATTCCAAGACGGGTAACGCCTGAGATGAATGATTTGCTTATTGCTGATTTCACTTCAGAGGAGATTGAGAAGGCTTTGAAACAGATGGCGCCACTTAAAGCGCCGGGCCCAGACGGCATGCCACCATTGTTCTACCAAAGTTATTGGTCCTTGCTTGGGGAAGACATTGTTCAGGCCATTTTGGAGTACTTGAATTCAGGTTCATTACCTCCTTCCCTTGGTCATTCCTTCATAACTTTAATTCCTAAAGTTAAATCCCCAAAATATATCTCTGAATATAGGCCAATTAGTTTGAGCAATGTTTTATATAGAATTCTTGCTAAAGTTTTGGCTAACCGTTTGAAAAAGATTATGCCACAGCTTATTTCAGAACACCAGAGTGCTTTCATGTCAGACAGGTTGATTACAGATAACATATTGGTTGCTTTTGAGACACTCCATTATATGAGAAATCATTGCACAGGCAAGACAGGCTTTATGGCTCTTAAACTAGACATGAGCAAAGCCTATGACAGAGTTGAGTGGGAGTATATGAAGCAAGTGTTGGTGAAAATGGGGTTTCATGACCGTTGGGTTAACCTCATGATGGAGTGTATCACCTCAGCCACATATTCAGTCTTGATCAATGGGGAACCCCATGGACACATCATCCCCACTAGAGGCCTTCGCCAAGGAGATCCATTATCTCCTTACCTCTTCCTGATGTGTACGGAAGGATTACATGGTATTATTAGTTCAGCTGCAAGTAAGGATGAGATTCGAGGGGTGTCTATTTGTAGAGCCGGGCCTAGAATAACTCATCTGTTGTTTGCGGATGATAGCCTAATTTTTTGTAGAGCCAAGGAATCTGAATGTCAAAAGCTGCTGGACTTGTTGGAGATCTATGAAGGAGCTTCGGGGCAAAAAATAAATAGATCAAAAACAAACCTCTTCTTCAGTAAATCAACACCCCAAGATATGCAAGATGTGATCAAGCAAACTCTTGGTGTCTCGGTCATCCATCAATATGAGAGCTACCTTGGGTTACCTTCTTTTATTGGCAGAAGTAAGAAAGATAGCTTTGCAAAGATTAAACAACAGGTGTGGAAGAAGATACAAGGATGGGAAGGTAAGCTTCTATCACAAATGGGGCGGGAAATCTTGATCAAAGCAGTGGCCCAAGCATTACCTACACATACAATGTCATGTTTCAAGCTACCGGGGACTCTATGTCATGAAATTGAGGCACTTATTCGGAAGTTCTTTTGGGGTCAAAGAGGAGACAGCCGCAAAATCCACTGGATTAAATGGCAGGAGCTGTGCAAGCCAAAAAGCCAAGGGGGTATGGGCTTTAAGAATTTATCTTTGTTCAATGATGCACTCTTGGCGAAGCAAACTTGGAGATTATTGCACGATGAGCATTCTCTATTTTATAGGGTGTTCAAGCCAAAATTCTTCCCGAATTGCTCCATAATGCAAGCCAAGGCTCCAAGCACTGCCTCTTATGCTTGGAAGAGCATTATTCGTGGTAGGGAGGTGATTAGGAAGGGGGCGCAATGGAGGATTGGAGATGGGCATTCGGTTAGGATTTGGGGTGATAGGTGGATTCCTGAGACAAGTAAGCCCAGGATCATATCGCCAATATTACACGGGTGGGAAGATGCAAGAGTGAGCTGTTTAATTGATCAACACCAGAGGATGTGGAAAGATGATATTTTGGATCATTCATTTTATGAGTTTGAGGCCAACTTAATCAGAAAAATCCCACTGTGTAAATCACAGCAGCAAGATGTCTTGATTTGGCCATTTACCTCTGATGGAGACTACTCAGTTAAATCAGGATATAAATTTCTGCAGAATGAGGTGTTGCAGCAACAATCCGGCCCCTCTAATTTTGCTACAATGAAGCCTTTGTGGACAGCGCTTTGGGGTCTTGATATTCCTGGCAAAATTCGCAATTTCCTATGGAGGTCCTGTCAAAATTCCCTACCAACTAAAGCAAATCTAGTGCGAAGGAAAATAATCACTGAGGACCTGTGTGAACAGTGTAAATGTCACAAGGAAGATGTGTTGCACGTGTTATATGGTTGTCCCAAACTCGAAGATATGTGGAGAGGGAAACCAAACTGGACCCGTGATTCTTTGAGACAGGCCATTTGTTTTACAGACCTTCTCGGCATGATTCTGACAGAAAATAATGAACCAGAATTATTTGGATGGGTGGTTTGGGACCTCTGGAATCGAAGAAATAATCTTCGATTAGGAAAAGCGGTCTACACTTTCAGTCAACTTCTGCAGAAGGCAGTGGAGAGGAAGCTCGAAGCACAAGCCCCTCATCAGACCCGTAGTGCAGTAGCTGCAACTCGGGTTGGTTCGTGGACAGCCCCTGATCGGTCATGGTACAAAATTAACTTTGATGGGGCTGTTTTTGTGAAGGAAGATAAAGCAGGACTTGGTGTGGTCATTCGCAACTCAGAGGGATTGGTCATGGCCTCGCTCTCACAGTTGATTCCTCTACCTTACTCTGTGATTGAGGTCGAGACTCTAGCAGCTAGGAGGGCATTGGAGTTGGCAGTGGAGATTGGAATTGATAGAGTCGTTTTGGAGGGTGACTCGGCAGTGCTGATGCAGACCCTCAAGAATGGGACTCGTTCTCTTGCTCAGTACAGTCACATAGCAAATGACATTTTATTTTTAGCTCCATTTTTTTCTGACTTAAAATTCTCTCATGCAAGTCGTTCCTGTAATAAGGTAGCTCACTTTCTTGCGAGAAGAGCGCCTCTTTCTTCACCTTTGTCTGTCTGGATGGAAGATGTTCCACCAGACGTTGAACCTATGTACATGGCTGATCTTCTCAGTCTTACGGATTAATAAGATTGGTCTTGATTCTCAAAAAAAAAAAATGACACACAGGACTACAAAAAATTTGTCCGTGTAAGTCAATAAATCATTAATATTTGTATTTTATTTTTTGAAAAACGCGCATTACAACTTATAATTAGATATTTATTAATCCTTAACCGTTGAGTCACTTATTCAGTGTGTTGTCAATGTCCCCAACAAATGATATAAACACAACATTTACCATTAATTAAATTCACAATAACTTAGGGATTATACCTAATAACAGTGGTAATTGATTTAAATTTCACTTTCCATACAGTTACTATTATTAAAGAAAAATAAAATCCAAAGGGTTATTAAAGACATAGGGTGGTGATTTGTAACGTGGTCTTGAGGGGAATAAGGTAGAACAATAGCAAGTACCTAATAAATGAGAGGCCCTGTTTCTGAGGATTCAATCTTCCCTCCTCATAAATACACGGGCAAGGACATGTATGTGTGATTTCAACCGTTCCCTTTTAAAACACTCACATGAATTATGCCTCTTTAAAATTTCCTTTATTCTGAGCCTTTAAAGAAATTATCTGCTCTCTTCTTGTTTTGTTTTGGAGGAATATCTGCTCTCTTCTTTGCAATATGAACTTGGAAAAATGACAATTTGTGTCATTTCCAATTTCTATAATAACCAAAACATGCTAAAAGGAAGAGCTGTTTAAAATTGGAACTAAATTGACTCAACAAAGACATTAGCCCTAGTAACGTCCACAACATCTATACAATGAAACATTTCAATATTTCATGGGTTAAATTTTGTTCCTTAATTAATCTTGTCTTTACTTTAGGTTCAAGACATATTGTTATGTTTTATCAATGAAACAAAATTATGTATTATTTGTCAATAAGGATGTGGTTCTGGTAATCAATAAGTGAGAGGGAGATTTGATCCCAAATTCTTTTTATTAGAAAAATCAGATAATATAATTGAGATATAAGACTCTTGATTTTATTTTTATTATTATTATTTTAGAAAGTCCATCTTCAAATTTCAATACTAGCTCTAAACCACTGTATCCTCTACGCTGTGTGTGTGTTTGTTTCTCAAAAAAAGAAAAAAAAAAAAAAGGCTCTAAACCACTGTATGAGGCAGAAAATTTAGAGGCATGGCCGCATGAGCTATGTTGTATTTACTTATATCAGGAAAGAGGAAACACAAGAAATTAAAACATGGGGCTATGTCAAAAACCATGAGTTGAATTTTTGATAGCTGCAACTTTCAATGTCACAACAGCCATATAAACTATATATTTATTAAACGTTAATTTATAAAATAAATAATGCATTGTAACATTAATCATATTTCACTGTTAAAAAAAAAATAAGTTGACAAAAGTACTGTTTTTTTCGGTTGGTATGAGAGAGCATTAAATAACATTAAATTCCTCAAACCTACATTTAAATACACACAGCAATTCAGGCCCTACCAGTCCCATTGTCAATCATCTTCTCCTTTAAATATCATACTGAAAAACCTCCCACCGATCACATTTAACACCTACCCCCATAGAAAACAAGACACATTCACAATCCCAAAAAATCATTCAAGCCCACATCTAAACAAGCTGTTCCAGATCCAATGAGCAAGAAGATCATGAAGTTGCCTTCTTTTTTCAAGAACAAAGAAACAACAAAGCAGCCATGGCAATGGCCCTTATGTAAGGAGCCAGAGACCCTTTCTTTCCGAGCTAGAGATGACATGTTCAAGACAGTGAACTCCATGTTCTTTGACCCTAATATTGATGGGGTTGAAACACCTGAGTCTTGGTTCACAACCTCTTCTGAGTCTGTAAGCTTCTCAACCGAGTCTGAGGACTTGGAAAATGGTGAGTCATTGGAGATGCTAGTACGTGGGGTGAGGTCTGAGAGGCTTTTTTTTGAGCCTGATGACACAAGCTCGATCTTGGCGAAGGCAAAGGATGATGGGTTTCCATTTAAAGAAAGTGAGGTGTTGGCAATGGAGTCTGAGGATCCATACATTGATTTCAGAAGGTCAATGGAGGAGATGGTTGAAACTCATGGGCTGAAAGATTGGGAGTGCTTGGAAGAGTTGCTAGGGTGGTATTTGAAGATGAATGGAAAGAAGAATCATGGGTTCATAGTTGGAGCCTTTGTGGATCTGCTTGTTGGTCTCTCTTCCACTTCTTGTTCTGATTCAACTTCTTACTCTTCTGCTGTTTCTTCCTTTTCTTCTTCTCCATTATGTTCTTCTGAGGGTCAGAATGAGATAGAAGAGATAGAAGTACAACAGATGGCAATGTCTTAGTTTTTAATGTATCAATCACTTTTGTGTATATTTTGTAGGTTAAAAAAATAGTGACAGTATATTGAGATATCAATGTTCTCTCGCTTTCTCTATCTATGACTTATACTGCTTTCTTAAATGCAATATCAATGCTCTGTCCCTGAACAGCAAAGGGGGTGAGAATGGGGGGAGAGGGGTATTGGTCTTACTCTTAGGTCTAATTATTGTTTGGCAAAACTTAGAATAGTAATCCTGATTTTTTTTTTCTACAGTAAATTTATTACGCCTCTGTTTGGATTGCACTGAAAAGGAATTTCAGTGCGTGTCTCATTTTTATGTGGGTCCAGTATATTATTCATAAAACCTATAAGTATAGAAAAAATACATTTTTTATTTTAAATCTGGGTTATACGACATTATTCATACATTTAAAAATTATTTTGTTACAGTATTTTCTGTTTTCAATTTTCAATAATAAGTGGTATCCAAACATTATTTCACATTTCACACGCATTTCCTTTTGAGACTATTTTTAAAACCTTTTGGCCTGTTTGGTAAGAAATTTCTAATAACATTATTTAAGTTTTGTGAAAATAGTAAAAAAGTGTATAAAAATACATGTTGTAGGATTTAAACAATAGTTTTCGTTGTTTAAATACTGTTACCAAACGAAGCTTTAGAGATTGTGTTTCTAAAACATGATTTCAGTAAAATTAAGAAAACACAATTTCACAATTTTGTAATTTCAACTAAAATTGTGTACTTTTAAAACACTATTTTAGTTCATGTGGCATTATATATACAGTAAACATGTAATAAACAATGTGTAACTATCATTACTCTAGTTCATAAACAACAAAATGAAATTGAAAAAGATTAATTATTTTTTATCTCTTTTTCTCAATGATCTTGTGGGATGGGTGCACACGTGTGAGTTATAGGAGAATGTACGTGTGATACTTTGTATAGAAACATGCTACATTGAATGAAAATTTGACCAATGAACCATAGATCGAAATTTTCAACGTTCTGAAAAATAATTTCCTGACAAGCAGGAACAGCTACTCTTCCAGCTTGAATAATTGTAGAACAATAATAATCTAGACTCATAGATAATTTATAACAAATTATTAAAAAAGATACCTTTAGGCATTTATTAATGAACTATTTTAGGAAAAAAAAAAATTGATACTATTTTTAAGAAAAATATAAAAAATTATAAAAAAATAAATTACATTTTTTCTTTTTCATAAAACATTTCTAAAATTATTATTTTTAATTATACCCTTAAAATATTCGTTAACAGAGAATTAATAAAACCCGTCGTCTTAGCCGTTGTTATCTCTTACACAAAAATTAGTGTATGGATATCCACGTGAGACATCCACTTTTCAAGCTGTACGTGTCGCACAGGCTGTTGCTCTCACTATAGAAGTAAATGGACCTCCTGTATTGAGACTCCATAACCTCTCATTTTTGTTGTGCAGGACATTATATGTGGCAGCACAAGACTTTTGTCACAAAAGCTGTGCCCTTGAATATGTACGAATCTCAAATTATGTATGATTCTCAATTATGCTAAATAATTAATAATTATCTTAAAAGATCTAGCAGAGAATTAAGTTAATCTGCTCTAATTTTGTTTCAAGTGTTCCACCATTTTGAAACTACTTTTCAATTTTTATAATCATTAAATTTTAATAACTTCTTTTTGAAAAACGGGAAAAAAAAAAAAAAGAGAAATAACAAAGTTCTTAAAATAAATAA
Source organism: Quercus cerris (assembly GCA_963669245.1). Lineage (NCBI taxonomy): Eukaryota > Viridiplantae > Streptophyta > Magnoliopsida > Fagales > Fagaceae > Quercus > Quercus cerris. Next base: position 48,657,628 of record OY770007.1, on the reverse strand, counting down.
ATAAATAAATAAAAACTATGTTAAAAAGTAAAACTAAGTACAAATCACTTCTTTTCTGTACTCTATTTGGAATCCGTTTATTTTGTTGAAACTAAATTTTTTTTGTTAAAAGTATTAAAAATAAAGGTAAAAGTTATCTAAAATAGTACAATGAGACTCATGAATAATATCAAAAAATGCAATGAGGTCTATGAATAATAGCAAAAATAAGCTGAATAGTAAAATAAATTGACTTTTTAATTTGGAGCCAAACGCATACTAAAACAAAGCAATTCAGGATAAGCAACTTACATACTCTATTAAATGATATCCTTACAGAGATTTTTTAAAAGTTGGCAAATATTTGAAAAAAAAATTATCAATAATATTAAATTTAAGTATAAATGTTTCTTATGTATCTAATTGTGGTTATCTTTTGAAATATGGATACTTCTGTGGTACCTTGGAGGTATGGTTTTTTTTTTTTTTTGGGATAAGTGAGGTTCAGATTATGATCTCAATAGTTTATGAGTGGACATAAGGTCGGTACCCAGTAGTGACCCATAAATATTGGGCTGGGCCTGACCCAATAACATAGAATGGGTCAGGGCTAACCATAGGGGTAGAAGCCAATACTTAAATTGACCGCCCCAGCATTGCTAGTACCTTGGGAGACTCGGTTGCCGAGCACTATTTGGTGTTAAGTGCAAGTTTCAAGAAAATCTTTTTAAATGACCAGTTTATTAGGGATTCTGGGCAGAGGTGGGGACCACGTGAGAAAAAGGTAGAAAGGTAATCATTAAGACCCCACTAAGGGGATAATATAAAAGGGAAGGTAGGATAGAGGAGAGGAGGTTGGCAAAAATTAGGGGTGAGAGACAGGAGAGAAGGTGAGAAAGGAAACACATCAGGGAAGGGAGAGCAATACAAAGGGAAAGTTCTGGTATTTTACAGTTGGGTTGTCAAGGTAGCATTTGAGGTTTACCATAGTAGGACTTTAGTCATCCTTGCCAACAAATAAATTAGGAGCCCAAACCCTATCAAGCAAGTACCATCGAGTTTGGGTACCATAGTTTATATCAACTAATTTAATTAATTAATTTATTTATTTTTTGTAAGAAAGATTAATTCACTTAAAATTGTTTCCTATTAATAATTTACAGAAAACAAAAACTAAATTTGAAATCCCTCATTCAAAATGACAATAGTCATTTAGTTATAATATTTGCAACTCTTTTATACAACTTGCTTTCCGGGAATTACATATTGATATTATTACTGTGCAGTAGTAGAGAGGGATGAAACAATTTCAATCTTGTTGACATTGAAGAATTCCCTGCAAACAGAGAAGCTAACGTATCAAACTGATCATTCTGCCATTTCCAGAAGATGAACAATCTGAATGCTGGAAGACAATCAAAACCAGTCAAAATATAGCAATAAATTCAGCCAAAAAAGTAGCGGAAGGCATAAGGATCTGAAGAAGATATGGTGTAGGTAAATCAAGAGGCATTTAACTTAGGCACATCACAACGCCTTAGCCATGCCATAGCAACCCCAAGAATGGAACAAAAGCATACGGCTATGGCAGGTCTTGTCAAGTAAGACCCCACTTTGCCACAACAGCCAGGGACAGTAGGTTAATGCATGTTCTAATTACATCAATGGTTATCCCTTATGTGTGAAATTAATTGTGGTGGGATCCATAATATATGGACCACTATACAAAACTAATCTTGCACTACCATGTTAATGAGGTTGATAGATTTTAAAATGACAACAACCAATAGGTATATAGTTCATATAAGTTATTGGATCATCAAAGACAGATACTCCCCACTATTGCTTATATTGGCACCAAAATGGTGTCCTGGATAAGGATATGATTTTCCATAATGACAGTTACATATATCTACAACTCATAAAGAAATGAAAAAAATTGTTGCAAATAAAACTGGCAGATCATTGGAAGTAGTTTCTTTGTACGGATAGAATTGTGTGAATAAGGATGAATTCAGACCATTGCATATCTGGCATAGTTTTTGCTTTTATGTCCTGACATAGACTTCTTGTGAGCAAATAAAATTCTCTGCCGTGGATATCTGAAGCAAAACTAAAGATTAATGCAATGTAGAGCAAGCTATTAGAATATTACTCCAATTTCTTACTGAAGATAAAAGCTCACCATTAGGTTTTATTTCAAATATTGCAATGTCTCGGATTGCATGGTCTTGGACTATAAAGATGTTGTGTGAGAACGTAACAACTAACAGGTAACCAGTCCCACATCAGATGTAGACAACGTCAATATGAACTACTCAAATGACTATAGAGATCTCTAATTATGCCTAGCCTTTTGGTATAGTGCAAACTTGGCTAGTACTTCCGTGACATCTATTTATTTGGTCCTAAAAGTTCAAGAAAGCACTCTACCACAATCAAGTGATCAACCCGTCAATCTATTGATGAGATCCTTCCGATTAAAGAAATCTTATACCGGAAAAAAAAATGGACACTTTCACTCTTGATACATTTTTAACTATCAGTCAAAACAATTCACCCTTTCTACATACTACAGCAATGGTATATAGCATGCTTAAATACTTCTTTCTACCAAACACTTTAATTTGATAGTTTGGAGCTCAATGCCTACTCTAAAACCGTGCCAGCTTTTGCCAAAGTAAGATGTTGTACAATCAAACCTCAGTATGTTAGGTAATTGCATGTAGTGTGTTGGGTCACTATTCCTCAAGACAAAATTCATACTCTTGATAAGAGGCACAAAACATCCATTTGAGATAGATTTAATGGGAATTGATCATTTAAAATTTCAGCCTATCTTTTTTAGTATGGAGTTACTAAAATTTAAATTAAATGGAATTAGATTATATAAGAATGTAAGAATAATCAAGAGATTAAATTGGGGACTCAAGGACTTAAGGTGTAGTGATTAAAAAAGTTACAACAACTATTGATTTTGTTTCACTATGGATGATTTCATGAAAGGGTTAAATGCTATTTAATAGAGTCTTTGGATGATTTAAGAATTCACATAAAAACCTAGAGTGCAACTATGATTTTATTGTAGAATAAATTATGGCTAATGGTAACTTTAGGCCTGTCATGAGTTAACAGAAGGCCTAACGCCTGTTATAGTTAGTGTTTTTATTTCACTTTTGTCCTACTTAAAGCCACATTTTAAAAGCCTACATTGGCCCAATAGCTAACCCAAGTATAAGATGGATATTTTGCACTACACTTTTAAAGTGAGAAAAGAATAGTTCTCTCCCCGCTTTAAGTGATACACAGCTACCGAGGGAGAAAGAAAATATAAGATTCTCAAGATTTTCCATGTAGCACACAAGCTAAGGGCTTTGTTCTTGACAATGAGAGCTCACTCTCTCAAGCAATTTTATGGTCTTTGAAGTGAAGATCAAGAAAATTCCAAGATCTTACTAGGATTTCAATTATGGTTCTAGGATTCAAGGTTTCTTGTTGATAATTTCAAATAGATGCACCAAAGGTATGATTCTTTAAATCCTAATCTAAAAAGTCAAAAGCGCATGTGTTCTAGCATCATAGAAGTAGATTTTGGTTTTTTTTTTTTTTTTCATTGCACTTCCTGCACATGATATGTATGAGATGCATATGGTTTTTCAACAACCAGAGTCACAAAAGACTCATCTTTCCTTGTGTGGGACTAATAAAGCCTTAAAATGTATATCTATTATATATTTAGGCGAAAAGCACATTTTAGTCCCTACATTTTAAGGTGATTTCCATTTTAGTCCCTAAGTTTTTTTTACCGCTTTTAGTCCCTATCCTGAAAAACGGTTCCATTTTTGTCCCTCCCGTTACATCGTAAACGGATTTTGCTGACGTAGCAAACGGAATTGATACAAAATGATAAAATAATAGCTACAATAAATATTGGTGATCACTGTTAGTTACTCCCCGCTTAGTAGTCACGTGTCCCTCACGTGACCATCACTAACCTCCCTAATCCAAATAAAACCCCAAATCACGCCAATACCAAATAGAAATCCCTAACCCCCAAATTTCCTTAGCTCCTCGCTCATCAGTCACAACACAGATTGAAGTTCCTCAGCTCCTCGCTCCTTGCTCATCAGCTCCTCGCTCACCACACAGCAGAAAACCATCTTCAAATCAACTGCTTTCCATGGATTCAAGCTCGATGTCGTCGAGTGGAAGCTTGAGGAAAAGGGGCCCAACCCGATGCTTCTGCTCGGAGAAACCCGTTTTGGTCGTTTCGTGGACACCTGACAACCCTGGAAGAAGGTTCTACGGGTGTCCAAATTACTGGGTCAGATAGTGATTTTGTGTGGGTTTTAAAATTTTTTCTGGGTTTTAATATTTTTTCTGGGTAAGGTCGTTTTGTTTAATGTTTTTAAATTTCTATATAGTTTCTGGGTTTTAAAATTTGTTCTGGGTAAGGTCGTTTTGTGTAATGTTTTTAAATTTCTATATAGTTTCTGGGTTTTAAAATTTGTTCTGGGTAAGGTCGTTTCATGTAACGTTTTTAAATTTCTTGTTTTTAAATTTCTATATAGTTTCTGGGTTTTTAAATTTATAAATTTCTATATAGTTTCTGGGTTTTTAAATTTCTTATTTTCTTAAATAAATAAAAAATTAAAAAAAAATTAAAAATTGGTTTTCTCAGCTGACAATATAAATTTGGTTTTCTTGTATTTTGCTAATACAAGTGTTGGAATATTGTGCTAATACTATTTGCTAATTCTATTTGTTCTTGTTTTTCATGATTTTGGTTGAAGATATGATGGGTTTTATCTGCCCCTTGGGTGTCAGGTTGGACGCAAGTGTAAATTTTTTCAGTGGCGTGATGATGAAATCTGCGAGCGTGGCAAGGTGCTGATTCCGGAGCAGAGGCAACGGATTTTGACCCTTGAAGTTGCCATTGTAGGCTACAGGAAGAGAGAGAAGAGGCTGCTAATTTGCCTGGGGCTGTCTCTGGTGATAAGTGGGATGCTACTCTGTATGGTGCTTCTTTTGGTTGGCTAAATAGGTGGCGGGGGGGGGGGGGGGAGGGGGAGGAATGGGTCATTAGGTGGGTAGGTATTAGTGGAAAAAGGCCTGAATTTTGGTGGACAACTCTTCACGATCAAGTTCCACATCACTGAGCTTCTTGGTGGCCAGCCTGTATAATTTCTCATGCTTTTCAGAGAGCTTGTAGAGCTTCTCATAGGCTGAATGGATATCATCTTGATCATCCATTTTCTCAAATTTTGACTCCACCAGTTCTTCTTCTTCATCCACTTCTTCAACAATCCCTTCAGTAGGATTGACTGTGGCAGTGAAGGCATTCAAGATTCCGTCATCCTCATTGTCGGAATCATCTTCAAGCTCAGTGTCACTTAGAGTTGCAGCAAGTGCCTTGCTTTTCCCAATGCTCTTGAGATATGTAGGACACTCATGTTTCATGTGTCCGAACCCATGGCATCCAAAGCATTTTGGTCCTGCAGGAACAGTGTACTGACTTTCATCCTTAGCATCCTTCTTCCCTTTGTCTTGGCTTTTAGACTGTGAAGAACTGAACTGCCTACGGTCCTTGTCGAAGCTCCTTCCATTGGCATTCTTCATAAACTTCTTGAACTGCCGAGTGATGTAGGACTTCATCTTAGAATCTTCATCATCGGAAGACTCATCTGTATCACTGTTCTTTGCCTTCAAGGCCATGCTTTTACCTTTACTTGACTTGCCAATCCTAGATAATCCTATCTCATAGGTTTGCAAGTTTCCTACCAGCTCAGTCAAAGGAATCTTGTCAATGTCCTTTGATTCTTCTATCGCCGTAATCTTGGCATGGAATCTCTCAGGTAGAGATCTAAGCACTTTCCTTACAATCTTGGGTTCCTGGATGGTTTCCCCAAGATTGAAGGCTGAGTTCACTATGTCCTTGAGCTTGGCATAGAACTCATCAAATGACTCATCCTCCTCCATCTTAATTTCTTCAAAGCTTGTAGTGAGCCTCTGAAGTTTTGATTCTTTGACAGCCTTTGTGCCTTCATAGGTAGTCTAGAGGATGGTCCAGGCTTCCTTAGCAGTTTCAGTTGAGGATATCTTTTTGAACTCCTCATTTGTGACTGCACTAAATAGGGCATTTAACGCTCTGCTGTTGAAGTTAGCCGCCTTGATCTTAGTATCATCCCAATCGGCCGGTTCTTCTGTTGGCTTAGTCCAGCCAATCTCTACAGCTTGCCACACTTTTTCATCTAAAGACTGCAAGAAAGCTCTCATACGTACTTTCCAGTATGCATAGTTAGTGCCATCAAATAAAGGAGGTATAATTAAAGATTGTCCTCTATCCATGACAAACAGGGGTCAATGGATCAACACAGCAAAGATTAAATCCTAATCAGAGTGTGCCCACTCTGATACCACTTGTTAGGTCACAATCTGAATGACCCCTTGTGATTAACCCTAATCAATTAATTTAGCCGAGTAATTAATTAATCAATTAATAATGCAATTTTATGGAAGCACAAACAAATCACCAATCAACTAAATATGCAGTGGAAAATAAATAACACGATGATTTGTTTACGAATGGGGAAAACTCTAATGGCAAAAACCCCATCGGGTGATTTTCAGGTCACCACTCCCGAAACTCCACTATTATCAAATCAAGCGGTTACAAGTAAAGGAATCCCAAGTACCTTACCAACCTACAGTTGAACCCTTACCCCAATACCCAATTGGACTTGATCTGTAGTGACAGTCTCCACCTTTGATGCACAGCTCCCAAGTACGTGACTAACGAATGCGCGGATCCAAGTACGCGACTTCAGAACACCAACTGAGGAAGAATGGTTGGCTGCAAAGTTCTTCAGTTCATCCTTTATGATGAATAGCAGGAAGATGCTTGGTTACAAAACCCTATGGTGCAAATACATAGCAACTTCTTGATGGAAGATGAACTAGGTCAAGAACTTCGTCTGTTGATCACAATTTGCTTAAACAAAGATTGCTCAATGATAATGCAACTTGTGTCCCACTAGACGGCTCTTAAAATAATCCTTTTATATGTATAGGGTTAGAAGAAAAGAAGGCCCAAAAACATATTCACGGATCCCAAGAAAATCAGATTGGAAATCTGACTTTTTAAATCTCGACAGATAGCAGGTGTCGAGGTAGCTGTCGAGAAGGTGTCGAGCTTTAAAAACTTTGCACTTCAGCTTGCTTTCTCTTGGACAGACTTGATGACTTTAACACTTGACCTTGAAACATTGTTTCTTGAAGTATTAAAGACACCTAGAACTACCCAATTACAAGCAGAGTGCGTTTTGTCAAAGGATTAGCCAATTTACATAACTAAGTGACATATGTTCTTAAACAAGTTAAAACATATATGTCCTAACAGTATGAATGCTCTTTTCTATCAAAAATTTTGGCATATTGTGAGTGATGATGTGATTGCTGCAGCTCTAGATTTTTTGAATACAGGAAATATGGAACCTGAAATTAATTTTACACATATTGGCCTTATCCCTAAAATTAAATCACCGGAAAAAATATCTGATTTTAGACCTATTAGCCTTTGTAATGTGATATATAAAATTATTTCAAAGGTTTTGGCAAACAGGTTAAAGAAGATTCTACCACAGGTGATCTCTCCTTCTCAAAGTGCATTTGTACCAGGTCGCCTTATCACTGATAATATACTAGTGGCTTATGAATCTCTTCACACCATGCACTGTTGTAGAAAGGGCAAAGCAGGGTCTCTTGCTTTGAAGCTGGATATTAGCAAAGCCTATGACCGGGTGGAGTGAAATTTCCTTAAGGTAATTATGGATAAGATGGGATTCCCAAATACATGGATTGAACGGGTGATGAGCTGTGTTACTACACCGACTTTTTCAGTCCGCATTAATGGTAAAGCCTATGGGAATATAAAGCCATCTAGAGGGCTTAGACAAGGAGACCCGTTGTCCCCTTATCTCTTTGTGTTATGTGCTGAAGGGTTTTCTTCTCTTCTGGCAAAAGCAGAGGCTAAGAACATATTACATGGAGTGGCAGTTTGCAAGAGGGCACCTAACATCTCTCATCTCTTGTTCGCGGATGACTCTTTACTTTTTTGCCGAGCCACACAAGATGAGGTGCAAGAAGTTGTGGATATTTTGCAGCTCTATGCCAAGGCTTCGGGTCAGCTTATAAACCTGGTAAAATCCTCCATCTTTTTTAGTAGTAATGTTGATGGTGCAAAAAGAAATTGGATAAAAGATAAGCTAAATGTTAAGGAAGTTGACAGGTTTGAGACATATTTGGGCTTACCTACACTGATAGGGCGCTCAAAATACCAAACCTTTGCTTTTCTTAAAGATAGGGTCTGGAAAAAATTACAGGGATGGAAAGGGAAAATGTTATCCAAAGCTGGAAAGGAGGTGCTAATTAAAGCAGTTGCACAATCTATTCCAACCTTTGCTATGGGTGTGTTCCAATTGCCGGTGAAGCTTTGCAATGAACTAAATTCTATGTGTGCAAGGTTTTGGTGGGGTCAGGCGGATAATGAAAGAAAGATCCATTGGAAGAGTTGGGATTTTCTTGCTCAACCAAAGAGAGAAGGCAGAATGGGGTTTAGGGACATTCGAAGTTTCAATTTGGCAATGTTTGCCAAGCAAGGTTGGCGGCTATTACAGGATGAAGAATCACTGCTCTATAGGTGTTTCAAAGCAAAATATTTCCCAAGGTGTAACTTCTTGGAGGCAATGGACAAACCAAACAGTTCCTATGTGTGGAAGAGTTTAATGGCAACCCAGCCAATTTTGAAGAAGGGGTGTTGCTGGAGAGTTAGGAATGGGACGGACATTAGAGTCATGAAAGACAAATGGATTCCTAACTACACAACAAACAGGGTGCTTCACCCACCAGAGGAAGAAGAATGGGAGTGGAGGGTGTGTGAGCTGATAGATTGGTCAGCCAAAAAATGGGATTGTCAGCTAATTGATTGTATATTTAAAAGAGAGGATGCAGAAGCCATCAAGCTAATACCCTTGAGCCGGCGAAATATTCCGGATAGAATTTTCTGGTTGCACACAGGAAAGGGAGGGTTTACAGTCAGGTCAGGGTATCACGTGGCTAGGCTACTCATAAAGGAGGAAGACTTGAGAAGGGCAAGCTCTCAGGCAGGGATGCACACCACGGTCTGGACAAAACTATGGAAGCTACACATCCCAAATAAGATAAAAATATTTGGGTGGCGGGCGTGTCACGATATCCTGCCTACTCGGGAAAAGTTGGTTCAAAGGCAAGTATTGGATGATGAGACATGCGGACTATGTACCAGAACAAAAGAATCAGCGATTCATGCACTGTGGGATTGCAATGTGGCTCATGGGGTTTGGGCGGAGTGTACACGAAGAGTGCAGAAGAGTACGGTGGACAATCTGATTTTCTGTAGCTTGCATCGGAGCTTCTGAATAAGCTATCGCAGGAGGAGTTTGAATTATTCCTTGTCCAGGCTTGGTTGCTTTGGAATCAAAGGAACTCTGTCTTACATGGTGGAAGCATTCAGGAACCAACTCGGCTGGTGAGAAGGGCAGTGGAACTGTTAGAAGAATTCAAGGAAGCTCAACAGCGTTTAGGAGTTCAAACAACAATGGTGAGAAATGCTACTTGGAACACTCCACCGGAGAATTGCTACAAGCTTAACTTCGATGCGGCAATATTCAAAAATATTAATGCCTCGGGAGTTAGAGCAGTTATACGCAATGAGCGGGGGGAAGTAATGGCTGCGTTAGCTGCTAAGGGCCCACCGGTACATGATAGTGAGGAGGCGGAGGTGTTAGCATGCTGGAAAGCGCTTGAGTTCGCCGTGGACGCTGGTTTCATGGAGGTGGTGCTGGAGGGGGATAATGTCTCTGTTATGCAGAATTTAGAAGCTTCAAGAGGTACTCTGTCTCGCCTGGGTCACTTGTATGGAGATGTCCAATGTCTCATGTTGGGGCTGCATGTTGTTTCTGTCAGTTGTGTAGGTAGAACAGCAAATTCCGTTGCTCACTCCTTGGCCAAATTCGCAAAAGGAGTTGAGGATGAATGTATTTGGTTGGAGGAATCTCCCCCACCTGCATTGGAAGCTTTGTATTTTGATTCATCATAATGAAAGCTTACTGAGTTCCCTTTCAAAAAAAAAAAAAAATTTGAAAAAGGATATCTGATCTGAATAAATCATATAAAACGTAGATCTATGAAATCAAAACAAAGAGCTAATTTGAGGTTTAAAGTTTAAATCTATTTTAATGCATGGGCGATGTTAAATTTATTCATATAATCATCATGTGAATAATTTGATCATGGCAATATGAACATGCGAAATTAATCATACGAACAATCTTTATGAAAGAAATATGAATATGTGAAAAAAATAATGACAATATGTGAAAGAAATTATTCATGAATTTATTTTGCATCTTTGTTTTGTGTTGTCATGATTTCTTTCACATATTCATATTGCCATGATCAAATTATTCACATATCGAACTTCTTAGAATTAGAGAAGAAAAAATGGATCCTCTTAGAAATTGGAGAGAAAGATTCTCTCTAGTCTCTAAGAAGGAAGCAATAACAATGTAGAAAAGTTTGAAGGGTGATGTCCACAGAAATTATGGTCTAGTGAAGATCAGAATATCAATAGAGCTTCAAAAGTCTCCCCAACATTAAAGTGGTTAAGGGTAGTGAATGATTGTTGTTCCCCACTATCTCTATTTATAGAGGGGGGAATGACTTAAATAATGAGCTAGATTTGACTTAAAATTCAGTACATGGGTAGGTTTTATTCTGGAGCATGTCGTGATCAGCACTTGCCAAGTGCCGATCGGAATTTCACAAGTGCCGATTTGGCACTTTGGCAATTTGTTCCGAGTTTTGATTTTTGTCCAATTTTGATGTTTTTTTTAGTTTGAAAATATACCTGGATGTATTTTAATATTATTTTCATGATAAAATTTATTCCTAAATGATAATTAGACTTTTAAAATAATTAGCAACCAATCAAAATTAATTTCAATTAATCACATGTGATAATTTTTATCAAAATGAATGCATATAGACCGTTAAAACTTAGTTTTGCGATATCTTTTGATTCGACAGTCCAATTCAGAATCCGAACATATCATTGTGATCATTGAAAGCTCAAGATCATTCCCATGGTATTTGATGAATGAGTTAGTGAATAAATGCAACTATGATTGTTGGGGAACATAAATGATCGTTTTGCCCTCTTCCAAGGTTAAATCATGGATGCGAAATAGAGTGTCTACACCATATTAACACATTTCTAAAGAATCATAAACATCAAACAAGTCAAAAACAAGAATAAAAAGAACTACAACAAAAAGATATGGATCCTATTAAGCAAATGAACAAATCAGTGAAAGAATGCTTACCTTGCTTTAGAATCACAGATTTGGAGCCTATTTTATCGACTCTTCAATGCCTACAATACTCAGATTAAATAGCAATAATAATCAAATAACATAATAGGACAAGGGTGATCACAACTATAGAACAACTAATTTGAAAAAGGGTTTCAAAAACAAATTAAGAACAAACTTTTTGCCTTATGTCAATGCTAGAAAGAGGTTTTTGAGTACATGAAAATGTGCTAGTGTAAACTAGGGTTTTTGGGGTCTTTTAATTTAGAGATTTTTGAATTTTCCTAAGGGTCTAGGTGGCAGCACAACCCAAAGACTGAATTTTTGGTGCCCTAACACTAAAAGCAAAATTTTCGGGAACTAAAGGTGCATGCACGAGGTTATGAGGGTATGTGCGCACCTTTGAAGGTGTGTACACTTACTCGATTCTTCATTGCACTAATGGTCCAACTTCGAATGGCCATAACTCACTCATTTTAAATCAAAATTAGAAATATTTGTATTCAAATTGAAGCCCATGATGTCTAATTTCCAATGAAAAAACTATCATTCAAACGTTCTATATGGCTTAAAAGTTATGATCGAAATAGTGTGCAAATGTCATTTTTCTCATTTTCAAAATGATTTGAGTAATTTTTTAGTTGTAATTTCGTCCAAAATATTTTTGAGAACACTCTAATTAACATTGATTGACGTATGTTAAGCTCATTATTGGGATTGGGGACCAAAGGTTATTAATGGTACAAAATGATTTGTCGACAAGATATAAAAAAGAAATCCGATTGGCATGCATATTATGAAAGTTATTTTGTGATTGTTAGTGATGATTGAATGATGAGCAGAAGCACGAAAGAGAGAGCACGCATAAAGGTTTACATGGTTCAGTCTAACGGCCTACGTCCATATTAAGAAAGCCCTTGATGGATACATATTATATAAAGCACTTGTGTTACAATGAAATCAATGTAGGGTTTATATACTAAAAAATTCTTGACTAACCCTAGGCTAATCATAGACTAACCTAAGGTTAGTATGCTTCTTCTACAAGTACATGAGCCTTCAATTGGTTTGATTCACTTGAAACATAATATGTCTAACATTAAGAACATATAGAACATGTAATTCAATAGAAGGATTTTTAAAATATGAATCCAATAACAAGTAATCAGATGGTGTAACATTAATTAGAGTTACACCAATTGTAACTTAAACCCCCCCCCCCCCAACTCTCTCTCTCTCTCTCTCTCTCAAAAAATATATATATATATATATATGAATAGCATTATCCAAAAAATGCTTTAAAATTTTATGTTTCTTATTTAAAAAAAAATAAATAATAACATGCATTGTATTTGTCAATTGAATTTGAGTTGTGCACTATAAAACTCACAACAAGCAATTAAACCAATAATGTGGTAGTTTTATTATTATTTTTACCTTGTTGGATTATAAATTGACATTGGTTAATTAATTTAATTATCCAAGTTAATTAATTAGGTCAAATTACATGCAAATTGTAAACTAATATGCAGCGAAAATTAAATAACACAGTGATTTGTTGACAAATGGGAAAAATCTTTCGCAAGGCGAAAACCCCACCAGGTGAATTTTAGGTCACCACTCCCAATAATCTACTAATCAATAATCAATAGATTATAAGTATAAGTAATCTTACCACTACCCTGGCCTATCATAAAATATCAACTTACAATTGAACCTTCACTCCAATACCCAATTGGACTTGATCTTGTAGTAGACTTCTTCGCTTTGTACAAATCTCCAATCTATCACTAATTCATTTGCACAAATCTCGGTATGTGATTAACTCCAGCAACTTGATTGATTGTTGTTGAATGTAAAGTTCTTCACTTCAAAGACATTGAAAATTAGGAAGTACTTGGTTACAAAATCCTAAGGTGCAAAAATGCAGTAGCTTCTTATAGAGTATATGAGTTCTAAGTCTCTGTTTCTGTACTTGATGACTTTTAAAATAACCCTTTTATATGACTAGGATTGTATAGAGAGAAACCTTAATCATTCAAGTCATCATGGGCCGAAATTCAAATCTAAGAATTCTGAATTCGTAAGTCTCGATAGATCAAGCTTGTGTCAAGTTCCCTCATTAAACCTTAATAGATGCTAATATTGAGACTAGTGTCAACCTTTAATGAAACAACTTTTCTTCACTTGTTTCTTGAATCAATCTTCATGTCTTTAATGATACCACTTTTAAAGTAAACTTCACACACTTGATGATACATTAAACCCAACTTTGATCTAACCAATTACAAGTAAAGTCTGTTTTATCAAAGGACTAGCTAATGCATAGAAAATATGACCCTAACATACCTAAAAAATGTTTTATAAAAAACAGGTCAAGTCACAGTTTAGCAAGGTCATGTTGACCCACAAAAAATGGGTTGTATCATGGGTCAACTCATTTTTACTTTGGGTAAAAAAATTCGAGTTCAGCTCAGGTATTATCCTTCAAGTTCAATCAGGCTGAATAGGCAAATCCCGACCCATTTTGCCATGCGCAATAGGTCATCCATACAGATTAGGCCTGTTCTCTCTTGTAGACCATCTAGGCCTCTACTAACCTATCAATAATAATGATCAAAATCTCACATGTACAGCTCTCTAGTTCTCGCAAACTTTGGCCTCCATCTCATTCCATATTTTTTATGCGAAACCAAAACTTTTTAGAGTTGTTTAAAGTGCATGTATTGAAGTGGAGCATTAGCAGCCTACCCTATTCCACAATAAAATTTGGATTATATTTTAATGCAAATATTACATATAGGGTCTAAAAATCAATTATATGCACATGAGGTAGCACTGTGCATATAAGAACTGCAGAGGGTTGTGCAGGTGAAATCATTGATGCATTAAAAGTTTCTTTTTAATAATTTAGCTAATTAGCTCACGTACCAACGGGATTAGAACATACGACCTCTTACCAGACTGTACAAATTGCTGGTCTTCCATTAGTAATGTTCTTAACCAGAAAAGAGAAATATTAAGTTAGCACATAGACCTGGTGCTAGCATAACTTTGCAATCAAGTTAGCCACTTCTCTCTCTCTCTCTCTCTCTCTCTCAACGTGATCTTCTCTCTATTTGAAAAGAGAGTTTATTTCAAGGTTAACCTTTTTAATATGATAATATACAAAATGTTGCATTATTTAAAATTTTAAATAATATTGTATTGTATATTTTCAAATATTTAATATTTAATTTAGATTATAAAATCGATCAATTTCAAATTCAGGAATCCTTTATAATTCCTACCTCTTGCACTTAAAAGACATAAGAATTTTTTTTTTTTTAAGAAAAAATGTTTCAGCATATTGAGGCCAGGTCAAATTTGGTTTAATTTTTAATTTTGACCAACTATATTAGTTTATTAATTTGTGATCAAAAAGAAAAAGCCCTTTAAACTATCAATCAAAACAATTCACCCCTTCTACATACTACAGCAATGGTAAATGGTATATATACAGATTAGGCTATATAGCATCGTTAAATACTTCTTTTTGCTAAACACTTTGATAATTTGGAGGTCAATGCCTACCTGGAAAGCACGGATAATTTGCTTGTAGTGCTTGTGTCGGACACGTACGAGACATGGCGTACGCCTGGGACACAGTTGCTCGAGTGTCCTTTCCCTTTTTTTTTTTTCTTTTTTTTTCTTTTTTTTTTATTTAAATAATCAGATATGGCCAGGACTAAAAATCCTAAGTCTAAAACGCTGCGTTTAGAGTATAACTTAAAACCAAAAAACTAACGTTAAAATCCGATCATCCTTTCTCTCAATATCTCTCTCCTTCTCTCACTCGCACTCTCTCAGGGTTACCGGCCAAAGCACCACAAGCCCATGACATGTTATCGGCCAAAGCAAAGGCCAATGGCATCAAGTGTGACAATCAACGGTAAATTGTCTTACTTCTTTGTCACTCGATCATTTTCCTTCTCTCTTTCTGTCTTTCTGTTGCTCGATCTCTCTCTTTAGCTAACTCTCTCTCTCTCTCTCGCTCGATCTCTATCTATTTTCCTTTGCTTGAGTTCATGAATGGTTTATTTAGTTATTTCTTTGCTTAATAGTTATTTATTCATTTTATTATTCACTATTGATCTTACATAGATATATGTTTTAACATTATTTGAAAAAAAATACTTAACAATATATAGAAAATTTAAATAAAAATATTTTTAATAATTAATTAATATACGTATCTTCATTGTATGTTTGTCCTACATTCTCAAAAGATTCTTATGTCACCGTATCATACCCGTGCCCGTATGTGTCCGTACCTTCTGGAAATTGCCTACTCTAAAACTATACAAACTATTACTGGAATCTTCTAATTTTCTTGTATCTCAATCATTTTTTCCTACTTACTACTAAACTATATGACTTGATCAGACTTGGCTAGCACTAAGAAAAAGTAATTTCCCAATTTAATCAATATCAGAGTCTCGTAAAAAAATTTCTTTCCTGGGAATTTAAATATACATAAAGGTACCAAAGAATATTTCTACATTTATGAAGAATTTATTTACTGAAATATGTTGTTATACAATCAACTAAAATCAGATTAATCACTCTCCAATATATATTAAAAGTAAAATTTAGATAAACCATCTTTGAATATTTTCTTGTTTCCATATTTCTCATGGTTTCTGTTGGGGATTTCAAACTTTTGACTCAAGGAGTAATAATAAAAGAACAAAATGAATACAAGTAAATTGAAAGTACAATTGACTTAAAGGTACAATTGAATGTTATCTTTAGACAATATTTTTTCCCATATGAGAGTTGCTAAAGGGTTATTACAAGTTTGTTACAATGATACAATTAAGTTTATTGGGTTCTACAAATAACAATTTTAAAAACTACTCACAGTATTTCTTGTGTTTCTAAGAAACAATTAGAGAGGGAGAAAAATATAAGTTATCAAGTGAACATGAACCATTATTTATACCCAAAGGGTTATGACCCTTCAAAAGGCATCAATGGAGAGTTACAACATTTCAATAAACGTCTACTAGGTACAAAACCTTTTCAAAAGTTTAGAACGGTTACCAAAAAATTCATCAAAAAAAAAACTATTATCGTAATCTAGATTGATTGAACTTGGTGTTGAGCTTGCAATCAAAAAATCTCAATCGATCAAGCCAGCAGTAGAGCTCACAAAAGCTTTTAGAGCCAATTCCTTCAACACTTCGATCGATCAAACAAAATTTTCAATTGGTCGAAAATTCTTGAACTTGAATTTTACTTTATCATTTTATACAAATGATAAACTCTCCAAACTTATCTATCATTATTACAACATATCCTTGTATATACCTATATATACGGTAAAAAATTCTTGAACTTGAATTCCACTTTATCATTTTATACAAATGATATTCTCTCCAAACTTATATATCATTATTACAACCTATCTTTGTATAGACCTATATCTACAACAATCCCCAACCAGGTTATAATAATATATGTCTCACTTGATTGACATTCTATCATGCATAAAAGAATGTGTCTTTCAACTTAAACCTCCCTTTAGTGTAATTGCCTCAAGACCTCAACAGAGTTTATGGTGGCTTAGTGCTTAAACCAAAACTCTTATGTGTTAAAATCAAAAACAACACACACATGAGAATACCCATAACACATTTAGAAATCCATAGTTATTAGCACTATTATGGTCTTGTGCTCTTCCTAGTTTAGTGAAAATTTACAAGAGAAAACCATTTTACTCTTATTAGAAGCGGCACCACTCCTGTGTTTACAAAGGTGAAATTCCTTCTTTATGTCTCTGTTACATAGACATTTATGATTCATGAGCTTTATTAAGAGTTTAAACCTCATGAGACACAAATTTAGTGCTCTTACTAACCATGTATCAATAGTTTGTTATTACCCTTTAAACATTTGAGATTAAATTAGTTTGAGGATAGGTTTCCACTATTGGTGATTCTTTTTAAAGAAGAGTTTTTGTCTCATTCCAATGGATGTTATCCTTACCGAGTCTCAAGACACACTTTAGTAAAGGACCTATTTTACATTTAGAATTTACGCAGGCAACAGACTATTCCAACCACAATTTACTTGCCTTATGTATCTTGTCTTAGAACTTTTAGTCTATGTTCACATTGTATACCACTCATGTATAGTTTACCCACTGTGGTTTCATAATTACAATACAAGGAATGGCTTACTATGGTTGTCACCATGACACTTTATCTAAACTTTAGCCATTTTCTTTCCTTTCCCGTTACCATTTATAACCAATGCTTTCAATTTTATTCTATAGTAGAGTAAGAAATACACCTTATTACACATAGCACCCCCACATGTAGTGAATATCTAACTAGACATAGATTTTATCACTCACATAAATTACAGAATTAACTTTGAATATTCTATTTTATTGATATTCATCACAACTAATTACTTTCTAATCAACCTCGAATTTTAAATTCCTTGAAAGTCTATATATTGTGAAGGTAATGTCTAGTTTTGTTCCATGCATGATACACTAGCAAACTCGAGCTATGCAACCGCTCTTCTAGTAATCTCTTAATTTTATATTGAAATCAATGAGTCTTTGCTTCTATAACGATATTAAAATCTAATAAGAAAATTCTCAATACAAATCTCAAGACAATGAGATAACACAATTCCCAAAGGAATGAGACAAAACTAATCTCAACAAAATGGGATATCATCAATCTTAACAATGAGATTAATATAGTGCAAATCTCCATTATATTTCTTTACTTGATTCTCATTCATAAAAGAGTTTCATTTAATTATTTAAAAAAGAAAAACCCCACAAGGCTTTCAAGCAAACTTCCTTACCAAAATCGCTATTTAAAGAAGTCATTTTACATCTATATGATGCATATTCAAATTATATGTGGACACAAAACCCAATGTTTTATTATTGATCCTTGAATGTTCATTTAATGAACTCACTTGTTCTCTTTTTATCTTACGAATAGATACTTTCAAAATAGAATCACAACATGTGATTGATTAAAATTTTGAGACATCTACCACACATGACAGAATCTAACCACAATGAATTTAACATCCCTTGATGTTAATTCTTAATACATCATACAAGCACATACTTGATGCACATAAGCATCTTTATGAGTTTATGGATTTCATAATTCCACAATTTGAGTTTCTAAATCCCTACAATTTTGGGTTTTCAACCATTCTAAAATTCACATATATACACACACTGTAATTACATACATCAAAATGTAATAATCAAATATAGTGAATTTTGTTAAAATTATATGAATGGTTTTAAAGATATCAAACTAATTACACAAATAGTTACTAGTGCATAAATATCAAATTATCTATTTTTTCTCTTTGTTTCAAACCTTTTACTACTAACCTTAGGCCAAAATATTTTATATTTTATTCTAAATACTGCTTTCAACCAATTAGTTTTGAAACTAGAAGTGTGTCCACTAAGGCCCAATTATTATTAAATAATATTAAGTCTATGGCTATTTATTTTAGAAGCACAAAACTCTTTCAAAAGTTAAGGATCACCTCCCTCAAAGAATACTATGGGTATATATTTAGAACTATACTTTTATTACCTTCAACAAGGTAAACAAGAGCTTCACCTAAAATAAAAATTTGGATCAAAGCCCTTTTCATTTCTCACACTTTGATCGGCAATAGCATTTGTGTTCTTGGTTTGTGGGTTGCAAGTTGTTGATATTGGTGGGTTTTGTGGGTTGTGAGAGTGGGTGGCGGTGGTGGTAGTGGGTCTTGTGGTTGTAGCTGGTTTTACGATTGGAGTTGGTTTTGTAGGCTATTGGTTGTGGATTACGGGAGTGGGTTGAGTTCATGGGTTGCTGCATCAACCCAAGAACTTTGTTACTTACTTTGGATGGACATGGGAGTGGGTGTCGCAGTTATTTTTGGTTTGTTCAATTCATGGGTCTTGCAGTGGTTTGGCTAGTGTAGCTAGGTTTTGGTGGGTTTGTGATTTGATTTTGGGTGGTGGGGGTTCTGATTTGTAGGGGTTGTGGCCCAATGTCGATGATGGTGGTTTTGGGTGGTTATTTTGTTTTAGGTTTGGTGGGGTGCAATTTGGAGGGATTGGGTTAGTTGGGTGTTGTGGTTTTGGGTGGTGGTGGTTGTGGCTATGGCAGAGCGGTGGTTTTCGTGGTTGTGGCAGTGGTTGTTATGGGTGGTTGTGGTTATTGTTTATTGTGTTGGATATATTATTTAATTGTGTTATTTATATTATTTTTAATGTCTTGTATGTTAAAATAAAACCATTGATGTAGGGTGTTTTGTAAAGTGGGGTAATAAAATCGATAAATTAGCTTTTTAAGTTGCTATAAGCTGTATTTTTTAGCAACTTTGCTGTGAATGCTCTTACCTGGGTGGCTAATTGTAAAAAAAATATACAACACAACTACAATAACATCCTATAAATAGAACCAGTAGCAAAGTTGGAAAAACAAAATAATACTTGTTATTCTCTCTCACCTAAAATATATGACTTCTCTCTCTCTCTCTCTCTCTCTCTCTCTCTCTCTCTCTCTCTCTCTCTCTCTCTCTCTCTCTCTCTCTCTCTCTCTCTCTCTCTCTCTCTCTCTCTCTCTCTCAATGTTTAAGTTAGGCCTCCAAGCCAATAGAACAGAGAAGCAAAGATTGATGGGGGATGAGAAGCAAAGATTGAGGTTGTGGGTTTCATTTCGGTCTCCACTGATTTGTTGGTGGCTAGGTGTTGGTTTGATTGTGGTTGAATTGTGCAATTTGCAATGCACTTTTGGTTTAGTAGTTTTTTTTCAATGGGTTTTGGTGGTTGGCATGGTGGTGGCTATTGTGGTTGTGGTGGCTGATGTGGGTTTGTGGTAGTCAGTGGATTTGCTGGGATGTGAGTGGTGGTAGTGGCAGTGTGTTGTTGTGGTTGTTTGGTGATTTTTTTTAATAGGTTTGGTGGTGGCATGGTGGTGACTATTGTGGTTGTGATGGTTGATGTGGGTTTGTGGTGGCAATACTAGTTGGTGGGTGTGTTGAGAGTTTGGTTGTAGGGTGGTGGTTGCTTGAAGGAGGAAGAGAGAGAGAGAGAGAGAGATGGAAAATAAATAATAAAGAAATAGTAAATAATGAATAAAAAAGAATTTTTAAATAAAGTTGTAAAAAAAAAGAGTTTGAGATGTTAGGTTTAGGTGTGTTGTAAAGTGATATGGTATAATAGATAAAATAGCATTTTGGATGGTAAAATAGCCAATTTTATACAATCCGGATGCTAATTCATTTACAAGAAACTGTGAAGTTACCCACATGGTCAAATTTCATTTCTACTCACTTTTCTCCCATCACATTAGCACCCCACCAGAAGCCCTTACAGCTCCCAAATGAGACCAACCCACAAACTAATAACCCCATATGATTCTCACAATTTCCTTTAACAAACCTTCTATTTAAGTTTGTTGGGGGCACATGATATCATCATCAACCTTCAATCCCTAAGAAAATTTCTTGATTTTCTAATAAACAATGAATTCTAAATCAGATGCATCAGGAATTATGAATTAGAGAACTTAGTATGCTGTGTTTGATTTTTTTTAATTAGTATTTTTTTTTCATTTTAAAATTTCACTATATTATAAGGAAAATCAAATGAATGCATTACGAATTCGGTTGAGTATAAACTGGAACAACCAAATAGAGACAAAGAATTTGTATTCTCACGTTTACATGAATAGACTAACTTGATTCGGGCCCACATTTGGAACTCTCCCTGCCCAAGAAAATCTTCTGGTAGACCCAGAACCAAAACTGGGCTAGTTACTGATAATTCAGTAGTTCCTTCCAATACTTATCCCACAATAGCCTGCCGTTTGCCACAGCCCAAGATGCTTGACGTGATTACTTCAAGAAGCCCAAAATGTTTCAACTCTTAATATTTCAAAAACTTAATAAATAATTGTTAGAATTATAATATTTTGATTGGTCACCCGGTAGTTTGTAAATGTTGTGTTACATTTGTAGTATCCAGAACGTTATTCGAATGATAATTGTGTTGAAAAATGGCCTGTTTGATATATTTTTTTAACTCAACTGAACAATGTTAGATGGGAAAATACTCAATCCAACTCAACTCATCATAACTTCAAAAAAACTAACCCAAGTAATTTAAGGTTAGACAATTTTATTATGCCTAATTAAAAGGTGAGTATTTTGTCCAGATATGTAAGCACATAATTCTATCAATTATTACAATTAGGTAATGTCTCGCACAATACACAGATTACTTTACAATTTCATTTGAAATTATTTTTATATACATTAAGACCTATATATTATGTTGTATAATATTTATGTTTGCCCACAATAATGTCGAATACTTTGAATCTTGATTTTCCTAATTCATATTTTATTAAAAAAATTGTACAACGCTATAAGGCTATAACATATTATAATATTTATTGTTAAAAGTATATTTTATTTTTTAATCTGATTAAATGATCTTGAAATCTATAAATAAGAATATAAAGTATAAAATAATTTTATATCTTAAAATTATCTAAACTTAAACAACCTCTCAAATACTTCCTCAACCACTCTATTCTCACAACCAAATATGGAGACCTCAATTGCAAACACCCAATTCATTATCTCAATAAAATTAAGGAAATCA
This sequence comes from Quercus cerris, assembly GCA_963669245.1. NCBI lineage: Eukaryota > Viridiplantae > Streptophyta > Magnoliopsida > Fagales > Fagaceae > Quercus > Quercus cerris. The sequence continues at coordinate 48,635,545 of OY770007.1, read as the reverse complement.
TTTATAAGTATCAACAAATAGAAAATGTGATTAAATAAAGAGAAATTAGCTAAAAACACATCAATTTATCAAAATTTAATTGTCTTTAGTTGGGCTTTCATATCCTTTTTTTTTTTTTTTTTTAATGTGGAAAATACTTTGAAATTATCGTCAATTTTTTTTTTTAATCACTATGGCTCATATCACACAAAATAGCAGCAAAAAAAATAAATAAATAAAATAACTTTATAAATAATCAATATATATTTTCTTTTTAGTTCTAAAACAATATACATTTATGACTTTCAAACACCCAAAGACTCAAAGCGAATCATAACCTTCACAAAACCCACAACATTCAACTTCAGCATCAAAATCATAAGACAGCGTCACTGAATAAAAAATGCAAGCCCCTTTCCATGGTCATAGCCTACTCATACGAGTTAGGATCAAATGGTACTACAATGTTAAAGTTATGTAGGTGTTGTTGAAATATTGAAGGTAAATAATATTGGTTTTGGTCTAAGTGTATTTGAGATGAGATGGCATGAAGGGTTGTGGGCATGTGTATATAAAGAAGTAGAAGTGAAAATGGTGAATATAAATGCAAAGAGTTTTTTGTGTTTGAGAGAGAGCAAAAGTCTTGAAACATTGAACCAAATGAAACAAATAATAGTATTAAAATATTGAATAAAAAATGTAACAAAAATTAGTCTTGAAACATTGAACTAAAAGAAATAAAGAATTTTTATTTTTAAATTTGTTATTATCTCTGATATAGCTTAAAAGTATTTCAATTCTTTTCATAGAAAGCGTCACATGTCAAAACCTCATGCTCTCTCACATGAGTTCTCTTCTTTTTTATATATTGATTGATTCATACAATTTGGTCTAATATTCTAACTACAACAAAATTAAGTCCGTCCTTGTATTGACAAAAAATAAAAATAAAAATCAAGTATCAAAATACCAAAATATGTTGACAAAGGGAATGCTCAATGGTGATATAGGATGATAAGGTTTCATCCCTATTTATATATGAAATTTTGGGTCTCGGGAATGTCCATGTTAATTCGCACAGGGGGAGTGATTTCTAGTAACATCCCTTAGTACTTAGATCACTTCTCAACGCTCTATAATGTTCGAAATTAATTCCCCATGATCCCTCCAAGAGCATCATACATTGCATATGTTGGGGAGAGAACACTTTGGAAAAATCCTAATTGAGATGAATATAATATATAGGAATACTACTACATAATCCAAACTTTTAAATCTTTGGGAATCCTGAATATCCATCTCCATGGGAAGCTGGCACTACATCATTCTTCTTTGATCTTAGCCCCATTGATTAATACTACATTGTTGGGCATTGTCAAAGATCATCCACATGGGCTTTATGGGCTTACCTTGTACGATGCACGCCCTGCTTCAACTGAAAAAAAAGAACCTTATCAACCTTGCCACACAGCACCATTATCTCTCATGTTACTTGTTACAAAGATTAACACATTTACGAGACTTAAGGTCTTAAAAGAGCGCATCAGAACACCACTAATTAAATAAAAATTTAAGTCTATGAGTTTGAGTCTAGTTGGTATTGAGGTAATAGCCCAATGGTAATATCATCATTTGTGATGTTAATGTTTATGGTTAGAACCCCACCTCATACTCTCCCATACCTCTCTTCCAAAAAAAAAAAAAAAGAGTTTGGACCTAATTATGTTATATTAATTTCTCAACTTCTATCACCGCACATCCTTGGTGATTACTTCACAAGTATAAGTGTTTGTGGGGTGTGGAGGGCAAAAGTTAGAATTCATCAAGTCTTTAAAAAGAAGTTTCACACATATATACACTTAGATTAGACTATAATAGAATTTTTATCTTGTATAAAAATAAATAAATAAATTATCAACTTCTTTAACTTTTCTCCTTGCAAGCCTTTTTACCCACACATGTACTCCCAATAGTATCTATAGCGAGACAAAAAGAATCTTTTGTTCCATTTTTTGTGTTATTCTTTATATTCCATCAATTACAATTTGTCATGTATTTGTTTGACACTTTTTATAAAATAATCCAAGTTTAAAATGAATATATATATATATATATATATATTAAGCACATGACATACCATAGTTGGTGGAGAATAAAATAAAAAATAAAAAGTGGAACAAAAGATTTGTATTCAAAATGAGATATGTGTCACTTACCCAAATATACTGTCTTTGAAACATGGACAACAGTTCTTATAATGTTGTCATTGGTAATAGGGGGTTCAAATTGTATAGCAAGGCACAAAATGAGTGTCTGCATTTACAATTATGGGTGTTTTTTTAATGAATTTTATTCTATATATATAGACACACACATTGGTTTTGTTTTTTATTTTTTTTTCCCCCAATATTTTGATTACCTTAGCTGTGTTTGGTTTAATGTCTTAGGAGGTTCTCTGTGCATGTGGCCGTGGGAAATAATTTGGAATTTGAAGTTAGTTATTGTGATGATGTTAGGATGGTGATGACAACCAAAAGTTGTTCATTATTGTTTGTTATTGTATGAATGTGGTACATTTCAAAAAATTGTAGGAAAAACAAACTAATAATTAGAAAAGACGTTTATAAACATGCACAAAATGTGTGTGAAGATGCTTTCATGTATGAGAAAGAAATAAAGCTTGAATTTCCAAACTGTCAATGCAAAATTTCGGCAAACAAAAACCCATGATTTTAAAGTAAAGGGTGCCTCAAAGCATACTTTTTTGGAAATGAAGAGAGAGAGCTAATTTTTTACATTGGTTTAATGGCAATATTCAAGTGGTTTGTTATTTGTGATCCATACCTCAATCAATCATCAAAGGCATTATTCTTCTTCTTCTTCGAGAACACAGAAGAAAAGAGAAAAAAAAAAAAAAAACAAAAACAAAAAACAAAAAGCAGAACCACAGTTCCCAATCCCTTCAAACAGACAGACAGTCCTCCAATCTTTTTCTCAGGTCTCGTTATTGGTGGACGACCCACACTTTCCCCTTTATTTCTCTTTTTCAACCTTCTTTTCTCTTTCTCTTTTCATCATCTAGTTTTGAGCTTATTCTTAACAAAAGTGATTATTCCATTCCTTGTGTTTAAAGCTCGGTGCTGTGAGATATATTTTATAGTTCCCACAATATTGTTGAGACCAACTTTTAATTATCCACATTCCTTTATGTCATGAGAGAGAGAGAAAGCGGCAAAGTTGCATCACATGCAATCCACTTTCACATACAAAGCCAAAATTTCCCTCACTAACAAGAAAGGCACAAACCCACATCCCTTATAATCTAACACGCACCCTCTTCACTCTCAACCAAAACAAACACCAGTAAACTACTTTCTCATATTGTTATCCTGACTTAAGCAAAATTGTCCCAAAACATATTTTAACCCATCAAGCCCATCCAGTTAGAGCCTAAACTGTCCTTTCTTTATTTATATATAGGTTTGTGGGAGTGAATACTCAATACTGATTACCAAGATGAGACAAGGTTTTTGTAGTTTACAGCAGGGTCTAACTGCTGAGGCAGCAAACATAGTGAAACAAGCAGTCACCCTTGCTAAACGCCGGGGTCATGCACAAGTGACTCCTCTCCATGTTGCAAGTGCTATGCTTGCATCCTCTACTGGTCTTCTTAGGAGGGCTTGCCTTCAATCCCATTCTCATCCCCTCCAATGCAAGGCCTTAGAGCTTTGCTTCAATGTTGCTCTCAACCGCCTCCCTGCCTCTTCGCCAAGCCCATTATTAGGCCCTCACTACCTCAATCCTTCCCTCTCCAATGCCTTGGTTGCAGCCTTCAAGCGTGCACAGGCACACCAACGCCGTGGCTCTATTGAAAACCAGCAACAACCCATATTAGCCCTCAAAATAGAGTTAGAACAGCTCATTATCTCTATTTTAGATGACCCAAGTGTTAGTAGAGTCATGAGAGAGGCTGGTTTTTCGAGCACCCAAGTGAAAAATAGGGTAGAACAAGCTGTTTCTTTAGAGATTTGTTCTCAAAATCAAAGTCCTACTATGAGTAGCCATTCCAAAGAAAACACCAAGCCTCTAGTTCTTGGTAGTAATCTGCCTCTTGCTCCACCTTCTAGTCAGTTCAAAGTGTCACTAGCTAAGCCCTTTGAACAAGCTAGGAGTGAAGATGTAATGAGTGTGTTGAATGAATTGTCAAACAAAAGAAAAAGAAACATTGTTATTGTAGGAGAGTGTCTTGCTAGTGCTGAGGGTGTGGTTAGGGGAGTGATGGATAAATTTGAAAGAGGTAATGTTCCAGGGGAGTTGAGGTTTGCCCAATTCATTAGTCTTCCTCAATTTTCTCTGAGGAACCCATCCAAAGAAGATGTTGAACAGAAGCTAATGGAGCTTGGGTGCCTTGTGAAAAGCTATATTGGCAGAGAGGTTGTCCTGTATTTGGGAGATCTCAAATGGATTGCTGAGCTGTGGTCAGCTTCTGGTGAAGAAAGGAGAAACTACTACTGTCCTGTGGAGCAGATAATCATGGAGCTTAAAAGATTGGTGTGTGGAACTGGAGAAACCGGAAGATTGTGGCTTTTGGGGATTGCAACTTTTCAGAGTTACATGAGATGTAAAACAGGTCGCCCTTCTCTGGAGTCTATCTGGGAGCTTCACCCTCTTAATATCCCAGTTGGTAGCTTAAGCCTAACTCTTAACCTTGAAAGGTAAGTTTGATATTTATTGTGCTGTAATTTCAAGAACAACTAGTAATTTTTGTAGTAGTTAATTTCTATATGTGGGTTTTTTATGCTAACACTATGTTGCTATGTACAGTGATTTTCAAGCTCAGATGAGAAGCAAGGTATCCAATAATGGGGCTGGTTGGCAAATGCTAGAGACCGGATTTGATAAGCACCTAACTTGCTGCACGGATTGCGTGATCAATTTCAACAGAGAAGCTCAAAGCATTGGTAGCAGCTTTCGTAATAAGGAGACTACCACAACTATTTCCACCAGCTCAAACTTGCCTTCATGGCTCCGACAGGAGAAAGAAGACCGCAGAAAAGACTCCGGCAGTGATCAGGTTTACTTCATACCTTGTCATTATTAGAATAATGATTAAATAATTAAATTTACTATTTTTTAATAATTTACATTTTTGGGACGTGGTAATTTATCATGACTTACTCCTTACATTTAACCAAAAAAAAGACTTACTCTTTACATTTTAAACTTTTGAGATGTGTGGTGATTTATCAGTCATTATAGTCAGGCCATTCATTGAAAAAGAAAAAATATTGTTCCATGTTGAATTACTTTTAAAACTAATATTTCTCTCTCTCTCTAATGCAGGAATGTGTCACTGTCAGGGATCTGTGCAAGAAATGGAATTCATTCTGCAGTTCAGGCCATAAGCAACCCCATTTTGCTGAGAAAAGTATCTTTTTGACTTCATCATCTCCTTCCTCAGCATCAATCTCTTTGCATGACCGCAAACCTAACTTGCATCAGGCCTACCTAAATTGGCCACACACCTTTGAATCCAAGCTGGTGCAGAAAGAAAAGCCTTTCTGGGTATCTGAAATTAGTGATGAAAACAATGAGAGCGATATGAGAATGTTCATGCCTGAGAGAAATGCCCCTAAGCCAGACCTTCTATCAAATCCAAATTCTAGCCCTAACTCAGCATCTTCAAGTGAAGTAATGGAAGACATGGTTGGCCTTCATATGTTCAGAGAGCTCAATGCTGAGAACATGAAGATACTGTGCGATGCATTAGAGAAAAAGGCTTCTTGGCAGAAAGACATAATTCCTGAGATTGCAACAACTATTCTTCAGTGCAGGTCTGGGATGAACAAAAGGAAAGGCAATGAGAAAGATAGAGAGAACAAAGAAGAGACTTGGCTGTTCTTCTTAGGTGCTGATAATGATGGCAAAGAAAAGATTTCAAGGGAGCTAGCTAAACTCGTTTTTGGCTCTCCAAGCAACTTTGTTTCCATTCCTTTGAGTAGCTTCTCTTCAACTAGAGCTGATTCAAGTGAAGAATCCAGACATAAAAGGACAAGAGATGAACTTGGTTGCAGCTATCTTGAAAGACTTGGTGAAGCCGTGAATGAGAATCCACACCGAGTGTTCTTCATGGAAGATGTGGATCAAATCGATTACTGTTCTCGAAAGGGTATTCAGCAAGCAATTGAAAGTGGAAGAATAACTGTTCCAGGTGGTGAAACTGTTTCTCTTATGGATGCCATTATCATTTTCAGTTGTGAAAGTTTCAGTTCAGTGTCTGGAGCTTGTTCTCCAAGGAGAAGACAAAAACTTGCTGAGAATGAAGAAAAAAACAATGAGGATGACTGCTCGGAGGAGAAAAGCTCAGGTGTCTCACTTGATTTGAATATTGCCATTGAAGACGACAATGGAGATGAACACTCAGTTGGTAACAGTGGTATTTTGGAATCTGTGGATAAGAAAGTTGTTTTCAAAATTCAAGAATTGTAGTTTGTCATAGGAGGGAACACTTGATCTTCTGTTTTGGCTGATACTTTTTGTTTTTGTTTTTACTTATGTTTTTTTTCTTTGTCACTTTTTAATATAGATTTGGGGGAGGGATAGAAGAACAAAATGGGAAAAAAAAAATACAGATTTTAAAGGATATTCCGGTGTTAGGGGGGTAGGATTTAGCCATGTAGTTCGATGTGTATATTATTGTATCTTTGATCTTCATGTTGCGTGTAACAGGTTGCTTCATTCTCAAATGTACTTTATATTTGGGATTTATGACTCTAATTACATCCATTTATCAGCTAAAATAATCTTTCTTCGTTTCCTCCTCCAATTGTCAAACCAGAAAAGAATATGATTCTGCAATAAGGTTGATGTTCTGCACACAACATTTAAGAACACAACATTTTTCTCAGAAAAAAAAAAAAAAATTCATAGTTGTCGATATGAAATCTATGATTGAAATAACACCACTTTCACCTAATCCACTACTGATATCATTTTTACGATGCACCAATTACAACAATGTCAAAATATGAAGAAAAAAAAATTGTGAAAAATATTAAGTACCTAGTATTTTTACTAGGTTCATTGATAGAGTTAAACAAAGAACTCATGCCTCCTCGTGTCTGACTATTCACAATAAGGAAAAAATAAATTTTAAAAACTCCTAAAAGTTAAGAGAAAATAGCATCTTACACTTATTTACATCCACTATTTTACATCAATAGTTACAACTTAGGAGTATACTAGAGCCCGTACCACACACATTAAGTAATTATAAGAAAGCATCCCTTGGTAGTTGTGTTAAGATCTTGTGAGGCAAAGTTACTATTGTTTATTGGATTTGAAAAGCCTTTTACAATGTGGAAAATCCATCTATTCTTTTAAGTTGGATGACCTTCCCAATTCCTGTACTACCCAAATTCCCATAGAAGTATATCTTGTATCAACAGTGAGCCGAGTGCGAGATGCATGCCCTTTCAAAAAAAGAGGGGCAAGGCGCATGCAATTGGGCCACATTCGACCAATCAAAGTACTTCCGATTCAAATACTATGGTCATTGACTGCATAATGTTATAAAGGGAATTGGGTACATCATATAAGCACTTTATTGGCCTAAGCTCTTATTTTTACTGCAAAGAGAAACTGATGAGACAAAGTTATGACATTGTTTGAACATAAAACTTCATAAACGATTTCTGAAACCACACAGTACCTTATATACAGTATAAAAAAGCTTTGACAGAAATGAAATAAAAGGGGAACATATGAAATCAAAAGGCAAAATAAAGGAATGATTCATAACGTGATTGAATTGTAAAGGCATGGCTACTTTATTAAGGGAATAGGAAAATCTTCCACAAGATTTATTAAAACGCATATCACTTTTCATAAATGGAGAGGTTATTTTCACTTTTTTTTTTGTCTTTATGCGGTTGGTATTAGGACCTAACATTCTCATCTATGAAAAGTATTGGCAATCAATAACATATAAGCAAAATCAATATAAAGACAATGAGAAGCATCTAATCTGTAGACCATATATGTTCTTACTTTGGAATAACACGATTAAAGCAATTAATCATCACAAATTTTAACACTAGAATCACAAACATAATCATGAAAATTATAAGATGTTTAAGGAATTTAGGAATGCACAACAATTATTGGAGAATTATTTAATGTTACTTTTGAAGTACAGTGTCATTGAGTTGCTTACCTCACTTATTATGCATGCTCTCTCTACTTTTTTAAATTCTTCTCACTTCTTTTTATGATGTCATTATCTTTTTACATCTATTATGTTCTGAACAATCTTGTTTATGTTTTGACAGATACCCAAGCTTCTTTCCAACATCTTTATTATTTTCAAATATGCTTCGTTTATTTGATGCTTCTGAGTTAATCTAATTCCCTAGGCTCATTTGTGCGCCTCATGTTTCAGATTCCTTAAGTGTCACATTGTTTAGAAACATATGGAACTGGATTATCTAAAAGTTAACAATGGGCCATGTAATAGAGCTCTTTCTTTAGGGTCAAGCTAGTATTTATGGTTTTTTCTTAGAGAAAACAAAATGTGGGTTTTTTGTTTTTTGATTTTTTTTTTTTTTTTTGGGGGGGGGGGGGGGGGGGGGGGGTTGGGGGTATTATCTGAAAAGAAGAAAGAAGGAAAGAATTAGAGAATTCCATCTCAGTTCAAAATTTTTTGCTTTGTTTAAAGTTGTTTAAAGTTCTATATACCTTCCCCTGCCTATAAGAAATCAGTGGTCTAGAAAAGAAAGTAAAAAAGAGGGGAAAAAAAGAAAGTTGAAAACTGAACTGAAGTTATAAACATAAGTGGTGATCTCTGACCGCCAATGAGATTTCCACATGAAATAGGAGAGTCTAAAATCTAAAGTAATATATAGCTTGTCCTTAAAATGCTAAGAAATGATATTTCCTAATAATTAATATATTTAAGCTTAAAATTTCAAATAGGCAATTCTTTAGTTGTCCCAACTCTAGCTAGTCTCCATCTTTTTCCACTTTTTGAATGCAAAACCAAAACTTCTAAGGGGTGGTAAAGTGCAGGCATAAAAGTGGAGCATTAGCAGCCTACTTTTACAATAAATTTTGGATTTTATTTTAATGCATACATAGATTCTAAAGATCAATTATGTGTGCTTGTGCGAGCATTGTGCATATAAGAAAATTTAGAGGGCTGTGCAAGTAAAATCATTGATACATTATTAGTTTCTCTTTTCTAATTTAGCTGACTAAATATTATATGATCTATTTACGTTGTGTTTCTCTCTAATTTTCCTTTAACTGATGTTGTGTCTCTTTTTAAGCTTCTTTTTGTCCATGCCACTTGTTGTTTCTTTATTTTTGCAAATTCTCTCTTTGTTACTTTCAATTGTTGCTTTGTTTCAAACAATTCAAATGTTGGGTACTTTGATGTATGCTAGAGTAAGATCTTGTACAGTCAAACTTCAGTATGTTGGGTAATTGCATGTAACATGTGGAAACACTTTTCCTCAAGACGAAATTCGTAATCTCAATAAGAGATAACAAAACATCCATTTGAGATAGATTTAATGGCAATTGATCATTCGAAATGTCAACTTGACTAATTTAGTATGGAATTACTAAAATTTATATTAAATAGAATTCAATTCTACAAGAATGTAAGAATAATCAAAAGATTAAATTGAGAACTTTAGATGTAGTGAACCACTGCACACCCTTGGTGTGGTGGTCACTCCACAAGTATAAATGCTTGTAAGGTGCAGGGGGCAAAGGCCGGGGTTCAAATCTCCAAAAAGGAGTTCTACACACATATACACTTAGATTATGTTAGAATAGAAATTCTATCTTATATCAAAAAAAAAAAAAAGATGTAGTGATTTACAAAGTCACAATAACCATTGGTTTTATTTCACTATGGATGATTTCATGGAAGGCTTAAATGCTAGTTAATAGAGTTTTTCAATGATTTAAGAAATCACATAAAGACCTAGAGTGCAATATCATAAATTTATAGTAGAACTTGCCTCATCGCACGCACTTTGCGCGTGCAATGAGGCGCTATTTTTTTTTTTTTTTTTTTTTTGGTCTAGCGTATATGAGATTAGGAATTAAGGAAACTAGAAATTCAAAAAAAAAAGTATTAAAAAAAAAAAAAAAACACCCGGTGAGTCTTGATAAAGTAAATAAATAAATAAAACACAAAGTTGGAACATGGTCTTGAGGGAAATATCAAAGTGGTATGAGAAGTTTTTTTTTTTTTTTCTTTAAATTTTTGGATAAGTTTGTTTTGAAAACATGGATTAGTAGGAAAATGTCTTATTTTGTAGGCATTTTATGTGGAGTTGAAGATGTATTTTTACTGGATTGTTCTCTAGTTTTGTCCCTATTAAACTTAGGGTCTAGGCGCATTTCTGAACCATATAAAAATACAATCCAAAAAAGAGAATCTTGTTATAAATAATACAGATAATTATGGTTAATGATAACTTTGGTCTTGTCAAGAGTTAACAGTAGGTCCAATGCCCATTAGAGTTATTATTTTTATTGGTCATGCTAACAAGTGCCATTAGGGCAATGATTAATAATCCATTTTGAGAAAGTTTTAACACTACTTTTATGGAAAATAAAAAAAATTAAAACATTAATTACTTTTTTTTTCCCATAAAATTTTTTTTTTAAATGGATTGTAAACTATTGCCCTAAGGGCATCCGTTATCATTTTCTTATTTTTATTTCCCTTTTGTCTCACTTGAGCCGCATTTTAAAAGCTCACATAGGCTAGCCCAATAACTAATCCAAAAATATTTCTCTCTCCTCTTTAAGTGATACACTGCTGCCAAGGGAGAAAGAAAATAAGGGTATGTTTTGTAACTGTTTTTCCTCCTTATTTTCTGTTTCCAAAAACAATCTTCCATTTTTTAGACTAAAAAACCTGTTTGGTAATCCAAAATGGACAGAAAACAAAAATTATTTTCAAAACTCAAATTGTGAAGGAAACTAAAAACATATAAAAGGCTATTTTCAATTTCTAATTTTCAAAAGTTAAAGAAAACACACATGTAATTTAATGAATCTATCTCATTTAATGAGTTAGCATTAGATTTCAAATTCTAGCAATAACATATTTTAGTATTTTCCTTTTCTTTTTTTCAAAAAACTATTTTTTAATTTCAACTAACCAAACATGTTTTTTATTTCAAAAATACAAGAAAATTGTTTTTTCTTTATATTTCCAAAAACAAGTTCTTGAAAATAGAAAATAAAAACTGTTACCAAACATAACTTAATATTTTCAAGATTTTCCAAGGGGCAAACAGCTAAGGGCTTTGTTCTTGACAATGAGAGCTCACTCCCCCAAGCAATTGTATGGTCATTGAAGTAAAGATCAAGGAAATTCCAAGATTAAGTTACTAGGATTTCAATTAGGATTCAAGGATTCAAGGTTTCCAACATCATAGAAGTAGATTTTGATTTTTTTTTTTTTTTTTTTTTTTGGGCTACACCACCTGCACATATTATAAAATTCAGCCTTTCATCTTGTCCACTTTTTTTTTTTACTCAAAAAATACATACAATCAACATGAATACACTAACATTGTTATTATAATAATCTAGTATTAAATTGTTGCAACATTTTTTAGATGATCAAGAAATGATTTGGATTAACAAATGTGACTGGTTTTTAATTTTCTTTTATTCCAAATATTCGAAAGCAACTTAGCCTAAAAGGTATCAATAAAAAACTAGCAATTAATATTCAGAAAAATTAATAACAAAGAGTATCAAACTATATTTGTTCAAATTAAAAGACAATTTAAGTTTAAGAAGATTTGCCTTCCAATTTTTGTAATCAAATGAATTGCAAATACTATGCCATATGTCTTCTAGAAATCTTTAGGAACATTGGCATTCATCTCCTTCACACTTGGTATTTCTTGAAGTTCATGTGATATGTATGTTTATGCTTATGTGTATGTTTAATGTTAATGTTTATGCATACTTCTTTTCATTTTCTCATTTATTTTCATAGCAAGTAATATTGTATTGATTGCCATAAGTGGAAAAAATTGAGTTTGTATCATTTTAGCTCCTAGAGTTCTCCTTTGGTTTCTTTGATGACGTGGACTTAGGTTGCCAGTGACATTTCAAATATCAATTGCTTTTAATTTTTAAAATTTTGATATGTTTAATATAATACAATATTTCCCACCTGTACGTTAAATGATCCAAACCAAAAACCCTTCTAGATCTAATCTCTATCTCTACAATTATTGGCATTGTTATTGGTGTCTGGACAAATGATTGTGTTGTTTGAAGAGTATTCTAAATTTAAACATTTTTCTTCTAACTAGGTAGCTAATAGTAATATTAGCACCAAGTTCAAAGATTATAATTGGTCATATGATTGTAGAAATCGTCCAATAGGATGTTCTTAATGTCTTTGATGTCCATTTAATTTATAAACCATCGAAATTGACGACTACAAACAAAACTCTACAAGAAAGAAGACTTAGGGGAACGCTAAAGGGGCATATCACAATCACCTAACATTTAAACACCTTACATAATATAATTAAATTTTATGAAAAACTTTTATGCAAAAATATTATGCATAATTTTAATGATTTTTTTTTTCTTGGCTGATTTGTTCATATTATTAAACATATAAATATCATTTGATAATGATAGGGATATGCTCACATGTGGTCCTCTTCCTAGTGAGGAAAATAGTGAGGTTGTTATTATTACTCATTATTTTTTATGTTGTAGGAGGAGTTAGCATTGTGCTGATTTTTTTTTTTTTTTTTTGGTTATTGGTATTGTTATTGTTGAACATATTTATATTGTTTGTTTTTGTAAAAATGTTAATATTTCAATGAAGATGTAATTAAAGTAAGTCTTTTGAATCTCTCTCTCTCTCTCTCTCTCTCTCTCTCTCTCTCTCACACACACACACACACACACACATATATATATATGTGTGTGTGTGTGTATCGTAGTCACACATTGCAAGGAATATCAACTAATTATTATAAATAATTAATATAGTTAAGCATAGAACTATGTTTTGAAATTATCTAATAAATTATATTTAAAAATCATTGAGAAATAAAGGAATACTAAGCTAAAACCACCAATTTTTTAAATTAACTGGTAATTGAAGACGTATCAGTGATCTCTTCCTATGGGATTTAGACAACATTCAACATGATATTTATAGAGTCAAAAAGGAATTAATCAGATAGCATAAGTGGCGATACTTAACTGAAGTCCGTCTTACCGATCAAGTATTGACATATACTTTGATTGTCCATTAGATGGCTGGCCGTGTTGGAAAATTGACTCAAATTTTATTGTGACTCAGAAAGCAAATTAGGTTTCCTAGTTGAAGGAAAAATTAATTTTGTTATTTATTTATTTATTGGGGTTTTTTTGGTGTTGAAGAAAAGTCAATTCCTTGGAGTGGAAGAAAAGCTTATTCTTTGTTAAATAAGCAACACATTCACTTTGTGGAATTAAGCATTATGAAAAAAATTGTACTGCAAAGAATTTAAAGGCTTTGGCTCATGGTCCTCCACTATTGGGAGAGAGCAAAAAAAAAAAAAAAAATGGGTATGAAACCAAGAGGAAAAAAAAAAAAAAAAGCATTTTCACTTGGGAGGTAGTGCAAGGAGAGAGACAACAAGGTCTGGGATTTATTGATAACTTTTTTTTGTAAAGTGCACAAATCAAAGAGAATTTGTGAAGGTTTGTTTGATGTTGCAAAGTGAAGAAAGAAGAAGAAACTGCAGTAAGCTTTGTGTAGAAAGAAGACAGTTTTGTTGCAATGAGCGTACGTGAGAGTAAAGAAAAACAAATTTATTTTTCTTTAGTTATGAAACATATGCATATAGATAAATTTGTGATTTCTTAAAAAAGATATTGTAATTGATTTTATAATAGTGAAATTATTTAGAGTTTATTTTTTAGTTTTTTCTTTTAAGGAGAAATGGTTTAAATTTGTGATTTCTTGAAAAAGATATTGCAATTGATTTTATAATAGTGAAATTATTTAGAGTTTATTTTGTAATTTTTTTCTTTTAAGGAGAAAGGACTTTTCACATATAATTTTGTGTTCTTGTGCATGATTGATATTGTGGCTTGGTAATTTTTGAGATAATATTTTTGAAGATTGATTAAAATTATTATTTGATTTTTCTTAATTTACACAAGACTTGATTGAGTTCGTCCATACAGGTTTGGTCCATTCTTGTATGAAAAGTACATGCATTGAACTGGAGCATTAGCAGCCTACCCTATTTCACAATAGTTTTTTGGATTATATTTTATTACACATATTACATATAAAGTCTAAAGATCAATTATGGGTACTTATAGGAGCACTCTGCACATAAGAAATGCAGAGGGTTGTGCAGGTAAAATCAATAGTACATTATCACCGACGACCAACAGTATTAGAACATACGCAAGACCTCTTACTTGATTGTACAAATTGCTGGCCATCCATTAGTAATGTTCCCACTTAACCAGAAAAAGATAAATAATAAATTAGCTTATTGACCTGGTTCTAGCATAACTTAGCATCAAGTTAACCACTTCTAGGCCTGTCCACAAGTCGGTCTGGCTTGGGTTTGTGCCCAACCCAGAACCAACCCGACTAGATCGGATGGCTAGAATTTCAACCCCCTGCCGACCGGAGGGCTGATCAAATTGGGCGGATCTGACGTTCGATGGATGGTGGTCGGTTCGGTCGAAGTTGGAGATCTCAAAATCGGCTAAAATCCGGCCAGTTAACGTCGAAATGGGCAAAAAATCAATGATATTTTCACTGAATTTTCGTTGGGTTATCGTCGGATTTGGCGAAATCTCACTAGATTCGGCGAGATCTCGCCAAATCCAATGGAGATTCCATGGATCTAGCTGAGATCTCACCGGAAATGGTTGAGATCTCGCTAGATCTAAAAAATTTTGCCAGAAATTTCTCTTTTGATCAATTCGGTCGGGTTTCTTTGAGTTTTGGGGAGAAAACCCGCCAACCGACCTATGGTTTTCGAATTTTGGAGGCGAAGACCTGCCGCCGTCCGTCACCGGCGTCGGGTCGGCTGGTTCTCGGGCCGGGTTGGATGAGTTGGCCGGGTGGATCAGGTATCAGTTGCTGTTGGACACCCCTAACCACTTCTTTATATGTGTGTGTACACACACGCATATATATATATATATACACACACACACACATATGCCAAAATGAGCAAGTATACTGATTGACAAAATATGTATAGATCTATCACTGTTTGTGAAATAATTAGGGATCTATCACGTTTTTAAAAATTAACAGTCTATTTGGATACTGTTTATTGCTGAAAAATGAAAGTACTGTAATAAAATAATTTTTAAATGTATGAATAGTACTGTGGGACCTAGTTTTAAAGTTTTTTTTTTTTTTTTACTAAATAAAGTACTTGCGGATCCCGTGAACAATGCACGGGACCCACTGAAATATGCACAACGCAACTGAAAATTGAATTTTAGCTATATCCAAACGTTCACTGAGTTTGTGAAACTCAAGTTTCACAAACTTGAGTTCCATGGAAAATAGCCACCAATTTTTTATGTAACTCAAGTTTCAAGAACTCAAATTCCATAAAAATTAACATAACGAATTTGAAAGCTATTTTTTCAAATGACTTGAGTTTCTAGAACTTGAATTACATAGCAAACTCAAGTTTCACAAAATCAAGTTTTAAAAATGTGGTATATTGCTAAATATTTTACAAACAGTAATATATGACCATTTTGACTTTTTTGTATATGTATTTTTGTGTGTGTGTGTGTATATATATTACTGATTTTTATCTTCATAATAGGATCTTCTCTCTATATCAAGAGAGTGTTCATTTCAAGGATAACCTTTTAATATGATAGCATAAAAAGTGTCATATTATTTAAAATTTTAAATAATATTGTAATAGATATTTTTAAAATTATAATATTTAATTTAAATTATAAAATTCATCAATTTCTTCCCTCTTTTTGTTTTTGGTAAGAAAAATTCATCAATTTCAAATGCATGAATCCTTTATAATTCCTACCCTCTATCACTTAAAAGACAGTGACACGTCGTTGAAAGGATTGCATAAGATTTGTTTTTTTTTTTTTTTCCAAAAAGAAAAATTGTTACAGCATATTGTGGCCTGGTCAAATTTGGCTTAATTCTAAATTTGACCAAGTGTATTAGTTTATTGATTTGTGATCAAAAAGCAAAAGCCCTTTTAATGACAGTAGTGGAGGCCACCCTCACAGGAAGGTAATACCTCGAGCTTTGTTCCCATTAACAGGATGAATCAGTGGACCTCAACAAAAGGTGATTACAAACTCCATTGAGAGCTCCATTGCATGCCAGGAGACAATCTTGAGGCGAACAACTCTCTGCTATCCTATGTGCTAGCCTACCATGCTCTGAAGATATGAAAATCCTTAATCATGACTTTTCTAATCTTTAAAAAAAGGAGCTGTGTCTTGCAAATTATTTTGATTAAAGTATAGAATTTCCTCATTAAGATAATGACACTTTCCTTTTATTTATTTATTTTTCTTTCTTATTCGTAAAAATGATACTTTTCTTGTTAGCACTCAGCAGGGTTTTTTTTTTTTTTTTTTATGGGTCTTCTTAATGACCATAAAAAGTACGAATGATTTGCCTAGGGATAAGAACTATCATTAGGCTAATCTTCTAGATTTGATTAGTATTTACGCAATTTTATCATGCGCTACCCTACTTAAGAAAAAGCATTCTGTAAGAGTAAGCTGAAAGTTCTTTCTCAAAGTATTTGATCCTTGTCAAGATAATGACCAACAACACCATACCATTTCGGGTCTCAAGAATAGCCAGACACCCCAAACCAGTATCATTACAAACAACCAAAAAAATGCAATAGATCTGGATTAAACAGAGAAGGATCATCAAAGCATTTCTTATCACTTGCAACATGTTAAGGTATAATTATTTCAATGTGACTTAGTTGACATGATCATAGTTTGTCACCTCAATTAAAAAGAAAAACTAAATTTCACCTCACCTAATTACTAATGGAAGCCAAAACCTAATTACTAATGTAACTTAGCTAGCATGATCTAACTTACACCTAGTGTAACTCTAAATAATGTTACACTACCTAATATTTTATTATTGAATTTATATTTTGAAAATCTCATCGTTAGATTACTTGTTCTATATGGTCTTAACATGCATGATAGTTTTCATGTCAATCGGATGTTATTTACCATTAGATTCATAAATTCATCTTTTTTTTCATCATCTTAATCGCAAAAAATTGAATTCAAACAATTGATTAATAGCATAATTATTGATTTTTTTATCATCTTGAAATTTTGCAAATATGGAGAATATACAAAGCATCCAATTAAAAAATATTGACCGGTGTAACATTATTTAAAGTTATACCATTTATAACTTGAACTCAATCTATATATATATATATATATGTGTGTGTGTGTGTGTAAATTTCTTTCAAACTTCTCCTCACCTTAGTCTTTAGACCTCTAATGAAATCTATCACTGAAGTCCTTAGATATCTATCGTTGTTGACCTTATCATGTTGTAATTCAAAATAACTATAACCACTCATCAAAGCTCGATCTCTAGGTTTTGGAATCTTTTCAAGAACCCACAGAGGATTTGGGCAATGACTAGGTTTGGGTGGGGCTTGGAAGAGACGGGGTTATGCAAGGACTTGACAATCGGGCAGGGAACTTGGTGTGAGACGCTCTGGATGGTTGATGACAATGATATGAATCTATTTAGCCTTTGCTTTCAGAAATTGTCTCCACAATCACTGATTCACTACGGCTTCTTGAACATAATTATCCGCCCAAGAAGTCCTACTTGGAGAGAGAGAGAGAGAGCTTTTTGGGGACATAATCGTTGTCATCAGGTATGGGAAAACACAAATTTGTGAAATTACATGATATGGTCGATAATGATGTAGATTTGGAGGACTTTAGTGACATGGATTTCACCAAAGGTTTGAATTCCAAGTTGTAGTTAGTTAGTTAGTTACCCCATTTTGCAACTGTTGTTTAACCTAATACAAGGGCAAAAAGTAATTTATAACATAAGGAAAATTTGTCATTTTGAACATTGTATAAGCAAAAGCTTAATTAACAAACTTTTAAGTCTTAACGATCAAAATGACACATATTAGGCGACAAGGAAATAGGCCAGCTCATTTGTTAGCAAAATATACATCAAGCCATGACGATTATATGACTTGGATGGAAGAGAATCCTTGCTTTTAAGAGCAAGCTCTTCTCCATGATATATCTTGTATTTCATGATTTTAATAAAGTTTGAAGTCTTCCTATCAAAATAAATGACACATTAACTGCAAAAATTAGACCATCATATCATAAGATCAAGCCATATCAAGCTTTAACTGATAATTCACTTTTATTATTTTTATTTTTATCTGAAATTGAAATCTACTCTAACCTAATCACATCCTTGAAACCTAAGATTAACAACTTGTAATTATGGGTGATTAACTATGTGTCAAAAAAAAATTAAATAGATAATTAGGATTTTTAGATAATTAATTGAATTTAAATTTTATTGAAATTCCTTTAGAATTTTTTTTTTTGGAGAAATAATTATAACATGCTGTTAACCCCGCAATTCGAACTATTTTCCCCCTAGACTCCCAAACACTTAAACATGGAGAGGTGTCAATTTAGCTACAAGTCATTTGCCCCTTAAAATATTATCTGACCATAAATGACTAAAAATCAGATCTAGAACTCGTAATTATCTCAAAAATTAATAAATTAAAAATATGAAGCAAAATCAAAATAAGTGGGAAATTAGAAACACTGGGTCAAAGAGCCGATTGACACTTCGACTAGAAATTAGAGTGTCAATCGGCAATTGGAATGAGTGCAGCAACAATTGATGCCTCTAAGTCTCTAACTCGATTTTTCAGATGTTTCTTTTCTTCAAATCTTTTGATATGGACACTCATCCTATCGACTTGAAAGATAAATATGAATTGAGATAGCACTAGAAATAAAGTTTGAATCAAACTCTATAACTATGAGCATCAATCTTTATAAATAAAGGGGGCTACTCAACAGAAAAATAAATTCAATCTTTATCATTCTTTTAGAGAGACATTGGTGTCTGTAAATCCTGTATGTTAGCAACACCACTCTCTGTAAGATCCACAAAATTTTTATGCTTTAAATTCCACCAAAATAACGCTCAACCATCTCCAAATCACAAACATGAAACCCTAATTCATAGGATTTCCAACTCGACACCCAAACATTCAACTGATCAACAAGTAACAGGGCACCAACCAAGCACAATTCCTCTTGAAGCTCAAGGAATGAATCCATGGAACACTTAAAAGGAATGAGATGTTGCACCCTATGAATGAAGACTCAATTCCATTATTGGACCTCCACCAATTCCATCTTTGCAATAGACGTACATATAGGTATAAAATCTTAATGCAAATTAATTTACGACGCACTTAAATTTTTTGTATTGCTATCAAATTTCCCGCGCAACATGATTTGCTTTGACGACCTAAGATGATTAACGTGATAACCATGCAAACATAGATTATGGTTTCAAACATGCTTTAATGATACTCACAAAGCATGGAATAAATGATGAACATGAAATCTATATTTTGCAATCGTGCTGAATTTTTATTTTCCCATGATCACGTGTATTATTTTCATTCAGCACATGTTTGGAATGTTATATTATGTTTGTGTTTTGTGTGACATGAATCCATGGCCATTATATCAAGGGAGTCAATACCGTACCGGAGGCTGTACCGGTTTACCCAGCGGTATGATATATTTCGGATACCAGTTAATACCGGGGTACCGTTTCGGGTTTATCGCTATTTTTTATATTTATAAATAAATATATACATGTATGTGTGTGTATATATTATAATAAATATAAAAGTTTACCATAAAACATTTTCTCAATTCAAAACTAATTGTTCATGGTTTTAGACTTTAGTATCAATTAAAAAAAAAAAAAAACACACACACACACACACACAATATAAAAAATAGAAAGCTTAAAAGTTACCATTGCATACTAAGAAAAAAAATAATACTAATAAATTAATGCAAATAAGTTACCATTCAGCCCTAACAAAAATTCAAAAATTACAAAACTTTAAAAAAAAAAAAAAAAACTTTTTTCATGTATCAGCCGATACGCCCGGTACCGGCCGATATTATCCGAAATTGGCCGGTACATGGCCGGTACGGCCGGTATTTAAACCGGTACGAAACGTTAATGTTTCGATACCGGTATGCAACCGGTACGGTACGTACCGGCCGGTACGACCGGTACCGGTACGGTATCGACTTCCTTGCATTATATGCTAGAAAACCGATTTTAGTTGGGCATAATGAGTATCTAATCTCTTCCCATTTTCAAATGTAGACTCCAAACTTATATCAATGGTTCTAGACCATGCTCATCCATTTTTTTTTTACATTTTTTAGAATGTAACTAAGAACCAAAATAATTTACTTTAAAAAAAAATGTACTTAGAAAGCAAAGTTATGTAATTTTCTATGTTATTATGTTATATTTAAATGTAAATTTAAAGATTTCAATTACATAAAATAATATATTTCATTTTTTTAATTATGAAAAATAAATAGAAAAGTCAAAAGATGTTCTAAGGGTATTGATTTATGAAATATTTTTAGAAACCTTTTATAAGAAACAAAAAAAAAAAAAAAAAAAAAAGAAAAGAGGAAGGAAGATTATTTTTTTTTTTTTAAATTTATATTTTTCATAAAAATAGTAGTAAAATTTTCTTAAAATGATTTATTAATAAAGTGTATAAAGACAATCATTAAACGGACAAAAAAAAAATGTTGCTTGCACACAATTATAAAGAATCTGTTCTTAATATACTATTTTATTCTTGCAAATATCTATCATTGAACTACTCATCCCAATGTCCTAAAGGCTAAAGGTTCTTTAATTACAAAGAAGATCTTGCACCAGCCGTTTTTCGACATATAATGTCTAGAAATCATTACAAAGTGGAAAAGCAAAAGAAAAAAAAATGAAAAAGCATGAACCCACTAATTGTATTCTTTTTAGGGGTCATTTATGCGTCAGTGTTCAAACGTATGTACTTTCCAAAGGCAATGCTATCTTTCCTTTTTCATTGCAACACTAGTGTCTCAGCCAAGACAAGCTTCAACACCTCAAACTTAAAGAGAGAGAAAGATGTTGGGCATGACAAAAGGATTGATATAGAGACAAAGTTTCCACAGCTTGAGCTTTTGGCAGTCTTTAGGAAAAGAAAGCAGTAGGCAACGGCTGTTTTTCTATGAGGCCACCAACTTTTGACAGCTCTTCTTTCTATTGTCTAAGTGGATTTTACATGAAAGTAAGGGACTTCTCGGATCACCAACTCCCCCAATAACCAACGTATAATTGAATCATCTCTCTTTCTCTCTCTCTCTCTCAAGCATCATCTGAAGAAGACTGGTCTTGGATCCCTCAATAAACACTACTTCCATGTCATACCTATTAAACCAGAATTAGATTCCTATAAAGTATTAAGTGTGTGTGTGTGTGAGAGTGAGGCTAGCTTTCAAGTGGGGCTGGTATGTAGGCATCGACTTGGACGTAGGAGAAGACCAGTCAAAAAGAGGAGGTAACATGGAAAAATAAACATTAAAAACAAAAAGTTAATATACTGGTGTGTGAATGGTTATATGGTTATTATTTTTGAAAGAGACCTATTATTACTAGCACTTAGGAAAAAGAGAAATTGTTTTGATCACATTGTATATACTATGTAGCGGATTAAATAAGTTTAGTGGACTTATCAATTATTTATTCAAATTAATCACTCGTAATTAATTAACACAAGCATGGATTGGAACTCACCATGTGTAAAGTTTTAAACAATAAAGTAAAGAATATAATAATATGATGACAAAGTGAAAAATTAATGGAGAACCTTCGAAGGAAAACCCATTATAGGGGTTCTCTAACCCCAATAAAGAATTCATCAGTAAAAATGAAGTCTTGCAATTTGAAATGAGCCCTTATCCTTAGATAAACTCCAAATAACTTGAATTTTTTAATTCTTAAAACCTTCCACGAACTGTGTTCTTGACTCTAAGAACCACCTTATCTCTACAGCAACACACCATGGACGAGTCTATAGCATCAACTCTTGATCACCAAACAATAAACATTGATTGGGAATTTTCTAAACTCACGAGATGATGAAAATTAGGGTTAGGTTTTCTATATTTGAAGTGCATGAAAAAATCTCTCTAAACGTCAACTAATGACATGCTTTAAAGTGCCTCATACACGTTTGTATGTAGGTTAAGAAAACAAAGGCAACAGGAGACTTAAAAAAAATTTAGATTCCATGATACATGATTCTCAATCAATCGAGCTGCTTTTGAGGAATTGTTAAGAACCTTCTTTCGATTGATCGAGCTGCGATTGAAAGGCTATCAAAGACACTGGTTCGATTAATTGAGCATTGATTGAAGAATTGTTGAAAACGTCAATTTCTATCTTTTCTGAGTTACATCTTGGAGTTGTAATTTACTAATTTTCAACTCTTACTGACACATTATAGACTCAATCAAAATTACATTGTCATAGAATGCCAATCTAAAACCTAAAACCTTTTTTTTTCAACATAGCTTCAAATAGAGAACATATTGAATCCACAACATCAAAACCTAAATGTACCTTCACATTTAAAAAATAAATAAATAATAAATAATAAAAAACCAACAACTAAATGTACCTTCTGGCTGAGTTTCGTGGAATTGCCTTCAAATATGCTAGCAGAAACCCACAAAGCACATGACAAACTCGTGTAACCGATTGGTGAGGTAAACTTTTCAATATTTCAATCCATATAAGGTATTATGTCGATTGAACTGGACAAGTATATTGTATGAGCATATATTGAGTCTCACATAAGGTATTATTTAGCCAAATTAATTGAGATATGTAAGTGATTACTAGGAATTTCAATTGTAACTTGACTAATCATTTTGGGATAAACACAGATGTGGCTAACACTTTTATTGTGTCGTTATAATTTATACTAGCCAAAATTAGAAATTTTCCTTTCTAAATCTTTCCATGATTACAACATTACACTCTCAGCACTTTTGATATTAGAGACATCCCTTTTTTCTTCCTAAATTTCCCTTCCTATAAACTTGAACCATAAACCATGATAATAAGGGCCCGTTTGGTACTGTTGTTTAAACAATAGTTTTCAGTGTTTTAATACCAGAACACGTATTTTCACAACATTTTTTAACTCACACGTATTTCCATAACACTTAAACAACATTACTAAAAATCTCTTACCAAACGAGTCCTAAGTTTTAGTGAAACCACATTCATCTGTATATGCTCAAAACATGGTTCCTATCTTTACTGGTGAGAGTTGTGATTTTTGGAGAACATATGTAGCTTGTTTTACTTCTTGCTTTTGACATTATGATAGAACTTAGAAGCATGCTTAGGGTGTGATTGATACGTTAGACATGCCTATATGTGAATGACATGTTAGAAACATGCCTATGATGTGGATTGAGTGTGTTAGGAACATGTTATATCACTTCATTTTGATATGTCACTGAATGTGCTTGGGATATGTGTGTTATTAGCTTTACTTTTTGCAATTCTCACATAAATAACAAAGATCTCACCGAGAGAACCCTTTTTAATACCTGGCTATGACATACATAAAAAGAGGTTAATTCACTTGGTGGACTGTCTTAGGTATGTAATACCTTCCTATACTAATACCTTAGCTCCGAACTCATATTTAGTTAGTTAGACTTCTTCATAGGGGTCTAAAATCAATTCTTGGATCTAAATTAGGTGGCTACTCCCACTCTTCACCCTAACCTTGAATTAATGACATACTCATGTGTTCATATATAGGATGGGCCCACACTAGGCTGCATTGTTTGGGGTGCTCACACATAAAATTCGATAGAATTGTAATTATAATTCATTCTTTGTTTTGTTAAGTAGAGTATTATGACAAATACTATTATCAAGTTTCTTTTTTTATTTTTTTCGCACATGAAATAACAGAGTCATAATAGATTGACCCGACGGTTAAAAAACCAAGGGTTATATGTTTTGCAACCTATTTAAAACATTCCCCTTTTTTACCGAATCATAATTGATTCAACATGGCTAGGTCAACCCAAGCTACATATGTCTCAAAGTGCATGAATGCCTCATTAACACTTTCCCAAAACTTGTTCTCCTGCTTGCTAGACCAATGCCGTCCTCTTATATGCGTTGAAGTTTTCATGGGCTTGGGACAGTTCTAATAACTTGCTTTTAATTTGGCAGACCAGGTCACGCACGACGAGCCCAATGAGTACTTAACAATTTGTGGCCTTGAAGATCCAGTGACAGGTAGTCTCGTCAATTATTTTATTGGGCTTTTAAGGCCCAATGAATGTTGTCCATAAAAGGAGCCCTGATCACATAGAAAATAAGGGAGCATGTTAATTTACGGTCATTAATAAACGAACACTTGTTGGTTGTTGCCACTCCATAGACCATTTACATGATAAAATGGATCACAACTCACAAGCACACCTGCACAAGGATAATATAAAAATTTTCACAATTTTTTTCACAATTGTTGAGATGGTCTAATGTGATCGATGCTAATAAAAATATTTTCAGTTATAGGCCCTGTGAAAATAGTATTTTTGCAAGCCACACCAACATTTGTAAAAATTTATTGTGAAAACTTGTGTCAATGATACTCATATGATGATGATGATGATGATGACAACAACGAAGAGGATGAAGCAGTGCAAAAAAAAAAAAAAAAAAACAAAACAAAACAAACAAAGAACTTGCATAGTGCATGATTTACACGCTGAAATTATTACAACAGTAATAAAATAGTAAGACTGTAATAAAAGCGGAAAGTAGAATGATCATTAGGGTGTCTAGACTATGTTGCGTCTTTGCTTTGCAGTGTTAAATGTGAAGGTTATTCCACAAGCTAAAGATTTTTGGGGATAAAGCTGGGAAATTTGTTTTAGAAGACTCGCCGCTTTCAACAAATGCTCCTAGCACATAATCTAAAATGCAAAAAAGGGAAAGGAAAAGAGAATTTCAAAAGCATGATCTCACTTCTCTTGTAGGGAAATTTGAAGGGTCAATAATTCTTCAAAGTATTCAAAATGTACATACTTTTAAAGGCAATGCAATACTTTCGCAGCCATGACAGACAAGCTTCATTCTAAAGCTCAAATTTGAGAGAGAGAGAGAGAGAGAGAGAGCCATTGCAAAAGGATTGGAATGGGGACAAAGTTTCAATAACTTAAGCTTTTGCAGTCTTTAGGAAAAGAAGGCAGGCAACAACTGTTTCCTATAAAGGCACCAACTTTTTAAAGCTCTTACGGTACAAGTGAATTTTACATGAAAGTAAGGGAATTCTCGGATCTCCAACTCACAATAATGATGAGTGCACATAATTGCAATCGTCTCTCTCTATTTGTTTGTGGCATCAGCTGAAAAAAAACCTGGTATTGGATCCCACAACCGCCACCTCCACATGATATTTGATAGACACGAACAGACAGATTTATAATATATACAATTGATGAGGGAAGAAGCTAGCACCATTGTGGAGACTCAAGACTAGTTTAAAGACAAGAATATAGGGTGACCTGACAAAAAGAGGAGGTGGGGTAAAGTTAATATGGGACATAAAAGGCATTGGGCCTATGGTGAGGATAGTGGACCCCAAGCCCAATAGCTTAGGGTTCAGTCGGCTCACAATCAATCGAAACAAGCCCTTTATTGTACTAAAGGACATACAACCTTCAATCCAATCCAATCCAATCCATGTCCAAGTATTTGCATGAGAGGATGTGAGTCACATCGTGTGACAACTCTCTCCTTTGAGGTTAGGACCTGTTTGGATGAAGGGAGAGGAGAAGAGAGGCAAATGAAATAGTCTAAACATAATCTTAAAAACACCAACATTTGTGCAAATTACAGCTGTCCTCCTTCACCCTTGTATTTACAAGTACTATCAATTGCATTTAATGTGGTGAATAGGTGATTAGTCATGTAGTTTGGTAAGTTTGAAATAGGGTGTTGTCCTTCACCCATTTTACCTTGAATATCTCGTGTAGAATGGAGCAACTGATTTGACCCCTAGATTCAATGGCGACTAGAAATCTAGACCTACCTCCAAAAAGAACCCTATACAGATTTAAATGTGGTCTTAAGCAGAGGTATGAAATCACAAGCCCTTATTCTGCTCAAATTCACTCTAAACACAGTTAGCTCACTCAACATTTAGAGCACTTTGATCAACTTTAGGTAGATCTTTAATGCAAATAATAGGTTTCAGCTATTGTTCTGTTCGGTTGGAGAGTATTTTTAAACTAGTCCCAACTAAGCATTCATCAATGACTTCCTCTCTCAATATTTGATGCGCTGCTTGGGCAGAGAAAGAACACAAACAGTAGATAGATGAAGACTTGGTGCATGCAAATGGAGACTACTGGAGGCCACAAGAAAGTGTCTCTAATACCATGGAGAAACAAAAGAGACAAGAAAGTACAAAATAAAGTTCTTACTAGAATCTCTGTATTTTATATATGGCCAATGCATGTACATTGTGTATAAATACAATGATAGTTGACCTATGATGCCCTTAATTATGCTCAAATCAAAGACGATTGAGATGCCTTGATTCAGGTCACAATCAAGGGCTATGCTAAAAACTTGTACAACATAAAACGATATATATGCTGACATTGAGAGGGGAAAAAAAAAAAAAAACAGTTAAAGAGATATCAAGAAAAGAAACCATTTATCCTTTTGAATTAGTGCATCATAACTATGTTATAGGTTACCTTATGTCATCGAAATATTTGCAAGCAACAAAAGATGAACAAATCACAGAATGCTAATCAGTTCTGCCAAATGGCCACCGCATGCAAGAGCTACCTTCATAACAGATAACTATAGATTTATTGTTACATAGTTTCAATGTGCCTTGTGAGGGTACAGAGTTATTTATTCTTTCAAAAATTAACAAATTCCTATACTCAGCAAACTGTAATAAAAAGGAAAGCTTGGTGGCGAACAAGTGAACACCCTCAAGTGTTCAATTACTCACAAGCTAATCTGTCATCAAGCGGATATAATTAAACTATGTTTGATTAAAGCCTGCATGCCTATCCTAAGCTGCAAACCACATGCACAATGAATTGGCTTGTAGAGAAGTATCAGCAAGAACCAACAACCATGACCCATTTGCATATGCAGGAGCAGATCATAGTCCATTGTTTTTGGTTTCAAGAGTGAGTTTAATTGGTTGGATCCTTCCCAAACCTCATAATTGCATGAGTTGCCAGCATTGAACCCTTGCGAGTCACTTCTGCAATTCGACCAACAAGTGGCAGCTTTGAGGTCTCCCTATTCCAAAGAGGCTTCTTGTCCCACCTATGAACATATTATTCAGAATTTCACATAGCTATCTGACCAATAGAAATGTAAATAACATTATTAAAAAGTAAGAAAAGATTTTTTTATTATTATTATTTATTTTTATTTTTTGTGGGTCTGGAACAACATTTTCAAAGGCCACATTGCTCTACCAAAGAGGAGGTTCCATTTGAATTAAAGTCCATTGGGGAGATATAATGAGAATATATGCCAAAAATGTTTACTTTTTTTATTTTACAACCTTGAGTCCCAGACATAGAGTACTTTGTCCACAGTGTTATATCATGCTCTATATAGCTGCACTACAACCCAGACCGAAATCTCATGCTTTCTAGTTTTATAGATATTCCAACAAGTATTATTTTTCACATTAGAACTATTAGCCACTTATTCTAGTATTCTATAACCTAAGTGGATAGTATAAATTTGAATCTCAGAGCTAAACTTCCTAATTTCAAAAACATTTCAACACTTGCTGTTTCTCAGATTTTATAAAAATTAACCAGCCAGGGTATGGTACACAGTGGCTTGGTTTAAAGTTGAATAAAGTACAGCAAGTTGTTTAAGAGACATCAGAATAGACAGACAATACTTTCATATATACCAAATAGAAAACTAGCATGTGGAATAGATTCATTCCCAGGCAACCCAACTTCATGGGTGGGAAAATACCCGTGTATTTGAAACTTAAATCATAATTTCTATTCAGGAAATAAAAAAGCTAGAAATTCAAATGTATTAACATAGATTTTGGGTATAAAACATATGTCTTTCTATCACGGCCCAAAAAAAAGAAAAAGAAAAAGGGATCCTCATAAAATTCGTACATGCTGATTTCTATGAATTGAATTGTGTAGCAAGTGCAGTCCTCTTATGTCTAACAAAGATCATAGAAAAATACCCTAATTAGTGGCTTCCTTCATTCTATCCATTTTGTTTGAACCATTATTTGCTGTTAAATGACCCAAATTTACATAACAGAAATGAGTTCCAAGTAAACAAGAAAAGTCATCAAAAGAGGGTATCACTTTACACCACAGTTAGAGAAAGGATGACCAGAAAAGTATTAGCTGTCAAGGAGAGTGTGTTTCATATACACCTAATGTTTTAAGGGTGTTATTTGAAATCAATATATACTAGTGACTGAATGGAACACAGCAACAATGAAGAACTTAAGCACATACCAATCTTCATGGCGAACAACTTTCCCATCAACAACATACAACTTGATGAGTGATATGATATCTATCTCTTTCCCCAAAAACTTGTAGTGTTGCTTGTTGTCAATTAATATCTGTATTTAAACAGATGGATTTAAAATATATATATATATATATATATATAAGGACAACCCAAATAGAATACTAGAAACTAGAAATAAATAAATAAATTGATGGGAGTAGCAAATGAAATTTTTAACCTCTTGCTTTCTTGGTGAAATTACATTTTCTTTGATGTTATACTCCACAATTCTTGATTCACTAAAGACCTGGAAGTCATGGGGAAGAACCTAATCAGTCAAAAATTGGACAATACCAAAGAATAAATGGCTAAAACAAGATAAGACTTAGTTTGTAAGGAACATCAAAGATCTTAAAATTCTCACTTCTGTTACATTTGAACAAGAAGATGGTAAAATATTCAATTATGTATCTTTTGTTCTCCACGTTTAAGGTCAACAACTTCATTGTCAATTTAATACTTTCCCCTTGTACCAATACTATTTCATGGCGATCTATAGGCTTGAGATAAACTTTACATTCATCCCATACATCATATTACTTCAACTGTAGTAGCAGCATATATATGCAAACACGGGGGCATTCACTGAGCACCATCTAAGAATCTACTGTGCTTGGATTATCAAACAATGTTTCAAGCAACCGTATTATCACTATATAAAACTAGCAGTTTTAGTAAACTGTAAATGCATTTTAAGTATAGTTGTAAATAAATGCTATAAAAACAAAATGTTCAACTACAATTATTTAAGCATGTTGTATCTACATAATAGACATGGTCATATGGCAAGGGGCTACTTCCAATGTTGGCCATGAGACAGAAGTACAAAGCAAAACAACAGTAATTGTATTGGAATACTATTGTTTTCCATTTCAAATATATCTTTATTACAGTTTTCTCTATTGAAAAATCACCACAATTATAAATATAAAATTTTCCACAATTGAACATCCTGATTAAGCTGAAAACATAGGCTTCAAATACACGATGTTTGAAAAGATGCAAAACAGTAACCAATACAGACATAAAAATCAAACCTTGGAAAGTGAGTAGAATGCTGATTTTATCTGCTTCACCCTGCAAAATCAATAAATATAAATTATGTAAGACAGACTATGTCATGGAAGTAAGCATCAGATTAATCAATAATACCAAGAAAATGTTCAGTCTTTGTCAATAAGAATAAGAAGAATTTTAATAAATCCATAAGAATAAGAAGAATTTTGATGAATCCATTGCAATACATCAAATATTGACTGGAAACTGAGACATGGCTCATTATCTTTTGCTTTTTTTCAGAAAATATAAATATCCAAAACATCATAGAGAATTGAATTCTAGTAGTAGAAACAGTATAAGCTTTGGAGCAAATTAATTAGTATAATCCTTATTCTTTTAATCCCTTAGCATGTGAAAGAGTGAAAAAGGGCTTTCCATATATTAAAATGAGAATCCTTCATATCTTAAATGCATGTATTTAAATTATTTGGGGGTAAAAGATTGGAATCTGTTTTCTAACTATTACACAATTCCTACAGAAACAGTTCGATAATAGACTGAAAGTGAAAATTTTACAAAGAAGCAAATTATTCAAACAATTTGGAAGTAGCGATCTATTTTTTCATTTAGCTTTGATATAATATTGATTGCAAAATAATGAGAAAATTTTTGCTAGAAACAAGATCCATGCACCAACTGGTAATATGACCTCTAACTAGAAACAGCTCAAGAGTTTCACCTTCTAAGTGCTGCATCATAAAAACACAAATAAAATCGGCAATAGCACCTCCAACAGAAAACAGAAAATTGTTGGGCCTATGTTGTATGATTAGAGATGTTGCACCATAGTGGAAATCATCAAATCAATGGTGGCAGTAATGATTGACATAGACACAATTTCAAAATCATATCAATGTGTATTGAAAACCTATGAAAGTCATTTTGCTTGAACAAAATGTTCTGTCATCTGTTTTCCCAACACAAGCATTGAAAGAAGAAAATGTTCTGAATTGTCTTCCAAAAAACAAGAAAACAGAACAAAGGATCCTTTCCATAGTACCAACAGCTAACCGCATCCCTCATTTTAATTAAAGGTTCTAATTTATGGGACTAAACTACTAGTGCAAATAGTGTCAAAAACTGAAAAAACTTATGACAGCAGCACAATGATTTAAGAAAACTGATATAACAACTCTGGCACTATAAATATGTTGAAAAGCAGATTCCACAGTGTTCAAGATGCCATTTTCCAGTAAATATACCAGTGTGACAACATATTTTTATTGCAATACATAAAAATAACTAAAGCTCCCCAAAATTTCCAACAAAATGGCACACCATTCTATTCAGCAGCAAAGACACTTCAAAGGAACCAGATGGAAAACAAAGGCCAGATCTATTAAAATGAAGAGTAACAAACTTATTGCACAAATGGAAAAGGTTCAACTACGGTGACTTAGGTGTCTTTAATTTCAATCTGACTAGGAGGTGATCTTTTTATAAAATTGTTCTATCTTTCAGAAATTTTTCACAATTACTAGCTGAATTGATAAATACACTTAAAGGTGCCATTGAATTTTCAGCACATTAATTTTTTAACCTGAGGAAATGCCTATCCATTGAATAGCATAGTTTTGGTGTATAAATCATTGAGCTCATATTTCTTTTCAATATAAACTAATTTAAGCCAATACCTACCCATTAGCACACATGAGTGGATCCTCGAAAGAAGCATTGCGCGTGTAGATTTCAAAGTCCTGAGGTGTTGCACAAGATCCATAACTGAAAAATCAATTGCAAAATTCTCATCAAACTTGTGCAATAATAAGTGATGGGTTTTGAAGACAATGAGCTCTAGCACAAATGACATTTCTTTCCTCTTCTAACAATGGAGTGGAGAGTGAGATTTTGAGTTCAAGACCCGTTTAGAACATATACCTTACCAACCAAAAAATAAATAAATCATAAGTGATGGGTTTTGAAGCAAATAAAATTTGCTTATAAATGGAAAACATCATGGCATTCTATAAGCATTAAATTTCTATAATTGTATTGAACACATTTAGGTGTTAGCATCAACATTCTGTTAGCACTAAAATCATAGTGCAATGCGTTCTAAATGTGTTGGCTTGCGAAGCCCAAATGGGAAACTAAAACCATCAACCTGTCCAACATGATTCAACTCCAACCTGAATTACGAATTGATTGCTTAATTGTAGCCACACCTTGACAACCCTTCTTCTTTTTTTTTTTTAAATGAAAACCGTTTTTTATTTAGACCAACATATTAATTACTACACTGATCCATTAGCGTTGGGACTTCACAATAAATTGCTCCACTATGCAAGAGAGAAAGAACGAAGTGCAGGAGAGCACAGTAAACACATTGTAATGTATATGTATTAGGTTCAAGTCACACTTAGTGTAGTTTTAAGAAATATTATACCACCTAATAACTTTTTAATCTCTACGTGCCAAATTCCGTGCCAATCGATGTTGTTTACTCTTTAATCTAAAATCTCATCTTTTGTGCATAATTTTTAAATACAAAACTTGAAATTTAAATAATACAATTATTAACACTTGTTCATCTTGAAATTTTACAAACATGTTAAGAACATAGAGATTAAGTAATCTAATTGTGGGATTTTCAAAATTTTAATTTAATAAAATGTTATTAGATGATGTACATAACTTAAAGTTACAAGTGTGTCATGAACTCAACTCTCTGTATATATTCAAGCTGTTCTTGGGTAACATAACAAGTCCCAGATAATTTTAGCAATCTAAAGTTTAAACTTGGTCGTGTGTGTATGTGTCAGAGAGAGAAAGAGAGAAACACACAGGTGCAGAATGTGAGGAATGATAGCATCAGAATTGTTTTTTCTTGACTTGAAGTCGCATGCTTCCTTGGAACACACTTCATCTATCTGATCTGTATTGTTTCAAAACCCCACAATTAAAGCATATGAACAGTCAAAAAATCCATATTTACAAAGGCAAAAAAGAAGAAGAAAGAAAGCAAGTTTCAAAATAAAGAAAGAAACCCAAAAAAGGAAGCAGAAATGGTTTGAATGAAAACTAATTTGACAAGTTACTCACTACCTTGTGAGTGTTTCTCCATGGTGGATGGATCCGAGATTTTGTTGGTAGCTAAAGAAGCTCTGAACTGCTTCCGAAAACAATGAGAGTAAGAGGCTTTCAGGAAATATGCAGAAGAAGAAGAAGCTACGGAAGAGGATACTCTCATGGCTTCATGGCACGCGACGTGGCGTTAGCTGCTCCATTCCGCATTTTATACATAGGTACGGTTGCTGTGGTCAGTTGAATTGTTCTTTTTTCTTTTTTTGGCAATTTTTTAGTAGTTTTTATTTTTTATAAATATTTTATTTTTGAGGGTATTACTTTTGAGAAAATTTGGAGATATACTTAGACATGTATCCTTTTGAACTCCTAAGGTCTACTAATCTAATCCCAAGGGGTTAGTTTACTTTAAACCTCCGATCAAATACTCGAAGGGACCTAAATTATGGTCTATTGACTTCTAAAACCTTACGAAATTTAAGATATTACATAAGTGTGTGAGGTGAGGAGACTACACACATCTAAGACCTTATGAAATTCTTGAAGTCCTATGTTTTAAATTTCTAATCAGTATTTTGGGTCATTTACAGTGCACGAGAGGCGAGGAAACCACTCACATCTAAAAATAAATAAACTCATGCGGCTCTAAACACACTATTATAATTAATGCGACAAATGAAAAAAAAAAAAAAAAAAAAAAAAAGAAAGATATATTGAATTGGCTAGCATTGAACAATCAATTCCAAGTAGACATAGCAAAACGTGTCAGAATTTCTTGACCCGATCCAACCAAACCTGAATTTTTTGACCCGAAGCAAAAACAAGTTGACTCGTGACCCAATCTTTTTTTTTTTTTTTTTTTTTTTTTTTGAGGGTCAATCCAACCCATGACCCGAACCATTTTTTTAAACTTTTTTGTTGGTAAAAAAAAATTAAATTAAATTAAGACAATATTAATTTAATTGTTTGTTGTGAGAATTAAGAAAACAATTGAGGCCTTTACATAACTACATGCAAATGAATTGAAAGATGAATAGTTGAGGCAATATGTAATGAGTAAAAAAATTTAGATATCAAATAACAAAGTATATGCCAAGATGTTCTGGTTACAGTAGAGTTAAAAACATATATTTAAAATTATAGACATGAATGAAAATCATTCCTTAATGTGAAAAGATTGAAACCAAAGTATCAATGAAATTAGCATAAATTATGAATGCTTAGGCCTATTTTTTAACAATTCATATCTAAAATGAACGGAATTTCAAAATAAATTATGATATTTCATAGAGTGTGTATTGCTTAACAATGACATGATATTCATAAAAGAGACTATGTATAAATTAATAAGTAAACAATCAAACTTTAATATATATTCTCAAATTGAAAGAGAGTGACAACCACAATTGATAATAGATTATAAAATTAGTTTTCAAGATTATAAATTTCTTATATGCTTTTATTCTTTGTCAAATTAGTTATCCATTAAGGCATTTGTAAGTTTGTTCTATGTATCCAATAAGAC
Organism: Quercus cerris; assembly: GCA_963669245.1. NCBI lineage: Eukaryota > Viridiplantae > Streptophyta > Magnoliopsida > Fagales > Fagaceae > Quercus > Quercus cerris. The sequence continues at coordinate 48,601,145 of OY770007.1, read as the reverse complement.
ATTTGTAATTTTGTTATATGTTTTGAGATGTTGATATTGTGTAGAAATGAAACTTGTGTATTTGTTTTACTTATCCTTTGTGCTATTTTGTTTTGGTTAGTAATGTTGGGATTTATATAATTTTAAAATAATTGAACAAGTATTAATTTGTTTAACTAAGCTCATTATTGATATAAATGGGGAGTTTAAAGTAATACATTTTACATCAAGTAATTTGCTATATGACTTTCCAAATGGCAAATATATGTTGTTTTCTTTTAAAAAAATTCATGTGAAAAATACCAGTCAACCCGACCTAACCTGCAACCTAATTGACCCGACTCGTTTTTTAACCCACTTAAAATGACCCTTTTTTACCCACAACTTGTTTGACCCGTGTGGGTGCCTTTTTGCACTATTGGGCTAAGGCTTTCTGCAGAGGGTAGGGAAGTTGGGCCTAGCTATCTCTGTGGGATTCTCTTGGAACCAGTCTGTGCATAAGACCAAACAGTCCAAAGAAAGAGAAATATATATTTATACGTATATGATAACAATAGAATAACTATTAGTCTAAGAATGTTAGCAGCATAAATAAATAATAATAACAGCATACATAATAACAAAAGTAAAAGGGTTCTTTGCAAGATATATACTAAAAAGAGCTCAAACTCCAACTTACTTAACCTTATTACTTACAAGGCCATGAAGTTATGTAGTTTGGAGAATGTGTCAGAATAGTTACCCTCTTGATTGAGAAGACAGTATGGTTTTGTATAAGTGACGGAAAAGGTTGCCTAGTGATGCATGTTAGATCTGCCATGTATACTCTACTTTCTCAATTCTCAATTCTCTTTTACACTTCACTTTCTTTTCCTCTTTCTCTCTCCTTTCACTTTCAACTCACTGTTTCTAACTTCCTAGGTTACTAGGCTCTTGTTGTTCTTGTGTTCCTCCCATTCTCTCATCCTTTTCATTGTTGTTCTCCCATTCTTGTTGCCATCGTTGATTGATGTCCCCATATTCATAGGAATTGTTCCTTTCATACCCAAGGTCAATCTTAGGTGATTTCCCTTTTCTGCCCTTACTTTCCACCAACCATTTTGTCTATTGCAAGCACTTAGCACATTCTGGTCATATACAGGTTGGTTCACTACCACTATCTTCTAGCCACTGGCAGGCAAAAGCCAATCCGACCACAATAGCCTCATCTCTCTCTTTCCCATAATGGCAAACCCTCATTAATCTCTCTTGTCCTCACTCTCTAACATGCATCAAATGGTTCCCACCAATTTCCTACCCATTTTGGTAAGTATACTTTCCTAACAAAGCATCTCCCAAAAAGGGTCTTAGTAGGATACCAAAACTAGGGCTTTTCCCCCCTCCACCAAACCACACCCTTTATTCCTCTTCAACAGTGGACCTTGACTCCTTTGCATTAGCTACGTTGCAGGTCAACGGGGCTCTAGTTGCTCCACTTCTTGTTCTTTGGCTTCTTCCTCTTCATGTGTTTTCTGTGGTTTTTGATTTCGTCTTGTTCCTCTTCACGCACTTCCCAATACCTTTGATTTTGTCTTGTTTCTCCTTCACGTATTTCTGCTGCCTTTGATTTTGTCTTGTTTCCTCTTCATGTGTTTTTGCTGCCTTGGCTTTGTCTTGTTTCTTTTTGCAATTCCTGCCGCTGTGGATTTGTCTAGTTTCTTCATGTGTTTCCTGCCGCTATGGCTTTGCACAGTTTCACCTTGCTTTACTTCCGCAAAATTAGAAATTCATCCTTATCCCCTTATACAAGGGCATTATGGGTTTTCTACCATGTATTGGATTGGGCTTGCTAACCCATTTATTCACTACATTAGGTTGGGTTTGTTGACCATTTTACTTTCTGTTCTCTTCATTTATTCACTATATTGGATTAGGCCTGTTGACCATTTTACTTTTTTTCTCTTCAATTATTCACTACATTGGGTTGGATCTATTGACCCTTCTGCTTTCTTTTCTCTTTCTTTAATTTTGTTGGGCCTCACTTATTCGGACCTATTTCATTCTCAAAATACTCTTCATCTTTAGGTCATCAATTGGACTTTATTTATGCATTCTCTTCTCTTTGGGCCTTTTAGAATATGGCCCAATTACTATCTTTTTGCTTATACTTTAACCCATCTCTTAGGGCTTTCCTCCTCATGGGATTCTAGATGCAAATTTGCAAAAATGGGTATCAACAACTCGCAACCTGATTAACCCGACCTAACTCGCCCGTTTTTCATGTCTAATTCTAAGAGATTAGTTTAGTAGTTTGTAAGGCTTTATAAGATCATTGAGGTTTAAAAATTCTAATCAATCCCATCCTAGGGAATTCTATATAATTTTCTTGTGGTTGAGGAGTACACAGTTCAATGAGGAGAAGATGAAATGAGGAGAAGTGGGTCTATGATTGAATACTTTATTCCTTTGAAAACACAAACATAAAAGTGGCAATGAATATAATTGAGCCCAAAAAAAAAAAAGCCCAATCAATTTCTTAATTAAATTCAAACAACAAAAGTGGAATGAATTTAATAGTGCATAGTTTTTTTCTTTCTTTTTTTTTCATTTTTCAAATACATCACATAACTAGATTCAAGAGATTATTGTATTAATTGTTGATCTGACACAACCAAATGAAGCATGGAGTCGAACGTTTTGTATATGAGATTGTTCTAGTATTGGATAGATTCTTTTTCTTCTCTTTTAGTTTTATACTCTTACACAGATTGTTTGCTCTTCTCTTTTCCATTATTTTTTTTTTTTATCTGAATGCAACCAAATGACCAATCTTTGGAACTCTGGCATATTTCTCAAGGAGTCAATTGCTTATAGTTAGCATGTCTATTTGTTGGCCTTGGTTCTGGCGATTGCTAGGGGTTTATTTGAGTTTTCAGGTTGCTGTTGGGGTTTGTTTCATTTTTGGGTTGCTGAAGTTTTTAATATAGTTTTTTTTTATCTAAATTTGTTTTAATTTAGGCTTAGGTTTGGGCATGTGATTTTTTGAAAGAAAAATTCTTTCTGTTGATAGAGAATGTTCAAAATTTATGATTGTTTAAGGTCCTTGAATAGTGTCAAGATTGTTTTTCTTTTTTGTTTCTCTAATACTACACATTAAACTAAAACATGCATTTTTCTTTACAGAAATAGTCCTATAGACAGTGAGATTGACATGTCCTTCCATTTGATTTTTGAATTTGATTGTGATTGTCAATTTTTCATATACTTACTGATATATTTATTGTTTCTATGTCTTATTGTGGTACAAATCGAATACTTTAGTGGGGTTTTTCAAACTTGGGCTTCTTCCTCTAGAGGTTGAAGATTTTTTTTATTTTTTTATTTGGTTTTGGGTTATTGGTTCTGAATTTGCATTACTTTGTTATAATTATTATTTTCAAACGTGATGTGTTGGAGTTTGTTTGTTTCTTTCATCAATTGCCCTTTTAAATTGGTAGATTTTGGATCACACTGAATTGTATGGTGTCCTTTCTTCAAAATTTCAAACCTTTACGCAACACACATTGAGACAAAAGATCAACCACTGAGTACTACCATGTTACAAATGTCAAAACATATTAGAATAGTGAACTCTCTTCTAACATGTTCAAATACTGCAGTAACATGAGACTTACAATTATATTGCTAAAATAACTTTCTTTTTTCCCCTTGTGGGAATTTGGATTAATGGGTTTTGGGTATTTTTCTTGTTATCTTTCTGTTATTTACCTTGCACTGTTGACATTGAGACCTTCGTAAAACATATGCCACCAGTATTTTTTTTTTCCTCTCTTTTTGAATTACGTTGGATAGGCTCATAGGATTTAGGATTTAGGACAGAAGTTAAAACATTCATGAAACTTATATCACTAAAAAAAAATTCTTTAATTGAAAATTCTTACTAAATATGACAACTTTGTTTCTTGATAGTTATTTTAATACAAGATAACTTAGGGAAAGGGTATTTCTAAAATTAGGTTAAGCAATGGGATAGGGTATCTGATTAAGGGGAATTTATTGAAGGCGAGTTTCATTTTTCTAAAATTGCGTTTGTCATAAAAGGGTGAAAAATGAAAGGGACGTCATTTCACTAGAAGAAAACTTTTTTTTTTTTAATTAATTCTTCCCAGTTAGGTGATGGTATTATAATTTCTAATGTTAATTCTACGATGCAATTTTTATTTCATCTTAAATTATGCTTGATTATTGCTTTGACATGAAGCTATAGTTCTTTTATATGACTTTTAATTTTAGTTCTAATATCACATTAGCTACTGAAAGCATGATTTATGTATTGGTATAGGTCATTGTTACGACAACTAACCTGGGGGTAAATAACTTGGTGTTTAGGGTATATATGTATAGAGAATGTGACTACTTTTGTGAATACTGCCTGCAGAGCCATCTTCTTAGAAGTTCTCCTTAATTAATTTTTCAATATTTATCAAGGACTGAGTATTTTCATTGTAGTCCTCCAATGAATATATATGCTCCTCCACTAAATATATACGTGCAGTATCAAAGCACACTTTCTTCACTATATGTGTGTTGTTTAAGTAGATTATATTTTTGAAGTTTCTTCAATGTTTTTTTTTTTTTTTTTTTTTTCATTTAAATAAAAATTTATTTAATTAGAAACAGGACTGTAGATATTGATTTGCCATATTTATTATGTGGTTTCAATGTTTTTACTGTATTTGGTTATATTTATATATGCAAATGTAACTATATTATTTTAGTGATTGAATAATTAACTTCTTGTTGTAGATTATTGAATTATTTTAGCCTCATAGCCTCATGTGGATTTGTGGTTAATTATATATATTTGGCGGCAATATTCAATTTTGATCTTAGCCTCCCAATCCTACAGCTTTTGTTTTCATGTATTTCAGTTTCATGGCTTTTTTTTTTTTTTTTTTTTTGGCTATCTGGGATTTATGGTTTCATGATCGGGTTATATTTTATACTACCTCATGTATTGTTTTCATAAACTGCTAATTCATGGTCAACTAGAATGTTTTTTTTTTTTTTTTTTTAAATTGTGAAGTGAATGTGACATTGGTTTTGGGTTTTAAAGGTTTGTGTTTTACTATGACGTGGACATTAGCGAAAGATTTTTAAGTTTGTTTTGAGAGTGAGGTTATGGTTAGCTCAAAAACCCTTTAATGATTGTCCTGTCCTATATGCATTTGTGGGTTGCGCATTGTTCTCAATTCATCATAGCTTTCATGATGTTCAATAATTTTATCTTATTTTATATTATTTGGGTTCCTTTGTGAATTTGTATTTGTTTTTTGATTTCATGCTTTAAATTTCTGATTTGTTAATACTTTATTTAAACAAAAAAAAAAAGTTTAGTTTTTGTCTTTTATGTTTCTATTTCTTTGTAAATCTTGATGAGATTTTGTAATTGAAACCCTCAGTAGAGAATGTTATTCATGCTTTTTTTTTTTTTTTTTTTCCTTTTTAGGGAAGAGGGATGCAAATAAGGTGCTTGATGAAGTGCAACAGGAAGCACTCAGGTGTATTTTTCACTAATCAAACCAACCACACTGACATTATATAAGAAATGGGAAAAGGTTGCAATTGTTGTTAGGGTTTTTTTAGTTGCAAATGCTCTTGAGCATTTGGAGCGGGCAACTACTAATAAAGAGGTTGAACATGACCCAGTTACTCTAGGTGAGTGTCTAATTGTTATTTCCATATTCTTGGAGAGATTAATAGTCTAGGCACCTGAAGGTTTTGAGAGCATGATTTTTTTCCAAAATAATTTCTAGACCAAAAGGATTTTGATAATTTCCCTTCCTTTGTTGGTGGTAGTGTACAATTAGTGCGGAAGGTTCAAAATTGTTGTTCGTAGTAGTGGTTTCTGTATCTATTGTCTTTGGCTCATCTTCAATTGTCATGAATTTTATATTAGTTTTGTGTGTCCTGTGATATCAGTGGTGATGAATTATAATTGGTAAGTGTTGATTGCTATTATCAGATATGTTGATCTCTTACTTCCCAACCTTTGTTTTATTATCAAGTCTCATGGTCAATGTCTGATAGCAATTTCAAATTATCTATTAGTTAGTCTGATTGGGGGCTGCAAAAATAGGAAATGAAAATTCTGGAATTTTGCTTTTGTTTGTGAAGTTTTGCAAGGTAGGAAGGTTATTATGGGGAAGCTTTAGTTGTAGTGCCTGAGAGAAGAATGAAGCAATCCAAGAGAGATCCTTTGGGATATAGTGTAAAGTCAACAACAATATGCTTGCACTTGTTTTCTCATATTTCTCATATTGTGCAACTATTACAAATATAGATTCTCACCAAAACTAAACGGAATTATAGATTCTCACCAACATGTCTAACATTTGTTTGATTTGGCAAAAGCTTTTATATCACCAAATTAAGCTATGAAGCTCAAGCTCCAATTCTTCCAACTACTAATGGCACTTGGAGAGCTTGAGCATTCAAGGGAAAAAAAAAAAAAAACAAAGAAGAATCTTATTAAGAGTAGTATGAGATTTTAGTTGTAAAATAGTATTCAATACATAATAGTAAGTTTATTGATTTTCATCTGTTCATCTTTTCCCGAAAGAACAGTAGTTTATAAAGAGCTAACACTTTTCCTTTTTGGAAGTTGAAGACAACTTGGTGGGTTATCATAGGTGGACACAAGGCTCTTTGTTAGTGTTACAAATGTATATGAAATTCTTGGAAGACCTCCAGTGGACACCATCACTATGTACACCATCACTATAAATATATATAAAGGGAATTTTGTAAATTTAGTTATTGTTTTAATACTTTGAACCAAATTCTCATGTTGTAAATTTCCACACCATGCTGCTATTGATTAGTCATAAATTTAATTAAGCTATTTTTATCTTAGGGTGTGTTTAGATACCACTTATTTTGCTGAAACTAAAAAATTATTACTGAAAGTACTGTAGATAAAAGTAAAAGTTAGTTGATTTAATACAGTGGGGTCCATGAATAGTGCAAAAAAGTGCAATAAAGCCCATGAATAGTAGCAAAAATAATCTAAATAGTGAAGTAATTTTCATTTTTCATCTATGCCCAAACGCACACTTAGTGAGCATATATTTTCATGTTCTATGATTCCATTAGACACTTTGTACTTTGGATGATATATTTGCATATGAAAGAAAGCATTACTTTACAATTCTACCAAATTACTCTCAGTTCTTGGTCTACAAAAGTTTGTGTCTTCCTCATTCATTTTAAGGGCTTTAATCATTTAATATAATGTTGTGAAATAGATGTCTTTGTTCTTTAAATTTAATGTAGTTGTGAATTTTCAATTCATTCATCATGATAATATTTGATATCATTTTCATTGTCCTCACATATGTACGAATCTGTTTTTAGGTTCAATTTCAAAGAAATAAAATCTAATTGTATTTTTTACCAATTTTTTAGTTGAGCCTTTATTTTGAACTAAATTATTTATTCCTTCATTTTTAACTCAATTTTATTTAACTATCCCGTAGTGTGTGTTGTGTGTGTGTATATATATATATTAATAAAAATTTAGAATTCTTTTCTATAAAATTTTTTAATATTATTTTTATGATGTGTGGAATAAAAAATCAATAGAATAATAATCACTATGTTAAAATTTGTGGGGGTGTTACATAATTTTCAAACCAATGCTTAATTTTATATATTGTTTTAATAAATTCACTTGATTTTCAATCCTTCTTATTCTATAAAACATGATCATTTTAAATAACTATTCAATTAGGTATAACTCTGGCTAGGAAAGTGTTTTAGCATATATAGAATTTTGCCTTACTTAAGTATTGAATCATTTATGTTAGTTTATTAATTTTGTCACGGTGGATTTGAGTCATTCTATTGGTTCCAAAATTTTTATCTCATCAGAATTCGATGAAATTTTCTTTTCTCTAAGTTCTCTCTAAACGCCAGATTTTCAGTTGTGTCCTACACATAAACCTCAGAAGTTGTGAAAAATTACAATTTTAAACTAAAATTTGTATTAAAATATAATGGCCCTTGCAAAAAAACATTACTTAAACTATATCATTCTTTATTTAAAATTTTCCAATACTTCCAAAAGTCACAATTCTTAGACAACAATTATTTGAGAAAAAGTATTTTAAGATTTAATCAATTTATAAATTAAAATGTGTTTTTAAAACTTCTTTAATCATTCAATAAGAATAAGAACAAGGTTGAAGTTTTAATTATCATTCTGACTTGAACTTTGAAATAAGAAAAACAATATTTTGAGACAAAATAAATAAATGGGACATTTATGAGAGAACTTTTATTAGGGATGATGGTGTTAGTTATTCTTATCCTCGTTAAATTTCATTCTCCAGTTAACCAATCACGATTATTCATTTCACTAAATGTGAAAGGCTTCCTTTCTTATTTCAATGTTGCATTCAATATGAAATGGGATGTTGTTCTAGAAAAGCAAGAAGTGTTGGAGAATATTATCGATGTACTCCACGGTCTTTTGAAAACAGCATCGAGAAACCAGTGTACAAAATGAGCCAATATATCGTAAAGTTAAGTCGATCCTAGATGAATGTGATAAGGTGAAAAAAGATCCCTCCAAACAAAAAAAATTTGCAGAACACATTTGTACAAGTGGCCCCTCAGAAACCTCCATTGGTAAGTTGTCCCAAACCTCTCTCTCTCCCGGGCACATGATTGTAGAAATTAAGGCATGAATTTTTCAAGAAAGTCAACACTAATAGGCCAATAAACAATATCCCCGTGTACTTGAATATTTTAATTATGGTGAACATGGATTAATTGTATACCCTCCCACCATTAATTTCAGATTTTTTAAATAATTAAGGAAATTTTTAAGAACTCTAATTGCCATTAAAGTGGGGCAAGTTGATCCTACCTAGATATAATGCCTGAACTTAGGATGAATTTGATATTAGTATATTAATTATATCAGTTATTAGGTACAACTGAATAAGTTCATATTTTTTGAGAGAAAAGGTCAGTAGATCACTATCTATAGCCAGGGACGGAACCAGGGGGGGCCCGGCCCCTCCTGGCCCAAAGAATAAAAAGAATAAAAAATTTTAGGCCTCCTTGGCCCAAAGAAAAAAAAAAAAGAAATTTTTTTATTGGTTATATATATATATATATATATATATTTTTTTTTTCTTTTCTAAAGCTGCACCTCTCTCTTCCAAAAACTTAGACCTCCTTTTTTAATTAGTCTAGCCCAACTAGCAATTACTCAATTCAAAAACTTAACAAAAACAAGACTTTAAAATAAAAAATCCTAGTCAGCCTAGTGTTAGAATACTAGTATCAGGTTTTCTAAATGTTAAATATTTAGTATTTAGAACACCAAATATAAAAAACATTACTGTACGAAATATTTCAAATACTATATTAAAATAGCAAAAGTAATTTCTGGTTTGTGTTTGTGAAAATAAATTTTTTTTTTTTTTGGCAATAGATAATGCTCTTAAGAAACAATATTATTTTATGTTTTTTTGTTGTTGTTGGTAGATAATTGAATCTTAATGTATTAAGAAACAATGATTGTTTGTATTTATCTTGGTTGATAATTTGTTAATACTATATGGATACCTATTTGTTTTTTTTTTTTCCTTATATTTCGGCCTCTAGCTGCAAATCTTAGGTCCGACCTTGTCTATAGTTTTCCTTGCCAATGCATAAGCCACTACATTTCCCTGCCTTCTGTGTGCTTAAAACATTACCACCGAAGACCTTTTGTATCCTGTTGTGCATCACTGATGATATGAAATGCATTGCCTTCCATTCTGCTAGAGCTTTCACCATTTCCACCTAGTGAGGCTGTTTGATTAACGAGTGTATCAATAGCTTGCATGTTGAGTTGCGAATTGACATTGGCTGCAGTAAGCACCATTATTGTTAAAACCTTGTATTTTCTAATCGGAGATTCGGAGGAGGTTCCAAAAAGTGGGCCACCACGGTTGCCACCATCTGAGGCGGTGAACTCCTTTGAGAGTCAGGCATTCTTGTCTTCAGTTACCACTTTATTGTCCAATCCGTATGATTTGGTTATGATGAGTAAAAAAAAAAAACTGTGTGACACCCCGAACCCAACCATTAAGTTAGACACATAACAACGGCCACATACTTATAAAGTTCTCACTTACCCTACAAGCGTACAAGGTCTTCTTAAAGACTAATAATTCTTTTTAATAATTCAGTTGTCAAATTAAAGATCTCCAAAGTACTAATAAGAAGAAAAATCCAAACTTCATATACCCTAATGTTACTCAACAAATAGAAATACAGGTTATTACAAGTCCAACTTATCCCAAAATTTGTAAACTCCTTTCATGCCCACAACTTTAGTAAAAGTCCTAAAATTTGGTATTCTTCATAATTTGAAACTAGCGGAAAAAAGGGGGGTGCGTTTCACAACTCAATAAGTAATCATAATCCTAACATATAATTTACAATGGGTTCCAAAAACATAAGAAGGTCCTTGGAATTAAAATAGTTAACATATTAAAAAAAATTCATATTCTTTGCAATCTAATGTGACTATGGTCACGCTATATCCTTGTGTTTGGGTATCAAATTCAAATGAAACTCTTCTTGCCAATGTATAAAAAGATTGTCCAAAATCAATTACAGAATTCATATTTTGAAAATCTTACTATTGAATTACATGTTCTATATTTTTTTAACATTTATGCCAATTTTCATATCAATTGGTTATTATTTCCCATTCGATTCATAAACTCATATTTTATGCATTATTTTAAACTACAAAACTTGAATTTAAACAATTGATTGATGACATGGTTATTAATCTTTGATCACCTTGAAATTTTATTTCATTGTAGCTAAAACAATTGAAATGATCATAATTGTAAAAAAACAAAAAATAAATTAATAACTAAAATATAGTAGTATAAGCAAAAATATAACCAATTAGAAGAAAGGTTACTTACTTCACACGCTTATAAGAACTAAAAACTTCCCTTTAAATCTCAAGTCTTTTTTCTTCTTCTTCTTCTTCCTTTTTTTTTTTTTTGGGGGGGGGGGGGGGGGGGGGGAATATAAACCCTAGTCAGGCAACCTTCTCCCCTAGCCTTTCTAGTCTACAACTTGATAAAGAGATAATACATAAATGATAAATCTAAGATCAAGAAACTTGCACTCCAATCCTTTAAATAAAGAAATCCTAAATAATAATCTAAATATAATAATGCCCAAGGGAGACTAAACTTAGTGTGTGTTTGGGAGTAACTTATAAACTAGTGTTTTTCTTTTTAGCTTTTATGTACAATTTTTTAAAAGCTCACTCTTTTTTTTTTTCTTTTTTTTTTTCTCACATTTTCAAAATACAAGTTTACTTTAGCATAATTTTAACAAATATTAAATAAATTGTTTCCAAACGAACACTTAATCTCACAAATGTGTTTAACAATGGTTAGGGGTTCTCAAGTAGGGTGTATATATTGTTGCCCCTAAAAACTAAATCTCCTTTTTGTTAGGGGGGCACAAGGTATAAAACTTTCATAGCAGTTTATAATTAGCTTAGCAACCTCCTCTTCATTTTCTTCCACACTCCATTAGCATCCCTCACTCCATGGATGAGATCTCCTTGTTTTCTTTATGTAGCCCTTCCATCAAGAAACTTTGCATTTCTATCTCACGTGAAGCCAAAGGGTTCTAGATCATTGTCACCACATCCATTCTTCTTAGAAAGAAACTTTTCAAACTTCTTATATATTTCTTTTTTGGGTGTGAATTTTGAAAATCTAACTGCAGTGAGATTTTCATGTTCCTTATGTTATTAACATACATATCAAATTTTTGTTTAAATCAGATGTGATTTACTATTCAATCAATAAAATTATTTTTTATACACAATTTTAGATCATAAAAACTTAAAATTTTAATATTTGTTTATTAACATAACAATTGATCTTTGATTTTATTAAAATTTTGTGAGCATGAATAATATAATAAGAACATGTAATTTAACAGTTAGATTTTCAAAACTCACACTCAATATAAAAATATACGAGGAGTTTGAAAGATTTCCTTCCAAACTAGTTTAGAGAGAAATTTTGTTCCTTCACACCTAAGTTGGTTGACTTGGCCATGGTTCAACCCCCTGATAGATTTGCCCTTTGCTAGTTTCCATAGTTCCCTTACCTTCACACTACCAAAATTTGTTTTGCTCCAACTCTTTACCCCTCTTATTTTTATTTTATTTTTTAATTTTTTTCAGGTTTTTGCTCAGCTTCACATTCAAACTTAGCCATCCACATCTTCTCAAACCGGAAAAGCTTCCTCATCCATTTGAATTCTTCATTAGCAGGCTGTAAAGGCAACAGAGAGGTTTTGTAGCTAGCTTTAATCACTGTTCTGACTTGCATATAATTCCCACCACCACCTTCATCTGTACCTCGGCCTTTCCACCATCTGATCCACCTTCCCCAAGATGCTCCCATTGGCTTCTGAGTTCTGTTGCTTCAACTAGTTTTGGTTAAACTCAATGAACGTATCAGAATAGTCTATTCTCATAGTCCCATTACGGCCAAATGCTTTTCAAATGCAGTGGCAGTTCCAGAATTTTTTTGTAGGGGGTCAAGTAGAGTTAGGAATCTGTCATGGCAAGTAAAAAAAAAAAATAATTAAATTTTTTTTTTTTGGTACAACTTCCATGTTATATACATATACAATAATCTAAAACAGTATTCTAAATATACTTTAGTATAAATATTGGTAAGGCAGTAGTCATTGAATGCATAAACAAATATAATTAGATAACTAATCATACATGTGGTCAGTTTTTTGGAGTTAGACTAACGTTAAATGTGAAACTAAGAAAAAAAACAGTAACTGATATAAGTTTTTACTTTTAAAGTATATGACTTCTTAACCATACACGTGGTCAGTCTCTTGAAATTGGAATAAGCACTGAAAGACTTCTTGGATTTGGAAATCTATAGTGTAGTGAAATTGACATAACACTTTCACAACAAAACCTAGGTAGCAAGTTGTTAAAGGTAGGAAAGTAGTGATGTTAATTGTGGTTTCTGATAAAAGTTAATTACAATTTGCCACTTAACCTTTATTGTTAAATTACTGTGAAAATATTGTAAAAGTAGCTGTAAGGACTCAATTTGGATTGACCCTGAGTAGAGTATGAATGAGTTTTTAGCCCAATCAAGCCCAAACAATAAATTTGTAGAGAGTGGGTTAAAGGTTTAGGCGCTGGCCGTCGATCACCATGCATGAACTTTCTTTATAAAAAATACTAAGAGTTTCTTTACAAATGGGGGGATGCTCCTCGGCCCGTGGCCGAGGAGACCCTTTTTGCTCTCCCTTTTCCCCCCCCCCCCTTTTTTACTTTACTTTCTTTTCTTATATAGTTTCCATCTGCCTATCTCCTTATTCCATCTGTTGATCATCCATTTGCCTTTCTTCTGGCCGTCCGTCCCATCAGAGGTCTTATCAGTACTCAAGTGGTTCACTCTAATCAACGTTGCCCTGCCAAAGGGTTATATCCCCATTAATGCGGCCAGAGGGGTTAGGTGAATGCATTAAGTGCGAATGTGACAGCTTGCTCTGGGCTTGTCCCCTCCCAAAAATTATCCTTAGAATGCCGAGGACGAACAGGTTCTCGGCGTGGGTTACAAAAGAGGCTTTGTCTGACTTAGCCTTGGCTGGTCAGTCCTCCTCAGCGTTGGCCTTGGGCCTACTATGCGATGGGCTATGGTTATCAGGCCCACGGGCCCCACAATAGCCCCTCAAAACCCTGCTGCACGTTCCCCCGGATGGGGAGGAGGGTTTTGATACCTACGGGCCCTCCTAGGCGAATCGCCCCACTTCGGCTTGTGCTGATGCTGGCGGCTTTTTGACTGCCCGATGCGCGTTTTTAGCGTTTCAAGACCTAATGGGTGCCCACATTAAATTTTGGCGGCACCACATTTCCCACTTTCAACGGCATGATCTTTTGCTTTTATGAGCAAGCGGTTACATTTGAGGAACTTAAGGGAGAATATAAGTACCTGTTTGAACCGCCTGGTTTCATCATTTTCGCGCTTACAATTATTGACGCGTATGATTTGAATCTGGTTCGACTTGTACACTATCTGAAGAGTATCATCATACTTCTGTAAGTCTTCTTTTTCTAGCGACCCCAAATTTCCTTGATTTTACTCCTCATTTTCTTCTTTTAGAACTTTTAGTTGTCTTTGGGGAATGGGTAAGTTTAAGAAGTTGGTTGAGTCCGACGAGATGATGAACAAATTCATTTTCGACTATGGGATACCCAATAATGTGAGTCTGAAGTACTGTGAAGAAGGGGAGTGGTACTTTAAGAGGAGAGAGGGTGAAGTTGTGATCCCAATATTCACTTTTGTAGAGGGAGGGATGAGAATCCCTATGAGGCCGGTGACCTTCAATTATCTTAGGCATTTCCGCCTGTCTCCTACCCAGTGTGCCGCGAATGTGTTTAGGATATTAGGGTGCGTAAATATCTTGAATGAGAAAATGGGGCTGAGACTAACTCACCACGATGTGAACTGGTGCTATAACCTTCATCACCTGAGGAGTAAGACGTATTATATGAAGACAAGGGACGATAGGATTCGTCTCATCCAGTGTCTTCCTGATTCCAACAGGGGGTTGACTCAAGATTTTCTTATAGTGTCGGGAGAGTGGCATAACGGCTTTCATTGCCCAATAGTAGAGGGGGAGCCAGGTAGGATATCCGAAGTAGGAGACAATTTAGGTTTCAGTATTTTCAAGTTTTATAACTGTATATTCGATTTGGTTGACTAACCATAGGAGTTTCACTTTTCTTGCCACAGATCCGCACGCCTTTGCATGTCATTTCCATCTGGTTAACAAAGCGGATTTGGAGACCGTTCTTAGGTCGGACCTTTTCCTAAACGAAACTGATAACCAGGTCAGAGCTGCTCATCACATCCTCGGATGCGACCCAGCTCAAAAATCATTCCCAGTCCCGAAGCACGTAATTAGAGCTCGTGACCCTCGACTTACGCAGATCACCGTGGTGGAAGATAGTTTTGCATTTACTGAGGGGTCTTATATACCTGAAGGCATTCCGCTAGCAGGTCCCTCCTCATCCCAGCAAGTAACAGTGGCCGAGGAAGGACTATCTAAGAAGGCAAGGGAGGTGGTTGAACTGAGTTCTTCTGAGGATGAATATAGCGTGTTCAACCTAGCTGATCAGTCCGAGGATCCCTCTGGTGATCTAGGAGACCCTCATTTGTCCGAAGTCGATCTCCAGTCCCGAAGAGTTGGTACTCAAGCCGAGATGGGTTTAAAAAGACAGCTCCAAACCAATCTTCTTGACTTACTCGAGGGCGGTTCAAAGAAGGGTGGACCAGAAGAGTCGCAGCCCCAGCCTCCAGCACCTCTGCCCCAGATTTTAACTGTGCAAACTAGGTCGTCTTCTGCTCCCACAGTAACAGACCCTCCTACCGAGTCTCATGACCCGAAAAAGAAAAGACTTTCCAAGGGTAAGGAGCCAATGGATAGGAGCAAATCCCATTCCCCGCTTGAGAAGGGTAGGCTTCGCAGGCCTCCGAAGCAACTGAAGCTCGATGATCAACGGAAGAGTAAGAAGGCCAGCCAGCAGTCTAAGGCTCAAGCCTGGCTGCCCGCTGCCATGCTCCATGATCAGCCCCTGATGGATAACGCTTCGATGCGGGAGTCTCAAAGAGCTGAGGGGGCTCTCGTAGCCGAGGCCCTGGAGAAATCTCTTCTTCTTCCCACTGACATGGCCGAGTTAGAGAAAATGAGTGGGTCAGAGGTTGTCCTCGACCTTAAGAAGTATCTAGGCATGGTGGGTCCTTTAGCACCTATTTACTTTATTCAAAGTTTGCCGCTTAGTATCTTTCTTTCTCTTTACGGAGATACTTGTTTTTATTGGCAGGCTATCCAGTCCCTTTTCAAGTTAGGCGAGGAGGTTGATGACCATAGCAATGCCTTAGTGCAAGAGCGCGACAAGTTCCTGGAGGTTGCCAATACTCTTAAGAGATCTGAGGCCGACCTAAAAAAGGCGACCGATGATCTGACAGAAATGACGAAGGCTAGGGATACTGCTGTCTCTGACCTAGCTGTGGCCAGGAAGCAAGCTGAGGATCAAACTAATCGCTTGCAAGACGTTGAGGGTCAATTACAAACTGTCAAAGAGAACATTACCTATATGAAGGAACAGTTGACCAAGGCAATCCATGAAAAAGGTGTTGCCGAGTATGCCAGGGACGAGGCTGTGAGAGCCAAAGACGAGGCGGTATTTGCGAAAATAGACGCTGAGCGTTCTGTGGAAAAGGCAGAGGAGGATGCTTTCGCAGATGGGGTGGCCAAGACTGAAGCCACCCTTCGGGCTCAAGTTCCTGCAGTGTGCAGACATTACTGTTCTCAAACCTGGCATGAAGCCCTCAACCAAGTAGGGGTTGATATCTCATCTGATCTTAGAAGGGAGGACAGGGTATATTACCCTATTGCCATTCGCGAGGTTGCACCTGCTGCTCCTAAGGAGGGATCCTCATTACCATCGATTGAAAGTCACGATAAGACCGCCGAGGATGCACCGTTAACTGATCAACCATCCGAGGAGGTTGAGCCCCAGAGAGCGTTGGGGGAAGTTGTATCCGAAGGTCAGGAAATACCTTAAGACGTGGCAAGTCCTCCGACGGACCTTTTGAAACCAAGCCCTTAGGCCTTGGCCCAAACCTTTTGATTTACTTATTGACTTAATTTACCCACTGAATTGAGGGGACTAGTATATGACATAGGACAAATTTGTTTATTTTCTCTTTGATCTCATTTTGTTTCTTGCCTCAGTGGCATTGTAAAGGAGTTATATACTTTCCGTTTGAACTGAATACTTAATACTTTGCTTCTAACTAATGAGGTTTTCTTTCATTTGCTTTACTATTGTACTCTGCTCAATATTCGTATTCTATTCTGGAGTTAGCCTCATGAAACCATCTGTTATTCTTCAAATATAAATCTAAAGATCATATTATAGCTTGACTCTAAGTAACGCTTTGGTTTTTCTCCAGATAGTTATTTTCTCCATGAGTTCGAGTCCGAGGACCATGCAATACCCTGGTTATGCCCAGTACTTCTATTTTTCTATAAGTATCTAGTTTTCCATAGGCTTGGGTCCGAGGACCATGCAATACCTTGGTTGCGTCTAGTACTTCTATTTTTCTATAAGTATCTAGTTTTCCATAGGCTTGGGTCCGAGGACCATGCAATACCTTGGTTGTGTCTAGTACTCAGGTATAATGATGTGTGTAGTTTTACCATAGGTTTGGGTCCGAGGACCATGCAATACCTTGGCTCTGTCTACCACTTCTATTTTTCTGTAAGTATCTAGTTTCCCCATAGGTTTGGGTCCGAGGACCATGCAATACCTTGGTTCTGTCTAGTACTAAGATATAATGGTGTGTGTAGTTTTACCATAGGTTTGGATCCGAGGACCATGCAATACCTTGACTCTGTCTACCACTTCTATTTTTCTGTAAGTATCTAGTTTCCCCATAGGTTTGGGTCCGAGGACCATGCAATACCTTGGTTCTGTCTAGTACTCAGATATAATGGTGTGTGTAGTTTTACCATAGGTTTGGGTCCGAGGACCATGCAATACATTGGTTGCGTCTAGTACTCAGGTATAATGGTGTGTGTAGTTTTACCATAGGTTTGGGTCCGAGGACCATGCAATACCTTGGCTCTGTCTACCACTTCTATTTTTCTGTAAGTATCTAGTTTCCCCATAGGTTTGGGTCCGAGGACCATGCAATACCTTGGCTCTGTCTACCACTTCTATTTTTCTGTAAGTATCTAGTTTCCCCATAGGTTTGGGTCTGAGAACCATGCAATACCTTGGTTCTGTCTAGTACTCAGATATAAAGGTGTGTGTAGTTTTACCATAGGTTTGGGTCCGAGGACCATGCAATACCTTGGTTCTGTCTACCACTTCTATTTTTCTGTAAGTATCTAGTTTCCCCATAGGTTTGGGTCCGAAGACCATGCAATACCTTGGTTCTGTCTAGTACTCAGATATAATGGTGTGTGTAGTTTTACCATAGGTTTGGGTCCGAGAACCATGCAATACCTTGGCTCTGTCTACCACTTCTATTTTTCTGTAAGTATCTAGTTTCCCCATAGGTTTGGGTTCGAGGACCATGCAATATCTTGGTTCTGTCTAGTATTCAGATATAATGGTGTGTGTAGTTTTACCATAGGTTTGGGTCCGAGGACCATGCAATACCTTGGCTCTGTCTACCACTTCTATTTTTCTGTAAGTATCTAGTTTCCCCATAGGTTTGGGTCCGAGGACCATGCAATACCTTGGTTCTGTCTAGTACTCAGATATAATGGTGTGTATAGTTTTACTATAGGTTTGGGTTCGAGAACCATGCAATACCTTGGCTCTGTCTACCACTTCTATTTTTCTGTAAGTATCTAGTTTCCCCATAGGTTTGGGTCCGAGGACCATACAATACCTTGGTTCTGTCTAGTACTCAGATATAATGGTGTGTGTAGTTTTACCTTGGTTCTGTCTAGTACATAGGTTTGGGTCCGAGGACCATGCAATACCTTGGCTTTGTCTACCACTTCTATTTTTCTGTAAGTATCTAGTTTCCCCATAGGTTTGGGTCCGAGGACCATGCAATACCTTGGTTCTGTCTAGTACTCAGATATAATGGTGTGTGTAGTTTTACCATAGGTTTGGGTCCGAGGACTATGCAATACCTTGGCTCTGTCTACCACTTCTATTTTTCTGTAAGCGGAGGTTTGTCCTCAGACCGCTTTACTGGAGATGATTCCTCTTTGGGTCAGATTATGATCTTTACACGTGGCATTGATCTCGCCTCCAGCTCGAGGCCCCATCTTTTTCATTTACGAAGCGCCCTTTGTCTGTTCGTGTTCCGCGCTGGACGCCTCGGTGCGCGAAACGCGCCTTCATTAATGTCCTCGTGAATTAACATGAGTCCAACGGTCTACGGCCTCCTTGGAAATTGGCAGCTTCATTATTAGCCCAGCTGATAATTCTTTTTTCGAACTCTGCATGAATTAACTCTCACCAATCCATGGACCTCTCAACGCAAACAGAAAAAATACATTCTTCCAGCTCCCCAAGCCCTTTTAACAACCCCGCCGGAATTGTTACCGGGATTGACAAAAACCGGTATGGCCGCAGCCCCCACTGGGGTTTCGATGCGGCAGAGTCTAGGCGTAACGCTGATGGCGCCCTTCGAGGTGTCCCAGAGGGGTGTTGTTAGAGAACCTAACGTCTTTCCTCGGAGCACACCCCCGACGAGGAAGACGTGCGGACTCACCTCATGGGCGGTGCTCGAGTATTGCCGTCTCCAACGGCCAACACTCGTGAGGATCGGAGAGAATCGAGGGAACATCATGGGGGAAGGTATCCCGGAGCCCCTACATCTGCTCCTCTCTTTGTTCCAGCTCCGCCTGGCAGAGAAGGGAGTTGCTGGTGGCCTGGGAACATGATTGCCCTTCCCCTTCTCCGCCTCTTGTCAAGCTCTCCCATTCTCTTTATACCAATAAAGGGACGGCTTGACACTTCCCACCGGCTAGTTTTTTTCTTAGGGCGGCTCCACCTGGGCCTCTGATTGTAGAAATAGCTAGTAGTATTAGCTTGTAAATTTGTATGTGAAACACACATGCCTGAGCCTCTGATTGTAACTTGTACTTTTTCTATTCATGAAATAATAATATCAAGATTTTTCTTTGTTTTTTTCTACTGTCAAATCTTCTATATATATTTTTTTCTTTCTTTTTTTTTTTTTTTTTTCAACCTACTGTAAAACGAATACTTAGAACACTCGTCTGGTGCGCCGGCCAGCACCCTAATCCTTCCCACAGACGGCGCCAATTGTAAGGACTCAATTTGGATTGACCCTGAGTAGAGTATGAATGGGTTTTTAGCCCAATCAAGCCCAAACAATAAATTTGTAGAGAGTGGGTTAAAGGTTTAGGCGCTGGCCGTCGATCACCATGCATGAACTTTCTTTATAAAAAATACTAAGAGTTTCTTTACAAATGGGGAGATGCTCCTCGGCCCGTGGCCGAGGAGACCCTTTTTCTCTCCCTTTCCCCCCCCCCCCCCTTTTTACTTTACTTACTTTTCTTATATAGTTTCCATCTGCCTATCTCCTTATTCCATCTGTTGATCATCCATTTGCCTTTCTTCTGCCCGTTCGTCCCATCAGAGGCCTTATCAGTACTCAAGTGGTTCACTCTGATCAACGTTGCCCTGCCAAGGGGTTATATCCCCATTAATGCGGCCAGAGGGGTTAGGTGATTGCATTAAGTGCGAATGTGACAGCTTGCTCTGGGCTTGTCCCCTCCCAAAAATTATCCTTAGAATGCCGAGGACGAACAGGTTCTCGGCGTGGGTTACAAAAGAGACTTTGTCTGACTTAGCCTTGGCTGGTCAGTCCTCCTCGGCGTTGGCCTTGGGCCTACTATGCGATGGGCTGTGGTTATCAGGCCCACGGGCCCCACAGTAGCATTAAGATGATCATATTCAAATTTATATAAGCTAAGTTTAAAAGGAAAAAAAAAAGGTTCAGGGTTCAAAATTTTATTTTAAGGGCTCAAATTTTTTTTATTAAAAATTATATATATATATATATATATATATATATAAATAAATAAATAAAATTTGGCCAGGTCAGGGGTTCATGCCGCCCCTGTTCAAATGTCCCTGGTTCTCCCAACAGCACTCTATCCTCACATTTCATCTTTATACTCGAAGGGGACCTTACGCTCTCCCATATCTCGATCTTGGAAACCCTTTCAAGTCATCCATGGTAGGTTAAATGTCCTTGGGATTGCCTTTATATTCAAAATACAATCGTTCATTTGTGTCTTCTATGCCAAATCAATTTCCAATCCTCTTTTTCGAACAATGAGTAACGTTCCCATTGTTTCGTGATTGACTCCAAGCTCTTCCAGCAACCAAAAAAAAAAAAATTTAAAGCCTCTCCTCCTTGTGAGAAGCCATAAGAATATATAGAAACAAAGCAAATCCCAGGAAGGAACACGGATTCTACTAAGCACTGCTGCACTAGGGTTCAAAACTGCCTAGCCCTAGCTAGGTCAGAGAAACAATTACGGTTCACAATAGAATATATATATATATATATATATTTTTTTTTTTTTTTATGGGAATAGAAAACTTATTGATAGCGATTACTTGGTGATTTATGGCTTATCAATAGTAATTTTTAGTGGTACTAATAATATAAAAAGTTTTTATTTTATATTTTACCACTCCTTTTGTGCATTGAACTTCTTTTTTTTTTTTAATCAATCTAACTACTTATATATCCCCTAGAAAACAAATTCTTCCACGATTTATTTACTAAGTTGTGTATGACACGTTGTGTGCTATGTTTCAGAATCAATTGGAGGAATGTCTGCATTTGGGATTTTTCAAGGGTCATTTTTTTAATTGTTTTTTGAGTTGTGTTATAAAATTATTCAAGAAATTTACTTCTTGAATTTATATTGTTTCATATTTAAGTTTTAAAACTATTTTGGTATTCTAGCCCAAATTTGATATTCTTGTGGGTAATTTAAATTTTTTTTTTTTTTATGAGAAACTTATAACTTTATTAAGAAGAAGATAAATTCAACACATCATAAGCAATAGCTAACTCAATTAGCAAAGGATTTTCCTCTATTCATGTTACATAATTATCAATATTATCTATTTTTTTGGCAAACTTTGCCAAAAGATGTGTAGGTTTATTACCTTGACGCTTCACATGAGACACTTGAACTGATTTAAAATCTTGAAGTTTGTATGCAATACCAGTCAGAACATTTGAGACAACCATAGGAGGAGTACATAATCCCAATAGAGTGTCAGCTACAATGTTGGAATCACTTTCAACTACCACATCCCTTATACCGGTATCCCACGCAAATGACACTCCAAATTCCATAGCTTTCGCCTCAATCTCCAGTGGACCCAAAGGTTGAAGAAGTTTCTTGCTCATTGCTGTTGCAACCCTTCCTTCATGATCACAGATCACCACCCCGACCCCAAACCCCTGAATATGACTAAAAATTGCACCATCCACGTTTAATTGGGGCTATTGGTAATGTCCATGAATCATAAATCTCCATTCTCGGTGAAGTAATAACATGGTTTGCTCCCTGAAATTCAGCAAGCAAAGTTCGAGCTTTTTGCACCACCATTGTTGCTGATTGACAAACACTCCCATGTCAAACTGCATTCCTATTGAACCACATGCACCAAGCTACCATAAAAATCATCTCCAAAGTGTCATCTCCAGTGTGTTGGACGAAAATCAAATACCATACCAGATTCACAAATTCTTGATAATGGATTCCTTGTGTCTCAAACACAATACTAGATAAACTTCACGTTTCCTGTGCTTTCCCACACTCACGCATGGCCACTAGATTCTTCCCTCAAATTGCAAGCTTCACGCTGAGCTTCATCAATGACCTGTCACTAACGCAAATTCATTTTTGTAGGGAGGATATTACGACAAACTCTCCAGGCGAAAGACTTAATTCTTGTGGGTATTAATTTGTAAGTTGTCATGCTTTTATATTAAATCAATTAATATTTTACTTGCGAACATAATCTCTTTGTCTAATAATATTAGTTTTGACAATAATATATTTTTTAATTGATTTGACTACATGTCAAATAATAGATGCAATTTGTAGTTTTTTTATGTGTGAAAAATACCTATAATTGCTTGAGGTATGTGGAGAAGCATATGTATTGATGGATGATTAGTAAATTATGTTTAAATAGATTCCTTGATCTTGGATGATTTGTTTTGTTTTATGCATTATGTTTAAACTAGTATGTAACTCATATAAACACATGAATGCATTTAAAATTAAACATATTTTTATCATAAAAATATAAATAGTTATTCAAATTATTAAAAAAAAAAATAGCATGTAACACATGCATACTTATGAATACATTTAAAATTTAACATAATTTTTATCATATAAATATAAATAATTAGTCATTTTTTAAAAGTAAACGTAATTAATCACATATTAAAATTCTTAAGTAAATTTAATACTAGTTATGATAATTATTTCCTAATTTTTAATAAGATAAAATGTGTGGTGATCTTTGTTACGTCATTGGTTTTTTTTTTTTTTTTTTTTTTTAAATTATAGTTCATTAATATTAAATTCTTAGTATTTTGCACTCATTAATTCACTTGACAAAAAAATTAAAAAAAAAAAAAAAAAAAACTTAAGTTGGCACAGGGAAAAAACTTAAGTAGATAATTATAGTGTGGTCCTCACATAAATTTAAATACATGGCGCAAAATTGGATTCTAATTTCAAATTTTAAATGAACTTTTTCTGAACTTTACCTATATATACATATATATATATATATATATATATATATGTATATATGTGGCATCTTGAAGGCATTTACACAATTTCTTTAGATTTTTTTTAAAAAAACTTTATAGCAATGTGAGTCTAATCATTCTAATATCCCTATGGATTATGGATAAAAATAAATTTTAAATATTTTAGGATTTTATTACTTGTAAAATTGGTTTTTTTATTTATTTATTTATTGAGAAACATTGTAAAATTGATTGATATGCAATAGTTTCATTATATAGATCACATCTAAATTTATTCAGTATGAAAAGGAGAACTAACTTATATCTTTATTATTCATATTTACATCTAAATTTTTCTTTTGTCTATCAAACTATAGCTCAAGTTTTGGGCACTTAAGTTATTTTACATGAGACCATAAGGTGACATAATAATAATTGAAAAATCCACCTTATGCCTCTCTCTCTCTCTCTCTCTCTCTCTCTCTCTCTCTCTCTCTCTCTCTCTCTCTCTCTCTCTCTCTCTCTCTCTCTCATGTTATCAAAATCATAATGTAGTCAATACCTCTTTTATGTTATCAAAATTATGTGATTTATCTTGTTAGGGTTTTCTTATTATTTTTATTACATCCTTGACTTAAAATTATACCAATGAGATTTTGATAAAAATAATGTGTGAGAATGCATATCAATCCTTTAAAGTCAATGTCGCTTGATTTTTCAATCGGTGGTCTAATCGTTACGCCAAAATGGGCATTTGCCCATTTCACCAAAACTTTCCAGCCAAATGCCCCATATTTGAAACTATTTAAGGAAATGTCCCTGTTTTGAAACTTAATTTTCTAAAAATCAACTTTCAATTTAAAACTTAATTTTTGGACAATCGAGTTATACAAAACTGAAAATTAAAAAAAAAAAAAAAAAATTATGGAACTCAAGTTCATGGGACTTGAGTTCCATTCAAGGAACTCGAGTTCCTTGAAAATTTTTTTGTGGAGCTCGAGTTCCATGAACTTGATTGTTCAAAAATTGAGTTTTACATTTGGAACTCGATTTTTAGAAAATCGAGTTTCAAAATAAGAGCATTTCCTTAAATAGTTTCAGATAGAAGACATTTTGCTAGAAAGTTTATGAGAAATGGGTAAAACCTCATTTTGGCCCTAATCATTACATTTAACATGTTGTTTAGGTCGTCATGACCTCAATTTGTATTTTGAAATCGAATTGATATTCCTTGAACGGTCCAAATAAAGTCCTTACTCTTGGACTGCTTTAAAATCATGATTTTGCCTCAAGTGCTTAGTATTTATCCACGAGTTTGATCCTTGGCCACCATTGCCCCAAAGTGAGTACCTGGTTGCCTATAAGGTCAAATAAGTAGTCCTCCGTCTTTAATTTGACAAAAATAAAAATGACTACTGGAAGGTGAAGATAGTAGCATTTTTAAAGTCTTTAGATGAAATTTTTTTACTCTTGGTAGAAAAAGGATGTACCAAACCCTCGACTCCTAATACTAAATGGTCCACTGAACAATTGGCTGCTCCCAATCTTAAAAACAAGGCCGTGAATGCGATTTTAATAGTTGTTTCCCCCAAAAGAGTTTAGGATAATCTCCAATGTGGAGATAGCTAAGATAGCCTGGACCACTTTAGAGACCAATCTAAGAACACCAAAGGCTCTAAAAGCTTCCAAAATTCATATGCTCATTTCTATATATTTGAAGAGACTATAATGGTTGAGTTTTCAGCTAAACTCATAGTAAACAATAAGTACATTAATATTAGGGGAGTTTTTCTTAAAATGCTATAATTTTATTCTTGTAACAAATTAAACCCTGATTTTTGAATGTACCACTTTAAACCCCATAATTTCATTTTTTTTGCCGCACAAAACCCCACCTATGGCCTGAAGTATTTCTTAATTTCCAAGTGGTTGGCACATTAATGAAACTGTGGTGTGAAGTGGCACATTGAAATTATGGGGTTTACGTTTTGTCTGTCCGACCATTAAAAGACATGTATTCCCATCTTGATTCAATTTAAAAGACATGTATTCCCAAACTCAAGCCAAAATGGGCATTTGTCCATTTTGCCAAAACTTTTCAGTAAAATGCCCAATTTTTAAAACTATTTAGAGAAATGTTCCTATTTTGAAACTCGATTTTCTAAAATCGAGTTTCAATTTAAAACTCAATTTTTGGACAATCTCGTTATAGCAAATTGAAAATTAAAAAAAAAAAAAAAAAAAATTGTGGAACTCGAGTTCTAGAAAATTTTTTTTTTTTTTTCCCTAAGTTCAATTTCGCTATAACTCAATTGTCCAAAAATCAAGTTTTACATTTGAAACTCGATTTTCTAAAAATCAAGTTTCAAAACAATGGCATATCCCTAAATAATTTCAGACATGGAGCATTTTACTAGAAAGTTTGTGAGAAATGAGTAAAACCCCATTTTGGCCCCCAAACTCAACGACTACAACAAGCTTACAGTCCAAAAGTGACTGAAGCCTTAGCTGCACGCAAAAGAGCATAGCTAGCCTTGGAACTTGGTTTTTCTAATGTTGCCTTGGAGGGTGATTCACAAGTTTTGATATCGGCTTTACAATATGAGAAGGAAATCTTGACTTTTGATAGGTTACTGATTGATGATATACGTTTTTGTTCTAACCCTTTTACATAATTATATTACTTTCATACGAGAAGAGAAGATAATAAGAGAGCTCACAGCTTAGCTTGAGAAATGAGTAAAACCCCATTTTGGCCCCCAAACTCAACGACTACAACAAGCTTACAGTCCAAAAGTGACTGAAGCCTTAGCTGCACGCAAAAGAGCATAGCTAGCCTTGGAACTTGGTTTTTCTAATGTTGCCTTGGAGGGTGATTCACAAGTTTTGATATCGGCTTTACAATATGAGAAGGAAATCTTGACTTTTGATAGGTTACTGATTGATGATATACGTTTTTGTTCTAACCCTTTTACATAATTATATTACTTTCATACGAGAAGAGAAGATAATAAGAGAGCTCACAGCTTAGCTTGATATGCTTTACATATCCTAGATTTTGTAATATAGATGGAGGATGTTTCACCACAAGTTTTTCCTGTATTCCAGACTAATTGCCAACTTTCAATAAAATAAGCTACATAGTCTTTTCCTTAAAAAAAAAAAAAAAAAAAAACCTCCAATCATTTTTTTATTTTTGCTGAAAAAACCTTCAATCATTTATATCATATCTATTCTATTTGATATATACTCCCTCCGTCCTAATTTGTTTGTTCTGTTTAAAAAGTCAAACTTTTAAGGGAACATTATTTATTGTCTTGTCTGCCTTATAAAAATATATAAGTTTACAAATCTACTCTTAAATAAATTTATTAACTTTTTTAAAAAGAATTATTCTTAATGAGGCAACCAAAAAGGTGCCCTCATTAAATTAATTTTTTAAAATGTTTGTTAGTTTTCTTTTCAATTAGCTTTGAAAATAAAGTAAGGGTATAATAGGAACATTAGTAAACTAATAATTTTTATTTTTAGAAACAGGACATTATTTTGAGACATTCCAAAATAAAATAGAGGAAAAACAAACTGGGACGGAGGTAGTAATAAGTCATCCTAAGAGTCCACACAGTGTTATATCTTTGCTTCTTCTATAGATTGACATTTAGCCAGATTTAGTACCATTTGGACATATTCTTCCACTTGGCAAAATTTAATTTGCCCATGTCAATAATTCACATTAAGTGTTGGCCACATGTCAATAATAAACGAGACTTATTAATTATCAAATTTAGACCCCCATAATTACATACGTTCTATCTTTTTTCTTTTTCTTTTTTTTTTTTTGCTGAATAGAAATCTTATTGAACCAACACAAAAACAAAAGCCTGGGATGCCTCAGCCAAAATAACATTAACAAAACTTGGAGGGCCAAATCCCATATCAAAATAACCAAAAAAGGACTGGCTAAGGGACCACTTGGCTAGCACATGCGCAGCCTGGATAGCCTCCCTATGAACCCAGTTAAAAGATACATTGCCATAGTCCCTAATTACATTCTTAACTGAGTCCACAAAATTCAAAATTCTCCAAGGAATTAACTTCCCACCATCTCTAATGGCATCTATACAAACTTTACAATCACTCTCTATGATGCAATTACAAAAAGAGCAATTCACAGCAAAGTGGACAGCCAATAGAATGGCATTAGCCTCTGCTTGAACAGGGATGTTGGTGTTAACTTTCTTAGAAATCGCAAACACCAACCTCCCTCTCCAATCTCTGGCCACAACAGCTATACAAGAAGAAAAGTCACCTACTACTGCATCACAATTCAACTTTAGCATACCTTGGCTTGGACAACACCACCTGGCACTAATTCTAATTGGGACACTTGCCAACACAAGAACTTTGGGCCACCAATGCTCCAAATACAGCTTCTGAATGCTTCTATTAACTTGACCCTCCACAGGAAGAGATCTCTCATTAAATGCTTTGTTTCTCCACATCCAAATCATATCTAAAGTTAGAGCTCCAAACAGCAAGAACTCATTTCTTTGCTCTTTATCCAGCTGGAGTGATTATGGAGGATCAACAATTAACTCAATCAAATGGGATGGAGATTGAACTTGCCATCTGTCAATTCTAATGTTCCAACGACTACCAAACCATATAGCTCTAGCAATGTGGCACTGAGTAAAAAGGTGTAGGGCTGACTCAATCTCAAAATCACAAAGTGGGCAACTAGCATTAGAGGAGGGTGAAAACTCACTCAACTTGTCCTTAGTGTGAAGAAGATTGAATGCTATCTGCCAAAGGTGCATCTTAAGTCTCTCATGAATGCTAGCCTTCCATATTTTCCTTGTAAGAGAAACACTGTCAAGTAAATTGTCGCCTTCAGTAATGAGACAATAACAAGATTTCACCGAGAACAGCCCATTTTTAGATTTGGTCCAAGTCCAACTATCTTCCAGACCAAAAGACCAAACTGGGATATTTTTAATAGCAACAATAGACTCATGATCAAACAATTCATTTAACAAAACATCATTCCAACCTGAACTCGAAGAATTTAGAAGCTGGGAGACTACCAAACAAGAATTGTTTACTTGAGCCCTTGGTGTTGGAATAAAACTTGACTTGTCAGGTAACCAAGGATCTTCCCAAACTAGAATAGAGTTCCCAGAACCTACTAGTTTACACGCTCCCAACTTAATTATATCCTTCACCCTTTCAATACTCCTCCAAACCCAAGATCCATTAGAGACTTTTGGAGCTCTAAGCCAATCAGCTCTAACCTTGTACTTAGAGCCAATTGCTTCAGACAAAAACAATTTTTCTTTGACAGAATCCACCAACCCAATTTGGAAACTAAAGCTTGATTCAACTTCTCAAACTTCTTAAAACTGAGCCCATCTTCATCTTTCGGCCTGCACAGATCATCCCATGCCATAGGAGTGAAAAACTTGTTAGAATCTGCTTTTGGCTTCCACCAAAAATCGTCTCACAGCCGCATCTAACTTGTCAGTAATTTTCCTTGGCAGTAAAAAGGTGGACATAGTATAGTTAGGGATGGTTTGGGCAACAGATTTAACCAAAGTGGGTCTACCTGCCCAAGATAGGCTTTTACTCTTCCAACTAGCCAATCTTGCCTCTACCTTCTCCTTAACATAGGCAAAATCTCTGGCCTTGTTATTTGATAAGAATAATGGCACCCCCAAGTACTTAGTTTCATGCTGGAGTTTTTTAAATCCCAACTGGTCTTTAACTTGTCTAAAAAAATCAAGATGGACTCCTTTCGAACTAAAAATGCCAGACTTCTCAACACTTACAATTAGCCCAAACCATTTGGCATAGCAATCTAGACAATTCAACAGAGTTCTTATTTTTGACTGCTTGGCATTGCAAAATAGCATCACATCATCAGCATAGAAGAGCTTTGTGATCGCTGGAACTCCATTTGCTAAATGCACCCCTCTAATATTACCCTTATACTCCTCTCTAATGATTAGCCTTGACAAAACCTCACAGCCAATGATGAAGAGATAGGGAGATAGAGGATCCCCCTGTCTTAGACCCCTAGATGGGTTGATTCTTGCTTCATGACTCCCATTAATCAATAAGGTGTAGCTGACTGTGGATATACATTGCTGAATTAAGGTGATAAATCTCTCACAAAACCCAAAGGCCTTAAGTGTAGTCAACAAGAAACTCCACTCCATTCTATTGTATGCTTTTTGAAAATCAATTTTCAAACCAATGCAGCCTTTTTTCTTTCTTTTAGTTCTAAAACTGTGAACAATTTCATGCGCAAGAATTATATTTTCAGCAATATTTCTATCTGGAATAAAAGCTACTTGAGTTGGATCAATCATCTTATTTAATAAAGGTCTTAGCCTAGAGACTAAAATTTTTGAAATCACCTTGTAGCAAACGTTGCAAAGACTAATAGGTCTGAATTGATTGAAATTATGAGCACCTTGAGCTTTAGGGATAAGTGTGATATAAGTGTGATTCAGCTCACAGAGCATCCATCCCTCTCTGAAAAAACTTTGAATAGCAGCTACAAGTTGATCTCTAACTATCGACCCATAATGTCTACAAAATAAGCCAGGCATTCCGTCTGGCCCCCTTTGAGGGGGTGCATTTCAAACACTACTCTTCTAATATCATCAGCAGATGGCACAGTAGTCAACATTTCATTCTCCTAAGCTGAAATACAAGGTTTGATTAGACCATCTAAATCTGGAGGGACAACAGGAGAGGAGGAAAGGAACACTTCTGAAAATTTGGAAGAAAAGTACTCCCTAATCTCTTTTCTATTCATCAATCGAAGCCCATCCTCTTCCCTTATCTCTGTAATAAGATTTCTTCTTCTCCTCACCAGAGTGGACAAATGAAAAAATTTTGTATTTCGATCTCCTTCTTTGATCCATAACTCTCTGGATTTTTGTTTCCATTTAAGATCCTCTCTTTCCAGCCATTCATCCAATTGAAGATATAGAGCTACTTCCAACTCCAAATTTTCTTTAGTAGGAGCTCTGTCTTGAGCCTCTTTTATTCTTGCTTCTATTTCTCTAATTTTGGTCTTGGCAAAGCCAAACTGATTCCTATTCCAAGCTTTTAAATCATGTCTGGTTTGTTGAATTTTCCTAGCCAACTTGAAACAATGAGAACCTTCTACATTACCTTGCCAAGCTTTTTCTACAATCCTAATGCTTGAATCATCTCTGGTCCACATTGCTTCAAAGCTGAAAGGCTTAGCCCTCACTAATTGATCCATATGAGTGTCCAATATAATTGGAGCATGATCTGAAATAGAGGCAACTAAATGTTTTTTCTACATACCTTCTATCTCTTACAATTAATTCGTATAAATAACATTTTCCCTCACTCCAAAAAGTGTGAATGTCTACTACACTGATCTCTAATTAAAACCCTATTAATTTTCCCTTACTCCAAAAAGTGTGAACGTCTACTACACTAATCTCTAATCAAAACCCTTAATACCACTAAGGATTTTGTTATGAATACACTAATTAAGGGTGGTAGTTAATATGCCTTTAATATTTTATTAAATAATTTTTTATACATTTTTTCAAAAAATAAAGTTAAAATTATACGTATATAAAAAAAAACACATGCACACACAACTACAATAGATTTATGTGTGCAATCCAATAAATCATTAACATGTGTATTTTATTTTATTTTTTTTGAAAAGTGTGCATTGCAGCTCATAATTAATTGAATATTTATTAATCTTTAATTTGTGCTCTTATGATACTTATTAATATGATCTTATTATTAATTAAAAATTCTCATTTATTATCATTCCTTTATTAGTGTCTATTTGAATATTGTGTAGAGAATGCTTTGATTGGCTAACTATATAGACATCTTCTTCTTTCTTTCTTTTTTTTTCTTTTTTTAAACAATAATATATTACAAACAAAAGATTTTGAACTCAAGATCTCATGAATATTATAAGGCCTAAAGGACTATCAGAAACATGATAAAAAATATATATAATATGCTATTTAGGTTAAACAAATCATCATTAGGAAAGAAAAAAAAATTCTTAGGTACTCTTAGAGTACGGAAAAATTGTGTTTTCTCCTTTTACATTCGTGTTGGACATTACCATAAATTTAATAAGTAGACCTCACTATAAATGTAAAAAAATGGAGTACCATTCTCCGTACTTTAAGAGTATCTAAAAATTACTCGAAAGGAATGAATGCCTAAAGTCATTTTTTGTCAAAGAGAATTATATATAGGGTCATGTTAATAGATATTTTTATGCTATTTTTTAATGGACTATTTTAAAAAAGTTTTAATATTACTTCATAGGAAATATAATTAAAAGCAGTAAAAAAAAGTCAGTTACTTTTTTCTTTTACTATAAAAAGTTTCTAGAAACCTCTTGAAAAGCCAACAACTTTTTAGGAGTATGTTTTGGCTTGAACCTTTCTTGTTAGTAGTAAGATAGATTTGAAATCCTATACAAGGTTGAATGGAGGTTTCCCCCCTCCACTCCATACATGCATATAGTCCGACTCAATCTATCATCCAATTAGTGTTGTTTCTTGTTTTTTTCCTTTTGGAACAAAAGGATTGAGGATGAAAGAATCCATATTTTATACTTATAAACAAACAAGATCGGCTAGTACAATCACTGGTCTTCGTTTCATTCGATCAATGGCGAGCAGGTTAAGCATAATTAAGCTCCCAAACCTTTCCTTTTTAGATGATCACTATGATTAACAAACATTGATGCAGACTTAAGTAGTTCTAGTAAAAGTTGTATTTGGGTGTACAGATTTACATTCAATGATCCCAAGGGCTTTCACTTTGAAAAATTGTTGCTTGTGATCGCTTAGAGCCTTTCTTCCATCAATAGGCACTCCCAATGTGAGCATTTCCCACTAGAACATCCACGATAGATCCTGTACTTTAAAAAAGCACATTTCCATGTAAATAATGTGAAAAAGGCCAACTTTAAGTTCCTAATTATTAATTATTATTTTTATATAAATTTGGTGAATTTATTCCAATAAGACTAAATTTTGCAAGACGGTGTCGTTTGAGGCTAGTTGAGTACTCACCATTTTTCAATTGAAGAATTACTGATCATTTACTGCAGCATGCCTCTCACTCTTCCCCAAAATTGTCATGTCAGTCCATTTTTGAGATCTCTTCCACTTTTTTTTTTTTTTTTTTAATCATTACGCACTTTTTACTTAATAGAAAAATTTTAGTTTACATTCTAGTTGCTATGTAAGATTCATATTACAGATCAAACAAATGTGTACTATATTGTACAATTTATTTAGTCTATAATGTAAGATCTACATTACTAGTAAAATGTAAACATATAATTATTCATTTTAATAATAAATTTACCCTTTTGACAATAGGTAATTTGAGGCTTGGAGATAGAACATATATAAGTTCAACAATGGCAGCAAAATAGTTAGAATAAGTGCATCCTTCTCCAAAGAAGGTCAATTAATGATTTTATTAATTGTTAAATCATAATTCTGGTGAATTTCTTTTTAAACGGAGGGGGGGGGGGGGGGGGGGGGGGGATATTTCAAGCAAGGGGTTTGTGCCGAACTACTAGAAGGCTGCATTTGAATATTTGAATTTTGATTTTGATTTTAAAGTGATGGATTTGAAATGTCTTAATTTCAAATCCATAAATATTTAAGTATGTTATATAAATTTCTAAAATTCTATAGGTTTAGAAGTTATTTCAAATCCAAGGATTTTTAGGTTTAAAATTCTTGGTGGATTTGTCAAATCCAAATTTTTGACTCTTTGTAAACTATCCAAAGAAGGTATTTATAAAATTATTTATATATTCAGAGTCTATAAAAATTATTTATAATACAAATCAAAAAATTATAATCCTTACTCCCAAAAAAGAAGAAGATAGAAGGAATAAAATGTATCCAATGCCTAAGAAGAAAATTTGTTGATTTGAAAGTTATCACCATATTGAAAACCATTTTGAAAACAAAGTACCAACAAATATTTTGCTAAACGCACCCCATCTTGTGCAATGAACGAGTTATTTACCTAATTTTAGCAATAAGTTTGCTCAAAATATAAGCCTAGTCTTGTAACCTAGGCCAAAATGGGTTTTTATTCATTTCTCACAAACTTTCTAGCAGAATGCCTATATCTAAAACTATTTAGGAATATGCTCTTATTTTGAAACTCGATTTTTAGAAAATTGAGTTACAAATGTAAAACTCAATTTTTAGAAAATCGAATTATAATGAATGTGGACTTAGAAATTTTTTTTTTTTTTTTTTTGGAACTCAAGTTCCATGAACTCGAGTTAATGCAAAGTACTTGAGTTCATGGAACTCAAGTTCCACTTGAATTTTTTCAAGGAACTCGAGTTCCATGAACTTGAGTTTCAGAAATTATTATTATTATTTTTTAATTTTTAGTTCTCTATAACTTAATTGTCCAAAAATCGAGTTTTAAATTGAAAATCAAGTTTTAGAAAATTAAGTTTCAAAATAGAGACATTTCCCTAATTAGTTTGAGAAAAATTGTATTTTGTTGGAAAGTTTGTGAGAAAAGGGCAAATCCATTTTGGCTTGTAACCTAACTTCAAGTTTTGTTGTAATGTATAGTAAAGCGTCTTTAGAAACGATATTATAGAAACAACAAAATGAAGTAGTCTACATTAAGCGTTATCAATTTATTTCATAAATAGGGTTTCTGCATCATCCATACCAATGCACACAAAACATTGCAATCGGTAATTGGTTCAAGCAACCACTCATATAATTTATTATTTTCCTTTTTCACATTTACTATAATTTGAGATCACTCATGATTCAGTCATCAGTTTTATGTGCCGCCACTAAACTCAATAAATTGAATTTTAGAGGGACAAAATTGGGAAATGCCCTGTTTGGGCAAAAATAGCAGCATTGTGCCCTTTTCTCTAAACTAAATGGGGAAATGCCCTTGTTTTGTAACTCGACAAAAGGGTAATCGAGTTATATTGAAAAACTCGATTATTCAATAGGCGAGTTATGTGTGAACTTTGTGCCACACGGCCAAAACAGAAGTGACTTCTTCCAATTATGTATGCACACATAACTCGGTAACTGGTAAATCGAGTTTTATGAACCTGTTGCCATTTCAAACCCCAACGTCTCAGAAACTGTTCACTCTCATACGGTCATACTCTCCCTCGCTCTGCCATCACTCTCTCCTGAACTCTGCCCCAACGTCTCCCTCTCCGTTAGTCTCACTACCCCTCTACACTTTCCCTAACCCTCTCACTCACTCTCCCTCTACACTTTCCCTCACCCTCTCACTCTCCGTGGTGCTTCCGTCGAACCCTCATCGCCGCCGTTGATTACAGGTACGTTGCTCTTCTCTTTCTCTTGTTTTGTTTATCACAACTAACCATAATTAGCCTTGCATGCATCTTGTTGGTTTAGAAAAAGTCATCTGGAAATCTCTGTTTCACACATACGAAGCAATTTTTTGTTGTGTGTGGGTATTTTGTGTGGGTATTTTGGGCTTTCAATCAATCTTGTGTGTGTGCACCCGTGTAGAGACCATATAAATAACTCCAATCAATGGCTACCTACGTCTTCCTGATTCATTTACAGTTTCCTGTTTATATGGGTCATGCTCATTTGCAGTTTCCTGTGATCTCTGTGTTTTTGGGTTCATGAATTTTAGCTTGAAGTAGAGATATTTGGATGACAATGGTGAAAGATGTATTTTGTCTGTGTCTCTTGGCAAAGTGCATTCTTTGAAACTTACTCAAAAGTAGTAATTTTAATAATAAAGATGAGAATTTTGTTGTGTTTTATATGCTGCAATGATGACATTATAAATGTAATGTGATTGTTTTGTTTAAATACTTTGCATAGTGTGTGAAAATTAACTTGTAAAAATTGCTTAGGGAACCTAGGTAAACCCTTAAACAGCAAAACCCTATTCAAGAACCTTAACTGAATGCTGAGTTTTAAAATTCCTGCATCGAAATTTGTATCAGATCCATTAAGGCTTCTGTCCTGTATCAGATTTATGAAATTAAAGTTGTCACAATTCTTGTTTTGTGTAAGAGTGAAGTTACAGCAGTCTGAAATCATGCATCACCTCTATCTCTATTGTTAGAAGAGGAAGTGTATAATTGTATATTCAATCCCTATTACGAAAAAAGTTATCTTTGCTTGTTATTGTCCTTTTGTTTTTTAATTAAGCCTTTCTGAACAGTTGTCGTAGCTTTCATATAATTCATCTCTATGCATTATACGATTTCATATTTTGATGAAGCTGTACAAATTTGACTGCTCCTTTTGTGCTGAATGCATAATGTATGCACTGAATCCTAGTGCCTCAAATTTTTATTGATCTTGGCATCTTGGGTTTAAATAATAACTGTTGCTCTGATTTGTTAATAAATAAACTATTGAGATGATATGTCAATATAGCTTGAGATGAAATTTGTCATCAAGAGTTGTGTTATGTGACCAATAGATTGATACTTGGTAACAAAATATTTTAATTAAGTTACGATGGTTAATTCAGCTGAGTCCACAATAGGATAGGTAACTGGCTGCCTAAAATGGCTTAGCTATTGTCTCAACTTTGAACTTAAACTTTGGGTAAGCATGTGTTCAACATGTAGAAGTCTTAAAACCTGATAAGAATCACCTACCTACGAAAATATTAATTCATTTCGTTGCTTAACAACCCTTGTAGCCTCAGTGCTGAGATAAAGAAAAGCCTTATATTTCTATTATATGTGTGCTGGCCTTGTATTTGACTTCATTATATACTATGTGCTAGTAGCCCATGGTTCATACAATGAAGTGTAATAAAATGAGATATTGAAAAAGATAATTCACAAAGACTCACTGTGTGTGAACAATTGGTTGTCTTTGAAATTATTACCATTTATCATTTTATTGTCAAATGCAATCGGTTTTTTATAAGTCAGTTTTTTAAGAAGGATGTGCATATATATAGCTTGTAATTTCCATTTTTTTTGTCTTGAGATGATCTACTTTACCTTGGTATCATGAATATGTCATCAAGGGTTTGTGTTCTGTGACCAATATATTGATACTTGTGTGAGTTGCCTTAAATCAAACCCCCCACCTCTTCTCTTCTTTTCTCTTCAATTGATTGATTTAAAGTGGGAGAGGCAGCAGTTTGGTACAGAGGCTTAAGGTTGAGTTTTGTGATTTGAACTACAAATTCATTATATTGGTCATAGAATGTATAAGACCATCCCCATAGTTGCAGTTTAATAAAAGACAGTGAAGGAAGTCTTTAAAGTAGTTTATAACACTAAAATATGAAAGGTCATCCTTGTCTATCTGAATGTTTTGTTTCTTGATTCTTTTTTAATTTCTTTGATTCTTATTTTTATTTTAACTAGTCGGTAACCCTGACCAAAGAAGAGTTTTACTGAATATTACTTTTTCTCTCCTTTAAATTTTGTCCAAATATGAAATTGGATAATTATGATAGTTATTAATATGCATTTATTTGATAGTTGGGGGATAGGGGTTTTGAACTTTGGAATCTGAACTGTAAATTCTACGAGGTCATCTTTCATTTATGCCAATACTTGATCGTTATATGGTCATCTTTCTTTTTTATGAGTTTTTACCCACAATTTGATTACTATATGATTATGCCGGACTGCATGATTTGCTATTGTAATTACATCTTGTCATAGAGTGAATCATATGAATAATTGCTAACAATCTATTTGCTGCCATGTCAGATATGCAGGCACTGGATAAATTGCAGCCTGGACCCGACGATGATAGGCAATTGAACCAGCAGCTGAATCATTGGTCAACTCCGCTTTGGAGGCACACCGCCAACGAGGTATGTATTTGTATTATTAATACATCTTCGTTTTATAATTACTTCGTGTGTACTACCTAACACAATGCTTGTTTGTGTGCAGGAGGTGCCTGGCATCGTAAAGGTTCGATGCCGCAAATGTGAACTGCCGCAAGGTGGGCTAGACCCACGCATCATGCAGTACATAGATGCAGCAGGCTTCACTGGCTTGTTCAAGGTTCCCGATATGGAAATCGATCACGCCTTGATCACGGCCTTGGTCGAGCGGTGGCGTCCGGAGACGCACACGTTCCACTTACCCCATGGAGAAATGGGCATCACCTTGCAAGATATAGAGGTGATGTTGGGGATTCCGGTGGACGGGTTGCCTGTCACTGGGAGGACAGACATGGACTGGAGTCGGTTGTGCCAAGAGTTGTTGGGCCATGAACCTCCGCCCTCGATACCCAACTCAAACAAGTCTACCCTTACTGGGGCGAGGATAAAATACAAGTGGCTTGATGCACGGTTTCCCGCCCCCCCAGCTGCGGACGCCAGTGATGAAGTAGTGCAGCAACATGCCCGCTACCACCTACTTGTTTGGTTGGGGGCCCTGTTGTTCATGGACAAGTTGGCGGACCGGGTCTCACTCCTGCCTCTGCAGCTCCTCAACCCAATCAGCAATGCGAGACAATATAGCTGGGGTAGTGCAGCGTTGGCCTGGCTCTACAGGCACCTTTGTAGAGCATCCATGAAGGATGCGATGCAGATTGGAGGAGCACTGGTGTTGGTGCAGTTATTGGCCTATTCAAGGTTCCCACGAATATGCCCAATTGCAAGGCCACCTTTACCGCCAGTGCACTCAGGGCCCTTTGCCATTAGGTACGTTGATTGAGTTCTCATTATTTAAGTGTAATAGTATATTATATATAATTTTCCTCTTTGATATAATTAAAAATATGCCAAACTAACAAAGAAATGAAACTTTGCTAATGCTTATATGGATTAAAAATATAAAGCATTGTTCTCAGTAATGACATTGTTCACAGTTCATCACACGAAAGTTCACTAATGACCATTCGTCTAAACCCCATGTTTGCTAGGTGGAGCGGGCCAAAGAGCACCGCACAGCATGCCACACACGTCCTTGCTGCGTACCGGACGTCATTGGCTACAGTACGAGCAGAGCAGGTATTCGTATTCGGTTAACTTACGACCTCAATTCGCCACAATTTGAGGTTTTTATTTTTGTTTCCCTCGATCGAGTTGATCTCAGAATTTTGGTTCCTTGCTAGGTTGGTTGTGCTGGACCGAAATATCTAAACTTACTTGAGCATGAACAAATTTTACGACCATGGTCCAGTTATGTTGTACATTCTCAATTAGTTGGGCAGGAGACACACCTGCCATTACACTGCATATTAACAAGTCAACCCTCCAATTTTGGTTGTGATGCATGATTGAATTATGCCCAACTTTCACATCTCAATTACATATATGTTGCAATAAAATAGAGTTTGCTCATGCTACTCAATATATAAATAAACCTCGATGACAGAAAACTTTAATATCTTGTATATTGAAACTTTTGTAGTTTTAAGACTCTCAGTTTCTTCCAAATTCAATCATGCATTGAATCTTGAAATAAAAAGCCAGAACATATAGTAAAATTAATTGTTCTTTTTTACCGCTATCTGGTTGCTATCTGAGTTAAGTTCCAAAGGACATTTGCATACAAACTCATATTCAAATGCAATATGCCCCACCCCCGCTAGACTTGGACTCAGATATCAAGTACCATCAGGTGAAACCCATATCCAGCTTACCAAATTTTAATTCATTATGCACACAAAAACAAAGAACAAGTGCAATTAATAGAGCTCCAGATAAGATTTATTTAATACTACCTTGATTTAATAGTGCAATTTATTTTGTCTATTCAATATTTAATTGGGGTTCAAGTATGAAGTCCAATGGAACTGAAAATTGAGTGATTTAAAGGCCCAGTTATATTTGTCTAAGGTTCAAAAAAGAAATT
This sequence comes from Quercus cerris, assembly GCA_963669245.1. Taxonomy (NCBI): domain Eukaryota; kingdom Viridiplantae; phylum Streptophyta; class Magnoliopsida; order Fagales; family Fagaceae; genus Quercus; species Quercus cerris. The sequence goes on along the minus strand of OY770007.1, from coordinate 48,561,860 downwards.
TAATTTGGGTTTGTAGTTGTATTTTAAAAGTTATGGTAAATTTCGTTGATGTTGACAAATTGTAGTTTTTGCAATTCTTGTGGATTAGGGATATTTTAGTAATTTAGTTGAGTCAAGGATTTTCTAGGAGATCATAAGTATCTTAGGTTTTATTTTCTTACGAGTCCTAGTAAGTGTTTTATTAGTTATTACCTTATTAGGCTTTTAGTTTACTAGTGAATGCACCGACTCCCATTACTATTGGTCCTACTACCATTAGTACAATCATGAGTCCTTATATATATTTTTGTGCTCAAAGTACTTGCAAAATAGTTGGAGTTGACAAAAAATACCGAGTGGAAAGAATAAATTTTAACCTTTCACGTTTGAGCTTAAACACCCTAAATTTCAGTTAGTTATGTACGGTGTCAATGAAACTAGGGAAAATATTAGTGTGTTAGTGTATGGTTAGAATGTCAATGAAACCCAATTAAAATATTAGTGTGTTTGGATCTAACCTATTTCCCTATTGTATTTATTTATTTATTTATTTTTAAACTTTTGTGCTTTTTGTCTCAACCTTTTGGTAATAAACTAGATTTTAGTGTTTTGTATCTTGTATATCACATTTACAATTTCCTACTTTTGAGGTCTCCGCAATGATTGGTTTTGCACACCTTCATCTTTGATATCTCTAGTTGCTATGAAAAGCCTGTATTGAGAGTTTTATTTATATGCAACTTGTCTAATTTATATGCATTTTTCTAGTGTTTTTATGGGGAATAAGTCCATGTTGTCATAAACCTGCTTGTGTTTAGATATTTCAAATCTGAAACTACAGTGTAGTAGTAATCAAATAATGTGCTGATAAATACTGTTTAAGTTCCATGACAAATGTCAACCATCCATCTTGACATAATCACTAAAATAACGATTCATTTATGCAGATTGTGTGGGAGCCGTACACGTTTGCACTAGCCTCCTTGCCTGCGTATTGCTATGCCGGCCAGCATATTTGGAGGGCCGAGGTGCCACTGATATACTTTTGGATAGTGGAGGGGCATCATCCCGAGCGGGTCCTCCGTCAATTTGGAATGAAGCAACCGGTTCCAATGGTCGTGGATACGTCAATCGACCTTCACAAGATATCCCTCCAGGGTAAATGGGAGAAGGATTGGGTGGCAGAACATGATGCCCATATTCAGCAATGGGCCAACCGAGGGCAACTTGTTCGCGCTGCCCCTCTCCTGGACAGTGATACGACATACCTTGTTGAGTACATGACATGGTACAATGGCAGCATAAGGAGGTACATAACATTAGAGTCTGCGTACTAGGAACTCATGGTGAGGCAACAATTCCTGAACCTTTGTTGAATCCATTGTTTGATTAAATATCTTCAGCATGTTTATCTGGTAAACTTCACAATAATTGTTGTCGTTAACTGAAAATGAGTTTTATCTTTCATTATATTTTAAAGTGAGAAACATACTATGATTTAAGTTCTTCACTAACTTAGTGAATGTGTAGTATCCAAATTCCAAACACCATCTTTCTTTATTTGAAAACCTTCGACTCCATTAACTTGGTGGAGGATGGTGATACCAGCTGCGTCTGAGTTACGTGTGACACCTACAACCATCTCTGGTTGTGGGCATGGAGGATAGTATGTCATCCTCACAGATTGCATCCCATCTTCAAACAACTCCTCCATCTCTCCCATTTTCCCCTCTAGGAGCTCTCCCAAATAACCAAAAAGTGGCATAGCAACTCTTTGTGACTCTAATAAGTAAGCCTCCAAAGTTTCTCTAGTGAAAACAGAAAATTGGTTTAGTGACCCAAAACTTAAGCTTAAAAAAATAAAGAAGGGGAAAGCTACAAATTTTACTAAAAACAAACTTATATAACAATAAATATAATTGATGCTAGTTTAACAAAATTAAAAATAAATATAACTGTTTTTGTTGTGATTAACGATGTATTAGTCTGTAAAGCTTATGAAAAACAAAACAAATGATAAATGTGAGAGAGATAGAGAGGGAACCTCAAAGATGAAGGGAGCTTTGGAAAGAGGTAAGGCTTTCGTCTATGAAGAGGGTTTATTATCATATACATCCTATCACCCCAGTCAAGCCTTTGGTTATCGGATCGGACCACGGTTCCATAGCCTTGAACATCACCTGGCTTATCTTGTACTTCATTTTTTATTCCGAAGGAAGCTTGAAGAATCCTTCAATCTCATCATTCAGCTTCTCCAAGAGTGAAGAACTAACTCCATGATTTACCAAATGCGCAACAACAATATGACAACTATTAGGTAGTTTACTTGAGAAGAAAGTGATAATATCTTTTCCAATGCTTGCAGCCAAAAAAATTTACAACAACACATGAATTTCACAAAAAGTGAAATGTAAGCCCAATCTATCATGTTTGTTAATGAATTGAAAACTAATTAAAAATAATAGTTTAGAAAAAAACCTGAAAGAGACCCCATTATTTGCAACATTCATGCAACTTCCTTAATGGATACCTGTCAGATAGAGAATTGTGGGTAAAGTCCGAAAGTCAATAATTATACCCTCATTAATATAATTAATTGCTTTCAAAAAATAAGAGATTTTGAGATTTGAACCAACTTTCTTTAATGGATATTTCGGATGAGGGGAGAGTAGAGTACAGTTATTTGGCTAACTTTACTTTAATCCTCTTTACTCTCCCTCCATTTAAACTGACCACAATAGAAAGATTTGAACTATAACATCGACAAGACTCTGGTTTCATTAATATAATATTTTATCTTTTTTACTATTTATCGTAATAAAGGAATTACCCAAAAATAAAAGTAGATTGATAGAAGTTTTATTTGTCTTGTCTTGTAAAAGGTAACTAATTAGTTGATAAAATCCATATGGCGTACTGAATTACCAAGAGAAGGGAGATTAGGAAGAAGAGTAGCATTCATTAGGTGAATGCTATTTGCTATTTTCCTAACTCAATGGACCAGCAAGAGTCATTGTAACACGACACATACAATGACTCTTTGTAAATCTAGGAGCAGGAGTAGCCACCCTATGGATTGAACATGGTTAGATCAAGATTTTTTCATGTCTGATTTCTTGGAAAAATAATTGGGCTGCTCCAGCCCAGAGAGAGGATGGATTTGGGGCTAAAATTAAATGCACTTTGATCCTTCATGGCCTTGGGTTTAGCCCATATAGAAATCATGCACATGCTCAGGCCCAAGCCCATGTCCCACCCAAGTCGAAGTATTTCTTATCTGTAGGTTGACCAACACTTCAATAAAATGGTATATGCTATACTTAATTAATACAACTATCACCTAGCTTTCTTGGAAGGAGGAGGTATATCATCTGAGGTCCACCACCCCATATAAGAGGGATGACTCATGTATCAAATAAATGGTGTATTTTTTCCATTAAAATAGATTGGATGTTCTACTTAGAGAAACAGAAATTTACATGACACGTGAATACTATTCCAAACGAAATACATGAGCAACATGAAATATAATTAATCTTATTGTCCTGAAAATATAAGTGTAGGAAATTAATCCTCTAAATATACCTTTTAGATGAGATAAGGTCTTCTTCACTTTCTTCTCACACCCATAAGAATACGGAGGCACCATCATCTCCACATATTGTGCTTCCACATTCTTGCCAGCTGGTACAATTTGCATGTCAGCCATTATTCAAAACTCCCAAGTTACCATGCAAATACTTGCTATTGTTCTTGATAATATTGTGCAGTTGCTTCCGAACTTTAAGTTCACATCGCTATATATATATATATATATATATATATATATATCAGATAAAGGTCTAACATAATCGTAGATTCCCTAGAAAATAAAGATAGTACCCCCTTTTTTACTTTTCCTTGATTTCCTATACATTTTCCTTGGTCATGTTGCTTATGCTTTAACATCCTTGGCCGTTTGAGGTGGTTGAAGAGGATTGTGTCCTATTTAAAAGAGAGTACTTTGATTAGTGATTTGATTAGAGAATTTCCTTTATTGAATGGATATGTGGCCTATTGAGTTGGATGAGTGCAAAGCTATGTCTGCATCTCTGTTTGGTTAACCAAAAGTGCATTGTATTCTATACTTATCATAGGAGTTTACATAGTCTTATATGTTGGCTCCCACATGGGTTGTTTTCCTTACCAAAGAAGATTGGTTCTTGTGAATATTGCGATGTTGAAACTTTGGAAACTTAAAGATTAATAGATTCATTAAAATAATTTGAAGTTCTTTTTCTTTGTGAAGAGAGAGAGAGAGAGTACTCAAAGCATCATCATTTTATGCGCTCTCATTGATTAGACCACCATGCACATGCATGCATTCTTTCCTTAGATTTGCAATCAGGCCAATGCACCATTAATCTTATCTTATCCCTAAATTTTATGGTCATTTTTTAATTGATACTTGCTAACAATATATTGATACTTGATATTTGTGTAACATTTGCCTTGCGTTATATTAAAAAGTGGTAAGGATTCATCCTTGCTTGGGATTTGAGGACATTGGAAAGAACTTGGAATTACTTGACTGTTGAGAAAGCATATGAATTGTGCAAGCTAATTACATTTTAAGTTTATAGTTATTTCAGTTTGGACCGTTTAAAACCCTTCAACTGTCATTGTGTTGTAACCAAAATTACTTATAAGTTCATCAAAACATAATTTCACATGACCCCCTATTATAGTTTTGCATTATACCTGCGTTCCTCATTTGATGATGCCCTTGTTTTGCAGGTTCGGACCATGCTTCGGTCTCTACGGAGATGCAACCGAGGGTCCGACATGTACATTGACCTTAAGTTTACACTAGAGGTTGTGGATGAGCTGGGCCGACTTAAATTGGCGGATGCGCTCGCGGAAGCAGCCGACGTTCATACACAGGTCCCGGGTCGCAGCGGGCAAAGTGGTGGGTCTCGAGGGGGTCGACGCCGTGGAGGTGGTCGAGCTGGTCCCGGACGTGCGACTGAGCCGGAACCCATCTACGAGGAAGGGGATAAGTCTGCCGCAGAAGAATCATGGCTTCAGGATGATTGGGTATTCTCTGATGATGGCGCCAGGCCATCCCACCCCGCTAGTGATGCTGCTGGGCCATCCCGTACTATGTCCTGTGGTGCTAGGCAGGAGTACGAGGCCCCCCATGATGGTGGATGCATATTTGTCCCCACACCAGGCATGCCCACCCCACCTCTAGTGCATGCGGAGCCCACCATAGGACCTTCACCTCCAACCCCCCAAGAAGAGGCTGTACAGATTGAGCAGATACCGGGTGAGGACATTCAGCCAGTGGAGGGTTTGCGGAGATCGCGACGCCCTCCTGCGTATGCTCCCGATTGCGGGACCGGGGACGGTATCTTCTTCCTCTACATTGCCCATCGTATTCAGCTAATTGTACTGTGCATTATATTGAATATGTTCATTTAATTAAGCTGTTGTGTCTGATGAAATAGGTAAGATGAGACCTGTGAGGGCATATGGGCGGAAACGAAAAGGCCATTGAGCCCGTAGTAATCAGTAATCGAGTTTTTAGACTTCCTGTCTATAGGTGACTGGAATAAGCATGCAAAGTGTGTGGAAAATGAAATCCAGAAACACAGAAGGCAGCAGAGTATTTGTGGATATTGCAGCTTCAGGAAAATATATCCCTATTGCACTATCTGAGTGCAAAAATTCTACGAATAAAGTAAAAGAATAAATGGTTTGAGGAAAGTAAAGTACAATATTAGTTTAGTATTTGTATCTTGTGATTGACTGCTTAGTAGACTGATTACTTTGTGATAGACTGCTTAGTAAAGTACAATATTAGTTTCTAGACTGCTTACTGTATTTTGTGATGGACTGCTTAGTAAAGTACAATATTAGTTTCTGGACTGCTTACTGTATTTTGTGATGGACTGCAAAAAAAACTTAGAAGAAAGAGGAAGACCAACCAGGCATAATATTAGTTTAGTACTTCTATTTTGTGATGGACTGCTTGAAGTTGAAGATGCTGTTTTGAGGTACAAGAATAGCTTTTGGTTCTGTTCTTACTTGTTGTAATAAAAGTAATAACATAAACAGCAATGCAAAAAGGATGTGCTGGATTGGAAAAGTGGGTCCCGAATTTGACCCAAAAATTATTTCCCCCTTGTCTTTTCTTTCTTAGCTGTTTGTCTTTCTATTATGTTTCAAGGGTTGTTAAGCTAGATTTGTTTATATGCCGTACTTGTGAGAACACCTCATGAGAAGGGTTTTTCGGTGTTTGGTGTGCCAAATGCCAAATATTTAGCATTTGGCACACCTGATGAGAATGCTCTTAGCTGGTATTATCAGCAAGATTTTGCAGTGTTCTATGCTACATGTATAATTCTATTTATTTGTATGTCAGGGCTATATAAGTATTTCTTACATGTTCTTTCTTTTTTGTTTTGCTATGATACAATTCGTATGCTTTTTAGGAGAATGAACCATTGATGAGAGCACTCTCAAAGCTTATTTCCCTGCACAAGCCAGATCTGGTCTTGTTTGTTGGAGAGGCACTGGTTGGAAATGATGCAGTTGATCAGCTTTCCATGTTCGATCAAGTTTGATTTTTTTATCCAGGATTTCATAAATTGTGTTCCGGCTCTTTTAAAAACATTATCCATTGTATTACAACATTTATTGATGAAACCTTGCAGTGCAGACTCATCCAAAAAGAAGTGATTGCAGTCCAAGACTATTTATCCAACACAATGGGTGAAGATTTCAAGCCGTTTGGGTACATACAAATGCTACCTTTTTTGTTATTAGTTTTCAATTTCCATGTCATATTTCATTTTTTTGTTCATGCAGTTTATACTAATTCCAATTTATTTTGGTTGTTGTTGCTGTCATGCAGTTTCCATTGCTGCTGCCACCATGACCCCGTGTGCCTAGCCACCATTATCTCACACTAGTCCATAGACAATTTGACTTTGCTTGGATCCTCTCCAAAATTTCAAAAAGCTTTTCATTTTCAATCTTTAATTTTGGAGCTCTCTCTCACTCTCTATGTTCATCATCACCACCACCGTTTGGCTGCCACTTCCTTCCATCTCAACGTTGGAAACATTTCTGCACTTGTAAGGTACCAATTTTGTTCCTTTTTTTGTTGTACAGAAACTGCTTGCTGAAATGCTTCATAGAGATTCATTTTTCCAAACTTCTTGTTGTTGTGGCCTTGCGTTCTTATTATTAGGGGCTGTGGGTTCATGTTAGTGTGGTGCTGAAATCTTTTTCTTCCTTTTTTTCTTTTGGATGTAATTGTTTAGGATTTGATATGGACAACAGTTATATGATATGAGGTGCTTGCACCCAATGTAACAAGTGGCCTCAGCCCTCAGATGGATGTTGTAGTTGGCTCAACAGTTGATAAGCTATGGACATTTACATTTCTTCTTGTGCTTGTGGGTAGCTCTGTATTTAGGTGGAACCGTGGAAGGCCTTTTATAAATAAGGAAATTAATTTCTAGCATGGCATAAGGACATCACGGCCTTTTATCTTGCTTGGTTAATAAGCTGGTGATGTGGTGTGGAGACTTATGTTCTTAGGGTTTCTCTACATCTCCCATACCCAGCTATATTGATATTACCAACCTTACCCCATTCCCGGATGGTAAACCTTTTTTGCTTTAACCATCCCTGTCAAGGTTGGGGTATTATTTGTTTTTGTTATTCCCACTATTAGGTTTAGCGGTTGTCTTCCTTTTGTTTCTTTAAATTCTTGTAAGGGCAAGGATAAAAGTAACATGATGCTATTCTTTTACAATAATCTGAATGGACTGTTTATTAACATAGTATTGCTGTGAAAAAAATGTTTTACTGTACTATTTTGAAAGCTTCAATTGCTCTTAGTTTGGTAGTGAGTATGCTTTATTTGTGATCACCAGTGACCAGACATAAGTCAGGTATCCTCAACTTTTTATGGATGATACAGTTACGAGTCTGGGATATGGACCGTGTCAATCATTACAGATGTGCTATTGTTTTTGAGCTCACATCTACTCCATTTGAACCCTACATCTGGCTCTATAAGCATGTAATTTTGCACTTTGATGTTCATTGAATATGTTGATGGTTATTGAATTCTGATATTATTACCAAGCTTAGCAGAAATTTGTCCTATTTTTGTTTAGTAATTTTTGTAATAGAGACTAAAGAATTGTAATCTTGCCAGAAATAGTCAAGTAGCTTCCTTAACATACGATGGGAGATGCAATTACAATTCTGGGAAATTGATTGTGTTCATCGTTGCAGATGTTGATGCTTTTAATGCTTGCATCTGCTCTATGTGGGCCCTACATGTAATTGCAATAAGTTACTAATTTTATAGTGCTGCAATTTTTTTGGTATTAAGCTGTTGAATCAATTAGTCTAGTCATGTCGAAAAGACCTTGTATGCTTGTCTGAAGAAAATAGATTTTGTGCTGGCACAAGCATTATGTGGAACTTTAATCTATCTTTTCTTGGCTTTATTTGTTATGAGGTATTGTTTACTGTTAGAAGAACTTGCTTGTATGAAATTTTGTTATTTATTAGATGATTGTTGGGTTCTGATGGTATTGGCAAGAGAAATAGATTAAATATTTATAATCTAAATTGGTTCTTGGGATACATGGTGTTAACTTGATACTAAATTTTATTTTTTCAGATAATGCTGGGGTAATCGTGAATCCCAAGGGAGAGATGAAAGGTATGGCTAGACTTATTTAATTTACCAATTATTGTTTAGTGTTAAAATTGGAGCTTCTGTTTTTGGGTTCTGTGGGCTGCAATAATTGTGTTTGTTTAATTTAGGTTTGATTGGTCTGACTGGTTTATTTGTTTTTTAGGATCTGCTATTACCGGTCCTATTGGGAAGGAGTGTGCGGATCTTTGGCCAAGGATTGCAAGTGCTACCAGTGCCATTGTTTAAGGGTTCTAAGTTGCTATCGGTGATATCCTCATTTTTGAACTGATGGTCTTTATGTTTTGGTAGAAGTAGAGCATATGAATTTTGTTGGATTTTGTTATATTGGGTTTGGATATTTGTATAAACCGCATGTGGTTAATGTTTGGATTATGGTATTATACTTTTAACATTTTCGAGTTCCTATGAGTTCCTATGACTTTTGCTAGCTTCCGTTTTTTAAAATCATTGGTTCTTTCTCTCTCTTTTCCTTTTATATTGGTCTTTTTAGATGGTTGACAATTTTGATTTTGCTTTGGAAGCCCGAGGTACAGCTTCTTTTGCACAAACTAATTCACAGTGAATGTGCCATGTGTCAAATATTCAGTGAATAGGATTATGTTCATAAAAAAACGCGTCAAATATCATTTTACTCTATTCTGTAACAAGCATATCTGAAGTCTTAACTTCTTGTGAGTTCAACTTAAAAGCGTTTAGAGCAAGTGATGAATCTTATCATTTAGATGAAAGCTTCAAGAGGGTTTGATTTGTACAATTTACTTGGCTGCTATTACTACACTTTTTTGTTAGGTCTATCATGTAGAGGAACTCAAATTGGATCAGTGGTCGACTTATAGGTTTACTGCACTAATAGTTTTTGTTGTAATGCTAATTGGTTACTTCCAATTATGACGCACGCACTCAAAAAATGTAGGACCTTACTCATTGTTACAGAAACTCTAAAGAAACAATGGTATCTCCAATTAATAGCCCCTTCGGATGTAAAATGTATCATTTTCACCATTTCCACGGTGTATGTGACAAATGTATGCATTTTGAGTAGGTTACAAATTTACAATTCTACCATATTTGGCTTTTTTATTTAGTCAAAAATTGATTTTTCGGTATAAATGCTCATGTCCTCTCCCTTACTGACCTGCGGTAATGATTTCTTTGGCATTACTCTGTGGCATAATTTCTTTTATGTTGTCATTTTCATGTCTTCTTTCTTAACTTATGCAAAGCATATGGAGTATTTTCCAATAATTAATTCTTCACTCATCCCTTATCTTAAACTAGCTTTGCTTCTACCGTTTATTCTCAAAAAAAAATTATCTTTGCTTATGGTTTTCCTTTTTGTGTTTTTTATCCTAGTCTCAAGAAACTTGGGCATGGTATCAAAAATATAACTCATAAATCCCATTGCTTTTAGAACAAATTCAAATAAAAACAATCCATAACTGTTTTTACACCCACTGATGTGGGTGTTTTTTTACTCAAAATGTGTAAAATTTGCATTGTATATGTATTTTAGAAGACTTTAAATGAGCTGATGTGAATGCTCTTATGTAGATAAATAAAATTCAATCCATCTACTAGTAGAAAAACCCAAAATACCATTCAAATTATTTTACATTACATAGATTAATAAAAAACATTGGGGGGAAGGGGGGCGGTTTGTGATAAATATGATATTCTGTTCAATTTCCTCGTTAAATCTTAATCATGTTAATGCTTTGATGCATGTGCTTTTCTCACACCACCTACACTATATGCTAGGACAACATTTTGAATAACGCCAGATCATAAATAATTACATAACTTTTAGTACAACTCATTATACGTGACTAGTTGTGAGTGATGAAGAAGGAGTTATGGGTCTATAACTCTTAACTTTCACGTTCATTTATCTGTACCTTGTCTCGTAGGTGCATCAACTTCATCATCCCTCACAACATGGGCCACCACTTCATTCAACATGTTTGTAGTCAAGGTTGCAATCCTCCTTGCGTGGTCACGCTCCTCAATGGCAACTTCCAACTGATACCTTAACATTGTGTTTGTAATGTCTCCACTGCAGTAGTTGGTTCCTTCGCTTGAAGAAGTGCCCGATGGAGTTGAGGTTGACATGTTCGGAGTTGCCCACGATGCGGATGCACCACCCTGCCCGTCCATACCATTACAATGCAAATACTCCATGTATGCAGCTTCTGCTTCCCTTCGATCTTTATATGATTTGTGATTAGCATTTGGGAACTTATGAACTTGTCTGCTCGTAGCTAGCCAACTGTCGTATATGCCTGGAATACGACCATTAAACACAACATAGGTACGTCCCATCTTCCTCCACAAACACGCAATTGTGGGAAGTTATTGCACCATAATGGTGGATGCATACCATTCTGGTGTTCAAGACTGGGTACTTAAAGAAAAAATGGCCACAGAACTCGATGATGAGAAAGACGAGTTACCAAATAACTCGATTTTTTCGTAATCGAGTTATAAGTAACTCGCTTTATTAAATATCGAGTTACTGGATTGCCATCCCATCAATAGATTCTATGACAGCAGTAACTCGATTACTTATTTGACGAGTTTTACTGTAACTCGATTATGTAGATATCGAGTTACGTTGACGCCCTCATTATCAAACCCCATGCACGTGTCTGGCAATACGTGTGCTTTAAACACCATTACATAGTGATTCTGAAAAAAGCAAGCCTACGAGCTGAACAAGTTTCAACTGACCATCTTCTTCCTCCGTATTGGATTCTCACCAACTGTCACAACTTATTGTTGTGGTCCCCTTGTCATTGTTGTGGCACATCTCTCCTCAAAAGGTATGTCTATTCTTACCAAAAACTGTGATTACACTTGGATTCTAGTGTTGGTATAAATGTCATTACCTTCAGCATTATTTATGTGTCACTGTGTATATATATATATATATATATATGTGGATGGATATACACACACATGTTGCTATATATATCTATATATATGTATGTGTACATATATCTATATATAAACATATAGGTATTGTTGTTGTATATAATGTGTGCCATATTATACCATTTATTTTTGGTTGGATTTTGTTTGAAATTGCAAAACTTGTCAATACTCAATCAATTCATAATGCAAATTTCCCAAAAACTGAGCTATATATACCACATTACCAAAATCAATAACACATAAAATTGGTTCAATAACATGTGTGTGTGTGTGTATGTGTGACACTGTATACACACACACACACACACACACACACATATATATAGTAATGTATGTATAGAAACCTGAGAATATATATTTAAACAAACATTGTATGGCCACCCTATGATGATGATATATGCATTCATCGATAGGTATCAACTATGATGTAATGTGTGCAATAATTGGTTTAAATTGTATGGCTCTTTTAATTCTAAAAGGCTTCAGTGTGTGGGTTCTACAAAAAGAAAGCCTACGAGGTGAACAAGTTTTGCTGACTGTATTGGAATCAATGTTTGTGTCCAAACGAATCAATGATTGCACTGAATACTTAGGATATGATAGTGCGTATGTAAAGTTATATTGTCCGTTCACGTGCATACAGATTAATTACTGTTGCGTTACCATAACCCCCTATCTTCTGCATGATAACCACAATTATATGTCCTTATGCAGGTCTGCCATGGGTCATCATTGCTTCTACGTTTACTATGATGGGGAGCAGTATTTCCATGACTTGCATGGGCTGTCCTATGGAGGCGAGTCAATGAAGAAGAAGTTCATTCAGTTGAAATGCAAAACACACTTCAAAAAAATGAACCGGAAGATAATGGAAGCGCTAGGGTTAGACAAGGAGTCACATAAGATATCCATCGTGTACCGTGCTCCCCAGCTACTTGTGAATACTCAGGTTGTTTACAACTCAAATCTGTTATGTGGCGACGCCGATGTTGACATGATGTGGGCAGTGATTAAGCGGACCCCCCAGTTCATAGCGTCCGACTTGTATGTAACTATTGAGCCTATTGGGTTCCATGATGGTGGAAATTCGCAACATGCCAGTGGGGTGGAAGAGCCACGCTCAGGATATCTTCACGTGCAACCTTCCTTTGCCGATGCCATGCCATTGCCCTACAATACTGAACCATGCAGTGCAGTTGACCATTTGGACAACACTGAACTATTGGGTGCCACCCAGACACATGACGTGGGAGGGTCTACTCACGCATATGAACATGTCGAAGCCTATATGGACAGGGGAATTGATATTGATGCCAGCCGAGATGTGTACGAAGAGTTCATTGATACTGATGGACCGGTGGACGAAGCGGAGGTCTTAGATGGAACACAGCTGAAAGACAACGAGGAGGATTGCCCTATTACAGTGATCCCGGGATGGTTCACATCAAACACATGGGACAATATTAATGACCCATCACCTGCATTGGCTCCAGAAGAGCTTACAAGTTGGCACAAAGGTGACCAGCCGGCGAAGGGGATGCTATTCAATAATAAAGCCTCCGTTCAGTATGTGCTGACCCTTTACTCTGTGGAGAATAATAAGCAATACAAGGTCATCAAGTCTGACACCAATAGGCTAGTTGTGCGGTGCACACATGATGCATGTCCATGGTCAATTCGTGCTATTTTCAGCAAAAAGCACAGGTTGTGGGTAATCAGTAAATGTACAGGTCCCCATAGTTGCACATCCCTCCAGGTAGCGACCGATGGACGGATGATGGATTCAAGGTTCATTTCTATTGCACTTGAGCAATATGTACGGGAAGACATAACTCGATCCATAAAGGACTTGCGTAGTATGCTGCATGCGAAGCACGGGCATGACGTAACTATGTACAAGGTTTGGGAAGCCAAACAGAAGGCAGTTGCGCGTATTTACGGGGATTTTGATGAGTCGTACGCGGAATTGCCACGGTTTCTAGCGGCATTGGATGATGCAGATCCGGACACTATAACTTTGCTAAAATGTGACCCCCGTGTCCCGGGGACTTGTATATTCAACTCCGTGTTTTGGGCGTTTGGTCCGTGTATTAGAGGGTTCAAGCATTGCAGGCCAGTGATAAGCATAGATGCAATGCACCTGTATGGCAAGTACAAAGGGAAGTTGTTGATAGCAATGGCAACAGATGGTAACAATGAGGTTTTTCCACTTGCGTTTGCCGTTGTTGAAAGTGAGAGCACGGAGACATGGGGATGGTTCTTGGCATGCCTGCTGAGCAGAGTTACGGATCGGACCAATTTGTGTATAATCTCCGATAGGCACCGTGGGATACAATCATGCTTTGATGACACTACTAAGGGCTATTTGCAAGCGCCGTTAGCTCATCACCGGTATTGCATCCGCCATTTAGTAAGCAATGTTAACACTAACTTCAATAGCGTGGTGTTGAAGAACTTGGTATGGAAGGCAGCAACCGCAAACCAAGTTAGGAAGTTTGAAAACACCATAGATTGCATCAAGAATGTCAATCCAGATGCGTACGACTATCTGAACGACGTAGGTTTCGAAAAGTTGACACTTGCACATGACCATGGGCATCGATATGGGGCAATGACAACAAACCTGTCAGAATGCTTCAATAGGGTGCTTAAGGGTGCATGTTGCTTGCCCATTACTGCAATGGTGAAGTTCACATTTTACAAAGTGAACTCGTACTTTGATGACCGCCGAAACAAAACCCTAGAGCAGTTGGAAGAGGGGCAAGACTGGTGCAAATATGCCTACGACAAGTTCGAGGCAAATCAAGAGAAGGCAAAGCGCCATATGGTTAGAAGGATGAATGCGCAACATCGCTTATATACAGTGAGACACAGTCCTCACTACTGAGAACTGGTGGGGGAGCTCACACCCATAGGGTTTCTCTCATGGACAGGACATGCACGTGCGGGAAATGGGAAGCAAACAAGATCCCATGTTCACACTTGATAGCAGTTTGTGCCAAGTACAACCACGATGCAAAGGAGTTTATGGATCGTTTCTACCGCGTGTCCGAACGGTATCAGAGTTACGAGCCGATATTCCAACCGTTGAAAGATAGGTTGGAATGGCCGGAGCCGGCAGAAAGGAGAAAAGTGATGCCGAACCCGCGGTTGATTCGAGAGAAAGGGCGCCCTAAGTCGACAAGAATCCGCAATGAGATGGATGACGAGGATAGGGAGTTGCCAACCTCGTTGTGGATTGAGAACGGACCAAAGTCCAAGTGTGGGTTGTGTCGCCAAGAGGGTCATAACCGTCGTAGATGTCCGACTCGGAACGTGGAATCAACAAGCCGGGGTTGTACATAGCAGGTAACAATTACAAGTCCTAGTAAGGAGGGGGGATATTTCATAAGATATTCTTATTTAGTGTTGTCAATTATTCTTACAAGTCATAGGTTTTTCTCACAAGTCCTGCTAGTAATGTGTACATTGTAACCATGATAGTATGGTTTTCAAATATGAGTACAACATGCTGTATTGAGGTATTTTTTGTTGTACTTGTGCAGATATGGGATTTGTGGCAAAGGGGCAGTTGCTGTGGCAGTAGTTCAACTCAAATGTCTTCTTGTAAACTAAATATGACAAAACAACCTTTATATGTAAATGGCTGTACTTACATTGTCAACAACTTGGTTCAATGGTTTTATGGTAGATAATGGCTCCTTATTGCCATTGCAGATTGTATGGATGATTTTCACTTCATGTGATTGGTTAATGAAGTGATTTGGTTGGAATTGTATGGATGATTTGATTATAAAAGTATTTGGAACAATATGGATGAGTTGTTGACCAATGTGGTTGTGTACAGGTCCACCTTTATTATGATGAAAGTGGAAGAATGAATAACCCGATTTCTCTATAATCGAGTTACTCGAAATGCTCCACTGCACGTAACTCGATTATTGAATAGCCGGGTTACGTGGAAGATTCTTCTGGATGGTTGGATTCCACTTGGACTGCATATGGATCAGTCCAAGTGGACCCATATCAAATGGACCAAAATTGACTGAATAGACCGAAGTGATAAAAATTGGATCGAAATGGATCTAATTGGACCAAATCAACAATGTTGGACCGAAGTGGTTTGAAGCTTAACTCGATTCTTAAATAATCGAGTTACGTGGAAGATTGTTCTGGACAGTTGGATTCCACTTGGACTGCATATGGATCAGTCCAAATATAAATGGGCTGGGTGTGGAAGCCCAGCGCACGAAACTCGAATAACCCGATTTCTCTATAATCGAGTTATTCGAAATGCTCCACTACACGTAACTCGATTATTGAATAGCCGAGTTAAGTGGAAGATCCTTCTGGATGGTTGGATTCCACTTGGACTGCATATGGATCAGTCCAAGTGGACCCATATCAAATGGACCAAAATTGACTGAATAGACCGAAGTGATAAAAATTGGATCTAATTGGACCAAATCAACAATGTTGGACCGAAGTGGTTTGAAGCTTAACTCGATTCTTAAATAATCGAGTTACGTGGAAGATTGTTCTGGACAGTTGGATTCCACTTGGACTGCATATGGATCAGTCCAAATATAAATGGGCTAGGTGTGGAAGCCCAGCGCACGAAACTCGAATAACCCGATTTCTCTATAATCGAGTTATTCGAAATGGTCTACTACACGTAACTCGATTATTGAATAGCCGAGTTAAGTGGAAGATCCTTCTGGATGGTTGGATTCCACTTGGACTGCATATGGATCAGTCCAAGTGGACCCATATCAAATGGACCAAAATTGACTGAATAGACCGAAGTGATAAAAATTGGATCTAATTGGACCAAATCAACAATGTTGGACCTAAGTGGTTTGAAAGTTAACTCGATTCTTAAATAATCGAGTTACGTGGAAGATTGTTCTGGACAGTTGGATTCCACTTGGACTGCATATGGATCAGTCCAAATGCATATGGGCTGGGTGTGGAAGCACAGCACACGTAACTCGATTACGTTCATATCGAGTAATAATGAATAAACCGATTTCAGTATAATCGAGTTACTTGCAATGCCCCGCTGCACGTAACTCGATTATTCCATAGCCGGGTTACGTGGAAGATTCTTCTGGACGGTTGGATTCCACTTGGACTGCAGATGGATCAGTCCAAATATAAATGGGCTGGGTGTGGAAGCCCAGCGCACGTAACTCGATTACTTTCATATTGAGTAATAATGAATAACCCGTTTTCTTCATAATCGAGTTACTCGAAATGGTCCACTGCACGTAACTCGATTATTGAATAGCCGGGTTATGTGGAAGATTCTTCTGCATGGTTGGATTCCACTTGGACTGCATATGGATCAGTCCAAGTGGACCCATATCAAATGGACCAAAATTGACTGAATAGATCGAAGTGATAAAAATTGGATCGAAATGGATCTAATTGGACCAAATCAACAAACTTGGACCGAAGTGGTTTAAAGCGTAACTCGATTATTGGATAATTGAGTTACGTGGAAGATTCTTCTGGACAGTTGGATTTCACTTGGACTGCATTGGGATCAGTCCAAATATCTGGGCTCGGTGTGGCAGCCCAGTGCACATAACTCGGCTAACTAGTTATCGAGTACTGTTACAAGTAACTCGATATTTAAGGAATCGAGTTATGTGCAAGCCTATTCCCACATCATGGATTCCTTTCAGTTACAGCGCACACGACATGGATTCATTACAGTTACACTGCACTTAACTCGATTAATTAGTAATCGAGTTATGTGGAATATTTAACATCATCTTTCGTACTCTGTTTCAGTACTCCCCAGTGCACAGTCTCTCAACAACAGTTACGAATCTGAGCGAAGAAACAGTTTGGAGAACACCAGAACGATGACTTCTCAATGGCAGAGAGACAATGTGGATGATCCAGCTCATCTTCCCACACACTTTTTCAAGATTATTATGCCTCAAACACTTCAAGAAGGAAAGCTTGTAAGTAAACTTCCTTTCATTGCCGAGTTTGATTGTTGAAAATCATATGGGAATTAACGGCATCAGCTTTTATGTTTTTTAGTTGTGATTATTGAACAAATGTACATTTCTGGTTGACCAAATTCAAGAAAAATATGTGATAATGTTAATCCATGTTATATGTATAAAATCAATGATTATGTAATGCGGTGCACAGATGGGAACATGATATATGCATTCAGTGTTTATTTTATTTTATGAATTACATGTTTCTGCCACATGAACTGGTTATGTGGATGATTTTGTTTCATCCGACAAGTATTATTGTAAAATAAATGTGAGGAAAATTACTGTTCCTGTAATGGTACTGATACTGACTGCACAACTCAAATTTCACTTGATTGATTGCATGTGTTTAGTTACAAAGCTTGCATTTATGTTGATGTTCTTCTTTTTACAGTGGATTCCAAAGAAGTTTATAAGGGAATATGGCAGTCATCTGTCAGATGTGGCCTATCTTACGATTCCAAATGGTACAAAATGGAAAGTGAAGTTGACAAAGTCTGATGGGGAGGTTTGTTTTGGAAATGGCTGGTGTGAATTTGCAAGCTCTCATGCTCTAGCCCTGGAGCACTTCCTAGTGTTCAGATATGATGGAAATTCAGAATTTTCTGTACTCATATTTGACGCCACTGCAACAGAAATAGAGTATCCTGCAGCTGAACTCCAATATGGTACAGGGGAGAAACCACCAGTACCTCTACCTCAGAAGAGGGCAAAAACCAATCCATCAAGTTCTAAGGGGTCAAGGTTAGAGAAATCGAAAATGCCATTTGGGGCATATTTGACTAGGGGAGAGAGTTCAGGTATGCATCTTACAGTTCTGTAAGGAACTGGTTGATTTTGTAAGCCTGTTCACTATAAATTTCATGTGCATGACTTCATATTTCCATGTCATTTCAGGATCAGCTCATGGGGTTACTGGTGTAGCTGAAACTCTTGTGAGAGCGAATGCTTTGAAATCTGAAAATCCCCTTTTCACGGTTACCATTCATCCATCATACATTAATGGCAAGGATCGTGCGGTAAGCTTTCCCAGCTGAACATATTGTTGGGTTTTAGGAATGCAACTTTCATTAACTTTGATTTTCCATAGATCAATTAGAAAGCATGTAGCAGAGATTTGTTGATTTGCGTCATTGTGTTAGTTCAAATAGTATCATGTTTAGGTGGTAGAAAGACATCAATAGTACTGCCTGAAAACTGCATTTCATAATAATGTGTAACTCTTTTTTAATTGTATGTCCGATGACATTTTTTGTACAGAGTTCACCCCATGGCATTGTCACCTACTTACCAAGAGAAGGCTTTACCAAGGACTACAGCACCAAAGGAAGTACATTCACTGTGAAGCTCGAGGTTGTGGACCAACTATGGCCTGTGAAGTTATACATTTATGAAGGAAAATACACATCCTATGTCGTATCTGCTGGTTGGGCTGCATTTGCGAGGGACAATGCATTGCAATTAGGAGATGTGTGTGTATTTGAAGTGATTATGAGGGACGAAGTTGTGTTCAAAGTCCACATTTTCAGATGCCCTCATTAGGTGGTTACTAACTTTGCATTGACAATAAAAGGTTGGATATGTACTGTTCTGGACTATGTTTCAGCAGAACAAATGTCAAGACTTGTGAACTTGTTGGGTTGTTAGTATTTACCAGTGTTTATGTATAGACTGGATGGCTGATTTATGTGTTGGTATTTTTGAGTTATGATCTATAGTGGTTGAGTTGTTTTGTGTGATTTGTGTGTTGGTATTTATGATCTATTTACTGTTGAATCCTGTTATGATTTGATATCGGTTGTTCTATATTATGATTTCTTAATACATGCAAATATGCAATTAGTGAAGTTTAATGGCTCTTGCATAAACTGTAAACGTGATTGCAAAGTGATGGAAACCAAAATCAATTGGATGAGAACTTGAACTAGACTTGCATTAAAATTAAGAATTAAAGATGGAATTACAGAGAAACTGGAGAAACAAAGTTTCTGTCCAGGTCTGAAACAAAGTTCAATTCAAATCAAAAACTGGTTGTACTCGTACATAGCTATCCTATATTCTTTAATTATTAGGAAATAAAGTAGCCAATAGTTACATAAGTTAAAGCTGTAATCAATAGTTACATAAAGTAGCCAATAGTAGGAGATGCTCTGAATTGGACAGAAGCGGACTGAATTCACCGAAGTGGACCTAATAGAGTGAAGTGGACAAAAGGACCAAATCATTTGGGACCTAAGAGACCAAAGTGGACGAAATGGAGCAAAAGGACCTCATGGACTAAAGTGTACCTAAGGGACGGAAGCAGGGACGGAGCCAGAATTCTTAATTGAGGGGGGCAGAAGTTTAAACAAAAAAAAAATCGTAAAAATCCAAATAAGTATCTATTTAGTATTTTAACAAATAAAACTATCATTTTTTTATATATTATATTTCAATCATCTATGAAAAGGGAATTAGACATTCTTTTATATCTAAAAAAATCATCAATGATTGTCCTAGAAGGAATAATTATTATTGCAAAGTAAACATGAATATAAGCACCATGCATAATGCATTAAGTATAAATTTTTTACTTTTCTAAAGGTATAAATTCATTACTTATCAATTTATAATTAATCAGTTTGCAATTTATGGATTTGTATATTATGAATTTATTAGCAAGTTATAGCACTATGAGTCACTAAATGTGGGTAAGTGTCACAATTTCATTTTGTTAAGTTTGTGTGACATTTTATGCAATTGTTTTGGCTTTGCTTTCCATTGCCCCAGCCCACACCAACTGTTATCCCAATACCAATAGTGTTATCCAATCAACTGCTTCTACCAACTTCCCAGTCCCACTATTGACACCACACAATTTTACAGCATAAAAGACAGTCTCTCAGACAGAGAGATACAAAGTCAAAATACATAAATTAGTATGTAAAAAGATTCCAAGAGATAGACAAAACACATAAATGCGTATGGAGGAAGAGAGAAAATCAAATGAATCACCGACTCACTGGCCAGAGAGTCAGGCGTCGCAAAATGCAAAGAGAGAAGAAATACTTGCAATGATAATGGAGATCTGACTAGCAACAGTGAATGAGTGAAGTGTAAATGCGTGGCTGCTGGTGATGGCGATGAGGCATCAGCCTGCAGATTCTCTTCAACTCTCCCTTCAACTGGTATTTGGGTTTTTTTTTTTTTTTTTTTGAGAATCAATTACGGAATAAGTTAGGTTGTAAATGGTTTTTATTTTGTTATCACAGTCTAAAAATGGGCTTACTTATTTTTTTTAAATTTTTAATATTGTTTAGGTTGAAATGGATTTTATTTGAGCAAATTTACGGTGTTGTTTGGGCCATTTTTGGGTTTAGAGTGCAAGAGTCTGGGGCTGATCTGTGTTATTGTTTGAGCATTTTTTTGGTTTAAAGGGCCAAGATTTTGGAGGGGGCAAGGTTTAATTTTTCTCGAGCCTAACTTTTAAATCAAGCTCATTATATATATAATATACATATACATTTTCAAAATATCAGGGGGGGCCATTGCCCCCCAATGTCAAACTGTAGCTCCGTCCTTGGACGGAAGTGGACCAAAATGGACCATAAAGAGCGAATGTAAGGTGGTGGACTTCTGGACCAAATGGACTAAAGTAGACCTTCGGCACTGAAGTGGACCTCACTGGACCAATTATATTTGCTGCAAGACCAAAGTGGACTGAATGGACCCATATGAACCAAATGGACCAAACTTGACTGAATGGACCGAAGTGCTGTAAATTGGACCGATGTGGTTTGACGGGACTAAATGGAGTGGTATGCTGCACAGAACTCGATTCTGGAATAATCGAGTTATGTGGAAGACCCTTCTGGACAGTTGGAATCCTATTGGACTGCATCTGGATCAGTCCAAATAAGTGGGCTGGGCTTGGTTGGGGGACAGCACATAACTCGATTTACGTATTATCGAGTATAAAGGTAACTCGACTTTTTGGTAATTGAGATACGTTTGTACCCACATTTATTAACGCTCCCCCTGTTCTGCAGAATGTACAGCAGTCCGAAATTACATCTGAGCTTGCTCGCAGCTGCATCCGCTAGAATCGACAATTTTTCCGCTGAAAATCTTCGAAGGTTTTACATGGTAAGACTCGTTTAACTGTTATTGTCTTTAAAATTACACATTGGTGATGCGTTAATCATAAAAGCATCATTTTTGGATGATGCTTCAAACTTCAATGTCTATGTACATTGGGATGAAATAGGGTGTTTCTCCAGTCAACTGGTTTGTTGTTAGTAACGTTACTTGCTTATCTCTTAGGTTGTCTTCAACTAGTCTCCTTCCACAAAATGAACTTGCCAGGGGCTCCATATGTGTGTGGTAGTCCTTATGCTGTTTCTATGTCTTAGTTGGTACATTGTGCAATTTAAGGTTGTTTGTACAAGTTGGTGAAACTTACTACATGTAGCTACGAATTTCGAAAATGTTTCAGCTCTTACATCCACTTGTATGTTTCCTGTAAAATATTATTACTGTTAGAATGCTTGCTATTGGTGCGTGACATTATTGATCATTTTGAAAAAATTCAATATGTTAACAAATTGCATGTTCGTTCTTTGAGTTAAACTGAAGTTTATATACCATAGGTCAGAGATCTTCAAATTATTGAAATGCATTACAAATATTTCACCAACTAAACAACATGTTGGTAAGAATATTGTTTTTTCAGTGTATTGTTGTAAACTGCTCTAGTTGGTACATTGTATGGATGATTTTCTACACATGGCAGTACGTTATTCAATGGTTTTTTCTTCTCTGCTTCAAAGAAAAAAATCTTCGTTGTCTATGTAGATTGTGATGAAATGATATGTTTGGCTATGAAAATATGAATGGGTTCGGTAGTAGGAATGTTGTGTTTATCTCTTCGAAATGCAGATTTTGGTTATGTTTTGTTGATGCCTAATCGTGTTTCCACTACTGACCATCAATTAGTTATGGCTCCGAAGAGGGGTAAGAGAGGAAAATCCAAAGCTGCATCCAAGCCTAAAGTGGTGTTTGATCAATTACGGTTCAACAAGCCTGAAAATGAGCAAACCTTTGAAACCTTGATTAAGCATAGGCGTATTTGGGGAGAAAGGCAAATCAATCTACATGAATTTCATCCTTTTGTCTATGAGAAGCTACAGTCTAGGCATTGGCTGTCCCTGTGTACAAACATAGAACCCCCTCCAGCTGAATTGATTAGAGAATTCTATTCGAATCTCTCGGTGCATGAGGAGTGCGGTGGTCACACAGTGGCATTGTGGATACGTGGTGAACGGTTTACAATAACTAGGGCCATCGTAGCTGCAGCTCTTGATGTACCTAGAATTCGTACACCTACTTATCCATACTCTGTGTCTCCTCGTATTGATGATGTTATGAATGTTCTTTGTGGACGATCAGTCACTCGGGTTTCTAACTGAAGTATTAGCTCGAGTGAGTTAACTGAGCTTAATTATATCTTCTTTAGGATAGCTTGTCACAACATTTTTCCTATCTCTCATATCCATACAATCCCTATAGACAGGTGTTTCTTTCTTTACGCCCTCATCACCGATAGTTCCATTTGTTTTCCTTCCCTTTTCATTGAAACCATTGTGGAGGTGCATAGGAACAAGTATAAGAGGCATGGTCTATTCTTTCCAGTTCTCATCCATAGGGTCCTCAAATATTTAGGATTACGGAACTTTCCTTCCCAAGAGGTGGTTCACATCCAAGCCCCCATAGGAACCAATTTTCTGAAGCAACGAAGTGCCCAAAAGAAGTTTGCCGAACCCAGTGTTGGTTCACCCAAGAGACCACGAGTACAGTCTACTACTGGAGATGATGTTCCATATGAGGACATGCATGGAGATCCCACAGCTGCTATTGTCGAGGATGGTGATGATGAGGTAGATGTTGACACTACCGCTGCAACGCAAACAGGCCCTCCTCCTCCCTCTCTTCGTGCTATGATGGAGACCATTATGACGACTCAAGCAACCCATGGGCAGGTTTTATATGGTCTTCTTGGCGACATTGCAGCTCTGCGGGCAGACGTAGCTGACTTTAGACGTCAGGTTCCACCTTCTCCATCATCTGACTCTTCATGATTGCCATTGGCCATTGTACCCAAGGGGGGACTTCCTTTTTAGTACTTGTTGTAGCATGTTTGGAGAATTGTATTCACACCAACTATGATGTGGCTTTCAGCCAATTGTATATTTTGTTATTTTAGTGGCACCTTTGAAGAACATCATATGGTGGAAAGTAATGTTACTTTGTGCACATGATGGTTAGTTTCATGCTCATCGTTACTGTTATTAATATTATTGAAATGGTTGTAACTGTAACAATTGTTTATGTTATTATGTGATTCTATATAATATAAAGGAGATCCGAATATGTAAATAAGAATTATTTCATAATTCTATACGGGGCTCACGTGTTATTACATTATAGTAATTAGTAATACAAATTGAAGGTTTGTGAAAGCACAATTGGTTTATAGGGTTTGATATTGCCGATGAACCACGTAGGAGATGTTCCTTGGAGCAATGGCTCAACCTATATATTGACTTCAGGCAATTGTTTTTATTGGAGGTTTTGCTTTTCAGTTATGAATTTTAGAGAGGGTAATTGGATATGGTTGTTGCTCTTAAATCAGCAGTTATATTATTCTGAATTTGATCCCCGTTTGGACTATACCTCATGCATCATATTTTTATTACAACATTTATTGATGAAACCTTGCAGTGCAAACTCATCCAAAAAGAAGTGATTGCAGTCCAGCCATGACATCATGACTTGGACTGCATTAGATGTAACGGTTTTCTTTTTAATCAAATATGGAGGGTATTGATTTCGCGCTACTGCAATGGAGTATACGAACGGTAATTTTATAGAATGTTAATCTTCATTGTGTTGTTCAATCGCACGGGTTAGTCGCCAATGATAGTCATAATAAGTACAATAGCAATAAGTTAACTACAATGGGCACCAAGTCATTCCCAAACAAACAAAAAAAAAATAGAGTGAGAGTGATGTTGACCAATCACACACATAGTCCTCGCTGTGTCACATTAATTGGCTACGATTAG
Source organism: Quercus cerris (assembly GCA_963669245.1). Taxonomy (NCBI): domain Eukaryota; kingdom Viridiplantae; phylum Streptophyta; class Magnoliopsida; order Fagales; family Fagaceae; genus Quercus; species Quercus cerris. The sequence continues at coordinate 48,537,099 of OY770007.1, read as the reverse complement.
AACAGATATTTCACTGTTTCGGGCTGTGGGGCTGCATAATTTCTAAGAGTGATGCGTTTAACCTCTAAATGTTTAATGACCAAAGATAATAAACACTGTGAAGTTTACACACCGTGATGTGTAAACACCTTCAAAATGACCAAAGATAATAAACGCTGTGATGTTCAGGATACGTTTTGTGAAAGTCCAAACACAGGTAAAGTCATTAATATAGTGTAATTTCAGCGTATGTCGCTATACACAATTAATATAGCAAAGTTTCAAGAAGACCAAGTTTGAACTTTGAGGGCACGTCACCAGCCCGCTGCTGTAGCACCAACTCTAGTCATATCAAATTCCTTCAATCGCAGCATATGCGCCAACAGACGCTGTTGTTTATATTGTCATGTTCGCAATTCTACATGTGCTGCTTAATAGCTCGGCACTGTTTCACACCCACACTCACGTGGATACACAATTGTGGAATTGGATGCACAGATGTCCCATTTACATCTAATAATGTTGCAACTATTTCCCACGTTTGACGTGACATTGGAAACCTTTAAAATCCTGTTGATATAATGTTTTTCCAGCCTGTATTGACATGACAAGCCCTAATAACTGACATTGTAATGCTTGGACCATGACATTACATTATAAATGCAACACAATAATGATCTTCTTTCTACCCTGCTAACTTCGTACATTGATTAAGCTATGCGTCACAACGCCTCAACATCAAATTGTTCAATGCGAAACAAGTTTCAATCTACTTCAACAAATGAATCATCACAAGTTCCAACAAATCAACAACTACAGATATACACAGACCACTATGGAGGGAAATGGTTTGGAAAGAAGAGAGATTTCGTTAATATGCCAATATACACGTATGAGAGTCTTGGAAGCGTCGGGCACATCATGGTCGGCAAACCTACAAAACTAAGTACAGATACCACCGCAATAGAGTTCACTGTAGCAGAACCACCATGGTCAACCCTACATGAGAAGAGGTGTGAGTTAGAGGTGTATTGTCGATGGCACGGGATACGAGTTCCTAAGGCACGCTCAGCCGAGTTACCTAGAGATGAACCTACCAACATACTTGCTCATCTTGAACAGGAGAACAATCAAATGCAAAGGCGACTAGACCGTTTTCATGCAATCCAAAAAGCTAGGAAGCATCTAAAGGGGAAGTCACAAGAGTGAGCCATTAAGTCTATTAATGAAATTACTGCGTTAGATGATGAAAGAGATATTTCAGACTTCTCAGATTCAAGCAATGATGATTTCCAAAAATTTTTACCTACGAACATTAGACGTTGTTGTTAATATGTACACATTCTGTGCAATACAAAATGCTATTGTTAATGTTTGACAAATGATGATTATATACGTTCAACTTTTTCAACTCTACAGATTAATTGTTCATTAGTTTTGGCTAAGTAAAAGTAAAGTTGTTTCTCTTATTTTCCCAGTTGTTCTTTGTTGCTGCATATGATTATTGTGATTTGGTTGGACAATGTCCTCTGCGTTCTACTGTATGAAAAACCTTAGATATGTTCATGTTTCCAATGTTCTGCTTGTGTAACTTGAAATGTTACACATATAACACTCATCACCCAAATTAGATTTATTGCACATTGCTTGTAGGAAAATTTAATAAATTCAAAACATACAGACTCATCCAAACCACACAGACCAACCACACATATGATGAAATAATACAAATAATTCATTTATATGAGTTGATTAAGTCGTTGTGTCATATACACGTATTTGTGTATCTTATTTCTGCTAGTGTACTACTTTATATAAATACATTACATACAGACTCATCCAAACAAAACTAACCACTCACTCACTAAAAATCCATATGGCTCACACAAGGTCATCATTACGATGATATTTGGCTTACTTAGGAATAGGCCAAATGCCTAAAAGCCTGCTTAGCCTCTAAAATGTTTCATTCAAGTTATTGGTTTGTTGTAGCATTGCTCCAAAGCCCCCTAATGTTGCAATTGTGATGATCAAAAGTCATTGATGTAAACCTTGGAAGCATAATTGCACTCATGTAATTTTACATTCATGTTGAGAAAATGTAACTACATCTTGTACTCACAAAGACTCGCTGGAAAGTTTGTAAGGGAATATGGGGGTAAAACTCTCCAGTGTTGCTACACTCACTACTCGTAATAGTAGCATTTGGCAAGTGAGGTTGGAGAATGCTAACATACATTGGTTGGAATTGTTCAGCCAATTCATGTTCGCAGTTCTGCATGTGCTGCTCAACAGCTCGTCACTGTTGAACCCTGTTAAGTCATATCATCAATGCTCACGTGAAAACACAGATATGCACTGTTTTCAATGCACTGTTTTCACTGATGCAGGGGATCCCTCAACAGTGTAGGCAAAATTTTAGGGGTAAGCTATCCACCATTGCTACATTGATGTTTTCAATTCTGCATGTCATGCTCAACAGCTTTGTACTATTGAACCCTGACCACACGTACCCATCCCCTCTCACGTGAATACATGGATGTGCAACCCTTCCCAATGCACCGTTTTGTAGGAGGCAGAGCATCCCTAAATTGGTTCATTATAATTTTGGGGGTGAGCTGTCCACCATTGCTACACTGATGTTCGCAGTACTGCATGTGCTGCTCAATAGCTTCGCACTGTTAAACCCTATCCAGTCACATCACGTACACGCATGTCAATACACAGATATGCATCCATTTGCAATGCACCGTTTCCAAGGATGCATAGCATCCCTGAAAAGTTTATAATACATTTAACACAGCTCGGCACTGTCTAGTCAAGTCATGTCAGATGAAGCACAGGAATGCTAAATAGTCTCCAACAAGACATACCAATATAAACATAAACATCACTAGTTTAAAATTTAAACAGGTTATCCTAGTACGAACTCTAATGGTCAACCAGGAATACAATATTGAGACACTAAGCACAATAGGCTTCCTCTCAATCACCTCGAAGACACAAACATCTCCTTGTTCTAAATTATTGTCTTTCGAAAATGCACCCCATCCCTTCCCGAATCTCGTTGCTGAATAAGTTTTGATGGGGGGTAATAGCACAAGACATTGAAGTGTGACAATTTGCTTCCCAATAATATACTTGGTAAAAAATTCAGCAGGTACATACTACACAAGAAGGAGAAACAACTAGGCATTAAGAGAATATCACAACCACATTATGTATAAAGGCTCACCACCTTATTATGCGGCCGCGAGATACCCATAAAAGAAGGATTTTTAGGCTTCAACTTTTCAGCTGCTTGGATTGCTAGAAAATATTTTCGTAACAACCATTTTCTCTGACTTCATGTTTTTTGGGCAAATCATCTGAGGGAGATATGCTTGTATCCTCTTCATCTAAGTCTATTCTATCTACCTGATGATCTTTCAATTTACAGTTCTTGATGGGTGGATATTGAATCCCAGTGGCAGTCTTATCAAATATAAGAACATGAAAGCTTAAACTTCCTTCTTATTTAAAGACTAAAAAATAACCATAACAGATACAATGATATTCAACGAAATCCTACCAACCAAGTTTCTAGACCAAATGTTGTTATCAGCTTTCTTCAATCTCACTTGCCAAATACCACCATAGGGATCATCAAGTGTTGCATAGGATAGCTCAGCACTGTTGAACCTTAACCACAAGTACCCATCCACTGTCTCGGTACCCATCGACACTCACGTGAATACACATAGCATCCCTGAAAAGTTTATGCATCAATTTTGGGAGTGAGCTGTCCACCATTGCTACACTAATGTTCGCAGTTCTGCATGTGCTACGCAATAGGTTCGCACTGTTGAACCTTGTACAGTCATATCACCTACACGCACATCAATACACAGATTTGTATCCTTTTGCAATGCACCGCTTTCAAGGATGCAGAGCATCCCTGAAAAGGTTATGGTACATTTAACACAACTCAGCACTGTCTCGATACCCATCCACACTCACGTGAATACACATAGCATCCCTGAAAAGTGTTTGCATCAATTTTGGGAGTGAGCTGTCCACCATTGCTACACTAATGTTTGCAGTTCTGCGTGTGCTACGCAACAAGTTCGCACTGTTGAACCTTGTACAATCATATCACCTACACGCACGTCAATACACAGATTTGTATCCTTTTGCAATGGACTGCTTTCAAGGATGCAGAGCATCCCTGAAAAGGTTATGGTACATTTAACACAACTCAGCACTGTCTCGATACCCATCCACACTCACGTGAATACACATAGCATCCCTGAAAAGTGTTTGCATCAATTTTGGGAGTGAGCTGTCCACCATTGCTACACTAATGTTCGCAGTTCTGCGTGTGCTATGCAACAGGTTCGCACTGTTGAACCTTGTACAGTCATATCACCTACATGCACATCAATACACAGATTTGTATCCTTTTGCAATGCACCGCTTTCAAGGATGCAGAGCATCCCTGAAAAGGTTATGGTACATTTAACACAACTCAGCACTGTCTCGATACCCATCCACACTCACGTGAATACACATAGCATCCCTGAAAAGTGTTTGCATCAATTTTGGGAGTGAGCTGTCCACCATTGCTACACTAATGTTCGCAGTTCTGCGTGTGCTACGCAACAGGTTCGCACTGTTGAACATTGTACAGTCATAACACCTACACGCACGTCAATACACAGATATGTATCATTTTGCAAAGCACCGCTTTCAAGGATGCGGCATCCTTGAAAAAGGTTATGATACATTTAACACAACTCAGCACTGTCTCGTCAAGTCATGTCAGATCAAGCATAGGAATGCTGAATAGTCTCCATGTGAATAAATACACAACCTCCTTTGCAGTACACATCACCAAACTCACTGTTGTAGCACAAGCTATAGCTATATCAACAGGTGCCACTGTATAGCCAAGTCGAGTCATATCATCTTTATTCACGTGAATACTTACCCTTACGGTCACATCAACGTGAATACTTGCCCTTGCAAAACTCCTATATAAAGTCCCATTTACATCTACCCATGCAAAACATCTACACATACCAAAGTCCCATTTACATCTACCCCTTGCAAAACATATACACATACCGATCAGAAGTCACATTTTCCAATGTCAATGCGCAATTGGATGCTACCTCGTTTTCCAGATAACTATAGGAGGGAGAGAGATTCCAACGAGACGGAATACTATGCCGAACTGCGCCGGGAATGGGACTTTCGCGTGAACGAGTCCAACGCTCTACACGATGATCTCGTGCGACTTGGAGCGCCTCTTGTCGACCGTACCTCGCTCACACTGCCACGGAGAAACATGCACCAATATGAGCGTGCGGTGACAAAAATAAAAAAAAGAGAACAATCTGATGATACTTCGTAGGTCCAGGTATCACATGCTACAACTGGCAGAAGAGTTGGCTGATGCAACGAATAGGCAACTCACTTCGACGGAACGTAACAATGTCCTCAACTACGAGGACTACCTGTCAGAGTGAATGCCTATGTGGTATATGTGTTGTGTCTAGGGTTAAGTTAATAATATTAGTAGTGTCAATGTTCAATATGCAATGCATGCATATTGGTGACATTGTGTAAGTTATTTTAAGTTTGTTGTGTTATGTTGTAGGTGCTTATTGAAAAACATCATGTCTGAGAATATTTAACTTCTATGCGTTATGTGAGAATAATCTAAATTACGAATAACGTGCATGCAAATCAATAATAAGGTTTACATAGTACAAATTCAACAACAATGACACACATACATTTAAAACATAGTTAATCAAAACCAAAATAGTTCTCTAACAAAGTCTGATTACACCACGACACAATTACTCTTCATCTGACATCTCCACATATGACTGATAAATGGGATTACCAAGAAGTGATTGCATGAATCGTGCGTGCTCGTACCACCCTCCCTCTATTGACTCTCGAATCTCAACTTGGGTACGATATCGATTAAGACGTATTTTCATTCGATTATTTTCTTCTCTTATGCGGTTCAATGCTTTACGAAGTTCGTCGATCGTGTCTCTGGGCATTTGCGATGCAAGTCGCCGAGGCACTGGCAACTTAAAACTAACCAACTCATCATAAAACATTTGTTGTTCACGAAATAACCAAGCCCACTCCTGTCTCATGATATTGTGAACGTAAGCACTATTTCGCAGATTTGGATTGATTGGATAGTTGAACTCATCTTCCAATACCCAGCAACGACCCATAGCAGTGAACACATCGTGAGGCCTATAAATTTCTGGGTTGCCAGAACCAGACATTGACGCTGAATACAATAACAGCAAATGATCAAGTTAACAATGTGCATTAACTTTTAGAAAATAATGATTATGTGCAATATAAAATGTTGCTATAGTCAAGATTTCAATCTCTTGTGACCAACATTTTCTACAACAAACAACCAAAATCACACCAATGTACTTATTCAACCAAAAAAATACAATTTCTTCTAACCAACATTTACTACAACAAACAACCAAAATCATACCAATGTACTTATTTAACCAAAAAAATATCATTGCCATAAAATTAAAAATTTAACCAAAAAAATAAAAATTCATTACAATATCAAATAAAAATACCATTGCGATAAAATTATGATGTGAGTTTTTTACCTGAAGTGATACAAATTTTACTTGAGTCCGGACGCAACTGTGGAGCAGAGCTGTAGAGTGCAACCAGTTCAGCCGAAATGCAAGACACTCTCAATGGGGAGGGATAGGCAGATAATATATGAGAATAACTCGACTCTACGGATTTCGAGTATAATTTATAACTCGATTAATACAATATCGAGTTATGTTCAAGACTTGTACCGTACACCTGACACCAAGACAGGATAGACAGATGTTTAACAAGCGCATAACTCGATAGCTGCATAGTCGGTTATATAACTCGGTTTTCAAATTATCGAGTTTTTCAGAAACAAATTGCCACGACGGCAGTCCAAGTTCACACATAACTCGCTTATTGAATAATCGAGTTTCTCAATATAACTCGATTTCTCGTTTGTCGAGTTACAAAACAGGGGCATTTCCCTATTTAGTTTGGAAAAAAAGGCAGAAAGCTGCTATTTTTGCCCAAATAGGGCATTTCCCAATTTTGTCCAATTTTAGAGCCAAACATATATATGATTATGACATTTTGCTTCTCTCTTTCTCTTTAAGAAAAATGATTGGATGAGGTGGTCTTAAGAAACGAAGTATTAATTTTGAGTTTGGCACAAAGTAAATGTACGTAATCTAGAATGTGACAATTTCAAGTGCATTCTAAGGAGTTCTCTGTTTATAGTTTGGGAGGTTTGTAATTTCGTTTAATTCATATAAGAGTTGAAAAAGGCTATAAAAAGATTGTTTTTAGTATTTTCATCACTTTTCATGAATTACATTTTTATTTTTCTTTAGAGTTCTACACTTCAATAGGCTTAGTCAAAAATCTTATAACTTAATTGGTGTTTATCTCTCGTATGCTCATGACATCTAGATTTTAAATCTCGCATCCTCCATTTCAAGCTTCAGCACACAATAGGAAAATGTTATCTCATAATTAGTCTTTAATAAATTACATAATATTTTTTAATAGACTTCTCTCAACTCTCTAGTTCTTTTAATACACAGGTTTTTTATTCAGTTCAATCACCAGTCATCCAATAAATAGTGTGATGCTCACTTAAAAATTAGGGGTGAGTGTGATTCAACCGAAAGTCTATATGAGTAACACTGAAACTTTTCTCTCTTTTCTCATCACAAAGCTTTGGCAGTTACGACTGTACTTTTATATACTGCTTCGAAGTCCTAAACACCTCATCCTTCTGTGCCTTGTTTTTCTGTCCATGTCTAGAACCATGGCCGACTTTCCTCCAAACCCTGAAGATGGAGAGCTCTGGATACCTTCTGATGTTTTACATGAAATTGTTTCTACAGACATTGATGATGCTACTTATGATCATGTTGAACCTGTAGCAATTCAGCCCAACTTGGAGGTCTTACATTTTTTTTTTCTTTTTTCTTTTTTCCTTCTTCTTCTTTCTAATTCATTTGTTTTTCGGTCACAACAGTAAATATGATCGATAATGGAAAAAACATAATATATTTTCTTCACCACTATAATTCTATTCCTGAAAGTTATTTTACCATGTAACTTCCTTAAATTTTTATGTGGTAATTTAAGGTATGTTTGGCCAAATTAACAATACCACAGATTTAGCATTTTTTTAATTCTATTTTTTCTTGATTGTTTTTTCCTTATATGATCAAGAGTTACCATTGATGTGAGTTGTGAAGCAACTTCCATGTGAACTTAATATTTGTTGTACTTTTTTTTGCCTTTATTTTTCTAGCTTTTTCAATTTTCTTTTGTTTTCCTCCTTTTATATGATACATACTGGATTTATACATGGAACTGATCTCATCTCTATTTGCCCACATAAAACAGCAACCTCATGACAGTTTCCATGGTACTAAGCCAGATGGCAATGGTGCAATTGGTAATGGAGTACCGGCTTCTGACGGTTACGCATCTTGGGACGGTGCCTATCCTCGAGTTTCTGGCCATATTCACCAATATGATTCATTCAATCCAACTCAAATCCAGGTGGAACACTTTTAAAAACTCAGTTCTATATTTCCTTCTTGAATCCCTCTATTTTTCTTTTTTTGTTTGGGGTTTATTTTTTAGGAAAAAGTACTCACACTACCATATGTCTTACATCATTAGGGTTTTGGGAAAACAGGAGCTCCGGTTTTTCCTGGGAAACAAAACAACTCGTGGTCAGTGAATACTAGAGAGGAAGTGAATGGCTTTGTTGCAAAATCTGGAGGAACTGGTTTCTTTCTTCCCCGTTTCACTAACTCTTCTAAGGGACCTAAAGATACAACAGGAGGTACTGGGGTTTTCCTTAATAACCAAATTTGGATAACCAAAGGCAAAAAGAAAAAGAGTGAGTTACAAATTCGATTCATCATTACATCATGTCTCTTATATGTGTTGGAAGTTGATATGTTCTTAAATCTCAATTACAACTGCACGTCTTTCTGTTTCACTCTCTTTTTATCCTGTATTAATCCACTTGTGATACTTTTTTTATTTTTGAGGGAGAGTTTTATCCTATGGCGTCCGTTCCTGATGGTAGCTCTTTATCATTAGACCAAGACACCAATTAGTTTTTGGTGTAGACGGGGATTAAATCCCAGATCTCTTATACAACCATCAAAGACTTTACCAGTTGAGCTAACTGGAACCCACTCCACTTGTGATACTTGGCTATGTAGCCTTTGGAACTTAAAACGGCCAAATCCATAATGCTCATGTTTAGTAGACCGTTATAGTCAGCCACATAGGATAATTATGAAAAATTGTATGATAAAGGTTGTAGTTCTAGAGTGCCTTTGTTCAATCAAATGATTTTCATTCTAAAATAGGTTTGCATTAATTTTTTGTGTCGCCTTTTTAGCCTTTTGTACTCATGCATTAAATAGTTTTTTTAGTACTACGGAAAAATTATTAGGCATTTCCTTTTTTTTTTTTTTTGAGAATAAATTATTAGGCATTTCCAGAGTATGATAACATGATATTTCCTCCTTATATATTTATGGTGGACCTTACTAATGAATTTAATTAACGAGATATCTTCACAATCTTGTAGCATCTCTCTGACTTGATTTCATTTATTGATGATTTAAATAATTTATGTCCTCTTTCTAGAGGAAGGAAGGTGAGATCATGCTATGGATCCTAAATTATATAAAGAAATGCTAACAAATGTCCTTAGAGTAATGATTAACAATCTATTTAAAGAAATTTTTTATGGAGGGAAAAAAAAAAAAAAAGCAATTAATGATTTGACAGTTTTTTCCATTTCCCATAAAAGTTGTGTCAAAACTTTCCTAAAATAAATTGTTAACCATTACCCTAAGAGTACCCATTAACATGACCCAATTATATATGCACTTATAAAAGTACTCTATTTAATAATAGAAGAAAATATGGTTTTTGAGAAATTATGGTATTACCAAAAGCATATGGATTTTGTGATGGCAATAATTGCACTTTTATATGGGCATATCATTAATATTACTTTTATTTTCTTATTTTTTGAAAAAATTAATATCACTTTTATTATACACAAATTATAATATGTTATGTAAGTTAGGTCAATAATTGTTTAAAAAATTCATGTTATTGGATTTATTGTTAAATTAAGTTGGTTCACCTAACCATTAATTACAACAAACCGCATCAATAACTGTGAAAAAAAATTTATTACTAGATTTATTTTAAGTTGTTTTGGTGTTTTCGATAGAGATGTCATACTTAGCGTCAAACTCAGGCTTAAATCTACTCAAGTCCAAACCAAGACCTATTTAATAACCTTTAAAATGGTCATTTTTGGATTGTATGATTGAATTGGACTCAACTTTTTTTAAGAGGTAATTTCAATCTATAACGTCCACTTCGAAGAATTAGACCCAGCTTTTCCACACTATATTTATGTAGGGTCAGTTTTTGTTGCCCAAGCCCAAAGGATATGGGTTAAAGGCCCAACGAACCCAGAACAATAAATTTGTAGAGAGTGGGCGAAAGAGCTGGGCTAGTTATGAAGTACAAAACAGTTGGCTAGGTTACGTGCAGTGATGATAACATGAACTGAAGCTTAGATAACTCCATGAATGAATGTCCGAAGAGGCGTTTTATCGAATGAACAGTGATTACAACATTCAGAGTTACAGTAAAGCTTTTTCTCTCTCTTTCTCTTTCTCTTCTCCCATCACTTATTATCAGGGACCCTTCTTCTTTATATAGCATCCCTTCCTATCATCTTCATCGTCCACCTGTTCTTCATCCACGCATCTACTCAAGTGCATGTCACGTCATGTGTCTACTTTAGTTCTTTGTAAGTGGCGGTAGCTGAGGCTGCACTGTTCAGAGGTCTTCTCCACATAAATGCGGCCAGAAAAACTGTTGTAGCGCATTAAATGCGGTGGTAGCAGTTTTTCCTTTAGATATTCTTTAGTTCTGATCATTTCCGGATCCACCCAGGACCTATCATTGCCGTTGGGATTGTTGGGAAGATTAGTCGGACCTTCCACACGTTCGTTTGATCAAGGCTCATCATAGCCGAGGAGCAAGACGTCTTCGGACCGATGGTGACCTCTTCGGACGACGCTCCCCTTCTGCTTCTGGGCTTCCTGCTTTAAATGGGCCGCCCCAACCACCTATTAATCCTCAGAAATACAATAGTCCTTAACAGGGGGTTCCAAGCCCATTAAGTAGCTTTGGGCTTTTTCCCCCCCACAATTTACATTTATCAAGAAATAAAAGTGTACAATGACAGATTTTTTGTTGTACTACTAGAATTTATATTTTTTTGGACAGGTAGTATTTTTTTTAAGAAGATTTTGTATAGGTAGTTGTAGTACCAGAATTTATACTAAAATATAAATTCCCTACTAACTATTCAAACATACATTGGAAAAGGAAAAAAAAAAAAAAAAGACATTGTTTTACATTGTAGCAAATTAAATAGAGCCTTTATTAGAAATTTAACTATTTCACTATCATTTGGCTTGTTAGATAACACTCAAACCTTGTGATTCGATTATAGATCAATCCACTTACCTGATTGGTCTCCTTTACATCTCATTTGAAACTGCATTTTTAAAGTACAATTATTTTAAACATAGTTTTAAAAATTGGAACAGTCAAAGAACTAGAATTTGGTCAAATTTTTTATTTTTGACCGATTTTTATTGGTTTTACCCGACCATTTAGAGTTTAATTTTTAAAACCATGCTATTAAATTAAAATTTTTTCTTTCAATAAACAGTTTTTTAAATCATTTTTTTTTTTCAAAAAGTTGAAAAAAAATAAATGTACCAATCACTATCAGACAGAAGTCAAAAAGAGTCTTGAAATTATCATGTACATAACTAAATGATAATTTTTTTTTTCTTTTACATTGTTGCAAAATACTTAGATTTGACTTTTAAATTTATTTTATAATGTTTACAAATATAAAGTTGTACACAAGTTTTATTTGATATTATTATTCTCCATTTAGGCGGGAAGCAGGGGCAAGCAAATCAAAAGAAACGCGACAATGGAAAGGAAGCTATGGAAAACCAGGAGGATTCTCAACTTTCTGATGAGCTAGGTTTGCCAAAGGATTGGACATACTAATTGTCAAATTAAACAGAGATATCCTTGTTGCAGAAAAATTCCCATTAGCAGAAAATAATAATAATAAAGGAATTAAATAAATTGATCATTTGGGATGGCCGGTATAACCATAACTTATTAGCACTTTCGGATGTTGTTCCATTTCACCAAATTTATAACCCATTCTAAAGGACCAATTTTGACCTCAAGAAACTACACCAAAGGAGGGTTTCAACCACTGGTTTTCCTCTTGTTTACTTAAGAAAATAAACAAATAAACAAACATGCTAATATAATAATCTTTAATGCCTAAAAGTTATCTTCGTTAACGGCCTCAACATCCTCTTGAAAATTACACACCAACGTATATATTTGGTATTATTCTTTATTTAAATAAAATCTAGTTAATTTATGTCACATTTTACACCAAATATGAAAATGAACTCTATTCAATTTCGTATCTTCTATTATATAGTTTTGGGTTTTGATTGTTTCACATCTAATAATGTATACACTTTTTCAAATCATGGTTTCCTCCTCCTTTTTATAGTGGTGGGGAGGCCTGTTCCATCCATGGAGCACACTTTTGGTTTGAATTGTCTAGAACAAGGAGCATCCAAATGAATTTTGTGGCATAAGCTTTATTGTCGAGATTTACGATTTGAGGAGGAAAAGTAATTATTGCGCTAACTGTAAGGGGAAATATACATTCAGCGAAATTGAACAATGTCACAACAAAATTTAGAAGTGGTTCAACTTAGGTTCACGGGACAAAAAGAAGTAGTTGTGAGTGCATTTAGGTGATGAATTTAAGAAAGTACAAGGATACTAAATGCACTACAATGGGTAACTTGGGCTTGACCCTTTTGGTGTATGTGTCCCTAGCGAACAACTTTAACTAGCTAGCTATATGCATGCGACAAACATGAAACAACTATCCACTCAAATTTCACTCAGAATCCAACCAAACTGATCCTTCTGGGGCTTTAAATTAATGGGTTGGACCCATCATGCGCTTAGGCGTGAGTTAGGCCTCCTTTCATGAGTAGTTTAGGTGCTTATCATAAGTCTCACATCCTGGGCTACTTTGTGATCTTGGGAGTCATTAGGCCCTTCTTTAGACTATTTTTTGTTGTGGGGTTTCTTTTGTCATTAATTTAATCATATGTAATGGGTTTCCTTGTTCAATGTACAAGTTTTTTTTTTTTTTTGAAATCTCAATTTACAAGTTTTCGGCTTGAGTGGCCTAATTTCATCAATTTGTGATTTTGGGCCTTTTGTAGTTTACGGTCTTGAAGCCCAAAAAATATAGGTCATAAACATTAATCTTAAGTGTAGTTGCCAATTTAATGTGGGGTTCATTTTCTTCCTCCATTGGGCCTGGTCATGTGTCACCTATGTTGTGGATCACTTATGGGCCAAGTTTATTATAGGCTTCTGCAGCTACCAGTACATTTGTAGAATTGCAAACCCAAATCCTAGGCCAACTAAAAGTTCAATATATGTGTAAAACACTCTTGAACGTTTAGATCCCAAATTACAAATTACCAATTCAAATTTATTATCAAACAATTAATGTGCGGAACATGAAAATAAGCCAAACACAGAATTGATAAATAATCTAAGCCAATTATAATCACATCCACAACAAAAAATAAAAGGCAAAGATAAAGGGATGAGAGATGCAAACACAAGAACAACACGCGATGTGTTATCAAAGAAGAAACCAAAACCCTCGGCATAAAACCTCTTTGCCGCCCTCCAAGCAATCAATAATCCACTAGAAAATGTAGTTGGGATACATGAACAACAATAAATCCTCCAAGCCTAATCTACCCAGGTACCTAAGCCCTCCAAGCTTCTTGCTCCAACGAGGTTGTGCCGAACCTTTTTCTTCTCTAACTTACTGGATTCCGCTATAGCTTATAACATCAACCAATAACCATTGGTCCCTTCCAAACTGCTTCCCTTAGCACCAAAAGACCTTCTCACAGACGTGGGTGTGGTGAAAAAAGGATTTGGTCAAGAACCCCTTAAGGATGTATCAATGGAGAGGAAGAGAGTAGAGGAATTTGAAGAGTCTCTTAGTGAAGATTGGGGATGAGACAATCTTATTTATCTCTAAGGTTTCTCTCTCAAAATTCTCTCTGGAAGTTCTTTACATTTCGTGGGTATAAGAGTCTATATATAGTGGGGTGAGAAAGAATGCAAAGAGTTATTTTTTCCCAAATAGGGCAAGTTGGCGGCTTGGCCTTGCAACTGGTCTAAGTCATGAGTTCAAGCCACGAGTTAACGGCCTGGCCAGCCTGGAACTTTTGTCCTGTAGTGAGACAGTTGGCATGACCCTTCACCTCCTCGTATGCTTCTCACATGTGCTGCAGTTGGTGGCTTGCCAGTCGCGAGTCCTAGCTATGAGTCCCTGCTTCTTTGCACAACTTTGAGCATTTCTTCACACTCTTTCACACTTTACCCTTACATGAATTCCACCTAAATACAGGGTTACTAAGTGCTAAATTACAAGCAAATTTGCATGGAATAAAGCTAACAAGATGGTTGATAAAGTTCAACCTTACAATCTCCTCCTTTGGCTATTCCGTGACAAAACTCTATAACAAACTCTAGACTTAACGCGTGAGTTGTGAACAGTTGAAAAACTCACTCACACCTAACTCTAGAATTTGTATAGCTCTTGAACCATAAGAACAAGTATCTCCTGAAACATAATAACACAATAAGTTCATTGTATGCAGAAAACTTGTAATGCATATGGAGCAAGCACAATGCGATCAAGCAAAATGGAATATAGCAATAGACCATGGCATGACCTAAACAGGCAATCACTACATACAAGTGATCACAATGCTCATTCATACTTGGAATGAACATCTGGACATTCAAGCTGATAAACACAAAGCAAATCACTTGAATAACTAGCATTCAACCAATGCACAGTACATGAAGTAAATGCATCTAGGAATAAAATTCTACAAGAGCACAAGAGTGAGAGTACTTAAAGAAAATGCATAACATTTAGCTAGAAGTATTATGCAACAAAGCATAAAGGCTGCATAAGCATGGTACAAACCATAAAAGCCTACAAATATGCATAGAAACAAACCCTAAAAGCTTACAAAAGCAACATGGGTACAAACACAATCTAAGAACCTTAAAAACCTACAAAGGTAATAGGTACAAACTAAACACATAAAGTAAAAAAAAAACATGCTGAATAACACAAAAAAAAAAAAAAAAAAAAAAAAAAAAAAAAAAAACATGCTGAGTAACATCATCAATATAAAAATAAATACCACCAAATATTCAAAACTATCCAAGAGTGAGTTATGAGTTTTAGCCAAACAATAACTAAAACCACAGTGTATCAAGCCTAAAATAACAACAATTATCCAAAACACAGTATCAAAGCTATAAACATAACATCATATGATAATGAAAACTCCCCCTTAAACAAGCACTCCCCCTCAAGTGCTGCCCCAAAAATTCTCCCCTTTTTTGACCGAAATGGCCAAAGGGTCACTGCTCCTGGTTGGTGTAGATGCTGTTAAACTTAGCTAAAAGTACATCAAGTTAATCCTGCATTGCTGTCATCCTTTCAATATGCTGATTTTGAACTTCTCTGAGTCCATCAAACCTCTCTAGGATGATCTAAAATGCATCAGGAGGTACAGTTGATGAAGTAGAAGCCCTGCTCCTCTTGACTCTGCTTCTGGGTGTGGAAGTCTGTCCTGCAGCCTCTGCTTCAGTTTCCATAGGATCACCTTCTCCTTAGTCACCCTCCTCTTCATCTCCTGGAAGACGAACTTGTATCCTTGTGAGGGTGAATTTGTTTATGGCTGATAGAGGAGTCATGAGATTGATATCTTGAGGGATTGCAACTCCTTTTGCTCTAAAAATTCTCATGAGAAGACTAGGAAATATCAGCTTGGGTCTTAAGGTAGTTCTAGTCTCATTCACAATTGTGTCATATATGTGAGAACTTATGTCGATGAAGGTTTTCTCTTTAAGCTCTATGAGGAAGATAGCTCTGGCATTAGTGAGGGTAGTCATCTTTCTTATAGAATATAAATTGAACATCATGATTATGGTCAGACACCTCATGTCAACTGGGAAGGCATTAGTGTTAAGGCATCTTCCTTCTTTAACTCCACCAATCCTGATCTAGATAGTGTCTAGAGTCCTTGTAATTAGTGAATTCATAATCCTCTAAACTCTCAAGCCCTAGAACCTCATCAATGTCATGAGCATCTAAGGTGAACTCATGACCTCTGACCCAGCAGTTCAACTCATTCTCCCTTATGCTTGCATTTGCATAAAATTCCCTTATTAAAGGTTCACACACAAGAGGTAGGTCACCCAGTAACTTCTCCCATCCTCTGCCTTCAAAGCATTCTGGAATGAAGGTATCTTTCAAATCATTTAGATCCACAAACCTCTCTTGGATAATTGTTCCCTTTATGAAAAAATCTATGTATCTCTCAAAGTGCTGAATAGACCTAAACAAGTTGTGGTCCATTTTCAGTCTTTTGTCAGCCTTTTTAGCAGGAGTCTTCTTCTTTGAAGGAGTAGGAGGCATCTGGAAACAAGCAGAAAATGTCATAACAAGAGAAAAACACAATATGTGGAAATGCACACATATTAGTAACAAGTTAGTTACAAAGAGAGTAACAGAGTGTCAAGTCAGCACACAGACCAAGCACAGTTGATAACCAAAGATGGATAGATCAAATCAGAACTTCAACAAATCAAACAAGTTTATTCTGTATAGATGTAGACAGGAGCAAGCATTAAATAACTAGAAATGGACAGTGTAGATCACATTCAGACAGATGAGAACATATGTCAAATGAAACATGACATAATGAATATGAAATGTGCAAGATAAACCCCAAGGCAGCAGCACACACATGATATGGTGAGTTAAAATCAAATCAATGCTTGCCACATAATCTAAAAACTCATACATTCTAATAAACCCAAAACCACATTCAGAGTGAAACACAGAAAACCCTAAACCCATATGCCCAACGAGTAAAAACTCTATCAAATATCAATGCTCAGAACAAAGACTAGCATACTGATGCAAAAACATGATACTAAATAAACTCAACAACAAGAGAAATCAACCCCAAACAATCATACCCAACATTTTAGGCAAATCTATGTTCGAACACATTATTTCGCAGAACATAGTTGCATCTCACAAATCAAGAAAATAAAGATCAAATCAGTAAGTATGAAGTGAGATAGAGAAAACCCATATCTTTTACTTGAAGATTGGAGAATAAATGATGCAGAAATGGAGGATTTTCGAAGAAATACTCAGAGTGTTTGTAAGAGTGAAATGGGGAAGATAATGAACAGTCACAAAAGTATGAGGGAAAAACTGAAAAAGTTTTTAAAACTAACTTTAAAATGCAAAAGATGCGTTTTTCGCAACTGAATCAAGTCGCCAGGGTAAGCTGTGAAACACTGTGAAATCAAGATTCTTCAAAAAATCTTCTAAGTGTTTTTCACGACTGGAAGGTCTACCCGCGAGATGCGAGGTGAGCAGCGAAAATTTCTGAGTACCCTCACGACTAGACCCTCCACCCACGAACAAGTCGCTACATTGAGCCACGAAAGTCACCAAAACACAAATTTTGAAAAATTTTCTATGTATTTTTCGCGACTGGGACATTAACTCGCCAGTGAGCTGCGAAAAATTTCGGAGTGAACTCGCGACTAGAGCATGCG
Source organism: Quercus cerris (assembly GCA_963669245.1). Taxonomy (NCBI): domain Eukaryota; kingdom Viridiplantae; phylum Streptophyta; class Magnoliopsida; order Fagales; family Fagaceae; genus Quercus; species Quercus cerris. Next base: position 48,519,177 of record OY770007.1, on the reverse strand, counting down.
ACTGGGACAACCCGAGATTGAGTTGCCAAAACAGGACAACACTATTTTTGAAATTTTTGTAAAAACAAAATACTTTATAAGAATAACTAAAATACTCAAAAAAAATTTTGTGTTTGATCAACAAAAATTGAGCATGTAAAAACACATTTAAATAAGTACAATCACACAAATGAATATGGTATTCATTAAATATAGACTTATGCCATATTCATTTGTGTGATGTGTGTGGGTATAAAAAATGTGATAGTTCTTAGTCTAATGTGAAGCTTCAATGATCAATTCAACCAAGGCATACACAACTAGCACTAGATAATGTGATCCATCTCAATTATAGAAGTATGCATATATGACCTCCCACATAAACTTGAGTACATTTGTTTGAAGCTTTTCATTTGGCTCCATATAGACCATATCATTTGATCCTTTTGAATCAATACATCTCATTGTGAGAACGATGCCTGAAATTTTTGATATTTCACTTTGATGATTTAGCCTTTGGCTTTTTGGCATTATACAATTTATTTTGGTCGCTTTCCCTTTTTCCTAGTCAAATACTAGTATGTGCGACAGGCTTTTACAGCTCAATATCTCTTTTCATTTGGAAATTTACATTTTGTGAGCTCTTTGAGTAAAGCAATAAAATAAAAGTGGGAAGATATATAGACATAAGTCTATGCATGTCTCAAGATTAACACAACCATTCACTAATTATTCATGACAAGGTTGAATATCTATTTACAACAGTCACATAGATTTCATAATTTCTTCCACAATGATATGAGTGCATAATAAACAAATTAAGCTCGTAAATGCACAAGGCCATTAGTACAAAGGTACAAGGCAAAATATGCTTTGAGACAAAACTCAACAAAGCCGATTAAACTTTTTAGGATTTTTTACTTTTTATGTCTTTTTGGATTTTTGACACAAACACAATAAAAAGATTGAACAAAAGTAACATGAATAACAATGTAAAAACATTTGAACCAAAAAACAACCACACAAACAATATGTCAACCAAAACAAAAACTTGCAAGAAGCACACAACCAAGCATATTCACAAACATGGGAAGAATTAATGTATGGACATGTTGTAATGCTTATGCATGAGTACCCTTTGTTACCCACATGTCACGTGCGTTTGAGGTGATATCCTTGACAAATTGGGTACGAAAGTTAGGACTTTCAAACCTTCGTGTGAAGCTTTCCAAGCAATTGGTGAAGGCACTGATCATCTTCATCACATCCATCATTCCTGGATCACGGTTCTGACTTCTTGGTTGCTCACCACCCCAAGACCTCTTGTTATTTCTTCTTTCTTGTGATCGAGGAGCGCTTGCATTGTTTAACGCTCTCAGCTTATGATAGTTGGGTTTGGTATGCCCTTGCAAATCACAAAAGTGACAGAAATGATTCGTTCTAGGACCCTATTGTGATCTTGGAATTGATCTTTCTCTAGCTCAAAGTATGGCTTCTGTTTGATTACGGGACTTATTAAACACTCGTTGATTAGCCACCATCTTCATCTTCTCAGCTTTAACTTTCTCAGGAATAGACTTATCCATAGTCGTCTCTTTGGCCTTCACAAACTTCACTTCTTTGGTGACATTGGCTAATGAGCTACTCCTTCTGGTATATCCCAACTCGGACTTGTCTGAGGAAGGTTTTTGAGATGAAATTACATCTTCTAGCTTCTTGGATGAGACCTTCTCTATCTTTGCATGAGCTTGCACTACCTCTTGCTCAAGAAATCTCACTTTTGTGTAAGCTTCTGATAGCTCACCATTTAGTGTTTCAATCTCATACTTCGCCTTCTTATATCGTGCCAGAAGACTTTTGTAATCTTCCTCAGCTTTCTTCATCTTCTTCGCAGCCGTCTTTGCCACTCTTGCACACTCACTCGATTTCTCAAGGAGTAAGGCATAATTCTCTTGAAGACCAGATGTATCTTCATCCTCTTCAGCCTCTGATTCTTCAATAACCCCAATAGACTCCAAATCAAAATGCTCACCAAGCTCCTTCACAACTTAACCCAAATCGTCTGAGGATTCCACATGTGCAATGGTCATGAATGCGGAGTAATTTCCTTCTCCATGACAGCTATCTTTAGAGTCAGAGTTTGATGAATCAGTGTCACTTAAAGTAGTAGCATAGACCTTTCCTTTTGACTTTAAATAGTTAGGACATTCCTTTTTGAAGTGTCCATATCCATTACATTAGAAGCACGTAATTCCTTGGGAAGATTGGGAATCTTTACCATCTTTTCTTCAGAATTCTTTCTTCTTCTTCTCGGGGCTCTGAAATTTTCTTTTGTCACCAAATTTCCTATCATTCTTGAATTTCAAGAATTTTCGGAAGTTCTTTACAAGGTACGCCACATCTTTATCTACTGCATCCTCTTCCGAAGAGTCATGAGATACAACTCTCTCATCAATTGTTTTAAGAGTAAGAGATTTGCTCTTTTTCTGTGTGGGCAGTGACAATTCATACGTCTGCAATGAACCAACCAGCTCTTGAACTTTGATGTCGTCAAGATCCTTGCTCTCTTCAATGACTGTTACTTTGGCACGAAAACGTTCTAGCAGTGACCGAAGGATTTTCCTTACTATTTTAGAATCGTCCGTCTTTTCCCCCAAATTGAATTTGCCGACAACCACCTAGTTCAACTTACTATAGAAAGAGTCAAAAGACTTATCCTTGCTCATCTTGAGCTCTTCAAAGTGAGTAGTCAACATCTGTTACTTGGTGTCTTTCACTTTCTTTGTTTCTTCATAAGTAGTCTCCAGAATCTCCCATGCTTCCTTAGTAATAGTAATATGCGAAATCCTATGAAATTCTTCTAGAGAGACACCACAGAAAATAGCATTCAATGCTTTACTGTTAGCATTAGCCGCTGCAAGAGCTACTTTATCCCAAGTGGATTTGGCATTCTCCGGTCTAATCCAACCAACTTCAATTACATCTCACACAGCATCATCAATAGAACAAAAAAAATGCTATCATTCGGACTTTCCAAAAAGCATAATTATTACCATAAAAAAATGGTGGCACAGTTAGAGATTGAGACATGTCCATCTCAATACAGGATCAGGGATCGCACTAAGGTGTATAAACCACAGCAAGTGCACCCGCTCTGATACCAAATGAAAGTTCAATATGTGTGTAAAACACTCTTGAACGTTTAGACCCCAAATTACAAATTACCAATTCAAGATTATTATCAAACAATTAATGTGCAGAACATAAAAATAAGCCAAACACAAAATTGATAAACAATCTAAGTCAATTATAATCACATCTACAACAGAAAATAAAAGGTAAAGATAAAAGGAAGAGAGATGTAAACACAAGGACAACACGCGATGTGTTATCGAAGAGGAAATCGAAGCCCTTGGCGTAAAACCTCTCCGCCGCCCTCCAAGCGATCAATAATCCACTAGAAAATGTAGTTGGGATACATGAACAGTAATAGACCCTCCAAGCTTCTTGCTCCAACGAGGTTGCGCCGAACATTTTTCTTCTCTAACTTACTAGATTCCGCTATAGCCCATAACATCAACCAATAATCATTGGCCCCTTCCAAACTGCTTCCCTTGACACCAAAAGACCTTCTCACAAACATGGGTGTGGTGAGAAAATGATTTGGTCAAGAACCTCTCAAGGATGTATTAATGGAAAGGAAAAGAGTAAAGGAATTTGAAGAGTCTCTTAGTGAAGATTGGGGATGAGGCAATCTTGTTTTTTTCTAGGGTTTCTCTCTCAAAATTTTCTCTAGAAGCTCTCTACATTTCGTGGGTATAAGGGTCTATATATAGTGGGGTGAGAAAGGAATGCGAAGAGTCAATTTTTCCCAAACAGGGCAAGTTGGTGGCTTGACCTTGCAATTGGTCTAAGTCACGAGTTTAAGTCGCAACTTAACGACCTGGCTAGCCTAGGACTTTTGTCCTGTAGTGAGACAGCTAGCGTGACCCTTCACCTCCCTACATGCTTCTCACGTGTGCTGCAGTTGGCAGCTTGCCAGTCGTGACCGCGAGTCCTAGCCCGAGTCCCTGCTTCTTTGCACAACTTTGAGCATTTTTTCACACTCTTTCACACTCTACCCTTAAATGAATCCCATCTAAATACAAGGTTACTAAGTGCTAAATTACAAGCAAATTGACACAAAACAAAGCCAACAAGATGGTTGATAAAATTCAACCTTACACCAACCAACTACGGTAAATAAGAGAAATTCTAAAATATTATCTCTCTTCTTAAAGTTTGCATCAATTTTGATTTTCATATCTAAATTTTAAAAAGTTCTTTTTCAAACTTAAATTATTGAAAACGTTACATTTTTTGCCAATAAGCTTTATAGAGACCCTTTTTCATCCTCACACTATTGAAAAATGTCATTTTTTTGTACATATTTTCTCATTTAAACTTTTTAAATCAGCTTTTTAAAAATAAATTGTTACACTTTCAATAATTTAGGGATAGATTTTTTTTAAAAAAAAATTTTGGGACGAAAAATGAACTTCGTACAAACTTTAGGAATGAAAACAATATTTTTAACCATGGTAGAAAATAATAAAGCGTGAATGAGTAGACCTCAAGTGTTTCGCTTTGAGTAAACTCAAAGGGATATTGTTTTTTTGGATATGTTAGGGGAGAAGGGGTTAAGGTTCATGCCCTCATGGACTACAAGCTTGTGGAGAGCTTACAGTGGATTTTTTTTTTTTTTTGGGGGAGTGTTGGGGGGGGGGGGGGAGTGGCCTTTTCCTTTAGATTTGGGGTGAAATGTCATTTTATAAAAACTTCAAGAGAAGAGTGTGTAATTACCCCATTAAAATAAAAAGTAAAATATTATTTTGGTCTTTAACTTTACCAAAACTTGTTTTTTTCATCAATAAATTTTAAAAAAATTTGTTTTTCATTTCTAAACTATTAAAAAACTCGTCTTTCATTTATAAACTATTAAAAATATTTCACTTTCTATCATTCAACTTTAAAATATATATTTCCCAAAAAAAAAAACTTTAAAATATATATATTTTCATATCTAAACTATTAATTTTTTTTTATTCACTTTTTTGTTTCTAAATTATTAAAAAAAACTCTTTACAAAGTTAAGAATGAAAAATAAACTTAGTAAAATTTAGGAACCAAAATAATATTTTACCCAAAAAATAAAAAGAAAAAAAATTATATTCTTAAATTTATTGATAAACATCTCACTCATAATGTTGTTGAAGTATCATTAATCTCATATTTGTCAAAAGTTTTATAACTTAATTGGGTTTTTTTTTTTTTTTTTGAGAAACTTATAACTCAATTGGTTGACACTTAACACCCCTTACACTTTGCAAAAAAGGCACATACAATCTACCAAATCCAAATCCTTCCTCCCCCAATTATCGGAAAAAAAAAAAAAAATCCCACAGTTACTGCAGGGTAGAACTGACCTCATGAGAGAAGAAAATTTTAACAGAGACCCAAACAAATAAACACACACAGAAAAGAAGAGAAGACCAACTCAAAGACTCAAACTTACTTTACACCTCGTCAAAGGAAAGACAGGACATTGAGAGATGTCTGCTCAATTTTTATATATTCATTCTCATTCATAACTGTCACTCTACTTTTCTCATTTTTTATTTTTCTTCTCTCACCCACCCTATTTTTTTAACTCTAAAATATCAAAAACTCTCTCTCTCTCTCTAGAAAGGAAGAGAGCTGAGAAAGAAAAAAAACACAGCAAAGGAAAGAAGAAGAAGAAGAGGAAGAAGATGGGGGTAGCAGTAGTGGGCTCAGATTCAATGAGCGAAAGAGCAGCGATGATGAGAGAGTCACTGCAAAAAAGCCAAACCATCACTGACAACGTTGTCACCATTCTCGGCTCCTTTGACCACCGCCTCTCCGCCCTTGAAACCGCCATGCGTCCTACTCAGGTAACTTTCCCTTTTTTTAATTTTTTTAATTTTTTTTTTTTAATGTTATAGATCCCACCAAACAAAATCTAACACTGTCAAAACTAGTGAAAGCCATGTTTTTTGACTACCCTTTTAGTTTGTTGTCAAAACTAGTGAAAAATAACCAAATATCTGAGATCTTGTTTGGTTGGTTTTTTTACAGATAAGGACACATTCTATTAGGAAAGCTCATGAGAATATTGATAGGACTTTGAAGGCTGCTGAGGTTATTCTTGCTAAATTCGATCTTTCTCGTCAGGTTGGTCCGTTTCCCAGATTTCGTGTTTCCTGTTTGGTTCATTTTCCAGCTTTTTTGTTAGATCAGCAAAGAATTGAATCTTAATGTAATTTGTGGTTTCGTATAAGTATAACTTGAAGTTCAATTTTAGTTGGGTAGTTCTCACCAATAAAAAAAAACCAACTTCGTTTTAGTCCGCACCCTCGTGGGTTGAAATGGAGCATGTTTGATTCAGTCATTGGTGTTGCCCAAGCCCAACTAACATTTTCACATTATGAAAATGTTGTGAAAGGTTACATTTTACATTAGGAAATCAGTTGCTGCCTTGCTGTAGAATTCTTCTACTTAGGTCGAGCTTCGGCATTATATATGACCATAGATGCAATGGATTAACTCAGATGTTTCCCTAGACTTGGCAAGTATTACTATTGGAGCATTGGTCTTTGCAGACCATCTTTGTGTGTGTGTGTGTGTTTTTTTTTTTTTTTTGATACATCAATAGTTGGGAGTGGGGGACTTCGAACTGTGAATGTTTCCATTAGAAATATCAGGAGGTACCAACCAGTTGAGCTACAAGGATCTTGGCACAGAACATTCTTGTGAGTGAGGGTTATATTCCATTTTTCAACAACTCTGTTCACCATATACAAGTCAGAAGGGGTGATTCATGTGGCTGTGGAGGTCATAACATTCTGCTTACCAAAAAATAAAAACATTTTTAGACATTTGCTGATTTTAGTTTTACTATATTTCATGGACTTAGGTTTGTCTTCCCTTGATATTTCTGTGCTTTCCATCTTTGAAACTTGTCATGACAAAAGCATATAAATTTTCCAGAAGTTTATACCATTATCTTAACATATTTTGAGATCAAAAGAACCAATTCTTTCTCAAAAATGGGTTAGATTTGACTGTTTTTCTGACCCAACTCTAGTAGAATGGGTTGGAAATTAGTTTAAATGGTGTGGGATGGGTATCAGTTCAAATTTTTGACCCGGTAATGTTTGGGAAGGGTTGGGGTTTTACATCTTAGCTACTGATCATGATTATGCATTCAAATTATCAATAGCGCTTTTATTAATTTTATTTGTAAGAAAAAATAAGGTTTTTGTGCCATGCATATATGCATTAATTTCTATTTAAAAAAACTTCAGATGATTTATGTTTTATTATCACCATTTCATTCATATATACATGCACACTAAATATCTAGGTTTATTATTATTAATTTTTTATAACAAGTGGGGGAGAGGAAGTTGAACCCTGGTTCTCCTTCATGGTAGAATATGATAGTGTCGCTTAGTCACAAGGCTCTTGGTTTTTTTTATTATTATTCATAATTCAGTGGGTTCTAGTTAGCTCAACATGGAACTGACACCATAAGTTCAAATCCTATTGTAACTATCAATTAAAAAAAGTACTTATAATAATTTAGTTATGCAGTCATCCCCAATGTCCAGCCTCTATCATGTGAGTCCTAGAATGTCAAATAAATACCAAATATGTTTCCAAAGAAATAAGTTGGATACATTTTATGAATTTTTGGATATGTATTTGAGAGTATGGGAGAAGTATTTGCACCAGTGAATGCAATAAATAAGTGGCTCTCTTCTGGAAGAATCCTGCTACTTTTTATGTAGTTTTGTATAGGATAAGTTTGACAAATACTTATATAAAAAATATAATTGCTCTATTTATGTACAACAACAACAAAAGCTGAAGTCCCAAATTTTGTGTGGATCCATTCATAATAGAGTGACTAGATTTTACGCTAGCCGCCAACCTACTGAAATCTTCCACCTTTTCTTGGGCTCAATGTGTAAATAGAATATATATACATATATATAAGGTTATAAAATTAATAAAAAGTAAATTGATTAAAATAATCAATAATATTATTATAACACTATTTATATATGAAAAGTAAATAAAATAATAAACTAGAAATAATGGATAAGCACTATCAGTGAATGACAAGCAAGCACTATTAGCTAATTTTACACTTTGCAAACAAGCTTTCCTTATTCCAGTGATTTTGGGCACTCTTTCTCACAAATTTTCATCTCTATTCTTTCTGCAATAAAAAGATGACCACATTTTCATCCCATTGTTGTGCTGATGTTGCCTTTCCATTAATATTTTACTAATTCTGTATGTAAACTTTTTTATATGATGGGGATGTCTGGGTTATAAATATGCCATTTGAAAGATATAAATATGCCGTTTCTGTCTTCTTCCCTGTCATGTATTATGTCACTTGATTCAATTATATGGTCCTCAAGGCCCTTGCAATGAAGTGAATTTATTGCAATGCTACAAAATTTCGTTTAAAAAGAACTTAATTATGCTAATTGGAAAATGGGTGAATGTCAGTTTTGATTTTAGTTTCTTACTTCATAATGTTTGAGGCATAGGCATTATTTAATTGATCTATCACTCTATGTTTCCTTATGATGTATTATTTCTAGTTTATAGTTGTTGATATTCTTATCATTTAAATAAACAGGCAGAGACAAAAATACTTAGAGGGCCACATGAGGACTTGGAGAGTTATCTAGGAGCTATTGATCAGCTAAAAGGCAATATCCAATTTTTTAGCAGCAAAAAAAGCTTTAGAAGCTGTGATGCAGTGATCAGCAATTCAAATAATCTACTCACTAAAGCTATTTCAAAGCTAGAAGACGAGTTCAAGCAGCGATTATTGTCTTACAGGTTTGTATTTTCTTGCTCATTGATGCTCTTGCATTGTGCCTCTTTGGTTCTTCTGCCTGGGTACTGCCAATTCTTTTGCTTCTATAAACAACCAATGCCTTAGTGTTACTTTTGGGGAATTTAGCATTTCCAGTTCTTCCTTTCAGTGGCATTTATTTTTGTCGGATTTTTTTTTTTAGATAGAAAGGAAGCTGAACTGTTCAATTGATTGCTTGAGCTTCCTCTTGAGGCTGACATTAGTCATCTGTAGGGCAGTTTCATGATCATTTCTAGGACTTTTGTTTGCATAAGTGGAATAGGTTTTGTTAATATATTTATTTTTTCGTTAATGATGTAAAAAAAAAAAAAAAAGTATTGGCATTTGTTTTATGTATAAAAATATTTGTTGGAAGTTCAATAAGCTACAGTTAAATTGGAGTTTATATTGTCTAGCCAAATTATTAATTGTTTATCTTGTTACTGACTTATCCTGCTCCCCATGTGCTTTGAACTTTTGTGGGTTTTATATTCTGAGTTTCTAATTAATTAGTTTGCATTAGAAGAATCGAATTCTTCTACATAAGTTCTTGATTGAAAGATGATTTACCTTTTTGAGATATCATATTTGCTTTCATATGGATATTGATCTTCATGTAAGATACTTGGTTATGACAAATTACCTTATCAAAATTAAATTGGCTTTGCTTGAAGCTCCAATTATGGTACTTATTTATTTCTTTTATTTTGGGTGTGAAAATTTCAGCAAGCCTGTGGAGCCTGACCGTCTTTTTGACTGCCTTCCAAATTCACTGCGGCCATCTTCTGGATCTCCTGGGCCCAATGGTGAATCTAGTGGCAGGAATCCTTCCAATAACCATTCTGAGCAAAAGAGTATCTCAGAAAATGCTGTTTACACTCCTCCAACTCTTATACCACCTCGGATTCTGCCATTGCTGCATGATTTAGCTCAGCAAATGGTTCAAGCTGGTCACCAACAGCAGTTACTCAAAATTTACAGGTAAAAAGCTCTATCATTGGTCCCCAGGTATAATGTGCTACTTGTTGTGTAGTCATCTAGTCATTTCATATTTTTGAGAAGAGATATATCATTCAAATCTTTCTTGATGGTTAGGTTTCATAGGCAGCCTATGTTTTTATTGTTAAATAATCATCTTTATAAAATTTTCACTACTGTATGACACATTTCATGTACTTGAGTTGTAAGTCAGAATTTAAAAATTGAGAGTGATGAATTTAACATAAAAAACCGTTGTCCCTTCCATGCCCAAATACAATAAAGGTTGAAATCTCAATTATGCTTTGCAACATTCGACAATATTTGATATAGGTCTAAGGCTGTAAGTGGTCAGTTTAAATCAGAGTTTTAGTCAACCAAATTGAACCTATCAAAGTGATGGGCAGAGCAAACAACGCCAACCAACAGCCCATCACCAACATCAACTGGTGGCTTTTGGGGCAGTTGGTGGACTCAACATGGGGTGAGGAGACTGCCTTAGAATAGAACAATGGCACTAAGAATTATGGAATCTTTGGGGAATGGGATTTATGATGGGATTGGAATTGGCAAAGTTTCAAGGAATGTAAGAAGCCACATTATCCTTTCTACCTTTCAAGGATACCTCCTTACATCTTCTAAAAAAAAAAGAAAAAGCTTGTCAATGTACAGTTTGAGGTGGTAACTGGCTCCCGTATTCATTTCTGGGATGACATGTGGTGCAGTGACATTCCTCTCCGAGTATCTTTCCCCTTGTTGTATAGGATTGCTCATTGCTCAGAGGAAGGATGCATTTGTAGCTGATGTTGTGGGTGGAAAGAATGGGTTTACTCATTGGGATATTCATTTTACTCATTCTATCCAGGATTGGAAGTTGGAGAGTTTACAATCTTTCTTTGCTTTATTGTATTCCACTAATATTGATCGGAATGGGGTTGATAAAATGGTGTGGAAGCCTGCAAAGAATGGATCTTTCGAAGTTAAAATCTTATTATAGAGCCCTAATGACTGGAGGAAGTCATGCCTTCCGTTGTAAAAGTATTTGGAGGTGAAAGTTCCTTCTGGAGTGGCTTATTTTATTTGGACAGGCTAGGGGAAAGATTCTCACTTTGGATAATGAGGAATATTTATATTGTCAACAGATGTTGCATGTGCAAGAACATTTGGGAATCGGTGGGTCACTTTCTCCTTTGCTACTCTTATGCATATAATTTGTGGACGTTTGTGTTTAGCCTCTTTGGGGTTTCTTGAGTGATGCCTAGGCAAGTGGTGGATCTCCTAGCTTACATGCTGGATCTACTAGCTTGTTGGAATAGAGGGGTGGGCGGCAGGTGTTGGGCAGCAGTTATTTGGGGAGTAATTCCGCAATGCATCATGTGACTATTTTGTGAGAACATAATCTTAGAACTTTCAATGGAGAGGAGCATTCTGTCATTGAACTAAACGGTTTTTCTTGCTTACTCTGTTTGATTGGATGACTGCATTGAGCGGTCCTTATATCCCTTCTTTTTGAGAATTTTTAGATTTGTGTTCTTTTACTTAATGTTTTGTTTCTGTTGGTGCATGTCCTGTGTACCATAGGAACAGTTTGTGTGCTTCTCTTCTTCTATTAAAAAAGTTCTTTTACCTTTCCAAAAAAAAAGAAAAAGAAAAAAAAGCTTCTCAGTGTTTATATTTTTACAACTCTAGGCTGTCTGCTGTCACCAGTATTTAGGTGGTAATGGTGCAGCTGAAGTTTGCAACTTTTTTTTTCCCTGGATCATTGCTGCTTAGTTTTGAGTTCACAAATACTGATTCTTTTAGATGTGGAATAATTTCATTATTTTTTTTAAAAATGGAGCCTTTTATTTTAAAAATGGGTAAGATAAGGAGAAAGGTATTGTACTTTGGTTCCACAAGCCAATGCAATGCAAAACATTTTGGCAATATTAGGTGCAGACCACCCTGAACTTTGAATACCAAACTCCCTTTGGCACTTCAAAATTAATTTCCATCTTATTACAATTCTTCCATATATCTACTATGCGACTATCTGAGAGCAGGATGCTATCTCTGTGATGGTTGATCCATCAAATTTCAAATTCCACCTGTGGAAGAGCTCTAAGTTGCTTTGGCATAGGGTGACAAATCCGTCTGACTGATTTCTCTTGGTCTTTCTTAATCCAATTTTTTTTTTTTTTTTTTTTAAATAAAAGAAACAAAAGAATTCTGGGTTAATTTGGTGCAGCCGGCAAATCAGATTTGTTCGGCAAGGAATTATGAAAGAAAGGAGGATAATGATATAAAGACCTAGATAAATCACATCTAGTTTATTTTAGCAATCAGATTTTGGAAAAAACCAATCACACAGTAATTAAAAAAAAACTGGTGGAAATTCTTTGCAATGTTTTCTGAAAAGTTGATTTCTTACCTATCTTTGATCAGACTAGGATATATGGTTTATAAACTAAAGAAAATTTGAAAGTTAACTACTAGTCTAAGCTTTAAACTACTAAAGGCCATGCAGAGCATAACTATACCCACATAATAGCCATTATGCATACCTGAACTTCATTAAATTGCACCTAACAGAATTAAACATAAGAGTGTACAAAACACCAAACTAGCAACAAAATGACGTAGGGAAGACATAAAGTAGGTGTCAGGACAGATTTACAAGTGCTGATTCCTAGGTTTATCTTTATCTCTATCTTTTTTTTCCCCTGTTCTATTTGTTTTTCCTGCAACTCCCTTTATGAATTCTGTGCTCCAACTTTAGTATTAGGGGCCTGTTTGGTTCCTGTTCTATTTGTTTTTCCTGCAACTCCCTTTATGAATTCTGTGCTCCAACTTTAGTATTAGGGGCCTGTTTGGTTAGCTGAAAAGAGTGCAATATTCTGTATTCATTTTCAGTTTTCAGTGGGACCCACCACTAAAACTGATTTGGTTTTAGCATTTGTACTTAGTTTTCATTTTCAGTATCCTAAAAGTTGGATTTGAATTCAAAAGCTGAAAACAACTTTTCAGCATTTTCATTTTCTATGAATATGAATACAATGGTATATTCGTAAATATTGTGAAAACAAGTTACTTTTTTTGAGTGATGTGAGTGTGTGTAATTGAGAAAAGTTACTTTTTTTTTTAAAATAAAAAACAATGACCAAACCTGGGTATGATATTTTCTATACTCAAATTATGTATTCAAAACCATTTACCAAACACTGCCAAATGTGAAAAGAAGTGTTTTTTTCTATATTCAAATTAGGATTTAAATATAGAATAATGAAAATGAAAAGTGGATACACCGCTTTTTGAAACCAAACAGGCCCTAGATCTCTTTGTTCTGCATCGAATGGTCTTTAAACCAAATGATATCTCTTCTCCCATAAACAATGTTAAGGATGGAGTGTGAGGTTATGGATTCATTCTTTTATGAAAGCATGACTTATGTTTATCTTTAAAATATATATATATATATATAGAGAGAGAGAGAGAGAGAGAGAGAGAGAACAAAGAGTAGAGAAGATAGAGCAAGGAAATCATCTTTTTACTCTAAATTCCATTAACCTTACTTGAGAAACTACCTAATAGGATTCTTCCGGATTACTAGGACTCTGAATTTAGAGTATCTAATAAAATAATATGTAATCTAGAAAAGGGGAATAAACTACTAGGACTCTGTGATAACAATTTGAGAATTGTAGACCATGCTTAGCTAAGTTCGTATTGGGAAATCTAAGTTTGTTTAGCAGTAGAAGGTTATGTATATATTAGGATTATTAAAACTGATCCAATTTGCAATTCCCATGTTGTTTGCTTGGTCCTTCATTGGCTTTGTAATTATATCATTAATATTAAAGCTTGCTAGTGAACTGCTGTACCTAATATTTACAATTCTCTTCTAATGGATTTGGATTATTCACAGAGATGATGTGTAGATAATTGACATATATACGCATTGTTATTTTCCCTCATTGATCTAAGCCAATATGACATATGCATTCTAATATACATGGCATAGAATTGGATGAGATGTACACATAACATTGGAGAAAGAAATATGATTTTGGATAGCATAGAATGATGGAGATGAAAACATGTGTTCAACCCAGATAAGTCTATTGAAGATCCCTGGTGGACTCCATAATTTTGAGACTTAAGGTTTTGTTGTTATATTATACACACACACACACATGTTATTTTTAAGTTTAAGTATCAAGATGTTCAACAAGTACTCTTTTGTTTTGTTTAGGGATACTCGTTCTTCAGTTCTAGAAGAAAGCCTCCGAAAATTGGGAGTTGAAAAACTTAGCAAAGAGGATGTTCAAAAGATGCAATGGGAGGTTTTGGAGGCCAAAATTGGGAATTGGATTCATTTCATGCGTATTGCTGTAAGTACTTGTCTGGAATTTGAACAAATTTGGTAGTTTTCATGTTTTGAATATATGGTTATGCATGAACAGGTCAAACTGCTTTATGCTGGAGAGCGGATAGTTTGTGATCAAATATTTGAAGGCTTTGATTCTCTCAGGGATCAGTGTTTTGGTGAGGTCACTGCAAGTAGTGTTTCAGTGCTACTTAGTTTTGGGGATGCAATTGCCAAGAGCAAAAGATCACCAGAGAAGTTATTTGTACTTTTGGACATGTATGAGATAATGCGGGAGCTTCACTCGGAGGTATGGTTGGTATTACTAATTCATAGAAACCTGCACTAAGATTGCTGCTTATGACTCATTGGGACTAGGGTAGATGACAAGGCTAGGTGGGACAATTCATAATTATTTCATTTTATTTTGGATGGAGCTGAAAATTTTGTTTTTGAGATTGTTGTTTGAAAAGTCTAGGATCCTTGGAGCTAGTGGTATCCATTCTATTGTATAATTCATAGAATCCCTCTCATTCTGATTGTAATCCATTCTTAGTTTTCAAAGAATCCCTCTTTAAAGAAATTTCTTGTATTTACTAGGTTGTTCAATATGAGGTGGATAAATTTTGCTTAAAATGTGATGTATTACTAGGTTCTTTAGACTGCTGCTTTTCTTTGATTATATAAATTATTCCTAAAACTTAAAAATGCGTTTCTTTTAATTGAAGAAAGAAATTGACAATTTTTGAGGGGTAGGAGAAGAAGATAAATTTTGCAGATAGCCTTTTATTCATTGGTGCTACCTATTAATCTTTTAAAGATTTCAATTCAAAATTTCAAATAATTTTTTATTTTGAAATCATCCTACAAGCTTCCCTTTTGTTTCGGTCCTATATAGAACGGTATGGTTTCTACATTACCCTAATTCTGGGTATGTGATTATATTCGATGAAATCATTTTATCTTGTCATTTGTACACAATATCTACCTTTTATTTCACTTGTAAATGATTTCAAGGTATAAAAGATTCTTATGCTTAATTAGCAGTTGCCCTTTGTATGCAATCATATTTCAATAGTGTTACAAATCAGTTTATTAACTTAGGTAACTGAATTTATTTGCAGATTGAAATGATTTTCAAAGGTAAGGCTTGCAGTGAAATAAGAGATTCTGCATTTGGTTTGACAAAACGGCTCGCTCAGACAGCTCAGGAGACGTTTGGAGATTTTGAAGAAGCTGTTGAAAAGGATGCAACTAAAACTGCTGTCTTGGATGGAACTGTCCATCCTTTGACAAGCTATGTCATTAATTATGTGAAGTTTCTGTTTGAGTAAGTTCAGCTAACTGTTCTTGCTATTCCTATAATCCCATTCTTTGTGGCAGCGTAAAATCTATTTTCATACATTCTACTTTGTTCTAGTTGTTGATGATTGAGCCATTAAAGCCGTAGTGACTTCACATGTATCCACCTATGAAAAATAAGAATGTGTCTTTATATTAGTATCTTTCATTGTTTATATCTTTATTTTCTATTCTTATCCATTTATATTTGTTCTTTTACTTTTAATTTTTAGCCATCTGAGACTTTGCTTCATGTTCTATTTGTTGGGAGGTGCTGCTTCCTTAAAATAAGGTTGAGAGCTTCTCTTACTGACATAACAATTCAATAGAAAGCCTTGTGAGGAATACTTTTAGAAGATCCTAGAAAGGAGACTTGAAGGGCAATTTTGGTAGTTTTTTAGAAATACGTGGAAAGGAAAACACTTGAATTACAAGCAACAATTCTTTTGCTCTTTTTTTTTTTTTTTTTTTTTGGGTGGGTATTTCCAGGCGACCATTTTTATATAGGAAGAATTCATAGTATCAAACATTGGGGTAAAAAGTGTTCTAAAGTATGATCAGGGGCTGTTGGTGGCTAGTGGGTAGTGAAAATGCAGGGAGTTTAAGGGTTTCAAATAAGTAGGAGAAAAGGGCTTGATTTAGGGTTGAAAGTGAGATGAAAATTGAGTCTGTCGAAGGGCTGTGAAAAACATTAAAGGGGGAATAGGAGAGAGAGAGAGAGAGATTTGGGGTTGCAATGAGGGAAAGAAAAAGGCTGGAACTGGAAGCTGTCCAGGCCTGTGAAAGGTAACACTAAAGGGGGAATAGGTGGGTAGGGAAAAAGAAAAAGAAAGAAAAGAAAATAGAGAGAGAGAAAGAGAAGACATTAGGATTCTAATTAAAAATTATTTAACTTTGAGAAACTAAACAATGCTAAATGAAAGCTCATTCACTGAAATTACATACTATTAGACTAAAGACCCATGGCCTAGAACTTTAGCCCAAAAAGAATTCAGATATGTCAAATTTTCAAATATTTTTTTGAGATTTCATCTTGCCATAATCCTATATGTTAGGTTGTTATTATTATTATTATTATTATCATGTTTGCCTTTGGAGAGTTGAGCAGTTTATTTTTTTGTCTGATTTAACTACTAATCTCGATCAAATGATTGACTTAAGATTATGCACCAAATTTTTACAGCTATCAATCAACCTTGAAGCAGCTTTTTCTAGAATTTGATAACAAAGATGAAACGGGTTCACAGTTGGCCTCTGTAACAATGAGAATAATGCAGGCTCTTCAAACCAATTTGGATGGAAAATCTAAGCAGTATAAAGATCCTGCTTTGACCCATTTATTTCTCATGAATAATATTCATTATATGGTCAGATCTGTGCGCAGGTATGTCATGTACATATTATCAGAATTCTTTTTTAAATCTTGAATGATTTTCTTGCTTGTGAATACTGGCGCTTCTTTAATATCTGTTTTCAGGTCAGAAGCCAAGGATTTGTTAGGGGACGATTGGGTGCAAAGACACAGGAGGATTGTGCAGCAACATGCAAATCAATACAAAAGGAATGCTTGGGCAAAGGTAACATTCTACCAAATGAAGCTACATCTGAATCTTCTGTTGATATGTCACGTTGCCTGGTGTTGCATTGATCTGTTTCTGGAAAGATAATTTTATAATCTTGTCTTTAAAAACATGTGGCTTTATTTGGGGTGTGTGTGTGTGTGTTACAATTTTTTGGTCTGAACCCATGTGAGCAACATTGCCATCTATCAATTTAATGTCTAAAGACTCTAAACTCTAAACCTTACGTGTATGTAGAGTTTCTTTTCTTCTTTATTTGATAGACATGAGCATGGCTGTATGCATACAATAAAGCTCACACTGTTCTACTCATTGATCTGTGTATTTTTGTCAATTTCATCTTAAGTCATAATATATATGAGCATCGTATCACAGATATCTTTGATACATTTTTCTCTGGGATGAGTTTCCTTGTACTCTATATGAGGCAAGCAATATATTACTTCTATTAAAACAATATAGTGCAAACTCAAAGACATGCCTTCTTAACCGGAATACATTTGATTTAGTTTCATCATATGCACTAAAGGTGTTTAAAAAATTCCTCATTTTGTTGTATTTTTATCATAGTTAATTTGAGTTCTTACTCTGAAATTTGACATCTTATGCTGTCCTAATGGTTGAAAATCAGAACACCCTCGATGTAACCTGTCCTGATTATGCTTAATGCCTCTTACTTCCCCTTCAAAGTATTGATCTGGAAAGGAACTTGGTTTCATATTGCTAAATGCAGGTGCTTTTTTCCTTTGCAGATTCTTCAGTGCCTCACTATACAAGGCCTAACCTCATCCGGGGGTGGGAGTTCAGTAGGTGATGGAGGAAATAGTAGTGGAGTTTCTAGAGCATTGGTTAAAGACAGGTTGATAATGAGTTAAATCTTTATGGGATTTTTTCAAGTAATTTTTGTCACAAATGTTCTGAGCTGGTGGGATTTCTCAGGTTCAAGACGTTCAATATGCAATTTGAGGAACTTCATCAAAAGCAATCTCAGTGGACAGTTCCTGACACTGAGTTGCGAGAGTCTCTAAGGCTTGCAGTTGCAGAAGTGTTGTTGCCTGCCTACAGATCTTTTGTAAAACGTTTTGGGTGCGTTTTCTCATACTTGAAGTAACACACACGCATGCGCGCGCGCACACACACACGTGTTTGTGTATGTGTGTGTGTAAAAGATGTTTCATTCAGGATGTGTTTATTACAAAGTCAATAATGAGGTCTATTTAGAAATTTTCAAACAGTAATGGATAAATGAAATACTTGAATGTTGTCATTCTTCACTTTTTTTAAATGGTCATATTTAAAATGCTAGAAAAGCTCTATGTAAGAGCTACAAATGATTTAGGGTACTTGACCCAAAGCTATGCAAAATACATGCAGATAGATTGTATTTTCGTTGGCTGTCTAATGATTCCTCATTACTTTCTTTTTTACACTTGCTTTTGGATGTTTTACAGGCCTCTAGTTGAGAGTGGCAAGAACCCTCAAAAGTACATCAAGTATGGAGCGGAGGATCTCGAACGAATGTTGGGTGAATTTTTTGAGGGAAAGAACTTGAATGAACCTAAGCGATAATGAAAGATGATACGGGCCATTAACCTCTGCTTTGGTGGTACACGTCACTCTCCTTTTGTAGAGAGTTGTGGTTTAGTTCCTGCGAGGTTCCTTTTACAGTGCCATGCTTCTACCCTGCATTATAGGTGATCACATGTATGTGTTTACCTATTGTTGGAAAAAGTTGGTGAAAAGAATAAAAGAAAGCAGATTATATTGTATGCATTTGCTATGTAAAATACTGAATAAGAGTGTGACTTCATTCTTTCACAAAATGGCTGTCTACTCTGGTTTGGTGGTGATCCAAGTATATATTTTTATCAGATTTATTTAGTTATCTACCACAAAGGATGTCATGTCGGAGTGATTTCAGTTGTGAAAAAGGCCAATTTGTCTTGACCAACAAATGCATGTGGATTCTTTTGCTAAATTATCTGAAACATTAAATTGTTATATAAAAAAAATATTATATGAAATGAAATACAGGAATAATTGTAAAAATAGTTTTTTTTTTTGGTAATCAGGGAATATATATAAAGCAAAGCCAGCAACTACATAGCCCAAGGGCCAGTATTAGTACAAAACCTATTACATCCAAGACCGGTGAGGTCATATAATAAAAGCGAAGACACCTCCACAAGCGGAGTGTCTAAAAGAACAAAAGGCTGCTGGAGGTCAAGTGCCATTCTTGCAAGTTGGTCGGCACATGCATTTGCTTCTCTAAAGCAGTGTTTCAGCTTCCACCTGGGGATCCGGTTCATTAAGATCCTGCAATCATCAACCAAAGGGGCATAGTCAGCAATGGAGGCACTGCTACTGTTAAGGAGGTCCACTACTGATTTAGTATCAAGTTCTATCTCTACATCGGGCAATTGGACTTGAATGCAAAGGGAAAGCCTATCCCTTACTGCCCACAGCTCAGCGTGTAGACTGTTTGCCCACCCAATGGCCCCGCAGAATCCTTTAACCCATCTGCCATGGTGATCTCTAATGAGTCCACCAACCCCTGCAAGACCAGGACAGCCTAAGGCAGATCCATCAGAGTTAAGTTTGTGCCAGTGGGGTTGAGGGGTTTTCCAGCTGACCGTGATAGGGAATTTCTGGTTGGGGTTAGGGGACTTAAGAGCAATGCAAGTAAATTCAGTTGCCATAAAGTCAACTTCTTCAAGCAGATGGGGGTTTGGTTGGGAGAGTTGGAAAGTATTTTTATTCCTTTGGAGCCAAAGCTTCCAAATTGCAAAGAGGAAGAAGGTACCCCAAGTGTAAGGTTTATTGGGTATGGGATTTTGGTTACTGGCATTCAGATGAAGCCATTGATTGAGGGGTGTAGTGAAAAAAAGTGGTGCTGGTCCGAGCTTGATTAGTAGCTAACCAGAAATTGCTAGCGATTGGGCAGTCCCTAAGGACATGGGAACAAGTCTCATCTGCATTAGGACATGAAAGGCAGCAAGGAGTATCAGATATGCATCTGTGGTGAAGTATTAGCATTGACAGGGAGGCCATTGTGTAAACATTTCCATAGAAAAATATGAATTTTTGGCAGTGTTGAGTTTCCATAGCCACTTGCCCTCAAAATTTAAATGGGGTCAATCTTCCTCTAAGCTAACTTATAGGCATGATTGTAGTCAAAGTTGCCTTTATCATTTCCATCCCAGCTAAGCATATCAGTGCAACACGAGGCTTTCCTGATGGGGATTGCTTTGAAGGGAAGAAGTAGATGTGTAGGTATTACAAATGAAAGGTATGAGATGTCCCACTGCCCGTTTCTAATGGCATCCTTGACCATTAAACTATTTTCCTCAAGGATGAGGGGTCGTTGTATCAAAGATCGAAGGGAACCCAGTTTAGACCATTTGTCATACCAGAAGGATAAAGTGCCACTATAGGTGAATGTCACAATCAATGCGCTACAATGCTTTTGTTATGTACTATTTTGGAGTCCTTCATTTCTAATTGTTTGGACTTTGGAGTGCTTACAATTTTTTTTTTTTTTGGTTGATAATTCGGTAGTAATAATAATGGTGGATTCGAATTTTTGGAAGTTTTTCTTTAAAACATTAAAAGATGTTAGTGGAGCTACAAACACTTTTGTGATATTTTCAAATGCAGCCTGACAAATTGTAGCTTTTCCAAAAAAAAAAAAAAAAAAAAAGCACTGTAAGCGAAAACAAGCAACCAGAATTTATAAATAAAAAATAAAATAACCAGAAAAAGTCGCAACTTTAATTAGGCTTGTTACACACAAATGACTCCAACATGAATTGCGTATCCACAGGGTAAAATCCGGATCATTTATTAAAATAAATTAATAAGGTTAAATACTCTCTTTAGTCGTATAGGGACTCTTGGTAAATTGCCGTTAATTCATGAACTGAGCCTAACAGTAGCTATTTTCTTCAAGCACTTATCTGTGCACAGCAGTGGTTGAAGCCAAATTGTTTGGATTTCAATATTGGTGAGTTGCATGACATTGGTATAATAAAAAAATGTCATTAGGGTGTATTTTATTTCATGTAAAAGTTTGTTACAAATTGCCTTAATTAAAGCTACTTTGAAGAAGTGTATTTTAGAGAATTTTGCTCTAGTATAAGGCGGATCTTTACTCAAGTGACAAAGGTACTTCACTCAAGCTAGTGAATCTCGGTCATGCAAAATAATAAAGGAACTCGATACTTCACCTATCATTTATTCAAGGCTCATTTGTGCAAATAAAGAGTTCATGGAGAAGATTCGCTTAGCAAGATTGTACAGGTTTAAGGGTCACTACGATTAAAAGGCAAGCAGAGAATTTGCAGAGTTTGTAATAGAGAGTCTAGCCATACAAATATTTTGTAAGTAGATTACTTTAACTACTTTTCTTGTAGTGAATTTTCTACAAAATTTTGTCCTTGAAGTGGTATTTCCATAAAAAAAGTTCTTTAGTTTTCCACTTTGTTGTCAAATTTTGTGCCTTACTTATAATGCTTTCATACTTACTACTTTTAGATTTGGTATTGATATATGTGGTTAATTATTTATCTGTGCGGTTTAACTCATATCGTGTAAGATTTATCACTAAATTCAATAATTCCATTAAGTAAATCACATAGGGTCTAAAATTTTTCACAAATGAACCAAAGCAAACAAATAAATGAATTTTTAGCCACTATATTAGTAAATGACCTACCAAGAGCCTTGTAGCGCAATTGGTTGGCACTTCCAAGATTCAAATTTTCTCTCCCCATTATAACTATTGAATTATAAAAAAAAAAAAAAAAAAAACCTCTTAAAATTGAGAATGGTAACATATCAATTTGGACTATAAGCAACATATGATATCAAAGATTCCTTTTGTATAAATAAATAAAATAGCTATTAAATGATGGACATTGATAATTAACCTTGTGACCCAAGTAAAGTCCTAATGTTGAGGAGGTAATCTACTGAAATAATAGGCATTATTCTATCCTTTCCCAAAGTAACTAAATGAATAAATATTAAAGAATAGCACCGTAGATGTATGGTTTATATAATGGCATTATAATATGTTCAAGACCAAAAAATCACAAAGTATACAATTGGAGCTGAACATTCAGCAGTTACCTTCCAAGAAAAAAAGAATAAAGAAAGAAAAATCTTCATGATTGGCTAGTATATGCCAATTATTAATAGGATACGAGTACATCACATAGTACAATTAATGAATATGTTAAAACCAACGCTTCACTCTCCTATCGAAGATGCTAGGTCCGTAAGTTGAAATGACCATGGCAACAAGAAGGGGGAATTGCATTAATACAAAGAGGGTGATAGGAATACTAGCCAAGCAAATGACAGGTTTGAAAATCCATGATTGTTCATGTAGCATAAGTAAAAGTGCAGCACAAAAGGTTGTCATCATGGCTACAATAGAGAAGAAAAGGGTGGAAAGTCCTATTATCATCTTTCTAGGCAATGACTTAAGGAAATCTTCTTTTGCGTAACGAGACGTGAGGATTCCCAAAAACATCAAGACTGAAGTTGATGAAGAAAATAGTGAGAGAGCATTGGATACTATAAAGACCATAAATAATTTTTTATTTAAGAAAATTGTGAAGCCATTATTTTGGTCGTTACCACCTGGAACGGTAAATACGGCAGCAAACATAATGGTAACAATGAGAGCACCCACCACGGTACAAGAAGATGCTTGCTGTGTCCTTCATCCATTTCTCTCCCTTGCTCATCATGTCCTCATGGTTCTTTGTAAACAATTGTCGAGGAGTCAAACCCATTATGTTTAGTTGTCCATGAACCTTAGAAGGGACAATGCTCTCCACCTCCTGCATTTGTTGCACAAAGTCTTAGAAACCAAAATATCGCAACATTAGAAAAGACAAAAATTTGCCTTATGGTATAGGAAAAGTAAATATTAACATTAATGTTTAATATTTCCATAAATATCATTAACTAACTTTTTTTTTTTTTTTTTTGAGAATCGATTAACTATAGAGTGTGTGTGTGTATATATATATATATATATATAAACACTCTATAAAACCAAAGCCTTTAATTTTTTTTTGTTGACCTCATAATATGTTGACACATAAATTTTGCAGCTTTCACAATTTTCCACATCACCATTATTATTTTAATTAATTTTTTAAGGTTTTTTTTTACTAGTACCGATTCTTTTGCTTTGTACTTTTTTCTTGTTTTAGGTTTGAAGCCCTTCACCTCTTCTCACTCTCTCTTTCTTCTCTTCTTTTATCAGCAACGACAAAAATGATTATTGCACAGGTTAACTTATTATTGTAAAACTCAAATTTGGACTACAAAGTTCAATTGCTTAGGGCATTAATTTTTAATTTAGCTTAAAAGTAAGGATAAAATGCTAATTACACATTCTAAGTTTGACTAAAATTCATTTCATGGCTTTAACTGTACTTTTGTTCAATTAAGTCCTTTAAGTTTCATATTTATTCAATTAAGATCTTTCGTCCAATTCCATTAAAAAATTGCCGTTAAGTATGCAATTAACTAATGAACAAAGATTTTTTGATAAAAAAATTTCTCACATAAAAAATCTATAAAATATTTTAATTAATTTCATAGATTTTTTTCATGTGAGTAAAATATTTTTTTAATGGAAAATTTTTAACGAAATTGGACGGAATGCCTGAATTGAATAAATTAGAAACTTGGAGGACTCAATTGAATGAAAATGAAGTTAAAGGACTAAAATTTATTTCAGTCAA
Organism: Quercus cerris; assembly: GCA_963669245.1. Lineage (NCBI taxonomy): Eukaryota > Viridiplantae > Streptophyta > Magnoliopsida > Fagales > Fagaceae > Quercus > Quercus cerris. The sequence continues at coordinate 48,495,252 of OY770007.1, read as the reverse complement.
ACTTAGAAGTTGCAATTTGTATTATAACATATATTAAGCCTAAATTTAAAATTTGAGGTCTAAATCATTACCTAGGTAAGATTTGGTAATTCTCGCTAATTAAGTATTAGCAACAGACTCTTACTTAAATATTTTTTGTATTAGAAAATTCCTCTTTTTTGTTTTTTTTTTGTTTGTTTAATATATAGTTGGTACTACTTTTTTTTTTTTTTAAATTAGTTGGTACTAGTATTTGAAAGTAGGGTTATAAAGGCGCAAGCTAAGCTTTGTCGAATATTGAATGTTCAAGCTTAGCTTGACAAAAACGATAAAATGTTTAAGCTTGGCTTATGGATTTGCAACGGACTATTGCTCATAATTTTTTATAAAAAAATTTCTCCATTTTGGTTTTTTGTTTTAGTATCTAGTTGGTACTAATTTTTTTAATTAGTTGGTACTACTATTTGAAAGTAGGGTTGTAAACACACAAGCTAAACTTTGTCCAATATTGAATGTTTAAGCTCAGTTTGACAAAAAATATGAATTTTTGAAACTTGGCTTTAGCTTAAATCAACCCTACAAAAAATGTTTGAGCTTGAGCTTGTCAAAAAAATCCATAAGTTTAAGCTTGACTCAGCTTGATTCATTAATCGAACCAAGCTCAAGCTCAAACTCATGTTTTTGAGATCAAGATCCAATACAAGTATATTATCAGACCCATATTAAGCATATTATTAAGCCCTTGACTTGGATGATGGTCTCAACTCCCAATTAATTAAAGATTTAGTAAGATATGAGTTAATTAATAATCTCACAAGTAAAGAAATATACATTTGGTTAAATTTTGGAGGGTTTTTTTTTTTTTTTTTTTTTTTTTTTACTTGGTGGCCTTAGGCAATTGCTTAAGTTGCACATAGCTTCAGTCAGCCTTCTTTTCATAATATGATAATCGTAGGGGAGGGGGGGGGGGGGGGGGGGGGGGTTTGTGGTTGTTCACTTAAGAGTTGAGACTAATAGATGTTTTACACTTGCCCTAATGGTTTAGTGACCGGTTTTACTTCTCACTTTGGGCCTATTAAATGAGTGTAATACATTTGTCAATCTCAACTCTCAAGTGAAACAGGCCCCCCCACAAAAGTTATTGTATCACCAAAACTTCCAAGATGATGAAGTTATCCTTAAAATTTTCAAAATCACCAAATACCCTTTTAATCTTTAAAATAATCAAAATACCCCTACACCCTTTGAATGATTCAAATATCCCCTTAAAATCTCCAAAATGACAAAATTCCTCTAAATTTTCCAAAATTATTAAATTACCCTCTCAAAAGAGTCAAAACCTTCAAAATGTCTCTGAAACTTTCAAATAACGAAAATACCAGTAAAACCACTAACATGATGAGAAAAGATATACCCATTGAAATCCTCTAGAATAAGGCCTAGTAAACTTATAAAATGACAAACATAACTCTAAGATTTTCAAAATAACCAAATAATAATAATAATAGAATTTTAAAGTAATGAATTAAAACTTATTATCTAATATTCACATAATAATATAGAATTTTTTTGTAAATTTCTGTACCAGCGAAAGTAGTACAACCAAAGACCAAAAAAATATTCAAAATGACCATAGTAACATTTTGTAGCCTACTGTTACTGCCTGATTAAAGACTTTAATAATTAATAGTTTAAGTGTAACATATAGCCAATAGATAAAGACCAAGAAATTGAAAGTGAGAAAGATAACCTTAAACCATTGTAGTTCTCTTTGCATCTGTAAAGCTGCACCTGCGATGTGATCAAGTGATGTAGAAGGTGCTGACATCCCTGCCATATGTAATAAGGTATTGCCGTAGGAGGAATCTGAAGCACCCGCCAAAGCGCTTTTCATATTAAAACCATAGATAAGGCCAAAGATTTTGGCTCGACGATATTGGACAGCAGCCGAAAAAATGTTACTTGATTCTGCATCATGGCTAAACACAAATATGGGATCCGCTTTCACCATTTCAAATACAAACTCAAAAATCCCTTCCTTGGTTGCACGGACGATGGCATCTCGAACGCGACCAGTCCGCATTTGTTGAATATTTGAAATTGAAAACTGTTCCCTCATGCGACCCAGGAGTTCATTGGATTGGAAGTGGGTCAACTTCATTGGTGACTAACCAATACATTGAAAAATTAACTATTATAAAACCCAAAAAAAAAAAAAAAAAAAAAGTCACAATCTCTTTTGCTCGTAATTATCTAAGCGACCTTAAAGATTAGAGTACTCCATTTAAGGTGCGCTTGAGATTAATATCTACAAGTCTCATTTACTTGTTTCCTTCGTTTACTTAGCAAAAAGAAAACAATTTCCGATCCCATGGACTTTGTTTAATAGTGTTAAGAAGTGAGTAAGCACGTGTGCTTATAATAAGTAACAAAATTACCCATTAAGTTAAGAGTATTATTTTTGAGGTGAGCTTTTAAGACTAACACCTATAAATCCTATCCACTTGTATTCTTCATTTTCATTAGGTGATAATAAGCAAGTGAAAAACTGAAAATATAAAAGAAAAAATAAATAAAAAAATTGGAGTGAATGTAATAAAGAACCAATTGGAGTGAATGTGATGTTAATATTTTTAAAATGGGAGGAATATGAAAGTTAGAACAAATTTTAAGTTTCCATTACGACGGGAATGTAACTTTGAAAAAAAAAAATAACAATTTAAAAATAGTTATTTAAGTAAATATGTTTATTCCCATTATGAAACAATTTTTTAATAAAAAAATAATTAAATTAGAAACAATTAAAAATTAGTCATATTATTCTTAGTTGATGTCAATCTTTGAATTTTGAATCTTCAAACAAACAGAAAAATTAAATTAATGTGCAAAATTTAGATACAGTTTTTTAAGTTTAGTACATTAGGGTTTCTAATTAAATTTAAGCACATCTATATATATAATAATAGGTGAAGCAGAGAGAAAATCCAATTAGATTTCAATTGGATTCTCAATTTTGCGCCACTTGTCCTAACCAAAACTCAAAAAAAAAATCTAATTAGATTATAAATTTGACTCAAATTTTGTGTCTTGTATTTTATCTAAATTTTTTAATTTTTGTGCCCAAATAAATGATACATTAACATTTAACACGGAAGCCAAGAAAACCACAATAATAATGCTCATTAACCTAAGCAAGAACATCTTACCTGCACACTTTTATGGAGATTATAAATTGGACTCCAATTTTGTGTCATGTATCTTATCTAAATTTTCTAATTTTTGTGTCCAAATAAATGATGCATTAACATTTAATACGGAAGCCAAGAAAACCACAATGATAATACTCATTGGCTTAAACAAGAACATCTCACCTGCACACTTTTATGGGTGATCTCAATAAAGTTTAGAGCTCTTCTAATTCCATAACCAAAACCAAGGAGTCCAACGAGAAAGACTATAAAAGTAAAACATCATCTCCTCCTAATTCCATATCGCCATCCCATGTCTCCTCCTCTCTCAACCTCTACCAACTAGATCCACACACTACCCTCTCCTCCTCCTTACGGATTTCTCAGAGCAAGGCCGGGTTTAAACACAATGTTCAATCCCACTCTTCCTTACTTCACACTCTCATACATTAGCGCTTTATTGGTGTCTCCAAGAAGATTCCAAGCTCAATGATAAGTTTTTATTTTTTAATGTCCCTTTATATATTTTAAATAATAAAATGCAATATTCTCTTTTTTTCTTCACTGTAGCATCACTTAAATAATAAAATGCTGTATTTTTTTTTTTTTTTATTCATTGTTTTATCTAATGCTATCCTATGTATGATAAACAAAAAAAAAAAAAAAAAGACCAAATTGCATTACTTAAATAATAAAATGCAATATATATTTTTCATTATTTGATTTAATTCTATCATCCGTGTGATAACAAAAAAATTGGCCAATAGCATCATTACAATTAACCAGTCCCGTGCGGTAGCACAAGGTCACATACTAGTAGTAATTAACAAACAAAACATAAACAGTGTTATTATTTCAAAAACAATATAACTTAATACAATTATATGTTTGAATTTAATTATTGTACCTAAGGAATTATAATAAATTGAGATCTAAAGTACAATACCCAAGAGAGTTTGGAGATTTGAAACTAGTCGGCTCAACAAAGATAGCCCTGCAATGTAAAAACCTTGATAAATTGTAAATTTGAAAATTATTCTCATAAAAAGAACAGAAAAGATAAGCATTATATATGTAAAATCCTAAATTTTAATCCTAATTTCAAATTAAATACTAAAATTTAAATTTCATTATTTTCCATCTTATAATTTCACATTGTTATGAATGCTTTCATTACAGTTTTCTATATATGATGAAAGGGAATCATGGAGTGGTAATTATTGAAAAAAAAAATCACAAAATTTGATTGTCAATGTTGGCATTTACACCCCCCACCCCCCCCCCCCCCCCCCCAACAAAAAAAAAAAAAATCACAATGTCTTCCCAACACATCACCTAAATAAACATTTTGTTAGAATTTACACCAACTTATGCAAAAATTACTATTTATTTTAGAATAAAAACCATTTTTAATTGTTTTGGCTAACTATTTCTAAAGCACTATGATGTTTTATTCTATACTTTAGTTCATTGAAATATCATTTTTCTTGATTTTTAAAATTTTTTTCTCTTTGTTTACACACAACAACCACCATCCACTTTGTCTCTCCTCACCCTTGGAAAAGACCCAAAATGTATATATATATGTGTGTGTGAGTGTGCGCGCGCGCATGTGTGTATTGTATAAGCTACAGTTGTTTGTATATTTGCCCAAGCACATTTTGGCAAAATCATATTTTGCATAATCGGTTCATAATATGATGTGGGTGATTTTTGGACTTCATTGAGAACTTTATGCTATTTTACATGAACTGGTACAAATGAAATACTTCTCTATATTCAGGAAAGCATTGTTTATTCCCAAACTCTTATATATATATATATATATATATATATTTGTGTCTTACAACTGAAAAAAAAAAAACAAAAAAAAAAAAAAAAAAACAAACAAACAAACAAAGGGGGTGCTTTGCATAAATTTAAAAACTTGAATGGTCAAAGAACCAAAAAAAAAAAAAAAAAAGTACTAGTTCCTGGTTTTGTACTAATTTTGGAGGTTTTGATTGGACTGAATTATAGTTCGATTCTCAGTTGAACTTGCCAGTTTAGTTCAGTCTAGTCTTGTTTTTAAAACTGTGGTATGATATTTTGAAAAGTGGGTTGAATGAAAAAAAATTAAATAAGTAATGTTTTTATAAAATAAAGTATAAAATAGGGATTCTGATGTGGATGTTTTGAAAAATTGTTAGCTAAAAGAAGAAAAATAAATTCTTATATAAAATTTGGAGAAAAATTTAGAGACACAAGATGACTGCTCTTTCACCACCCAAATCTTGAGAAAAGGAACTTTGGACAATGAAATACCTAATCCACTAGTTTCGTTATCATTGCTTCAATTTTCCACTAGTTTTTGAATGTTCAAATGAGTTTCATTGATCGGACCTGCTAATTGAATATGAATACCTTTAAAGGAAAAAAAAAAAAAAAGCACAAAATTATATAATTCAAGCTTCACTATATCTGTTTCTAAAATAATAATTAAAAAAAAGCTTCACTATATCCTAGGATAAATTGATATTTTGAAAAAAGAAATAATTACAATTTGGCTTTATCTTAGGAGTAGTGTTTATTATATACAAACTATTTTATATACTACACACATTCCAAAAAGTTATTGAAATCGTGACATGAAATCACAATTTCCAACTTATGAGATATATGTAAAACTATAAAATAGTTTGTGTACAACAAATTAACTCTTATTCTTCTCACAATAAAATAAAATAAAACTCTTATACTAAATTATTACTGCAACGTTCAAAAGGAAACATATATAGAATCAAGACAGCTATAGATTATATTAGAGGGATGATTTCTTCAAACAATTGATTGCCACAGTTTAAATCTTGAAAATTTGGAATCCAAAGTAATACGGTAAAAAATATTAAAATCTTTAAGTAAGGGACATAAATTATAGTTGTGGTGTTTTTCAAAAAAAAAATAAATAAAGTTATAGTTCTGGTAGGAACGTCCCATTAACAATTCTGGGGTGCTACCTATTTTATATTTAATTTTTATTTGTTTTTTGATAATTCAATAGCTTGAAAGAAAGTTTAAATTCGGAATGTCTTTTTAAAAATATAAAAATGTACGAGTCACAAGACTTTTGGCCAAAATGTTATCCATTTTAACATGTACTTTTAACTGCCTTAATAAATTTATAAATAACATAAACATCTCTTAAAATCGGTTAAAATTATTGGTCCAAAGGCTCCCCCCTCCCTCCATTTACATTCAAAGTAGCCATGCATATATGGACAAATATAGGGAGGATCTATTTTTTGTGTCAAAATTTTTCACTTTTTTTTTTTGGCAAATAATCTAAATTTTAGTTTAAAAAAAAAATATTTTAATGTCTGTTTTTAACTGTTTATCTAGTTTTTCGCTGAAAGGTTTTTACTGAAAGTACCATAGATAAAAGCCAAAATCTAAATAAAATAAGCTGATCAATTTTTTGCTAAAAGTATTGTAGCAGAAAGTAGAGTGGGACATTGGGATCTACAATAAACAGAAAGGAAAAAAAAAAATTGGTATTTTGAGCAAAAATCATAAAATGAGACCTACAAAAAGTTAATTGGAGCTGACTTTTTGGCCAAAACTTTGAAGTAGAATACGTGTAACATGGAACGCTAAATGCGAAACAAAATAAGCTTGGGTTTTTGTGGGACTCACTTGGAGCCAATAAATAGTAAATAAGTTTTATCAAAAAGCTAATAAAAATCGGGTGCCAACATATCCTCATCCTTTTATAGCACATTTGATATAAAAGTTACCAAAAACTATATCTTTTGATAAACACTATACAAATAAGCTACTGAAATAAGTAAATCCCAAAAAGACAAACCGAAAAATGGAGTGCGAGTTTGAGTCACGTGAAAGGTCTGGAGAAGAGGATGCGGAGCTGCAGCGTAGTACCAAGAAAGTTAAGGAAGATTTCCTTCCTGGATCCTCACAAACGAGTCTTGAGAGTGACATGGACGCAAGGAATACTATGTCCTTTAAGGAAAAGCTTGTGGGAGACGTCCCTGGAGCCTTTGCACAGGCATTTAAGTTCCATGCCGATAACGAGGAAGAGCCTTTCTCCGATGAAGAGGTGGATGACCCTCCTGAGGGCACAGTTGCCATAAAGTTATCCAAACGGACCAAAATGAACATCCGGGCTAAATGGGCCCACTCCCTCATCGTGAAAGTTTTTGGGCGGAAGGTTGGTTTCCATTTTCTGCATTCCAAGATCATGCAACTCTGGAAGCCAGCGGGCAGACTAGATTGCATTGACCTGGAAAATGATTTCTTTCTTTGTAAGTTTGGGTTGGTGGAGGATTTTGAGAAAGTCTTGAAGGGGGGACCTTGGTTCATTGGAGAGCACTACCTTACTATCCGTGCATGGGAACCATACTTCAAACCCACTGTGGCTGCATGTTCTAAGGTGGCTGTTTGGGCTCGCCTGCCGGGACTCCCAATTGAGCTCTATGAATTGGAGGTGCTTAAGGAGATAGGGAGGGCTATCGGACCTGTGCTTCGAATCGATGCCAACACCGCAGCGGGCACAAGGGGTCGCTACGCTCGGCTTTGCGTACAGGTCGACTTGGAAATGCCACTTCCGAGGAACATTCTTATTGGGCGGTTCAGACAAGCCATCATGTATGAGGGCATTGGCTCACTCTGCTTTTCTTGTGGCAGATTAGGACATCAAAAACCCCATTGCCCTTACACAGTCAGGTCGACGGCAGTGGAGACGGGCTTCGCTGGCGGGAGTGAACTGAGAAAAGAGGAGTTTGAAAAGGAAGGTCTCTCCTTCTCCGAAGGGGAAGAGGCGGGAAGTGGCAGGGAGGATTATGGTCCTTGGATGCTAGTGGAGCGTAAAAAACACGCTTCAAAACCTCGGGCAGCCCGTAACCACTCCCTCAAGACCAGTCCGGAACTTACCTCTACATTTAATGCCAAGGATTTGGGCCGGCTTAGAAGATTCACTGCAGAAGCTAAACCACCTACCAGACCTCCTACAGTATCGCCAGAAGGGAAACGTAAGAATAGGAGATTTGACTACTCAAGTCAAATGGACCCCACAGCCCCACTCATTCCTGAAGCAACGGCTACTGTGGCAGCCTAAGACACCATGTCAAGTGCACTTCACGGGTCCTCGGAATTGAAGAATAAAGACCCCATCAGTAGTCACTCTTCAAAAGTTTCGAACCCACCAAAGCCTGATACTTACACCCTTAACCATTTAGTGAACCACAAGCTCCAAACCGTAGCAGAAGAAGCTTTGAATAACAATGGGAGACAACGCGCAAAGGCAGTGGGCAATAAGCCTCCAAGGAAAAATTTTGCCAATCTCCATGTCCCTCTTGCAGCAAATCCGAGCCTCTCCCACCATGATATGGGGGTGGTTCGATCCAGAGCACATGCAAGCTTGGAGTCACATCTTTCCTCTAACTCCAGAGAGCAAAAAGCTGGGGTTTCTTCCAATGACCGATCCGGCTTGGTTAGCATGGGACAACCCCTGGTGGAGATTCCCATCGGACATTCCTACAAAGGCAGAAGAGAAGATAATGGGGTGGAGAGGACTATCGCCAATTTCACTGGATCGTCTCTTGCCCGAATCAAACCCCGTGAAGGAGGCCCAAATAAGGAGAATAATGGCGGATGGACCAACAGCAACCAGTTTAATGGGGTCTTTGGAAGCCATCAAGGTGATTCAGGTATGTGGGAGGTATCCTCAGATAAAGCTACTGATAAACTCGAGGGAAAAATTGATGGGGTTAATGGAGCATGCAGTATGCATTTGGAAGAATGTGGAGGCACCGATGCCCAAGTTGAGGGAGCTGTGTTGGAACTTGCTGAACCAAGCAAGGAACCGGTTTCAGATCAGTAGGGATCCGGCCATCTTTCATCCAGTATCCATGAATATCATCTGCTGGAATTGTAGAGGGGCGTTAAACCCCCGCTTTCGAAAAACTTTGGATAGCTTGATGAGTAAGTTCCACCCTTCTCTTGTGATTGTGACGGAAACACGCATTGGGGGTCAGAGGGCTAAGGACATCACTGATAGACTCCCATTTGATGGAGCCATTCACACGGATACTATAGGGTATGCTGGAGGCCTCTGGCTTCTCTGGAACTCAGAAGTTGTGGAAGTCACTCTTTTGGAGAAAACAGAGCAGGAAATTCATGTCATCGTTAAGGTACTTTCCTCAAACCTGTCTTGGATTTTATCTTGTATTTATGCTAGTCCTAGATTTGCTGAACGTAAACTTCTCTGGGAAAATTTAGCAAAAGTCTCTGGGTTGCACAATTTAGCCTGGACTGTGCTTGGGGACTTTAACGAGGTTTTGTCTAGTGCTGATAAGTGTGGTGGTAACCCAGTTAATTTGAGAAGAGCTCAGATTTTTAAAGAATGTTTAGATACGTGTAATTTGATTGATCTTGGGTTCCAGGGCCCAAGGTACACTTGGGTAAATAAGCAGGATTTTGGTTACTTCATTCAAGAACGCCTGGACAGAGCTTTTGCGAACCAGGATTGGATAAACTTTTACCCGGAGGCCTCAGTTACTCACCTTACTAGAGTTCATTCAGATCACTGTCCTATCCTTCTTTGTTTGGATAAGCCTATCTCCTTAAGGCTGACCAGACCGTTTAGGTTCCAACCAGTCTGGATGTCGCACCCCCTCTTTGCAAATGTGCTCACTAATAACTGGGCTGGTGATCTCAGCCACAATTCAAATATCCTGAAGTTTACTGAGGCAGTAATAAAATGGAATAAGGAGGTTTTTGGGAATATTTTTCATAGGAAGAGAAGAGTGGAGGCTCGTCTTGCTGGTGTTCAGAAAGCCCTGGGTAATGGGCCTACTGATCACCTCCTAGCTCTGGAGAGAGAGTTGAGGGAGGAGTATTGGGTCATCATGCAGCAGGAAGAGGAATTCTGGTCGGTTAAGTCCAGGTATAATTGGCTAATTCAAGGAGACAGAAATACTAATTTCTTCCACACAGTTGCGCTGGTCCGTAGGAAGAGGAATAGGATCTTTTGTTTCAAGGACAGCTCGGGGACTCTGGTACATAATGAGGAGATTATTGCCTCAATTATTAGGGAGGGTTACATTTCCTTGTTTACTACTAGCAAAGTTAGTGCGCCTAACTCAATGTGGGCTGTAACCAGCTGGGTTTATAAGCTGTCTAGTGAGGAAGGAGAGCTAATTAATTGCCCAGTCACAGGGAAGGAGGTGAAAGAAGGTCTGTGGAGTATGAAGCCCTTCAAGGCTCCTGGCCCTGATGGAATGCATGCAGGCTTCTATCAGAGAAATTGGAATGTGGTGAAAGATGTGGTTATAAGGGAAGTGTGTGAAATCTTTAACACGGGGGTCATGCCGAGCCATCTCAATCAAACCTTGGTTACACTCATTCCCAAGTGTTCAGGTGCTGACTGCCTTAGTCTGTATAGACCAATCAGCCTTTGTAATACTATCTATAAGCTCGTGACAAAAATTTTAGTTCAGAGACTTAGGCCTCTCTTAGATAAGCTGGTTTCCCCTTTACAGACCGCTTTTGTTCCGGGCAGGAAAGGGATTGACAATATGATTATTGTGCAGGAACTTATTCACAATATGAGTACTAAGAAGGGTAAGCATGGATATATGGCAATAAAAATCGATCTTGAGAAGGCCTATGATAGAATTGAGTGGCAGTTTATCCGTGATGTGCTCAAACTCTATGATCTCCCCCAGGATACGGTGAAGCTTATTATGAGCTGCATTTCGGGGTCTTCCATTTCGGTTCTGCTTAATGGAGGAAAAACTGACCCCTTCCTCCCCTCAAGAGGGATCAGACAGGGTGACCCTCTATCCCCTTATTTATTCATCTTGTGCATGGAGGTATTGGGGTTTCTTATTGCTGACCAGTGTGCTTCTAATCTGTGGGACCCTCTCAAATCTTCCCAAAGTGGCCCTTCCTTTTCGCATCTCTTCTTTGCGGACGACCTTGTCCTTTTTGCTAGGGCTGATTTGAAGAATTGTCAGAGCATTCGTGATACTCTTGATACCTTTTGTGATTTATCGGGACAGAAAGTGAATATGGACAAATCGCGAGTTTTCTTTTCGCCATTTGTTGATGAGGAGACCCGTGACTCTTTATGCAACACCCTTGGCTTTAGATCAACACCCAATTTGGGGAAATACCTGGGTTTTCCAATCCATCACAGAAACTCCACTTCTCAGGATTTTGATTTCATTTTGGAAAGAGTCCACAATAAACTTCAGGGATGGAAAGCAAAGATGCTGTCCATGGCTGGTAGGTTAACCCTTACTAAAACAGTTCTCTCGGCCATTCCCTCATACATCATGCAAGGGTGTATCCTTCCGTGTCGTATCCTGGCTAACTTGGATAAGGTGTGTCGGAATTTCTTATGGGGGTCCACGGAGGAGAAGAAAAAGCTCCATATGGTTGGTTGGTCCAAAGTGACAAAGCCAAAAAATCGCGGTGGGTTGGGGTTGCATGCGGCAAAGGAGAGAAACACCACTTTGGCAGCTAAGCTCTGTTGGAGATTGAAGGAAGAGAGTGGGGAGCTCTGGTCAAAAGTTCTGAAGCACAAATACAAAAGAAGGACTATTTCAAGTAAAGCTCCTAAGTCAAGGTCATGGAAGGCAATACTACATGGTGCTGCGGTATGTGAGGCAGGTTCTAAATGGTCTCTTGGAAATAATAGTCAATTGTCTTTTTGGGATGACAAATGGTTGGACTTGGGCACTGTGCGGGACTGCATTGAGGGGCCACTGCAGAAGGAGGAGGCAGGGTTACGGGTCTGTGATATGTACATTAATGGCACATGGGAGTTGCATAAGTTGTCCTTCCTACTTCCGCCTGTGCTCAGCCAAGCCATCAAAGCCACTCCGTTAAGGAATGCCTCCACTAGTGAGGACCGCTTGTCTTGGATTGCTAGCCCGAGAGGGGAGTTTAATTCCAAAGGAGCTTATCTTCTTGCTTGCGGAGCAAATATTGGGGATGAATGCTTCAAGGGTGCCTGGTTATGGAAATTAAAAACTCTCCCAAAAATCCAGTTGTTCCTTTGGAAGTGTTACCATAATAGCCTTCCAGTTAAAACAACACTAGCTGAGAGAGGCATCCCACTTACTCCAACCTGTGATATGTGCCATGACCAGCCGGAAACATCTAGCCATGTTTTAAGGGATTGTAAGACAGCACGGGAATTTTGGGATGAGTCTAATCGGCCAAATGAGGTCCTTCACACCTTTGACTTGGATGTGTTGGATTGGATTAAAGCGAATGCTTGCTGTAAGGTGCTCGCAAAGGGAAGAAGTTATCCCTGGTCACATTTCTTCCTTCTTGGCATTTGGCAGTTGTGGCTTAATAGGAATAAGCTGATGTTTCAGCCCCCCCAAGGCCATCAGAATTTGTTCCAAATTGTTGAGGCACAGGTTTATGAGTTCTGGTTCTGCATTCATGATCATGTAGAGCCCAGGCGTAGAGCTGTTACTGCTGTGGGTTGGGTCAAACCTCCGGAGAGTTGGATTAAGTTGAACACGGACGGCTCGGTGAATGGTAGTTCCGGATTGGTTGGTTGCGGGGGTCTGCTGCGTGACTGCCATGGCAACTGGATCTCCGGGTTTGCTCGCGCAATTGGGCACACTTCGAGTTTAGCTGCTGAGTTGTGGGCAATCCGTGATGGACTTACTCGATGCTGCCATCTTTCTCTCCAGGCGGTGGTAGTTGAGGTTGATGCCTCAGTTGCAGTAACCTTGTTATCTCAAGATGTCCAAACTAATGGGGAATTTTCCTCTCTTATTGATGACTGTAGGAACCTAATGAAGAGCATCCATCAGGTCCAGCTGAAGCACTGCTTTAGAGAGGCTAACCGGTGCGCAGACGCCATTGCAAAGTTTGGTACTACTATGGAGGAGGACTTCACTGTGTTTGAGTCCCCCCCTGCTTTTATTTTCAATCTTTTGCTTTCAGATAAGATGGGCTTGACCCAGGACCGTATGTGTAATATTGTGGAAGAATCCACGTAGTCTCTTTAATATATATTTCCAGTTTACCAAAAAAAAAAAAAAAAAAAAAAAAAGAAATAAGTAAATCCCAAACGGACATATTAATATAAGGGGGTCATTCTACAGTACCCCCTATTTGTTTTGGGGGGTACGGTACCCTCCCTAATCCTAGCCATTAATTTTTCATTGTTTCAATCCAAGCCATTCATTTAATTTTAATGGAAACCTGTTACTGGTAAAGTAGGTCAGTGTATATAAACTAAAAAAAATTCGGATGGTTCCTATCTCAGCCTTTTCTCCCTCTCTTGCGTTCTCTTCTTGTTCCTCTGGTTCTCCGATTCTTTCTTCTTCCTTTCTCAGATTTACTCCCTTATATTCATGGTCACATTATATTCCTATTTTTCTATCATTCTAGGTATGATAGAAAAAGCTACAAAATTTTACAAAAGTTTCTGATCTGCAAATCAGAAGCAGCTTGAAGATAGAGATAGGTTGTTGCAGGTAATTCATCTATACAATACGATTCTGTTGTTTCTTGCCCTACTGAATGAGGAGAAATCATACGACCTGAGATCAAGCAGTGATTTTCATGGCAAAAAAATCGTTCTTCAAGAAAACAAATCCATATCCAGCAGAAGAAATTTCTGACTCTAACCATCCTCAGGTTGGTATTTCTTAGTCTAGATCCTACCTCTAGATTGGCAAAATATGGGTTCTTTAATTCTTTGTAGGTCATGTATCTGTTTGGGGAAAAGAATTTCTTTGGTTTTTTCAATTCAATTAATAATAGAAATTTATGCCATGTAATTGATATTTGACATGTACATGCCATAAGGTTCTTTTCCTCTATTTCTTCTTTTGATTTTCTTGGATTTTATGATGTGAGAAGATAATGTTGAATTGTGATTGAGTTAGTAAATAGGATTCAGGATGGAGGAATTTTTTGCATTTAAAGTTTGGGTTTTTTTTTTTTTTTTTTTTTTTTTTTAAGAGTGCTTATGCATATACATGTTTGTAAAAATGCCAAAAAGGGCTTTTTGTTTATTTATTTAATTTTTTTTCCTCTATGCATAATGTTTCCTTAGTTATTTAATAGGCCATTGTAATGTTTTTGATGTGTTTGGATTCGGTTGGCTTCTTGTCATGGCAATAGCTATGCTTTGCCATGCTTGGCCGAGCTTTGCATTTGAGCCTGAAGATAATGTCTTAATTCTTCTGAAAAATAAAGAAAATCATGTCTAGTAGTCTATGTTAACGATTTACTCGTGTTCTTAGTGTTTTTCAGAGATAGCCTTTATTGGTCCAAAGGTCTACACATGGAAACTATCATGATGACTATTATGATCATCATCATCATAGTTTCCATATGTAAACCTTTGAAAATGATAATAAATAGTCAAAATAAGAACTTATGGAACCTTGGTATTAAAGTAGTAATAATTCTAGAGAATTACAACATCTTTCTTCCATTAAAAAAAAAAAAAATAGAAACAATCTGTCCTAACTCCTAACAAACATAGTAATTCAGCAAAAAAAAGAAGAAAAAATTATGTTTTAATTCATAAAAGCAAAGAACTTATATAAAATACAATTGGTATCATGAATACTGTTGATATCAAAGACTAAAGTTCAACTTATATAAAATACAATTCTTCAAATGGCTTAAGAAATTTGTTGGTTTCTGAAGGGTGCACTAGTTGGTTCACACAAGGGGAGTTGCCGTTTATACAATACATCTAGTACTCGTTTAGAAAGCTCTCTGTGTGTGCATGGTTGGTTTAGTCAAGTTTTTTGTGCATTAACTGTTAATAACTTCTTTATCTGTTCATACTTTCAAAGAATAAGTTGCAACAAAAAAGCCAAATCAATCTGCAGAACAAGAAGAAGAAATCTCATCCCAAGAAAATCTCTGGTTCCAGGTAATCTGGTGGCTCTACCATCTTGTACTTTTTATGAGATTATTATAAATTCAAATACAATTAACTTGCTGATTTCTTTCTATTTTACTCTCTCCTTGCTCAGCTGATTTTCACTTGTAAAGATGGTTTGTATGCCTACTTTGAGAGACAAGTTTGGTTGATACTTTTCAGTTGCTGATCAGTTTATCTAAACAGTTTGCTCCAAGTAGTTCATCAAAAGTTCTCATCACATCTGCAGATTCATGAATTCGGGTTGTTGACGGTATTGATCTGGCTCACAAGTTTAAAGGTATAAATAAGATATATCAAATTTTGTCTTCATTTGTTGTTGTTACTTTTCATTTTTTATTATTTATTAACATGAAAATGCTTGATACATGAAATTTTTGTCTTAAACCTGGTTGACATGATTAATATCATTGTACCTCCAAAAGTTGATACCTTTCTTCATTTCCCGGAGTTCTCAATGGTACTTTCATTATGCAAAGTGTTAAAAATTGCTTTCAACTTAATGGCCCTGGTACTCCATGGCTAACCCTTAGATTTAGGCTGTTATAGTTCTGACTTGCAACTATTAAAATATTGTAAATATATGATCTTTAGGAAGGACAATGGTTAAGTCACTAATTTGGAGAGCAAGAACCTATTGTTAAGCCACTGTGGATCACAAATTTTTTTTATAAACCATTATAGTAGCCTTTTAGTTACAATACGCTAAACCTGTGACCTTTGGAAATATGGTGTAGCGCGAATTTGCTTGACTCGGTGCTCTTTAGAGGCGTGTAGAACTTACCTATAAAAGAAACTACATAATAAATTAATTGAACTTTTCAATAAAATTACTTATCAAAAAAATAAATAAACAAATTAGCTGGAAAAAAAACTTGCTATCAAAAGGCATGAATCTTTGAGTTGGATCTTATCAAAAATTTATCAATATTTTGTCATAAATTTTAAGGATATTAATTTATTTTTAACTCTTGTGTTCCTTCTGTGTTTATCACTTTAGTCATAATGTCTTTATTATATGCTTTATTTGATAAATTCCCCTTTGATGTGCAGAAACCTACCAGAATTCTCTATGCAATGAGGTGTTCTCTTATGAACATCTCATTTTTCTAAGTGTTGATAATTATACCATGTAAATGTAGATACTTTAGTCACCACTTGAGCTGCAAAAGGGACAATAAGAAATTCCTACAAGTTAGAAGTTGCCATGTTCAAAATTTAGGAATGAATAATCCAGACATGTAGACCAATTGCAAGATGCATTTGATTCTCTTTTTCAATTATTGCTATGATGGTATTCAAATATAGATGTGAAGAAACACATTGTAGTGGATTTCTTTGTAAATGAACTTTTTCCTTCTTATGATGAGCAAGTAGCAGAGTAAGTAGAAGTCAAGATACTTATAATGGATTTCTTTGTAGTTTTTCAGCTTCCTTTAGATACTTTACAACAAGAGACCTGTTTGTAGTGCATGAAATTGGGTTGTATATCATTTTACATTATCGTTATTATGAGGTAAAAAACACTATATTTAGCTCCAAGTGCAAGTAGGTGGTATGTTTTCTTTGGACCATCTATGGCATATACAAATAGAACTAATGAATTATTTATTTTTTCGTATATGAACTTGTGGAAAAATGGTTTCATATAGCATTCAGATCAAGAGAGCAAAAATATTATAACACCCAAAAAATTGTTTCATTGCTTCTTTTTTTTCTCCTTAGAAAAATACAAAAGCATGTGCTTATAAAAACAAAGTTATTGACAATTGGAGGACATTGAGATCTTGTGTGGGAGGAATAGAGCTCCTAGGGTTGGTGCAAAATATATGGACGATGTAGTTGAAGCTATGATTGAGGAAGGAGAAAAGTGATGAATTCTCCTTTTGCACAACAACACGTCAACATTTGGTATCATTAAGTTATGCAATTGAACCTTGCCAAAGAAAAAAGAGTAGAAAATATCCACTTTGAAACAATTTTTTAGTTTGAGATTTTGAATATTGTTAAAAAATAAAAAACCCATGTATTTTGGGTACTCTCTCTCTCTCTCTCTCTAAAATATTTTAGTTGGCAAGAGTTGGCAAGACATTTTTTTAGTTGGCTATGATGGAAGATATTTAATCATTATCTTGTCAATTGGTCTATCAATGGCTTCTTTGTTTTGAATTTTGTGTAATAAAACATATATTTTGGATATTTTATCATCTTTATTGAAATAGAACTTTTTAGCTGTTAAGAACTTTGAAACAATTTTTTAGTTTGAGATTTTAAATGTTGAGAAAAAACTCATGCATTTGGGTTCTCTCTTTATGTTGATATAGAACATTTTAGTTGCCAATAGTTGGCAAAAAAAATTTTAGTTGGCTATGATAACAGATTTTTAGTCATCATCTTGTCAATTGGATTGTCAATGGCTTTTTTATTAGCTCATGTATTTATTAAAAAATGTTACTAAAATTAAAATGTAGAAGGTTTAAGAAAAAATAATAATTGGAAAAAATATTTTATTGATTTTTAAATTCAAATCCAAATCCAAATTTAAGTATCCAAACAATAGAATTTCAAATCCGTCATTGTATAAAAAGACCCAAACAAGGAATTTAAAAATCAATGGATTTCAAATCAAGGCTTTTTAAATCCATTAATTTTAAAATCAACGAGTTTCAAATCAAGCATATCGAGTGGTTGTATAAATTTTTTATTGTCATTTTGGTCTTGCAAATCACTGGCAACTCTACTTGTATGTGAGGGTGGTCCTCTCACTTGTAAAAAAAAAAAAAAATTATATATGCAAAAAAAAAAAATTATATAAAAATCATTTTAAATTAATATGTTCTGGGACCACCCTAACTTGAAAATATTGCATATATATATATATATATATATATATATTTCAAAAAAATATATATTATTTACTAAATTAACCTATTTTGACCACCTTAAGAAAAATGTTAAATACTTTTACTTGAGACTCATAAGAATTTGAGTTCAACAAAATATAAGAGTAATGCTACATCCACAACATTTTCAAAATAAATTTTATATGGTAAGCTATTACTAATTCTAATTTGGGTTCAATATTAACATGTTTTATCCACCAATAACAGGCTAACAACTTGTTGCACAAGATTTGTTATGAAATTATTGTAGTCACTTTATTATTCTCATATCAGCATTTTCAATTTGTACTTTATCTTTTATTAGTCTTTTTTTTCTTATTCTCTTTGTTAATACAAAAAATTGTAATATTTTTTTTAGGTTTAAAGGGTATTTCAGTCATTTTTTAGGTATTAGGGTCATTTCGGTCATTTTTTAGGTTTTAATGATACCCCAATAATTTTTTAGAGTTTTGGGGTTATTTTGGTAATTTTTAAGTGTTCAAATGCGTTTTGGTAATTTTAGTATATTTAAGGGTATTTCTGAAATTTTAGAGAGTTTAGGGGTATTTTTGTTATGTATATTTGTCAATTAATTATTAGATAATTCGATGGCATTGGGTTGGGTTGGCTACGCCCATATGTAATATTAATACGGCTTAATATGACGATGGAACCATCAAATATGAGTATAAAAAAAATAAAAAAAAAGAACCATTGATTGTAACAAAAATAGGGTCATGTGTGATGTTAGTACTACCCAATGCGACAATAAAACCATCAAATGTGAGAAAAAAATATGGAAACCACTGAATGTGATTAAAGTACAGTCACATATGATGTTGGTACTGCACAATTTAAAAATGATATTATCAAATGTGAGAAAAAAATATGAGTACAACCGAATGTGGCAAAAGTATGGTTAAATGTGATATTAGTACTACCCAATGTGACAATGGAACCATCAAATGTGAGAAAAAAAATAAGAGAACCACCAAATGTGATAAAAATACAGTCACATGTGATGTTAGTAATGCCCAATGTGACCATAGAACTGTCAAATGTGAAGAAAAAAATCAAGTACCACCGAATGTGAGAAATGTATGATCAAATGTAATGTTGGTACTGCCCAATGTAACAATGAAACCATCAAATGTGAGGAAAAAAAATAAAGGAATCACTGAATGTGATAAAAGTACAGTCCCATGCAATGTTGGAACTGTACAATGTGAGAATAGAATCGTCAAATGTGAGAAAAAAGTAAAGAAACTACCAAATGTGAGAAAAGAACTATAACAAGAGATGTTGAAACTGCACAATGTGAGGATGAAACTGTTAAATGTGAGAAGAAAGTAAGGGAACCACCAAATGTGAGAACAGAACTGTCACATATGATGTTAGAACTACACAATGTGAGGATGGAATCGTTAAATGTGAGAAAAAAACGTAAGAGAACTACTACATGTGATAAAAGAACTGTCACATGTGATATTGAAATTGCATAATGTGAGGATGAAACCGTCCAAAGTAAGGGGACCGCCCAATGTGACAAAAAAACTGTCACATGTGACAAAAATAGAGCAGATGCGATGCT
This sequence comes from Quercus cerris, assembly GCA_963669245.1. Classification (NCBI taxonomy): domain Eukaryota; kingdom Viridiplantae; phylum Streptophyta; class Magnoliopsida; order Fagales; family Fagaceae; genus Quercus; species Quercus cerris. The sequence goes on along the minus strand of OY770007.1, from coordinate 48,475,683 downwards.
GGTACTGCTTAATATGACAATGGAACCATCAAATTTAAGAAAAAAAAAAAAGAACCATTATATGTGACAAAAGAACTGTCAAATATAATGTTGGAACTGCACAATGTGAGAATGGAACCACCAAATGTGAGAAAAAAGCAAAGGAACCACCAAATGTGAGAAAAGAACTGTCACATGTGATGTTGGAATTGCACAATATAAGGATGAAACCGTTGAATGTGAGAAAAAAGTAAGAGAACCACCAAATGTGAGAAAAGAACTGTCAAATGTGATGCTGGAACTAAACAATATGAGGATCGAATCGTCGAATGTGAGAAAAAAAGTAAGGGAACCACCAAACTGTCATATGTAATGTTGGAACTACACAATGTGAGGATGGAACTATCAAATATGAGAAAAAAGTAAGGGAACTACCAAATATGAGAAAAGAACAGTCACATATGATGTTGGAACTGCAAAATGTAAAGATGGAACCGTCATGTATGAGAAAACAGTAAAGGAACCACCCAATGTGAGAAAAGAATTGTCACATGTGATGTTGGAACTGCACAATCTGAGAATGGAACCGTCAAATATGAAAAAAAAGTAAGGGAACCACCAAATGTGACAATAGAACTGTCACATGTGATGTTGGAACTTCACAATGTGAAGATGGAACCGTCAAATGTGAGAAAAAAAGTAAGGGGACCACCAAATGTGAGAAAAGAACTGTCACATGTGATGTTGGAATTGCACAATGTGAGGATGAAACTGTGAAGTGTGAGAAAAAAGTAAAGGAACCACCAAATGTGAAAAAAGAACTGTCACATGTGATGTTGAAACTGCACAATGTGAGGATGTGCCGACTCACATTTTTTATAAACAAGTTATTAATATTAAATCTTAGTTATATTCTGTATGTGCCGACTCACATTTTTTATCACTTTCTTTTTCATGTACAAAAATAATATATTATTAGAATTTTATATATAAGTGTAAGTCCTTTTTTTTTACATTGATTTAAGTTGGGTCTTACCTTTTTTTTTCATTGATTTAAGTTGGGTCTTACACATTATGCTTACGCAATATGATTTTGGATTAATGTCAGTGTTACACGTCATAAAATATAAAAATATTATTTTGGACACACTATAATCACATTAAAAGTATAGACACTCTATAACCAAAGTTATAAGAGATTTTCCCCTAAAAAAAGTTATAAGAGGTTTAAAAATGCTTTTTTTAAAATTAAAATTCGATTATAAAAATTTCTATATATCTAAAAAAGTTATTTATTTTAAAATATTTTGATCATTTATCATAATTGTTTGTATTAATAATAAAAATTGGGTATTGTGCTTGTGCTATGCAACTTGACTAAAGTATTATCCATTGTAAAACGTGCTTTTTCAATGTATTGCACTATAAATATTAAAACTATTAAGTTAGTTTGTTATATTTCATTCGGCCAATGCAGATGTGGATGTGGATGACTGGTTTGTATCTGATTGATCAAGACTTGCACTAGTGAAAAAGAGATTTGATGAGTACAATCTTTCATAGGGAAGATGTGGATGCTATCTGTAGAATTCCTCTAAGCCGAAGACAGGTTGGTGATTCCATATTTTGGGTGCACACTAGGAATGGTGGTTATTCTGTCAAGTTCGGGTATCATGTGGCACGTGAGGTTCTTAAGCATAAAGGGTGGGCTGAATGCTCTAATGGAGGTAATATGCAGCAGGTATGGCAAGCCTTGTGGAAGATGAGAGTGCCAAATAAGATAAAGATTTTTGGGCGGAGAGTGTTTCATGGGATATTGGCTACACGGGTTAATTTAGTGAAAAAGAAAATTATCCGTGAAAGTGTTTGTCCAATCTGTACTCGGCTTCCAGAGAATGAACTTCATGTGTTTTGGGAATGCCCTGTTGCCCAGAATGTGTGGGCTGGGAGTTGGATCAGAATTCAGAAGTGCAACCTCAGCAACCACGACATGGTTCAGTTATTTCAGTACTCGCTTGACAGATTGGACACTGACGAAGTGGAGCTGTTTTTGATACAAGCTTGGGTCATTTGGAATCAGAGAAACTCTGTTTTGCATGGAGGTAAGCTCAAGGACCCTGGATGGTTAAACAAACGTGCTGCAGAATTTTTAGAAGAGTTTCAGCAAGTTCAACAGCACCTAGTGGTTCCGATAATGCAAGCCGTTGGAAGTGTTTGGCGCCCACTTGATCAGTCATGGTTCAAATTGAACTTCGATGCGGCAATATTTAAGGAACAGAACAGCTCTAGTTAATCTCGGTGCTGTGAGACGGAATAACCAAGGCGAGGTAATGGCTGCAATGGCTACTAGAGGACCACCGGTTTCATGCAGTGAGGAAGCTGAGACACTGGCGTGTAGGAAGGCTTTGGAATTTGCTGTTGATGCGGGCTTCTCGGAGCTGATAGTGGAAGGAGATAATATCAACGTTATGAGAGCTGTGTCTTCATCAACCATGAATTTCTCTATGCTTGGAAATGTAATAGCTGATATTCATTGTATTCTCTATGGGTTAAGGGGGGTATCTATTAGTTGTGTTAAAAGGGATGGGAACTAGGTAGCTCATGTATTAGCTAAGTTTGCTAAAGGGTTAGATGAAGACATGTATTGGATGGAGGAGGTGCTCAAGTTGCTATGGAATCTGTGTATCAGGACTCAATTATTATGAATAGATAAATGATAATTCCCTTTTCCAAAAAAAAAAAAAAAACTCTACTTAAATTTTTCAAGAAATTTAAAATACAATTCCAATTAAAATTCAATTACTAAAACTATCAAGAATTTAAAAGATGTTTCACTATTTACTATAAATTATAAGGGATAATTACAGTAAACCCACCTGAGGTTTGGCCCGTTTTCACTTTGCCTACCCGTGGTTCAAAACTTATCACTTTGCTCACCTGAACTTCAATCCGTTACTCCCCCGTTGCCCACCTCACCCCCAGACGTTAGACAAACACGTTTTAATTCCAAATTAGAACATATCACGAATCAAACAACACAAACTCACTCTCTTCTCACTCTCTTTCCCTCGCGAGCCCTAGGAACGCGAAAATCCCTGTAACTGAGCTGGGGTTTTGATTTTCCTGATCGTGGCTTCGTGGGTGAGGTTCTGACTTTGGGTTGTCTTGAGGCATTGAATATTCGAAGATAGATCATCACCAGGTATGACATTTCTGCTTTATGGTTCTGAGCTGGGGTTTCAAGTTGTTGATGGTAGCTTTGATTCATAGGAAGTTGGTAATAGATGTCTTCTTTGAGTGGAAATTACTCAGGTTCAAGTGGGCATATGTGTACATATGAGACTTGTGTGTTGAGAACAAGTCTGACAGTGGATAATTTTGGGAGAAGGTTTCTGGGTTGTAGCCGATATAAGGTAAGTATACTTTTTACTTAATCTAGTTGATTCACGTGAGATTAGAATGTCATGTGTTCAACTCAATTTATGAACAGGTTGGTCCCAAGTGCCCTTTCTTTAGATGGATTGATAATCCCACTTGTATGCGTGGGAATGAAGCTGCCCATTTGGTGCAACAAAAGCTGCAACTTGCATATGAAAGGGAAAGAGAAGCTACCCAGGCTGCAGCAGAAGCTATCCAGGCAGCAGCAGAAGCTACCCAAATGGCAAAAATTGCTCAAGACAGGGCAGCAAAAGCCACTGAAAGGGAGAGAAAGTTTCGAGCTTCCTCTGTTCAAGCCAAGGAGATAGCAGTGAGAGCTTTAGAGCAAGAGAGAAAGTGCAGAATTGCACTAATTCTGTCATGGTGTTTTTTTATTTTGGTTATGTTGTTTTCATGTTTTGGCTCAAGTGAGAATGTTGGAATGATGAGATTGAGTCTGCCTGATGGTTTGTAATATAAGCTGGTCCTCAATGGCTTTTGTAATAGAACTATGAAAGAATTTTTTGAGAATGAGAACTATGTAAGGTGGTAGATGCTGTTGGCTTGAAGCCACTTAATAATATAAGCCTTTTTAAAAGAAAGTGTTATTTCTGTTAGATGTTGTTGGTATTTTTGTTTAAAGTGAATTGGCTACTTGTGAGCTGTGAGCTGTGAGCTGTTGGTGTTGGTGTTTTGTTGTATGTTGTGAGCTGTGTGAAGACAATTGTGTTGAAAGTGAATTTAAAGTGCATGACAACTTGTCAACTTGCAAGAAAAGACAACAAATGCACACATACACCTGCTATTCAACAAACTGCAATAATGAGAATAATAATTCAGATGACCTGTCATTAAGTTGGAAATTGTATTCATATCTTAAGGTGGTATTGAATAGTCTTTCATCAACCACCAGTAATATAAGGCATTTGGCACAACAACCAAAACAGTTGCAGCTGCCCAATGTTTACAAAACTTACAAAAATACAAAAGTGTTTGAACAGCTATACAAAAAAGTGCCCTGCCATTGTCTACAAACTACATAAAATCCTAACACTACATAACCCTAATACACTATACATAGCAACAAAAGTGGCTTGACTTAGTCTTCATTTACTGCCCCTGCCCCTGCCCCTGCCTCTCCCACCACAGCTGGCCTTTCCACCTCTTGTGCTACATTTCTGAGCCCTAGCTGCATCACCCCTTCCTCTCAAAGCAGCACCTCCTCTGGTAGCAGGTGGTCTTGTAGGCTGGCTGGCTGCAGGGGTGTGTGGTGCTGGCTGTGATGATGGTGCTCTGCTGTCCCATGTTTCTGCAGGGGTGTGTGATGCTGGCTGGCTTGAAGAGAACCAAGGAGCTCCTCTAACTGTGTACCTAAAGTCTGAAGAGTACCACTGACTTGGGTTCTGTGACCATGGAGCTGGTGGCCCTAACCATGGAGCTTGTGGCTGTGGAGCTGGAGCTTGTGGCTGTGACCCTGCTGCCTAGTTTGATGAGGATGAGGCCATAGTGTAAGGCTGATGTGTTGGTGGGGGCTGAGCTGAGGATTGGGTCTGTGATGAAGATGGGGCCTATGAGCATGTTTTTACAGTGTTAGTTATTGGCATTTTGCATTTGAATAAAAAAAATTTGTAAAAACTTACAGATTTCCCTTTCTGCAATCTCTGCCTCCTCTCCCATGGTGTCTCACCAGTGACATTGGCCTTGCATCCCCTTGCATTGTGCCCTTCCTGATGACACCTTCCACACCTCAGTGGTCTGTTTGCTCTAGACACCTTATAAGGGTTCGGCTCATCAGCATCTCTCTTCCTCTTCATGGGTGGCCTGCCTGGTGGCTTAAAGACAACAGTGCAACAGGCTTGGGTTGGCCACTTGACATCCACTCAGACTGGCCAGGCATGGGAGGTATGGGTGTCTTGTATGTCTCCACATAAGCATCCTTGTAGTAGCATGGATGGGTGTAGTCTTCTGGTTTCTCACGATTCACACAAATGGCTGCAACTCCATGCTTGCAGGGGATTCCTGTCAAATCCCATAATCTACAACTGCATGTCCTATTTACCAAGTCCACCACATGCCTTTCCCTCTCATTGCCAACCTCATACACATACCTCCCAGAAGGCATTGCACAGAAACCCTTAGACTCTAATTTTAACTGCTCCAACCTTTTTTGTATGCTTGGACACAACTTGCCACCATACTTTTCTATGCCAGTCTTCTTTATATACAGTCTGCTCATAAGCCTAACTCTGATCCACTCCAGCATTGATAAGATGGGCTTGTCTCTAGCCTTCACAATCATAGAGTTAAAACTCTCACTCAGATTGTTTACCATACAATCTGTCAAAGCTCTTGAAGAAAAGTGGGATCTGGTCCACTGTGCAGGCTCTATATCAGCCAGGTACTTCCAAGCTTCTTCATCCAAACTCTTAAGATGGTCCATCCCCCTCTCAAATTCCCTGGTTGATGTTGTGCCAGCACACCTCCACAGTACACTCTTCAACTCCATGCCCTTGTGGTTAACCTTGAAGTTGTTGTATATGTGCTTCACACAATACCTGTGCTCCACAGTTGGGAACAGAGTCTCCATTGCAGGTAAAAGGCCCTGCAATCAAGTAAGCAAGTAAGCAAGTAAGCATGTAAAAAGCTAAGCATGTAATGAAGGCATGAATATGAGCTAGATGATAATACCTTCTGCCTGTCACTGATGAATACCAGATTGAGCTCCTCTGGCCTGCCAATGTCATCTGCAAACTGCTCCAAAAACCAGATCCAGCTATCCTTTGTCTCTTGCTCAACCATAGCCATTGCCACTGGGAATATATTGTCATTTCCATCCTTGGCAGTGGTAGACAATAATTGCCCACCAAACCTACCCTTCAAGTGGCATCCATCCAGCCCAACAAAGGTTCTACAACCACCTAGAAAGCCAACCTTCTGAGCATTGTACCTAATGTACATCCTTTTAAAATTGGGCTCTGCATTCTCATTTTCCATCTCTGTTTGCAGAATCACCCTACTTCCTACATCTGTCCTTAATATCATTTCTGCATAATCCCTAAGTAAGCCATACTGAGCCTCTTTATTCCCAGTAATCAGCCCCCTAGCTGCCGCCCTTGCTCTATACACCTGACTAAGACTTAAATCAACTGAAACCTTCTGCATCACATGGTGCTTAACACCTGAGACCTCCCAATTAGGATTCTTACAAAAATCCCCCAAATACCTCTTTGCCACATAGGCTGATGTAACTTACCCATTTTTAAATTTTAGGGGGCAGGTACACTCAGGATAAAATGTCTTGATCTCAAATGTGCATTCTCCAGTTACCATTGAGGCATAACACCTCCATCCACAACTGTTCTTGCAATGTACAGAAATCTTCTTCTTCTCATTCAACTTCCACTTGACATCAATGTGATGCTGAATTACATACTCCCTCAAAGCCTTCCTAAACACCTGGGAGTTTGGGAACCTCATCCTTTTGCCAACCTAACATTTTCCATATCAGTCCTCTCATTGAACTCCAAATTGCCACCCTGCTCATCATCAGAACTATCCACACTTGCAATATCATCCTCTAAAGCTGGTTCAACCCACTCTTCATCTAAATCTATGTTTGGAGGAGGAACATTGCTTGGGCCAGGTGCATCTGTGTTTGGCTGAGGTGTATCAGTGTTTGGATGATGAGGTGTATCAGTGTTAGGTGTATCAGTGTTTGGATGATGAGGTGTATCAGTGTTTGGATGATGAGGTGTATCAGTGTTTGGATGAGGTGGAGAAGACTCACCAAAAATGTCATCAGCAAAGTCTTCTCCTTCCAGACCTTCATTCAACCAATCCAACTCCTCCTCCAGATCATCACCCCCTGTAGCAGCCCCTGCACCAGCCCCTGCACCCTCTGCACCAGCCCCTGCACCCTCTGCACCAGCTCCTACACCAACCCCTGCACCATCAGGAACTTCAACTGCAAGTGGAGCATTACCACTCTCCACATACAGTATGATGGTGTCTCTTGGCCCTCCCTCATTAGGCTTGTACAGGGGTACCACATCTTGATCATCTTCTATGAGCCTCAAGTCTTGCTCCAAGTTGCCCCCAGGACCTAAATAATGAACCCTACACGGTTCATCAATCCCCAATTCCTCACATATACCTTTTAGTTCAAAATAACTAAGCAAATCAGGATCCCTATACACTATTTCAACTTTCCCACCAAAGTATTCTAAACTAGGGTTCCACAGAAAAGCACCCCCATAATGTACCTCCAATTTCACTTCCTCATTCATCTGCAATAACAAATTACCATTTGACACGTATACAATTAACAATTAAAGAATTGTAAACAACAAAAGAGTAATAGAAACACCAAAGTATTCTGTTTTGCTTTTGGGATGCAACACACACAGAGGGACCACATAACACACACAGAGGGAGCACATTTTCTGCTTTGTTTTTTATTCTGTTTTAATAAATAGCACATGCAAACACTAAAATTTAAAGCTAATAGAAACTTGGGGCCACTGTGAGACACAATGACCACGACAGACAAAATGCCCACAAATAAACACAAATCCAAAGAACAGGTGGTCACATTTTTCGTAAGCATCAACAAACACAACCAATATTCTCATTCCATTACATGTAACATTGACCATTGATTGATTACTAAAAACACAATAAACAACCACGAGCCCAAAGTAAAAACCCAAACAGTGACTGATTTCTTACCAGGATTTTAGTCCCTCGAACAACCTGTTGCTCGTCTGGGTTTACACTTGCAACAGAATGTCAATATCAGATGCAGAAATGGATTTTCGCGTTCCTAGGGCTCGCGAGGGAAAGAGAGTGAGAAGAGAGTGAGTTTGTGTTGTTTGATCCGTGATATGTTCTAATTTGGAATTAAAACGTGTTTGTCTAACGTCTGGGGGTGAGGTGGGCAACGGGGGAGTAACGGATTGAAGTTCAGGTGAGCAAAGTGATAAGTTTTGAACCACGGGTAGGCAAAGTGAAAACGGGCCAAACCTCAGGTGGGTTTACTGTAATTATCCCAAATTATAATCTACACTAATTATTGGTTTTGATAAAAGCAAAATTTACACAATTTATTATTTAAATAATTTAGGTAAATTATATTTTAAACCCAATAATTCTATTATCTATTTAATGTTTTAATTTTAAATATTTTATTAAAATATTTTCTTTAATTTTTATATAAGTTTGGATTAACCAGTACTTTGCATACAAATACTATAATAATTAAAATGAAGTCATTTCCCTTGTCTTTTTTTAACTGCATTGAGTTTCTAAGAATTCTAACAAATTTAAAATATGACTCACATGTCAAGAGCATTTTAACTCAATTAGTTAATATTTTGGTGTTTTCAACACATCTAGGATTCAAATTTTCCCTCCCTGTTGTAACTATCGAATTATTCCCCCAAGAAAAAATTCATGTTACAAATTCACATTACGTTCAAATTCTCAACCAAAAAAAAAAATTACATATTAATTTAAATAAATTAACATCATTCCTAAAAAATTAAATTAGGATTTCTATTTCAAAATAGATACACACAATTATTGACTATCGAAATAATTTCTTAAAAAAATCCTCTTAATTTTTCTAATTCTTGCATGTTTTTTCCATAAGCATGTCAAAATTCATTCTTTGAAATGCTTATTTTCAATTATAATGCTATCGAAGAGATCAACAATTTATAAACATAAAATCTTACTTTTTTTTCAATATATATATATATATATATATTCATAATTCAATTGATAAAAATCGTTTTCATTAGATCAAAATGGCAATATAGTACCACTACATGTGTTACCTAATGCAGAATTAATAATGTTCGGTTAATGTTGGGTGTTACAACCTAATATATATGTTGTTTAACATTTAAGATTTTTGTAACTCAATTGGCATCTCTTTATTTATTTACATATTTTCCTAATTTGATAGTTACAATAGGGATGGAGGGTTTGAACCCTAGTGTAATTAGGTGCCAAGGTGCCAACTTGTTAAGTTATAAGGCTCTTGGAAGCACCTCTTTATATATATATATATATATATATATATATATTTTTTTTTTTTAAATGCATCTGTAGTTCAAATCTCTCTTCTCCTTAGTGTAACTATCGCTTTATTAATTGGGGGGGGGGGGGGGGGGAGATATGGGATTTGTAAATTTAGATATGAAGAATAAAAGATATGATATTCCTAGTTTCAACCAATTATTTGATGATTCAAAGTTGAAACAATTTTACCAAAAAAAAAAAAAAAAATCAAACACACCTCCTCCCTCCCCTTCCCTCTCAAATGGCTTCTTGTAATTCCTAGAGCATTGCACCATCTCTTCTCTTCTCCTCTATTTTGGCCTAGATTGGATTTACATATAGAAGAGATGGGTTTGGTCCTTATGGGCCCCTCTTTTCATAGGTTTTTGTTTATTTCTCTGTTTGTTGGGACATGTGGTGGCTCTATTTCTTCATGAAGTTTATTATTTGTGTTTTACTAGGGACACTAGCTTATGTTCTAGCTCTATTACTTCTGTGTAGGAGTGGAATTGTCAGTGACAACATGTGTTGGTGAGTGTACAGTACACTAGCCAAGGCAAACATGAGTGCTAACCTAGCTGAATCCATACCTTACATGTGGACAAGCTGAGGAAAGAAAATGGGACGTTGGCAAAGAGAGGGTATCCATGGATCATGCCAATGGCGTGATTACCCTTGGGGAGAGTGAAGTACTTGCCTGGCATGGACACCTAGTACCAATGTAAAAGGGAGATAGCGACTTCCTATGGTCAACGGCTGTAGAACACTCCTTATTGACTAAAGCTATGTTAGACCATTGTTGAGAACGTGTGTATCACTTCTGACCTCCTTGATATCCCTTTCCTTGTCTATTACTTGTCCTTCACAGTGTCACAAAGCCACCCTTCATCCCATTACACTGACATCAGTGAATTTTCTCTCTCTTCCAACCATGGTATAGTACAGTTGTTGTATTTGGGTTTGAACAGAGGAATGAGAGCTTGACACTTGTTTTTATGTACCTAACAATATTCCTCGTACAATAAGAGGAACATGTTGCTGAGCAATTAGGGCAAGAGACGGAAACAACCACAACCACAACAACCACTGCCACTATCACCACCCCCTAAAACTACAACTCCCAATTACCAAATCACAACCAAATCACAAACCCATAACCGCATCACCACCATCATCTGGGTAAAGAAAAACAAAAACGAAAATCAATCGAACCACAAAGCCCCACTGAAGCACATATCAAACCACCATAAATATGATCAGACCACTGTAAATCCGATCGAAACCCAACCCAATTGCTACCAGCCAACCTAAGAGAAGAGAGTGGAACAAGATAAAGTGAGAAAGTTGATTTCAGTTGAGAGGGAGAAGGGGAGAGGCTGGGCATAAAGGCGTGGGTAATAGAAAATTAGAAACAGGGGAGAAGCAAAAAGAGAGAAAAGAAAAACAGCCACAACAACCATTGCCATTGTCACCACCACCCAGAACCACAACCCCCAACCACCAAAATCACAACCAAATCACAAACCCAAACCCACATCCGCATCACCACCATCAACTAGGAAAAGAAAAACAAAAATGAAAATTAATCAGACCCACGAAGCCCCATCGAAGCACATATCAAACCACCATAAATTCGATCAAACCATCGAAGCACACATCGAACCACCGTAAATCCAATCAGAACCCAACCCAACTGCCACAAGCAAACCCAAGAAAGGAGAGAGTGACAAGATAGAGTGAGAAAATTGATTTCAGTGGAGAGGGAGAAGAGGAGAGGCTGGGCATGAAGGCGTGGGTGATAGAAAATTAGAAATAGAGGAGAAGCAAAAAGAGAGAAAAGAGAGGAGAGAGAAGTAGCACGCGAACCAAATAAGCAACATTATTTGAGTTTAACTTCCAACTACAGTCAGTTGCTAAAGATGGCAATTTACTGTAGCTAAGAGTTAAAATCTTTTTAAGTATAATATCTTCGATGTTGTGGGTATTTTTAGCACCACTACTATGAATGCTCTTAACAACCCAAATCTTGAGAAAAAGGAATTGTACAGTGACATACCTGATCCAATAATTTCTTTACCATTGCTTCGGCTTCCGTTTCCCACAGGTTTTTGAATATTCAAATGAATATCATTAATGAGACCACCCAATTGAATATGAATACCTAGAAAAAAAAAATATACACACATGCACAATTATATAATTCAAGCTTCATTAACTATTGCAATTTGGCTTTATCTAAGAGTAATGTTTATTACATACAAACTATTTTACACAATTTTATACACCCCCAAAATTAACTACAATCATGACTTGAGTTTGTGTACAACAAATTTAACCCTTATCTTAGATTAGCAGCAATATTCAAAAGGCAACACATACAAAATCAAGAAACTTTTTACAGATTGGATTAACGGGAAATGATTTCTTTGAACAATTGATTGACACACTTTAAATATTGGAAATTTGGAAACAAAAGTAATACTGTAAAAAAATATTAAAATCTTTAAGTAAGGGACTTACATTATAGTTGTGGAACTAGTAGGAGCGTCCCATTAACATTTGTGGGGTGTTACCCATTTTTTGTTTAATTTTTATCAGTTTTTGTATAATTTAATAGTTTGAAAGGAAGTTTAAATCCTAATTGGCTCTTTTGGAAATATAAGAAGGTATGAGTCAAAACTATAAAACTTTTGGCCAAGACATTACCCATTTTAACATGTACTATTGGAATTGTTTTTGGTTCAGAACTAATTCAATAAATTTATAGACAAGACAGACATCTCTTAAAATCAATTAAAATTAATACAATCCAATGACGTTACCCATTTACATATATGGGCAAATATAGACAAACTATTTTTTGTTTCAAATTTTTTGCAAATAATCTAACTTTCATCTTTTTTTGAAATAAAGAAGTTTTTAGTGTCTGTTTTATAAGAACAACTTGTCTAGCTTTTTGTTAAAAGATTTTTGGTGAAAGTTTTGTAGCTAAAAGCTAAAACCTAAAAAAAACAAAAGCTGATGTTGAAAGATTTTTACTAAAAGTATTGTAATTAAAAGCTAAAAACTTTATAAAAATAAAAAAATAAATAAAACTAAAGCCCAAGCGGTTCCTAGTCTAGTTTATCAAAAAAAATTAATTAATTAATTTTTTGTTGAAAATACTATTGCAAAAGTGTAAAGTGGAACACTCGACTCGCAATAAGCAAAAAAACACTAGGTATTTTGAGAAAAAAATCATAAAATGCGACCCATAAATAGTTAATTGTTGTTAACTTTTTGACCAAAACTTTGCAGTAGAATACATAAAATATGAAATCCTAAACTTGAGCCAAAATAAGCTTGGGTTTTTTGTGGGACTTGCATTGGCAAAAAGCAATAAGTTTTAGCAAAAAGCCAATAAAAAGCTGGTGCTAAAAGCAGCCTTAGCCTTTTACAACACATTTGATAAATACTATGAAAATAAGCTATTAGGAATAAGCAAATCAAATGGACATATTAATAAACATGTATTAACTTTCTCGCCCTAGCCGCTCTCTGAGTTGCCCTAGTCGCTCACTGAGTGCTTGAGTGTAGAACATATTATCTTCCCCGGAATGATAACTACTCCCCTCTGTTAACCATCCGTAGCAGTAGGGTCCTCCTTGCCCTCCGTTTCCCTTCACGTGTGGTCTATTCTTTTCTTATTCCATTTCGAAATAGTGTCTCCACCATGGACGATATCCTTCACGATTGGAGGAAACTATCACTGACAGAAGAGGAAGACACAAAACTCAGTCTGTCGAAATCCAAAAATTTACGCAGCAAGGAGTTTGTATTGGCTGCTAAATTTCTTACAAGAAGAGCCCTTAATGTGGAAGCAATAGGGCGCACCTTTAAACCATTATGGAGAGCCAAGAAAGAGTTCAAGGTGCGTGAAGCAGGAGATCATATTCTTCTGTTCATCTTTGAACTTGAATCAGACGCTGAACGAGTCCTTGCCAATGAACCTTGGACCTTTGATAAACATTTTGTCCTGCTACAGAGATTCGATGGATCTACACCGGCGAGGTATTTGAGATTTACTAAGCTGAAAATCTGGGTGCAAATCCATGGATTGCCGATGCGGATGCTTGATTCTGAGACTGCAATTGAAATAGGAGAGACACTCGGCCAGGTAATACCATGCGAGAACTCTTGTGAATAGGTGGGGGGTGATTTCCTACGAATTCAAGTGGAGATCGACGTATCAAAGCCTCTGTGTCGTGGTCGACGAATAGCACTAGATGAGACTGAAGAGATCTGGGTCTCCTTTAAATACGAGAAACTTCCCAACTTTTGCTATTGGTGTGGATTAATTTCACATGATGGAAAGGATTGTGAAGTTTGGCTAGCAAACAAAGATTCCGGAAAAACAGAGCCTCATGAATATGGTCCGTGGCTGAGAGCTCTGCCATACAACTCCGGAAAAACTCCTTACGTTGTAGTGCCTGGCATGGGCGACGGCTTAGGTGGAACCCCACGGCCTGACAACCATTAAAGCACGACAAAAACCTCTGAAATGACGGAGAAAGCCACCTGGAAAAATTCTGACCGATCTACTTCCGGTGAAAAGGGAGGCATTGACTTGAGAAATGAGAAGAATAAGGAAACACGTGATCTAAGGGAGCAGATCACGCTGAAGGGCCGAGAATATGGCAGCCCATTAAATGAGGTATCTATTTCAAATTCCAATTTAACTGCCTTCCATACTGATAATGTTGCCTTTGAAATGCAGATATAGGAACTTGATTTGGAAATTAGCAAATTTGATAAAGGTGAGGCACACGTGGAACACACCTCAGTTGGTGTCTCACAAGCCCCACCAACCAATGAAAAGCAAGTAGCCCCCTCCATGCAAACATTTGAGCCTCTGGATCAGCCATACCACGTGACAGAAAGCTCCCCTTCATCGAACCAAGGAAGTCAAACTTTGCATACTTGGAGAAGATTGGCAAGAGACAATCCTATGAAGATTGACCAACCACAGAGCCCCACGGCAAAAAAGAGAAGCAGGGGAGAAGAAATAGATTATCTTCATGAGTTACCTATCAAAAAAGCACAGGTTTCAAAGGGAGAAAGTCAGCAAAATCTAATGGCAGAGGCTGCTCAGCAGTCCCGCCAAGAGCAATGAGTCTTATAGTTTGGAACTGTCGCGGGCTTGGGAACCTGCGTACAGGAAAGGAGCTTGAAGTAGTGATTCGGGCAAAAGATCCCTCCGTTGTGTTTTTAGCCGAAACATGGGCGGATGAAGCTAGGCTAAAAGAAGTTCAAAGAAACATCAAGTTCGATAATATGTTTTATGTGGAAAAAAACCCTAGAGGCAGTGGTGGTTTAGCTCTTTATTGGAAAAGTTCCATTGATGTTCGAGTGGATTCCTTCTCCAAATACCACATTGATTCTATAATTAATAAAGGTAGTGAGGAAGCATGGAGATTCACAGGTTTCTATGGAGAACCGGTTACACACAAAAGAATGGAGGCATGGAATAAATTGAGGTTGCTCAATACCAGACATAATCTTCCTTGGCTTTGTGCTGGGGATTTCAATGAAATCACAAAAAGTTCAGAAAAATTGGGAGGAAATAACAGGAGTCAGGCTCAGATGCAACTGTTCCGGGATGTTATAGATGAATGTGGATTTCTTGATCTTGGATATGTGGGAGACCAATTTACTTGGAGAAAACATTTTGCGGAGGGTCATTCACTGTGGGAAAGATTAGACCGTGGGTTGGCTAACCATGAGTGGTTCATGAAATTCACAGGCACAAAAATTCACCATCTGCACTCAGATTCTTCGGATCATTCCCTGTTGTGGATCTCCTTGGATGGTTTAGACATCCCATCTTTTACTAAACCATTCAGGTTCGAAGAGATGTGGCTCTCAGATCGTGGGTGCTCAAACATTGTTGAGGCAGTTTGGTTGTCAAATGAAGAAGAGGATGATCATAATCATGTCATGCGCAAAATAGATAAATGTGGCAAAGAACTTCGAAAATGGGAGCGGGATTGCTTTGGGAATGTGAAAATGACATTAAGCCGGAAGAGAAAAGAATTGAAGGAGGCTGAAAAGTTAGCCATGAGAACTAGAAATAATCAGCATGTCCGTGTACTGCAAAAGGAGATAGAAGAATTGATTGATAAGGAAAATAGACTTTGGTTTCAAAGAGCAAAGGTCACGTGGGCTAAATTTGGAGACAGAAATTCAAAATTCTTTCACAGCCATGCATCCTAGAGGAAGAGGAAAAACCTTATTCGACAATTGAAAGATCCAAGTGGCCGAGTGTTTAACACCAATGAGGACATTGCTGAATGCTTGGTGAACTACTACCAGGACCTTCTCCAGTCACACAACCAACAATTCTGTCCCGCGGCTACAAATTCTATTCAGAAAGTCATTACTGAGGAAATGAATTTCATGCTCTCATCCGAATTCACCCACTTGGAGGTAAAGCAAGCCATCAACCAAATGGCTCCTCTAAAGGCTCCTGGTCCTGATGGTATGCCTCCTCTCTTCTATCATCATTACTAGAACTTAATTGGTCATGATATCTCTAATTCTGTGTTGCATTATCTCAATTCTGCTACTTTACCTAACCACCTCAACCACACTTTTATAAGTCTCATTCCAAAAATGAAAAATCCTGAATTTGCCTCTGAATTTAGACCAATCAGTTTGTGTAATGTCTTGTATAAAATTTTCTCAAAAGTGCTATCAAATAGACTTAAGAAAATTTTGCCAAATATTATTACTGAGAATCAGAGTGCTTTCACAAAAAGTCGCCTTATTTCTGATAATATTCTGGTAGCTTTTGAATCTTTACATAGTATGCAGAGACACACAGGGAAGGACGACTATATGGCCATCAAGCTTGATATGAGTAAAGCATATGACAGAGTGGAGTGGGACTACCTATCTTCAATTATGGAAAAAATGGGTTTCAATGCACAATGGATCCGCCTTATGATGTTATGTGTCAAAACTGTGACATATTCCATACTGGTAAATGGGGAACCCAAAGGTATGATCATTCCAACAAGAGGTATTAGACAAGGAGACCCACTCTCTCCATTCTTATTCTTACTCTGCACTGAGGGTCTGAATGGGCTGATCAACCAAGCCTCTCAACAGGGTCACATAAAGGGCTACTCTCTTTGTAGAAATAGTCCAAGACTAACCCATCTTTTGTTTGCAGATGATAGCTTGCTGTTTTGCAAGGCCACCATAGAGGAATGTCAAAGAGTTCTAAATGTATTGGAAGTCTATGGGAGATGTTCAGGACAACAAATTAACCAAAGCAAGACAACAATCTTCTTCAGTAAATCAACTAGTGATGACATCAGAAATCAAATAAAGTTGGCACTGGGGGTTCCAGAAATTGTTCAGTATGAGAAATACTTGGGCTTACCATCACTGGTGGGCAGAAACAAAAAAGCAAGCTTCAATTACATAAAGGAGCGAGTTTGGAAAAAATTACAAGGATGGAAGGAGAAACTCCTTTCACAGGTTGGAAGGGAAATCCTGATCAAAGCAGTGGTCCAAGCCATTCCAACATACACTATGAGCTGTTTCAAACTTCCTCTGGGTCTTTGCTTAGAAATTGAGTGTCTGATACGAAAATTTTGGTGGGGCCAGAAAGGTGATAGGAGGAAAGTCCACTGGGTGAAATGGGAAACACTTTGTCTACCAAAAAAGGAAGGGGGTATGGGCTTCAAGGATCTAGCCAACTTCAATGATGCTCTCTTGGCTAAGCAAGCTTGGAGATTACTTCACAATAAGGACTCTCTCTTCTATAGAGTCTTTAAAACGAAATTTTTTCCAAACTGTAGCATTTGGGAGGCTCAAGAATCTAGCACCGGTTCACACGCTTGGAATAGCATCTTAAAAGGAAGAGATGTTCTACTCAAGGGGGCAAGATGGAGGATTGGTTGTGGAGAGGATGTAAGCATATGGAATGATGCATGGTTATCATCTTTGGAGCATCCATGAGTCCTATCCGATATTGTTCCAGGTTTCGAAGATGGAAGAGTATCGGACCTCATTAACCCACTCACAAGAACATGGGATCTCAATTTAGTGCATGGATTACTAGCACCGGATGAAGCTGACTTGGTCCTAAGCATCCCATTGAGCCGTACTCTTGTGGAGGACAAGATCATTTGGCCCTTCACCTCCTCAGGTAAGTATACTGTTAATTCTGGTTCAAAGTTTCTAACTAAAGCTAATTTGGTGCAGACCCCTACAGCTAACCAGCAGCGGCAAAGTGGCATTTGGAACCAGATTTGGGAGCTTAATGTCCCTAATAAAGTGCGGCATTTCCTATGGAGAGTTTGCAAGGATGCGGTACCAACAAAGCAGAACTTAATGAGGAGGAAAATCTTAATGGAAGACAAATGTGAGCAGTGCGGTGTAGAGACTGAAACGGCAATCCATGCTGTCTGGGAATGTGCCAAGCTCGATGAGATATGGGAGGCGGTTCCAGGATTTGAAGACCGAAGACAACATGCTATCTTAAACACTTCAGACCTGATTAGTGTGCTACATGAGAAGAAGAAAAATCTGGAAATTATGGCCACGGTGATGTGGACGATTTGGTACCGACGCAACCAGCTCCGGATTAGTTCAAAAGAGTTTCCCAGATCGCAGGTTCTCCATCAAGCAACTCAGTCCTTGGCTATCTTCTAACAAAGCCAACAATCCACTTTCCAGCACTCAGCTATGCCACGATCTCCCCCTCGCGCACTGTTGAATCCACCACAGCCGAACTGTTTTAAGCTGAACTTCGACGGCGCCATGTTTCCGGAGTTGGGCAAGGCTGGACTGGGAGTGGTCGTTCAGGATAGTCTAGGTACTGTGATTGCTTCGCTGTCGGAACAAGCTCCTATGCCATTTTCATCGGATATCGCGGAAGCCATGACAGCAGCTAGGGCGTTGGTCTTTGCACAAGAACTGGGTATAGCAGCATTTGTTCTTGAAGGCGATTCAAAAGTAGTGATTAACACCCTCCGCAGCAAGGAAGTTTCGCTCTCTTCATTTGGTCACCTTCTGGAGTCAGCAAAATCCATGCTTGTTTCTAGTAATTGCTTAAGTTTTGCCCATGTACGTAGAAGTGGTAACAAAATAGCCCATAACCTAGCTAGACATGCAAGAAGTGTCAGAGATTTTTCAGTGTGGGTGGAGGATGTTCCACCCCACCTAGTTGATGTACTCTTCGCCGACCCCGGCTAATTCTATAATAGCAGTAGTTTTCTTTCTCAAAAAAAAAAAAAATGGGCATATTAATATAACTTTCTAAGTGAGTATTGTTATTATTATTATTATTATTATTTTTAGAATCAACTTTTTAAGTAATGTATTTATCCAAAAATATTTTAAGTAATATAATTACAAGGTTAAGATATAAACAAGCTAATATATAATAAATCTTAGTTATATTCTATATGTGCTGACTCACATTTTCTGTCACTTTCTTTTTCATGTCTAAAAATAGTAAATTATTAGAATGTTATAAGTAGAAGTTTATTTTTTTAAACATTGATTTAAGTTGTTCTTGTGCAATATGATTTTGGTTTGATGTAAGTGTTACATGTCATAAAATATACTTTCACTGTGTGGACACACTATAAGCACATTAAAATTATAGAAACCCTATAATCAAAGCTTTAAGAGGTTTAGAAATGTTTTTCTTATTAAAATTCTATTATAAAAAAAATTATATATATATCTAAAAAAATCATTATTTATTTTAATTTATTTTGATCATTTCTAATAATTTTTTGTATTAATAATAAAAATTGGGCATTGTGCTTGTGCTATGCAACTTGACTTAAGTATTATCCTTTGTAGGGCGTGCTTTCTCAATGTACCGCATTATAAAATTAAATTTATTAAGGTAGATTTTTATAAATTAAACTCCACTTAAATTTAAACAAATTAAAATTAAAAAAAAAAAAAAACGACTCCAATTTAAATTTTATTATCAAAATATATCAAAAATTAAAGAAGAGCTTCACCATTTATTATAAATTATAATCTATAATAATTCTTGGTTTTGATAAAAGCTAAACTTACACAATATATTATTTAAATAATTTGGAAAAATTATATTTTAAACCTTATAATTCTATTATCTATTTAATTTTTTAATTTCAAATATTTTATTAAAATATATTCTATAGCTTTCATATAAGTTAACCAGTACTTTGCATAAGCATTCGTATATTATAATAACAAATATGGCATCATTTCACTTGTATTCCTTTTAGCTACAATGATTTTCTAAGAATTCTAACGAATTTAAAATATGAGTGATCATATGCCAAGAGTTTTTTAGTTCAATTGGTCATTCCTAAAATATTAAATTAGGATTATCTATTTCAAAAATAGATTCATGCAATTACCACTATAGAAATTGTCTCTTATAGAAATAATTTCTTCCAAAAATCCTCTTAATTTTTCTAATTCTTGTATGTTTTTTCCATAAGCATGTCAAAATTCATATTTTGACATACTTATTTTTCATTTCCAATGCTATCAAAGAAATCAGGTTATCAATGTAAATCTTACTTTTTTTTTAATTTCAAATAATGTTTAAGACTGTTAATCTTAACTTAATTTTTTAGAATTATTATTTTGTATCTAGACTTATGAATCACATGGATTATTCATATAATCTTAACTTAATCATATAACCACATGGATTATTAATCTTAATTTAATTTTTTAGAATAATTGTTTAGGCTTATTTTTTTAATTAGAATGTTTTTAGAATTTATTCATATTTTAATTGAGAAAAATTATTTTCATTACATCAAAATGGTAGTATAGTACCACTACATGTGTTATCCGGTGTAGTATTAATAATGTTGGGTGTTACAACTTGTGGGGGGGGAGAAAAACCCAGCCCAGCTTATTAGGCCCAAGGCCCTAAAAGAAGAACACTCTTCATCCGAGGAGATGAAGCCGTCAGTCGGAAGCCCACGCCAATGGGGGATGCCTGGAGATGAACACGCATACCATCCGAGGAGATGCTCATACGTCCGAGCAGTCATGAGTCCTCGGATCCGAAGAGGTTTGATCAAACGGGAGTATGGGAGGTTCAAGTGATCTATTTGACAAGCGTCGGGAAGGAGAGGAGCCCCGGACACACATAAAGATAATGGCAACAGGGGAGTATCAAGGAGGCATACTTCAACCACCACATTTAATGCCCTGCACCTACCTTTCTGGCCGCATTTATGTGGACAGGACACCTGAACAGTGCTTTCTCAGCTACCGCCACTCACATAAGGCTAAAGGTGGGATGATGGGACATGTACTCAAGTGGATGCCTGGATGATGAACAAGTGGACGGAGGAGATGTAAGAGGGTAGTGCTATATAAGGGAAGGGTACCTCTGATAGAGGGGGATCGAAAAACAGGGGAGAGAACGGATATATTAGACGGTGGTAGCCCTAGGAATTGTAATCCTTGATTATCAATGAAATTATCTCTTCGGACAGAGTCCCCTTTTTAGTCCGAGAGCACATTAATTCAGTTTTCTCTCATCAGTGTTGCTGCTTAATACTGTCATTTTCATTACTTGCCTAGCCCTTTCGCCCACTCTCTACAAAATTTATTGTTTAGGGCTCAGTGGGTTCCGAATCCATACTTCCTTGGGCTTGGGCCGCGAAAACTGACCCCACAATTGGCGCCGTCTGTGGGAAGAGCTTGTGCAAGAGTGAAAGCAACAGTTGATGATGGCAGCACAAGGAGAACAGCAAGCAGAATCCAGGGCATCCCAACACGTAGACCATTTCGCCAACCTAGAGAGGAGACAAAACCGTGAAGGTAGCGTACATACAGTGCGCCTTAGCCAGGGCCAATCACAGAGCGGAAGTCACATGTCCCATGCAAAGAAGAACCGCGACTTGCAACTGGAGGTAGAGAAACTAAAGAGAGAACTGCGCCATGCAAAGAGGAGACGGGCTTCCTCATACTCTGAGGAGGATCTTGATGATGAGCGAGATGTCTCTTATCAGCACAAGTCCAAGACACCAGCCAGCGAGTCTTACACTTATGAGGAGGAATCCCATCGCAAGAGACAACGTAGAGGTCCATCACACGAGGACATGGAGAACGATGCCATGAACAGAGCTCTGAACCAAATATCTAAGTCGCCCTTTACATGTAGGATAGAGGAGGCCAGACTCCCTCGGCGTTTCAACCAGCCAACGTTTACCATCTATAATGGTAAGACTGACCCCGTGGAGCACGTGAGTCATTTTAACCAAAAGATGGCTGTCTACGCCAGAGACGAAGCCTTGATGTGCAAGGTTTTCCCTTCCAGTCTAGGGCCTGTGGCCATGAGGTGGTTTGACGGTTTGAAGGCAGGCTTCATCAACTCCTTTAAAGAGCTCACTCAGGCATTCTGCTCCCGTTTTGTCACATGCCGAAGAGCAGCCAGGCCCGTCTCTTCCCTGCTATCCTTGTTCATGCAGGAAGGTGAATCCTTGAAGGCATATTCAGACAGGTACTGGGAGATGTTCAATGAGGTGGAGGGTAACAATGATGAAATGGCCCTTAGTACATTCAAGCTCGGGCTCCCTACTGATCACGGTTTAAGGGCATCTCTATCTGGCAAGCCGGTCGCAAACGTGCGTCAGCTAATGGACCGCATAGAGAAGTATAAGAGGGTTGAGGAAGACCAGCAGCAGGGTAAGGGAAAGGACAAGGTTATCTCTCAGCAGAGGAGGGATTCGCGGTCGGACCGCTACAATTATGATAAACCGCGAAGAGACTTTGCCGGGCAATCGGGATCGACGTATCCCCAATCGGTCAACGCCGTGTTCAAAGAGCCAGTACACCAGGTCTTGGAAAAGATCAAGAACGAATCCTTCTTCAGGTGGCCGAACAAGATGATAGGGAACCCCGAGAAACGCAACCATAATCTCTACTGCCAATACCATCAAGACCATGGGCATACCACGGAGGATTGTAGGAGTCTGTGGGATCACCTGGACCAACTGGTCCGAGATGGTAAATTGAAACACCTCCTGCACCCCTCCAGTGGCCGAGGGCAGACGGGATCAGGGCCGCGCAGAGATGACCTCCCAAAGTCGCCGCTAGGGACTATAAACGTCGTCCTCGCCGCGCCAGGGAGAACAGGATCCTGGCCATCGAAGGTTATGTCAATAGGACGACCGCCCGTAGGGGAGTCGGGCCGAGAACCTAAGAGAGCTAAGTCTGATGCCCCGTTGGTCATGGGATTCTCGGACGAAGACATGATTGGCACCACCCAACCCCATGATGACGCGCTAGTTATCACCCTCAGGATAGGAGGGTACGACGTGAAGAGGGTAATGGTGGATCAGGGAAGTGCTGTGGAGGTAATGTACCCAGACCTCTACAGGGGATTAGGCCTAAAGCCCCAGGACCTGACGCCGTATGATTCCCCCCTCGTAAGTTTTGAAGGCCGGCCTGTCGTTCCGAAAGGCCGGATACGCCTACCAGTGCAGTCTGGCACCGAGGTGGTAGAGTTAGATTTCATAGTTGTGGATGCATATTCGCCTTACACGGCACTTGTGGGCAGACCTTGGATTCACGCACTGGGGGCTGTCCCCTCTACTTTGCACCAAAAGGTCAAATATCCGTCAGGAGGGCAGATACGCGAGATCCGAGGGGACCAGTCTGTTGCTCGCCGGTGCTTGGTAGCGGCCATACAGCATAAGACCCCAACCGAGTCCTCGGATGCACCTGGGGGGGATTCATAGCAACTACAGACTCGGGGATTGCCCTTCGAAGGACCAGATGAAGCCACTCGATGTGAGGATCTAACAAAAGTGGTCATTGGAGGCGACCCTGATAGGTTCTTTCAAGTCGGATCCCAGCTGCCCCTCCAAGAGAAGGAAGAGCTGATAGAGTTCCTTAAGCGAAATCTCGATGTATTTGCCTGGAGTCCCTACGAAGCCCCAGGGATAGACCCGGAGTTTATATGCCACCACTTGAAGGTGAATCCACTCATCACCCCTAAGAAACAGCCCATTCGGCGCCCATCCAAGGAGCATGCTGATGCAGTAAGAGACGAAGTAGCGAAACTAAAGGTGGCCGGGGCTATCAAAGAAGTTTTTTATCCCGAATGGCTGGCAAATACTGTGGTGGTGAAGAAGAAGAGCGGGAAGTGGCGAGTATGCGTAGACTTCACGGATTTGAATAGGGCTTGCCCCAAAGATCCGTTTCCAATGCCAAAAATAGATCAGCTGGTCGACGCCACTGTCGGCCACCCTCGGATGAGCTTCCTAGACGCCTTCCAAGGCTACCACCAGATACCATTGGCCCTAGACGACCAGAAGAAAACCGCATTTGTCACCCCTATTGGCAATTACCACTATAAAGTAATGCCGTTTGGCTTGAAGAACGCTGGAGCTACCTACCAGAGAATGATGACGAGGATGTTCGAGCCACAGCTGGGCAAGAATATTGAAGTTTACATAGATGACATGGTGGTAAAGAGCAAAGTTATAGCCGAGCATGTGAAGGACCTTGAAAGTACCTTTGAAATCCTACGAAAGTACAAGCTACGATTGAACGCTTCTAAGTGCTCGTTTGGGGTGGGGTCCGGAAAATTTTTGGGATACATGGTCACGCACAGAGGGATCGAAGTCAACCCCGACCAGATAAAGGCCATCATCGAACTACATGCTCCTCGCAATCCCAAGGAGGTTCAAAAGCTAACCGGGATGACCGCTGCCCTCAATCGGTTTATCTCTAGATCGGCGGACAGGTGTCGCCCCTTTTTCTCCCTACTCAACAAGTGGAAGGGATTCGAATGGACTGAGGAATGTGCTTCCGCGTTCCAGCAACTCAAGGACTATCTGGCTCGGCCGCCTATCATGTCCAGTCCTGAGCCTGGGGAGGTACTGTTCGCCTACATCGCGGTAGCTCCCTACGCAGTGAGCCTGGTGTTGATACGATCGGATTCTGGTGTGCAGAGGCCTGTTTACTACGTAAGCAAGTCATTACATGAGGCCGAGATTCGCTACCTGCCCCTGGAGAAGGCTATCCTAGCAGTAGTGCTGGGCACACGGAAGTTACCTCATTACTTCCAAGCCCACACGGTCATCGTTCTCACACAACTCCCACTCAAAACTATACTCCGAAGTGCTGACTATACCGGTCGGATTGCCAAGTGGGGTACAATCCTAGGGGCTTTCGATATAAGATATATGCCCCGCACATCGGTCAAGGGACAGGTCCTCGCAGATTTGGTGGCTGAGTTCACGGAGCCCCAGTTAGAAGGAGTAAAGCCCACGTCAGACATGGATGAAAAATCAGTTGGCATGATCTCCCAACAGAATCCCTCCCATTGGGAAGTGTACGTTGATGGCGCGGCAAACCAAAGAGGGTCTGGAGTGGGGCTGGTACTAATATCCCCCGAGAAGATCACCATCGAGAAGTCATTAAGGTTGGACTTCTCGGCAACGAATAATGAAGCGGAGTATGAGGCCCTGCTGATGGGAATGATAATGGTCCGTAAAATGGGGGGAAAGTCCGTGGAATTGTTCTCGGACTCAAGATTGGTAGTAGGTCAGGTACAAGGCGAGTTTGAGGCAAAGGACGAGAGAATGCAGGGATACTTACGACGTGTTAAACAGCTGCAGTCAGGGTTCGACTTTTTCAGTTTGCTGCACATTCCCAGGAGTGGCAACTCACACGCTGACTCCCTGGCCACGCTTGCCACCTCTTCAGCACAAGACCTGCCGAGAGTCGTCCTCGTCGAGGACCTGCACAGGCCTACAGAGGCGAGGCCAGGGCCGGCCCAGGTTCACCAGATCAGGCCGGGGCCGTGCTGGATGGATCCCCTAGTCAGGTTTCTCAAAGAAGATGCATTGCCCGAAGACAGGGGGGAAGCCGACAAAATTCGAAGGAAGGCGACTAAGTTCTGGTTATCCGAAGACCAGAAACTATACAGACGCTCCTATACGGGGCCATACTTGTTATGCATGCACCCCGAGGAAACTGAGACGTTGCTTGAAGAGCTGCACGAAGGAATCTGTGGGAGCCATACTGGAGGCAGGTCCTTGGCTCACCGAGCCCTCACCCAAGGCTATTGGTGGCCTAACATGCAAAAGGAGGCACATGAATACGTTAGAAAGTGTGATCAATGTCAGCGCTTCGCTCCGAGTATTCATCAGCCGGGAGGAAAACTTAACCCGCTATCTAGTCCGTGGCCTTTCGCCCAATGGGGCTTGGATATTGTAGGACCATTCCCCAAAGCTGCAGGAAACAAGAAGTACCTCCTGGTCGGAACAGACTATTTCACCAAATGGGTTGAAGCTGAGCCCTTAGCCAATATAAGAGACGTTGACGTGCAAAAGTTCGTGTGGAAGAATATCGTCACCCGGTTTGGAGTTCCTCGCACTCTCATCTCGGACAACGGCTTACAGTTTGATAGCAGGGCCTTCAGGAGCTACTGCAGTAAGCTGGGAATTATAAACAGATACTCCACTCCAGCCTATCCCCAGGGTAATGGACAGGCAGAAGCCGTCAACAAGGTCATACTCAATGGGTTAAAGAAGAGATTAGATGATGCAAAGGGCAAATGGGTAGACGAGCTGCCGCACGTACTTTGGGCTTACAGGACTACACCTCGTAGGTCTACTGGGGAAACCCCCTTCTCAATGACCTATGGGGCTGAAGCCGTCATCCCTTTGGAGACCGGGTTCCCAACAGTGAAAACGAGTTCATTCAGTTCGGCCGATAACGATGAGCAACTACAGAGGAGCTTAGACTTGATCGAGGAAAGGAGGGAGAATGCAATGGTTCGGCTGGCACATTACCAGCAGAAACTCAGGCAAGGCTATGATGCTAACGTAAAGCTAAGGCCACTAGAGCCTGGCGATCTGGTGTTAAGGAAAGTTGTAGGCACCGCAAAGAACCCGGCTTGGGGAAAACTTGGACCCAATTGGGAAGGACCATATCGTATCACCTCAGGAGCAGGCATTGGGGCATATTTCTTAGAAGATCTAGATGGTCATGTAATACCGCGCCCGTGGAATGTAAATAACCTCAAGAGGTACTTTTATTGAATAAAAATTTTCTTCAACCGACGTGTCAACTCTCTGCGTAAAGTATTTTCTATAGTGTTTAAACTTAAATCCAATCATGCCCGTAGTCCTCGGACCAGATGATTTGGGTTAGTTAGCACTCAGTTACTTTTCTATAGTGTTTAAACTTAAATCCAATCATGCCTGTAGTCCTCGGACCAGATGATTTGGGTTAGTTAGCACTCAGTTACTTTTCTATAGTGTTTAAACTTAAATCCAATCATGCCTGTAGTCCTCGGACCAGATGATTTGGGTTAGTTAGCACTCAGTCACTTTTCTTTAGTGTTTAAACTTAAATCCAATCATGCCTGTAGTCCTCGGACCAGATGATTTGGGTTAGTTAGCACTCAGTTACTTTTCTATAGTGTTTAAACTTAAATCCAATCATGCCTGTAGTCCTCGGACCAGATGATTTGGGTTAGTTAGCACTCAGTCACTTTTCTTTAGTGTTTAAACTTAAATCCAATCATGCCTGTAGTCCTCGGACCAGATGATTTGGGTTAGTTAGCACTCAGTTACTTTTACATAGTGTTTAAACTTAAATCCAATCATGCCTGTAGTCCTCGGACCAGATGATTTGGGTTAGTTAGCACTCAGTCACTTTTCTTTAGTGTTTAAACTTAAATCCAATCATGCCTGTAGTCCTCGGACCAGATGATTTGGGTTAGTTAGCACTCAGTTACTTTTATATAGTGTTTAAACTTAAATCCAATCATGCCTGTAGTCCTCGGACCAGATGATTTGGGTTAGTTAGCACTCAGTTACTTTTCTTTAGTGTTTAAACTTAAATCCAATCATGCCCGTAGTCCTCGGACCAGATGATTTGGGTTAGTTAGCACTCAGTTACTTTTCTATAGTGTTTAAACTTAAATCCAATCATGCCTGTAGTCCTCGGACCAGATGATTTGGGTTAGTTAGCACTCAGTTACTTTTCTATAGTGTTTAAACTTAAATCCAATCATGCCTGTAGTCCTCGGACCAGATGATTTGGGTTAGTTAGCACTCAGTCACTTTTCTTTAGTGTTTAAACTTAAATCCAATCATGCCTGTAGTCCTCGGACCAGATGATTTGGGTTAGTTAGCACTCAGTTACTTTTCTATAGTGTTTAAACTTAAATCCAATCATGCCTGTAGTCCTCGGACCAGATGATTTGGGTTAGTTAGCACTCAGTCACTTTTCTTTAGTGTTTAAACTTAAATCCAATCATGCCTGTAGTCCTCGGACCAGATGATTTGGGTTAGTTAGCACTCAGTTACTTTTACATAGTGTTTAAACTTAAATCCAATCATGCCTGTAGTCCTCGGACCAGATGATTTGGGTTAGTTAGCACTCAGTCACTTTTCTTTAGTGTTTAAACTTAAATCCAATCATGCCTGTAGTCCTCGGACCAGATGATTTGGGTTAGTTAGCACTCAGTTACTTTTATATAGTGTTTAAACTTAAATCCAATCATGCCTGTAGTCCTCGGACCAGATGATTTGGGTTAGTTAGCACTCAGTTACTTTTCTTTAGTGTTTAAACTTAAATCCAATCATGCCTGTAGTCCTCGGACCAGATGATTTGGGTTAGTTAGCACTCAGTTACTTTTATATAGTGTTTAAACTTAAATCCAATCATGCCTGTAGTCCTCGGACCAGATGATTTGGGTTAGTTAGCACTCAGTCACTTTTCTTTAGTGTTTAAACTTAAATCCAATCATGCCTGTAGTCCTCGGACCAGATGATTTGGGTTAGTTAGCACTCAGTCACTTTTCTTTAGTGTTTAAACTTAAATCCAATCATGCCTGTAGTCCTCGGACCAGATGATTTGGGTTAGTTAGCACTCAGTCACTTTTCTTTAGTGTTTAAACTTAAATCCAATCATGCCTGTAGTCCTCGGACCAGATGATTTGGGTTAGTTAGCACTCAGTTACTTTTATATAGTGTTTAAACTTAAATCCAATCATGCCTGTAGTCCTCGGACCAGATGATTTGGGTTAGTTAGCACTCAGTTACTTTTCTTTAGTGTTTAAACTTAAATCCAATCATGCCTGTAGTCCTCGGACCAGATGACTTGGGTTAGTTAGCACTCAGTTACTTTTCTTTAGTGTTTAAACTTAAATCCAATGATGCCTGTAGTCCTCGGACCAGATGATTTGGGTTAGTTAGCACTCAGTTACTTTTCTTTAGTGTTTAAACTTAAATCCAATCATGCCTGTAGTCCTCGGACCAGATGATTTGGGTTAGTTAGCGCTCAGTTACTTTTCTTTGGTGTTTAAACTTAAATCCCGCCACGCCTGTAGTCCTCGGACCAGGTGATTAGTATTGGTCAGCACTCTAAGATTCCTGATTGCGTTTAAGCTGATTCTAATTTATGAATGTTTTCCTTCGCTGTGTTTAATTAGAAACCTAAGGGTAATAACTTACGTCTTGCTTGGAAGGGAGTGCGAAACTCGTATACGCATTTATTCTACTCACTGCTCATCAACAGCTCTTATTCGGCCTATCCTTTTTCAGTATTAATTCTTATTACTCACACCGCCAGTACGACGCATTAGTCAAATTACTTACATTATTGTTATGTATGATTGTATGAACGCCAACAGTAAATAATAAAGCAGCATGCACAAAAGACATCAAGGATAAATAGGGGGTCATCCCATTTAAGAAAGAAATAAGTACTTAAATCAGCAAAACAAGAAAGGAAAAAACTACAATATCTTAAACAGAAAACAAAAATACAAATGCAAAAGGAAAACCCTATGTATCTACTCTTTTGCGGGATGAAGCACGAGGTCAGCAGCTTGGCCCGTCTGAGCAGTGGCTTCAGGAGGTCTTTTTCTCTCCGCCGGACCCTTGGTCTTTTCCTTTGGCTGTATCAGCAGGCTGATCTTCGGCGCCTGGCTGACCAGTTTCCTTACTTGCCCCAAGGGTGGACGGAGGAGCCTGGCTGGTCTGAGAAGCATCATGAGGCGGGGGAGCAGAGGACTCGTCCACTAGGATCTCTCGGATATCATTTTCGTAGTATACGCTCCCAGGTAACCTCAGGAGGGAGTCCGAGGGCACTCCAGCTGCGTCTAAAGCTTTCTCCCAGGTTTTGTCGCAGTACTCGCGACAAACTGAAGCAAACTGCTCAGTGAGTTGCTGTGCTGTCTCATCTGCCCCCAGCTGGTACGCCGCCTTCTTCTCGGCTTCAATTGACTCCTTGGCCAATTGAACCTTTTGCTCGGCTGCTTTGGCGTTCTCTCTGGCTTTCTGCAGCTCAGCCCTGAGGCCTTTCACCAGCTCTCGTTCGGTCGCTAAATTGACCTCTGTGGCATTCAGCTGTTTTCGCTGCTCCTCGGCTTGTTTTTCAGCGTTTTTGAGCCCAGCGTCAAGGCTCTTATTCTCGGAGATCACCTCTTTGAGCTCCTCAGACACCTTAGCATGCTCCTCTTTCAGCCTCCCAAGGGATGCCTCCGCATCAAGCCAGGACAGGTTTGCTGCTTGGGCCTTGACCCAGGAGTCCTTGCTCAAACCCTCAGCCACGTAGACTTGCTGAGTAACCTGCACGACAACACTTTCAATGTTAAAAAGAGAAACAAAACCAATTAGGTATAAAACTTAAACTCATAAGTGGCGCACTCACCATGGCTAGGTCCCTCTTAAGGGACATGAAGAGCTCCTGCGGGTTGAAGCGTCTGTAGGACTCCATGTCGTGGGGGAGGAGGAGTGGTTGCTGCAAGGCCTCGGCGACATAGCCTGCCCTCCCTCCGTCATAATTCCTGAGGGAAGTGTCCCACAGGATTGGAGCGCCATCCAGCTCCAATCTAGGTGACCAGATTCGCGGTCCTCCTCCTCGGCGGACATCTGCCACGAAAGCCTCTTCTCGACTTTCGACAGACTGGGCCCTGGGTGCTCGGTTGTCCACCACCTTCTGCTGCTTAGCCCCTTTGTCTAGCGGCACTTGTTTTTCTCCGACCTGAGAGTGTTGTCTCTTCTTCTTCAAGTCTGGATTGGGCTTCAGACTTGGGTCGGGAACCTGCGTAGGCGCAGGAGGCAGTGTCACCGTTACCTTTGATGTTCCAGCCCCTTTCTGCTCGGGCTTTTTCCCCCTACCTTTCATCAAACTCCTCAAGTCCATGTTGTCGTCCGAGGAGCTTTCAGAAACGGTAGCTAACAAATTGAGTTGAACGCCGGAGTGCTTGTCGGAACCCTCCTCGGCGTCTGAAACCTCTATCACTCGAACGTCTCCTGAATCCTCGCCCTCAAACTTGAATCTATCTATCTGCTCCTCTAGCGAGGAGGTGGAAGAGCCAACCCCTTCGCCTTCAGCCGCCTGTACGAGAGGGACTTGCTGGAGTGGTTGGACGAGAGGAGGTATAGCCTGGGGGCGTGGGTGTGGTACGGGTTCTAGATCATACGGAGCCAAAAAACCCTTCCAACCAACGTCAATACGAGCAAGGCGACGGTCCCCCTGAACAATTGCGTTGCCGACCGGTTGGTAACCCTTTGGATATCCTGTGTAGCCAAGAATCAGGGGTGCTGATCGGAGCTGTCCGTCTTCGCTCACGAAAATCTCAGATCTCAGCAGGAAGTTGAGGGCGGCGACGTTCGTAAGGCTTAGCCGAGGAGATACGTGGTTTTTATCTGTTTCAAGGCACAGCAGAGCTATGTTAGGGACTCAAAAACAGTATCACAACAGGAACCAAAAAAGATTAAAATACAAGGACTCTAAGCCTATGGTTAGTGTGCCTAAATCTAACATAGCCCACCTGGCTTTCCACGCTTGGTCGGGCAGTGATGGCCGTCATGCCATGCACCCGAGACGATCACATAGTCGTCTTTCATCCCTTTGTTGGATTTGGGGAGGCAAGAAATGAGCCTGACCACGTCCGACCGGGATTTTAAGTAGTACCCCGCGTCTTGCTGGCTGTGGCATTCGTACAGATGTACTACATCGAGCCAGGTGAGGCCCAATCCTAGGTGGAGGTTAAGGTGTTCAATGGCCCCTAGAATCCTAAACATATTGGGCGCGCACTGCCAGGGAGTGATCCTATGGTTTCGGAGATAGCTAGTAGTAATGGGACCCATGGGGATGGTCATCCCCCCTTCTTTGAAGGCGATAAGAGGAATAACTACTTCTCCCGTCTCCCGGTCCGTTAGAATCTTTTCTGGGGGGCAATACCTCACTCCCACGTTGGGAGGGATGTGGTACGTGGACCTAAATGCTTCTAAACGCTCAGGGGTATCCACCATGTATTCGAGTTTTCCCATGATGCTCAGTTGACACTGATGGCCGAAGAGAAAATTAAAAGATTTGGTGAACGATGACTCACCGGGATTAAATCGGAGAGAGGATTTCAGGCTTGTAGGAAGGTTTTTGATGGTTCTGAGGAAGCCTGAGAGCAGCGATTGGGAGTTTTGGACGGAGCGGTGCGTCTGTTCTCTCTGGAGCGTCTGAAGATTCGCGAAGTGAAGAAGAAATAATGTCCTCTGAAGCTTTATACGGGGTCAAACGAGGGGTCAGGGGCACTCCCGCCCAAATTTCGAAGAAAAACCCCAACCGTTGGATCATTTAATCACCGTTGGATAGGAAGGGCGAAGCGCCACCTGGTGCAATTAATGAGGCGCCTGGGGAATAAGGAAACCGCAGCGACATTAATGAAGCGGCAGTGCCTATACTTATACACGTGTCAATTCAAATTTGCCTGTTTACAAGCTTTTTCTCCAGGGCGAGTCAAAATCCTACTTTTTCTCTTCGGATGCTTACGAAAAACTACAATTTTGAGGGGCTAATGTGGGGGGGGAGAAAAACCCAGCCCAGCTTATTAGGCCCAAGGCCCTAAAAGAAGAACACTCTTCATCCGAGGAGATGAAGCCGTCAGTCGGAAGCCCACGCCAATGGGGGATGCCTGGAGATGAACACGCATACCATCCGAGGAGATGCTCATACGTCCGAGCAGTCATGAGTCCTCGGATCCGAAGAGGTTTGATCAAACGGGAGTATGGGAGGTTCAAGTGATCTATTTGACAAGCGTCGGGAAGGAGAGGAGCCCCGGACACACATAAAGATAATGGCAACAGGGGAGTATCAAGGAGGCATACTTCAACCACCACATTTAATGCCCTGCACCTACCTTTCTGGCCGCATTTATGTGGACAGGACACCTGAACAGTGCTTTCTCAGCTACCGCCACTCACATAAGGCTAAAGGTGGGATGATGGGACATGTACTCAAGTGGATGCCTGGATGATGAACAAGTGGACGGAGGAGATGTAAGAGGGTAGTGCTATATAAGGGAAGGGTACCTCTGATAGAGGGGGATCGAAAAACAGGGGAGAGAACGGATATATTAGACGGTGGTAGCCCTAGGAATTGTAATCCTTGATTATCAATGAAATTATCTCTTCGGACAGAGTCCCCTTTTTAGTCCGAGAGCACATTAATTCAGTTTTCTCTCATCAGTGTTGCTGCTTAATACTGTCATTTTCATTACTTGCCTAGCCCTTTCGCCCACTCTCTACAAAATTTATTGTTTAGGGCTCAGTGGGTTCCGAATCCATACTTCCTTGGGCTTGGGCCGCGAAAACTGACCCCACACAACTTATAGATATGTTTTGTTTAACTGTCAAGAGTTTTGTAATTCAATTGACACTTATTTATGTTTTTTTTCTTTTTTTCATAAAAATTCAATAGTTACAATAAGGGAGGGAAGGTTTGAACCCTGGTGTATCTAAGTGCGAAGGTACAAACTAGTTATGCTACAACACACTTGTCAGCACCTCTTTATATTTCTAATAGAGGCATCTAAAGTTCAAATCTCTCATTTCCTATTATAACTATCACAATATAAAAATAATAATAATAATAATAATTAAAAAAAAAAAAAAAGAAAAAAAAAAGAAAGGAAGAAGAAGAAGACAGAAGACAGAATTTGTAAATTTAGATATGAAAGAATGAAAATATATGATATTCCAAATTTCAACCCATTATTGGATGATACAAGCACCCCCCCCCCCCCCCCCCCCTCTTAAATAAACAAAAACTGTTATTGCATTATGTTACCTAAAAAATCCTTAATAAAATTAAATCCATTTGCCAAATGGGCCTCTTGTAATGCTTAGAGCCTTGCACCATCTCTTCTCTTCGCTTTTGGGCTATACTGGATCTACAAACGAAGGATAGGGTTTGGGCCTCAAGGGCCCCCTTTTTCATAGATTTTTTTTGAGGGATATCATCACATAATTCACATTGATATAATTAAATTCATCCATTATTTGCATAATACTAGAACAAGTCAACGAAAAACAAGAGTGAAGAGTAAAAGGGATGGTACTAACCGGAATAGATCCGTCGTTTCCAAAATACAAGCCGATTTCCACTTGGGAAATAATCAGGCATACAAGCCAGTGCATAAAAAGGGGAGTCACCAGTTACGCCTTGAGCAACAACCAAACTTGGACAACGCTTGACTAAATCCAAAGCAATATCTATATTGTGTTGTACCATATGGACAGAGAAATTAATCAATCATACAGAATTATATTGCGAAAATTTCAAGTAGGAAATAATACTCAATGGACAGTTAAGACGAAGAGTTAATTCTTACCCAAAGCTTTGTTATATATTGCCTCGCAAACAACTGAAGCCCCCATGGTGCCATTTTCTGGCATTAGAATTTCTAGCGGAGTGCGCCGATAGAGATAACAACCCAATTTTAAATGCCCGTTGTAAAGAGCCAGAACAACTGGAATATTTTCATCGTCATCTCCAATACTGATCAAGTTCTCATTCTTTCCAAGCATGCATTCTGCTATACGGGAGTTTCCAAAATAAGTTGCCTGAGCTAGAGCTGTGAGACCATAAATATCTTTTAATTCCAAATTTTCTTCAGACATCTGCTTTACCAACTCCTCCACTATATGCACTTGTCCAGCTTTAGCAGCAACATGAAGTGCGGTCTGGTCCCTAATTGTGATTTTTGCACTTATTGCATACGGATGGCGATTAAGGAACTCCTTGGCAGCATTCCAATTACCAATTTGCAAAGCTTTGTATAAGTCCATATAAATCTCAATGCCATCATCAATGTTTCCCTTTTTGTCACTTTCTCCTGCCAAACTTTATTTGATTATTTATTTATTTTTTCAGAGAATTTTTTTTTTTCCCAGAGAATGAAATGAAATTGAAACCATTCTGAGATCTACATGTCAACTATCAGTCGATATTTTTGTTGATTCTGAATTTAAATATTAATTAAATACCTAGAGACATTGGATTTAGTACAGACAAGAGCCATACCGTGTCAAAGCAAGTGCAATATTAAAAATCTATAAGAGATTAAAACATCCCTATAAAGTATGGTGAAACTTGAGGGAAAAAATCTATAAGAGATTAAAAATGATTCTTATTAACACAATAATTATGAAGATGAGTTAGTGTTTAGGAATCAAATCTACATGAATGTGAAAGGTTGAATAAATGCAATGCTACTAATGAATAATTAAGTAGTATACAAAGAGAGCTAGGAGCAATGTCAAAGCCAAATTAATTTTATGGGGTATAAGTTATATATATATCACGAAATTCTAGATGGCAGACGTGTTTTTTTTTTTGTTTTTTTTTTTTATTTTAGAAGAAATACTGTTATCTGTAGAACAATCATGGAGGTCAGAAGAAACAGACTCCATCAATACCAATAAAGGAGATGATTTTCTCACTCTCTGGGTTAAGGCATGAACTAAGGCATTGCCTTGTTGAAAAGTGTGTGAGAAAGAAGTGCCTTACTAAAAAGTGTGTGAGAAAGTTTGAGGAGATGGAGGACATTTTTTAAATACAAATAAAAGTGCACTTTCAGTTGTGTTTTTAGCAAACACTTCAAACTCCTGAATAATACATTTCCATGTAACATACTTTGTAAGTCACACGAGTTGAGATATCTTGATTGATTTTTTTTTTTTTTTAATGTAAATGGTTTAATTTTGACAAGCAACGGACCAAATATGTTTGAATAATTCAATATATAAAAAATAAAATAAAAAAAGCAATGGTTTGTATATACGTATGCGGTTGGGCTTATAGCCTGTCATAACAATGAAGATAAAAGTAAACCCAAAATTGTTAAATAGTTTGGCTAAAAGCCTGAGTTATCTAACATGTACAATAGAGGACATTCTCTTTGGTATTGACCTCAAAAGTCACAACATGAAAAGCTCTTACTAGGACACATATAAAGATTGCTAATAGAATTATTGCTACTTGAACTTTTTACACTTTACATTAGATTGCCTTATTCGCTTTTTAAAGAATTTAAACTTTTGGGATATAGCAATAATGAAAGGGCTAAAGATATGGAATTATGGATGATAGAAAGAGCATTGTTGGGTTTGTCTTCTTTTTTATTTTATTTTTACGAGATAGAAATTCTATTCTAGCCTAATTTAAGTGTATATATGTGTGAAGCACCCTCCTAGAGACTTGAACCCCAGCCTTTGTCCCCCACACCCTACAAGTACTTATATTTGTGGAGTGACCATTGCGCCAAGGGTGCGTGGTGTTGGGTTTGTCTTTTAAATGGGAGATAATACTTTCACTATAATGTTGACTATTAAATCACCCAATATTTAATACTCTTTCTAGAAATTTTAACAAATTTTAGTGGAGAAAAATGGCCCTGTACTTTAAAAAAAAAAAAAAAAAAAAAAAAAGCTTTCATTCTTTCATCCAAGATAATCTCATGTTTATTAAATCATAGTGCAAGTCAGCTTATAGTAAAGGTGGGCTGTTAGTAGGGGCGAAGCCGCCCCGGGGGGGTGGGGTGGGGGGCGCAGCTGCCCCCTTGGCCCACCCAAAAAAAACCCTTAGTTTATCGCTAATACTTATTAAAAACCCCAATCTAATTTTTTACCCAAAAAAAACCCCTTAGTTTATCGCTAATACTTATTAAAAACCCAATCTAATTTTTTCTTTTGATAGAAATAGCAATCTAGATCAAATAATACATCAATTTGGACTATCTTCCTTATTCTGTGAGGAATTTCATCTAACTAATAGCTCTACTCACTCACACTTAATGATAATTTAGTCAAATAAAACTCCACCCTGTTTCTTTAGTCTTAAAAAAGAGCATAACTCTACCTAAATAAACTAATAAGTAACCACAAGTCCTCCACTAGCATGCCTTCCACATAAGTTTTAGTGTTTCCAATATTATATATTCACATGATGTGCATAAAATGCATATATCTTATACAAGTTTTGCCCCTCTTCAACTCAAATCCTAGCTCTGCCACTGGCTGTTAGCCTTAGCCACCCACTAGTTTTCTTTTCAATTCTATGCATGCCTAGCTAGACAATGTGATACATTTTTTGCCTCTCTACGTAGAACATTGAAGCTACGCCTCCTAAACTGCATAAGTTCGCACGACTATTTTGTCTTCAAATGTTTCACAAGCTCATCCACGGTACATTTCGCAGGTAAGGTTTTTTTTTTTTTTTTTTTTTTTTTTTTTTTTTTTTTGAGAAGGGCAAATTGCAATAAGTTAAACTTGAAAAATAAATAGGATTATTTTAATATATATCAAAAATTAGTAAGATTATTTTAATCCTTCAATTAGTTGAATTTTTACATCAATAAATTTGATTTATGTAAATTAAATCACATTAATTACAACATTTAAAATGGATCAATTTCATGGTTCACACATTAAGTGTGTATTTGGCTTCAAATTAAAAAGCTAGTTTATTTTACTATTCAACTTATTTTTACTACTATTCATAGGCCCTACTGTACTTTTTGATACTATTCATAGGCCCCACTTTATTATTTCAGCAAACTTTTACCTTTATTTACAGTACTTTCAGCAAAAAGTTTTTAATTTCAGCAAAATAAGCAGATCTCAAATAGACACTAAGAGTCCTTTGGGATCCGCTTATTTTGCTGAAACTGAAATTTTTTTTGTTGAAAATACTGTAGATAAAGATAAAAGTCAGCTGAAATAGTATAGTGAGGACCTATAAATAGTACCAAAAAGTGCAGTGGAGCCATGAATAATAGTAAAAATAAGCTGAATAGTAAAATAAATTGGCAAAAATAATCTTTGCTAAACAGACACTAAATATTACAATTTTTAAATTATATCTAATACCATGTTATTTAAAATTTTAACTAATGAAACAGTTTATATAACAATAAATATATGAGAATCTAATTATTTCTAATGAAATGGAGAGGACTTCCAAAATTTTAACCATTAACTGCGCGCAAAGTGTAATTTGTAAGATTTGTACTAAACAAAAACAACAAATGAACAAAACAATGAAGAAGATGGTGACAATGGGAACTATTTGGACCTTAATTCCATTGTAGCACGTCACTGTCTTTTTCAATTCTTTGGATGTGAGGGACTTTCTTCCTAAAACGTGACCTCAAGGCTGTAACGCAATCACAACCTATTTCATATTTTCCCCCACTTTTTTGGGAATGCTTTCAAGCTTTTTTTTTCTGTAAGTTTGTCGTCGTCTTGGTTATCTTACAGCCTATTTTACACACCCGCACACAGAAAATAAAAGAGAGAGAGATATGTACCTGGCTTACTACTTGAGTCAAGCTTGCCTTCTTCTAAAGGAACTGAAGCCATACTGTCCGAAGTAAAACCAGTTTTTAAAATCACGTGAGAGGGAGAGGTACTTGACTTTTAATTAAAAAATTGAATGATCTAAATTACCTGCTACTTGGGTCAGGACCTTTAGGGTTGTACTTTCCTGCCAAGGTATCCCAAGCAATTCTGGCCGAAATAATCTCCCTAATATCAGAAAATGTGTCCGGCCCGCATGAAATCTGGATCACATGTAAAGCCATGGCATTCGTCTTGCTTAGGAATAGCAATTTTTATCCATATCCATAAACCCGTCCATTACCCACTTTATTTGAATGAGTCTTAACCCAACTTATTTGAGTATTTGAGTTAAATGGATGAAGACCCATTTGGTTACTTAATTAGATGGGTCTAAATGGATAAATCCACTAATACCCACTAAATCCATCTAAATTTTAAAATTAAAAAAACCCACTAATACCCACTAAACCCCTCTAAAAAGTAAAAATTAAATAAAAGGCATGACCTTAGTCTCACTATCCATCAGATTTTCTCACTAACCAAACACTTTAACCTCTAGATTTGCACAAACACTTTCCCTCAGATTTGAAGAAGAAGAAGAACCTAACATGCCATTGACTTGGGTATCAGTAGTTGGATCCACGCCGATGGAAGGACGGCCAAGGGTAGCGAGGCTGACGAAGTTGTTGCTGAACGTGACTATCCAAGGGAGTCTCAGACCAGTACAGGTTGTCAAGTCGCCGGAATCGACGGTCGGTGATCTCGTCGCCGCCGAAGTAAAGATTTAAGGGAAAGAGTGTCGCCGGCCAATCTTGCCGACCACCAATCGGCCATGTTCGCTGAGATTAAGCGCCCCGATCCCAACTCTAATTCCGATTCCGATTCCAATTCCAATATTGTTTACAAGATTGTCGATTTGGTGTGTAAGTCTGGGGGTCTCAAAGAGGAACAAATCGAGCTCGGCGTGCTTCGATCTCCCACTGTGTTGATTTGTGCCAAGTCTGTTCTTGCTCAAATTTTTGAGCTTTTTTTTTTTTTTTTTTTGAAGTTGAAAACTTTAACTTTTTCTCTTTCTTTCTCTGATGGTCTGTTTGGTTGCCATGAAAAAAAAATAGAGAAGAAAAAAGTCATTTTTTTTTTCTCTCTGTAGCTTTGTTTGGTTGCTAAGAAATTAATTTTGTGAAGTGAAAATGAAAGGAAAGAATTTTGAACTTTTTAATTTTTATTTTTAAAGTTTTTAACAAGTTATTTATTTATTTGGATCATATTGGGTTAAATGGGTGGATAACTAATTAAATAGGTTGGGCGGGTAATAGATAATTAATTTATATATAAATGGGTCATTAATAGATAAATGGATAATTACACACCCAATCCATTTATACCCAACCCATTTATGACCCAATCCTCTCTTTTGCCACCCCTAGTCTTGCTCCAAACCTTAAAGGCAGCTTCATTTTCTGGTGTAGGAGAATTGCTCCTAGATTCAACAATGTCCCAAATATCTTGAGCCATCAAATATGTCTTCACCCGAACACTCCAATCCAAATAATTGTCTTGCTTAAGAACTTCAACCACAGCTGCACTGATCTGTCAATATAACCAAATTGTGTCTGAAAGAAAATAAATGAAGATTTGGTTGTATCGTATCTGCTACAAATTCAACTTTTTAAAATTTTGTTTGATAATAATTTGGAAGTCAGTATCGACATTTTTTGGAATTGAGATGTCAAAATTTTTAGAGATTGATACATGGATATTAGTGGTCGGCAGTGCTGCATCACTAGCATTGAATTTCAAATAATTTAAATATTTTCTTTTGAAAAATTTACATAATTAAAATATTTTATTTTCAACAGGTGATTTTCTCTTAATTTACAAATCAAATAAAAATTGTATATTGATTATCTCGTTTTATGTCCAATAATATTCTAGCAAAAAGCCTAATTATTGTTACTATGTAAAGAATAATACAAGAATGTGGGCAGTGTGCAAAAATGCACTATTTATTCTCAAATTAAAATTTTAAAACTTTTAATTTTTCTCATTATGTAATTAATTATTTGTGTGATATTATGCAATTAGAAAAATGCTAAAAGTTACTACAAAATTTACTATAAAAAACTTAGAAATTATGTCAACGGTGTCACTTTAATAAAATAATAAATCATTATAATAAATTATTAGTGTATTAATTACCTTTTATGACAAGTGATCCATCAATTTATAACATTTAAAAAAAATTGTAATATTTTTAACATCACTCATGCAACTAAATATTCAACCATACAATAAATTTATTTATTCTCATAATGCACTGAATTTTTATGTCATTTGAAATTAATTATTGGCAAAAATCCAAAATTAATTGTCTAACTTTTAGCTTTTGTCATTTCAGTTCTCTAACTTTCAATTTTTTTCAATGTAGCCTTCTATTAGAGTTTTGTTAGTGTTTTCCATTAAAGGCTCAAAATGATGCTGTTTTGGCTTTTATTTTTTTTAATAATTTTAGAATTGAAGGAATTTTTTTAAAAGATGTTAAAAAAGAAAAAGGAAAAAAAAAGAACCATGTTGGGACTGGGACTGGGACTGGGACTGGAAGAGAACCATGACTTGCAAGCTTTCTAAACGTGAGAAACACATTGGACATCTGTGGCCAACTGTTATGCCACACAATTGCAACTATGTTGCTCTCAAAGATCAACCTCTTCATAGATCGAACCACCCATGCCCATATGATAGCTTCTGGGCTCAAGCCATGTGGCCACATCCTCAACCGTCTGATGGATATCTATTGCAAATCATCCAATATTGCGTATGCTCTCCACTTGTTCAACAAAATTCCCAAACCAGATATAGGGGCAAGAACGGTGTTGACTGCTCTCTACTACGGGGAATCTAAAGTTGGCTCAGGAAGTATTTGGTGGAACCCCACTCAGTACGCGAGACACAGTTCTTTTTTTTCTTTTTTGGTTATTTGCTATTTTGTTTTTTAACAGCTTTTTTTAGAATTCCTTTAATTCTGAAAATTATTTTAAAAAAAGAAGCCAAAACGGTGTCATTTTGATCCCTTAACAGAAAAAACTAACAGTGCTCTAACTGAAGACTACATTGAAAAAAAATTGAAAGTTAGAGAATTAAAATGACAAAATTAAAAGTTAAAGGACTGAAATGACAAAAACTGAAAGTTAGAGAGTCAATTTTAGATTTTTTCCTTAATTATTCAATTAAACAAAAAGACAAAAATTACCTATGACCTAATCACTCAACTTTATTAATTAAAAAATTATTTTGACCACAGAGTCACAGGCCCACACCCATTGCAATTTGCTGACACTATTAACCAATCAAATAAAAATGCTCCAAAACTTTACTACCAGTTCCACTAGTAAATAAAGGAGGAAATGTACAGAATAACTGTGAGTAAGAGTTGTATATGGTTAGTTAGGCAACGCTTGAAACTATAATAGAAACTAGACATCTCAAGTTTTAGAAACTCGAGATCCATATTTGAAAATGTCACATAGATCTCGAGTTTTAGAAACTCAAGTTCCATGCAAAAAAAAAAATTTAGTTTTATCGCCCCTATAGTGATGTTTTTAAGTCCTATAGTGACGTTTTAAAACTCTATAGCGGTGTTTTCCTGCAAAAAATTTTCATAAGTGTTCAATACCAGGTTCAGGAAGCCCTGTAGTGGCGTTTTTAAGCCCTATACTGACGTTTTAAAGCCCTACAGCGGCCTTTTTTTGCTAAATTTTTTTATAACTCCATTTTTAAGCCCTATAGTGACGTTTTTAAGCCCTATAGCGGCGTTTTCCGAACTCGAGTCTTTAAAACTCGATTTTTATGTGGATTTTTTTTTTTCAAATCAAGACTTAAAAACTTGATTTTTATCTTGGAACTCGAGTTTTAGACACTCGAGATACTAGATTTCAACATTCTTTTCCAACGTGACAACTAACTAAATTTTTTAATATTTATTGTTATTTCGAAAAAAAATTCGTAAATAAAGCCTCAAACTAGTAACTTTACTAAGAACTAAGGAAGGCACAAAGACACTCAGACAAAAGTCACAACCCACACAGAGACGATAAAAGTTGAGCTAGAGAAGAGATGAGATTAGAGAGTGTGAAAGAAAGAGAGAGAAACCATAAAAGTATATCAAATCTAAGAGAGAGAGAGAGAGAATGAAAGAAGCAAGAGAAGAGAAGAAATACCAGTTGTGCGCACCCGATACCGAAACCCCTCGGACTGGGCCTCACTTGGGCTCACAACTTACTTGTATAGTGGGTTTGGATTTCCTACACTGGGTCGTTCTTCTTGCTAAGACCTAAGGTCCTTTCTTTTCTTTCCTTGTGGGCCTGAGTCACCTTCTCTTTTTGCTCACTCTTTTCATACGCTCTCCTTACTGCGCGCCATTTTTTTCCAACCCCCCTCTTCTCCAAACTTCCTGCATTTATAGGCCATAGTTTAGTGGAGAGGTCATAATTACTTGCAAACGAGTGCAACCGGCGGTCCACTATTATTGATCGTAAGTGGGTGGTCAGGTGGGAGTGGGAAATTGTGAGGGTGGCGTTGGAACTTGGTTCCTGCCTCCATGATAGTCCTCGGGAGCGGTGGTTCTCCGGGGCGCGGCCGGGTAGGTACAGCGCGGGTCTTCCCGTGAGTCAAATATCTCTCCATGGAAAGGTGTGGCCGAGAAACGATGAAGATGCAAGGCTCGGGCTTGCAGTACGCGTGGCCCGGGGGTAGGCTGCCGGGTATAAGGGGATTGGCCTCATGGGCCATATACCCAGTCCAGGGTCCAAGGCCCAATGTAGGATACGATGTGGGGGCCGTACAATAGCCCCCCCTTGATTCGCTCCCCATTATCGGGGGTGAATCAAGGGTCGTAGGGGGTAGATACCCGTCTGGGAAGTCGAAGGGTCGTTGCTCGGTCGTGGATGGGGACATTAATGCGTCTCAAAAGACGCGATTGGAGTCGACTGACGACCTGCCTGTCATTATTACCTGACGGTTCGTGAACCGAGGCGTTACGCGTGTGGCAGTTGAGGCGGCGGTCCGCGTGTTTTCCCGCCAGGGGAT
Organism: Quercus cerris; assembly: GCA_963669245.1. Lineage (NCBI taxonomy): Eukaryota > Viridiplantae > Streptophyta > Magnoliopsida > Fagales > Fagaceae > Quercus > Quercus cerris. The sequence continues at coordinate 48,432,457 of OY770007.1, read as the reverse complement.
CATTTAATGCGTCCCGTTTCACTCTCCACGCTTATAAATAGTCCCTCTGGTCTTCTGGTTCTCATTTTTGCATTCCTCATTTTAGAATATTTTACTCTGCCGAGCATCCCTCCTTCGTGGTTCTTTCCCTCGCCCAGAACACACCTCCTCCTTAGAGCCCTCAGTAAGTTCCTCTCCTTCTTCTCATTTTTCTATTTAGCCAGTATAATCGATTCTTTGGTATTTATAGAATTTCTTTTCTCAATTTTCTTTGAAAAACACTCGTTTTGAAAAATGAGTTACTCTCACCTCCTTTTATCCGAGCATGCTTTGGCTAGATTTAGGGAGGCCTATAACGTTCCTAACGATGTAGACATTGCCTATTGCAATATGGGTGATATTGACATCCAGAGGCGCCGTGGTGAGAACACGGTGTTCTTTCCCTTGATGGCCATCTTAGAGGGTGGGGTTAGGTTCCCGGTCGACCCTCTGATTATTAGTACCCTTAGATTTTACGGCCTTTGTCCCGACCAACTCCCTCCCAACTTTTACCGGGTGGTGAGTTGTGTGAGTAGGTTGAACCAGTTGTACGGGTTGCAACTAAACCACCACGACATTAATCAGATGTATAGCCTGTGCGGCAATGTCGAGTCTGACTATTACTTAAAGACTAGGGATGCGCGGGTACGGCTTATTTCATGCCTACCAGATTCGAACCGTAACTCGGCAAAAGATTTCGTTCGGGTGAGCGGCAATTGGTTTGCCGAGGAGATACCCTGCGCGTTTTCGCCGCGCGACGTTGGTCGGTGACTAACCTTTATTTTCTTTGATTTTTCCATTTCGGTCCGGTTATGTGAATGCTAACCCTTATTTTCTGTGCAGAGACCAAAAGATTCAAGCCGGACATCAGAGTAGTACATGTTCGGGATCTGAACTTCCTGCTCAGATCGGAAATCTTCGTACACACGGACGGGCAACTCCGAGCGTCCCATCTCATCCTCGGAGTCAATCCCGTCTACTCAACTTGGCAGCCGTTCAGCCAAGCCCTGCTAGTTGACAGTCCTCTCATCTCGTATATAGACGTCCGGCACGCAAACTTCCTCCCCCCAAGGCTAACTGTAGGCGAGGCGCGTGATCTCGGTCCCCGGTACATCTGTTCAGACGAGCGACAGCCAATTCGCGACGATTCAGCCGAGCGCGTATCCGCCGAGCGTAGGAGGCGTGCCCACGAGCAGATCCAGCAGGAAACTCCTGCGCAGCCCGAGAGACCCGTAGAGCCCCGGGCATCTGTTCGGGAAGGGGAGTGTGCTGCCGCGGAACCGACCGACTCTTCCGAAACAGGATCCGATCAAGGCTACGCCATGGTGGCTAGGAGGAAGATGACGCTAGACCGTTTTGTCCCCAGTGCCCGCCCAACCGTGCAGCAACAGACACCCGGACATGATGCTTCGCCTCCCGCTGCCCCGCCGACCCGAGTTCGAAAAAGGCCGCGCACAACAGACCAAACTCAGACGGGCTCGGGCAATGTGCCCCCGCGACCTGCGGCCGGTATCGTCATCCGGGAACCGGTAGCGCAAACCGGGATCGACCTGGCGTCTACTTCCAGTGCTCCGGTGGCGTGGCGGCCCACCTTCCAACTCGGCGGTGAGCCTCTTTCGTCTACAGCCAGCGCCCGAGTATGGGACAGAGGTAATGGTGGCCGCGTGGCGCAAAGTCTGGCGTGCGGCATCCTCTTGCCCGAGGACCTGCATGCTTTCACGGAATCGACGGACGAGTCCTTAGGAAGGCGTTTGCAGTGGCACACCATAGCGGTAATTGTTTTACTTCTCTTTACGTTTCTCGGCTTTCTATTTACCCATGCGTGTGTTCTCTCCATTTTTCCTCACAAGGTGAATGTTGTGTGGTCAGGCTGCGCAAATGTCGTACGTCGTGGACGGGAGGATGAAGGAGCTGGCCGAGGAGGTTGAGCGGGAGAAGGCCCTGAAGGATGTAGCTGAGGCCATGGCGAAGGAGAAGTCAATAATAGCCGAGGAGGCAGAGAACAAAATTGCCACAGCCGTAAAGGCCCAGGCCCTTGCCGAGAGGAGATCCGAGGAGCTGGAACGGCAACTGGGGAGCACCGAGATTAAATTGGCGGAGGCCCAGAGCTTGAACACCATGCTGGAAGGGCAACTGGCTGACTCGAAGGCGGCGCTGGAGGCTTGTGAAAACAAGTGGTACAACGAAGGGTTCGCGGATGCCGAGAATTCAGCGGAACCGGTCATTCGCCAGGCCCACAGGCTCGGGTATGAGGAGGGCTGGTTCGCCGCCCTACAAGCCTTGGGGATTCCCGAGGATTCTCCGCTGAGGGATCGCAACAAGATCCTTTTCCCGAGCCTCCCTCAGGCCGAGAATCCTGCACCCCTGGTCATTGATGAAGAAGAGACCTCCAGCATGAGGGAATTGGTGAATGCCATCGACTCTCATGCAGTGCCGGTCGATATGGAGGGAACCAGTCACCCCCACGTCGGGGACCAAGCCGGGGAGGACATCCAACCGCCAACTTCTCCCGCCGACCAACGCTCTCAAGGGGATGCATCCTCCGTGCATGTGGCAGACATTGATGGTTGAACGCTAATTTAAATTTTTTTTTTTTTTTTTTTTTTTTTTTTTTTTAAGAACTCTGGTGAGCGGTATTGCCTATGTCACCGGGTTGTGGTGACGGGATAATTTGTTATCTTTATTTGTAGTTGCCGGGTTTTGGCAAAAACGCTAATTTTAAGTTTTGTGCTTTATTAATACCTTATCGTATTGTTCTTTCGTATTTGCCGAGTAATGAACTTTTGTCAGTTGCCTTTTTATTGTGATATGTCCGACCATGGCCACGCGTCCACGGGCTTGGTTACAGGAATCGAACCGAGGGTCAGACATCTGTCCTCGGAACTCCAAAGGTTTCCACCCGCTCGGTGATAAGGATCGAACCGAGGGCCGGGTCTCTGTCCTTAGAACAAGAAGGTTTAGGTTTCCACCTGCTCGGTGATGGGGATCGAACCGAGGGTCAGGTTTCTGTCCTTAGAACGACAAGGTTTAGGTTTCCACCTGCTCGGTGATGGGGATCGAACCGAGGGTCAGGTTTCTGTCCTTAGAACGACAAGGTTTAGGTTTCCACCTGCTCGGTGATGGGGATCGAACCGAGGGTCAGGTTTCTGTCCTTAGAACGACAAGGTTTAGGTTTCCACCTGCTCGGTGATAGGGATCGAACCGAGAGTTATAGTTAGAAAGGTGTAGACCAGTATGAGAAATATCCTTAGCACAATTAACAAAATATATACAACAGGGTCCGGTGAACATTATGCCCGGCGTACCGCCCATTAATGGTAGTACTTCTTTAGATTATGGACGTTCCACGGCCGGGGCAGCTGTCTCTCGTCTAGGTCTTCCAAGAAATAAGCCCCCGCGCCGGCCACTGCAGTGACCCTGTAGGGTCCCTCCCATGTCTGTGCCAACTTCCCGGCACCAGTGTCCCGCATGTTGCCCACGGCTCTTCTGAGAACCAAATCTCCGGCGATAAACTCCCTCGTTCTCACGCCTTGGTTGTATCTCTGGGCGAGCTTCTGCTGGTACTCCGCAAGCCGTATCGTCGCCATTTCGCGGCATTCCTCCGTCTTGTCCAAGCACTTTACCATCATTTCGTCGTTTTCGGCTACATCGAACCGAGCAACACGCGCACTACACAGATTTACCTCCGTCGGGATCACGGCTTCCGCTCCGTACGTTAGCGAGAAAGGGGTCTCCCCGGTGGACCGCCTAGGGGTGGTGCGGTACGCCCACAAGACTCTTGGAAGTTCCTCGGCCCAGTTTCCCTTCGCGCCCTCCAGCCTTTTCTTCAGCCCGCCCACAATCACCTTATTCACGGCCTCAGCCTGACCGTTGCCCTGTGGGTAAGCAGGAGTCGAGTACCTGTTCTTGATACCGAGACCACTGCAGAAGTCTCGGAACGCCCGGCTATCAAACTGTAGCCCATTGTCCGATATGATAGTGTTCGGCACCCCGAACCTAGTGATGATATTTTTCCATACAAATTTCTTCACTTCCACGTCTCGTATGTTGGCCAAAGGCTCCGCCTCCGCCCACTTGGTAAAATAGTCGACGGCCACCAAAACGAACTTTCGTCCTCCGGTCGCCCGAGGAAACGGGCCGATGATGTCCAGCCCCCACTGCGCGAAAGGCCAAGGGCTACTGATCGGGCTCAGGTTGCCCGCCGGCTGGTGGATCAGAGGGGCGTGCTTCTGACACTGTTCACACTTGAGTACATACTCGGCGGCGTCCTTCTGCATCTGAGGCCACCAAAATCCCTGAGTCATTGCTCGGTGTGCCAGTGACCGCCCTCCGACATGGCCGCCGCACACTCCTGAGTGGAGTTCTGTCAAGAGCTCGCCCACCTTCTCCGGGCGTAAGCACAAGAGGTACGGCCCTCCGAAGGACCTTCGGTATAAAGTCCGGTCTTCTGCCAACCAATACCGGGGAGCCATCCTACGAATCTTGATGCCTTCCTTCTCGTCACTCGGTAGTCGGTCGTCAGCCAAAAAGTCGATAATGGGGTCGATCCAGCACGGCGTAGGGGCTGCGATTGCCGTGACACTGATCCCCGTAGCTCCCAAGTCCCTCATTACTCTGACGCTTGGCTCTGAAATGAGCTCCACTTTGATTTGCCGCGGTATCTCTTCAGTTACTGACGACGCCAGCGTGGCCAGGGAGTCAGCATGTCTGTTCTGTGTTCGGGCTATGTGGAAAACTTTCACCGTGTTGAAGTCGGCCATAACTAGCCTAACTTGTTCTAGGTACGCTTTCATCCGGGGATCTCGGGCTTCAAAACTGCCCTGCACCTGATTAACCACCAGACGCGAATCCGAGTATAGCTCGATCTCCCGAGCCCCCAGGCTTGAAGCTGCCCTCAGTCCGGCCAGGAAGGCCTCGTATTCTGCCTCGTTGTTGGATGCCCTGAAACCCAATCTAAACGAGTGTTCCAGTCGTATTCCTTCCGGGGTGACTATAACGACCCCCGAGCCGGCACCCATGGAGCTCGAAGCGCCGTCTACGAATACTTTCCACGGGCGGGTTTCCAGCCGGCACACCATCTCCCCTTTCTCCTTGGGCGAAAATTCGGCGATAAAATCCGCGAGGATCTGGCCCTTCACCGAGTTCCGGGGTCGATACCGTATGTCGAAGGAACCAAGCCTAGTTCCCCATTTGGCTATTCGGCCCGTAAAGTCCGACCTCCTCAATAACGACTGCAATGGGTACTCGGTCAAGACGTGTACTGTGTGTGCTTGAAAGTAGTGCGGCAGCTTCCTGGTAGCGTGTATTAGGGCCAACACGAGCTTCTCCAAGGGTAAGTATCTTGTCTCGGCGTCGACCAATGTCTTGCTGATGTAGTACACGGGCTGCTGGATTCCTCTATCCCTCAGCAACACAGCACTCACAGCGTGCTCGGATACCGCCAGGTACATGAACAAATCCTCACCCGGCTCCGGCGCGGCAAGCATGGGCGCCCTTGTCAGATAATTCTTCAGCTCCGCGAAGGCTTCGTCGCACTCTTCACTCCATCGAAATCCAGTCCATTTCTTCAGCAGAAGGTAGAATGGTCGGCAGCGGTCTGCGAATTTCGAGATGAACCGATTGAGGGCCGCCAGCATCCCGGTTAAGATTTGCACTTCCTTCGGGTTGCTCGGTGGCTTCAGTCTTTTCACAGCTTCTATCTGGTCGGGGTTGACCTCGATTCCCCGCACACTGATCAGGTACCCCAAGAACTTCCCTGAGCCAACGCCAAACGCGCACTTCTCTGCATTAAGGCGCAACTTGCGCCGTCTGAGGACCTCGAAAACCGCCCGGAGGTCCTCCAAATGCCGGGATTCCTGTTTACTCTTCACCACCATGTCGTCGATGTATACCTCGACCGTGCGTCCTATCTTGTCTCGGAACATTCTTGTCATCATCCGTTGGTAAGTGGCCCCAGCGTTCTTCAGTCCGAAGGGCATCCTCGTGTAGTGGTAATTTGCTTCCGGGGAGATGAATGCTGTTTTTTCTTGGTCCTCGGGCGCCAGGGCGATTTGGTGATACCCTTGAAAAGCGTCCAAAAAACTCATCCTAGGGTGCCCACACGTGGCGTCCACCAGTTGGTCAATCTTTGGCACAGGAAAAGAGTCTTTTGGGCAGGCTCTGTTTAGATCGGTGAAATCGACGCAGACCCTCCACTTGCCGTTCTTCTTCTTCACTACCACGGTGTTCGCCAACCAATCCGGGAAGAAGATCTCCCGAATCACCCCTGCCTCCTTCAATTTTTGAACTTCCACTTTTACTGCCTCGGAATGCTCCCAGGCCGACCTCCTCGGCCTTTGCCTTTTTAGGGTGAATGAGGGGTCAACTCCGAGCCTGTGCATGATGAATTCGGGATCCACCCCGGGCACCTCGTATGGACTCCACGCAAACACGTCCACATTCCGTATTAGGAGCAGCAACATTTCTATCCTTTCCCAGTCCTCCATGCTCTCCCCTACTTGGAAGTACTTGTCTACGTCTGGCAACACCTTCACCCTGATCATGCTCTCGGCTCGCGCTGCCCCCTTATTCCCTTGCGGGTCCTGTAGTTGCTATAAAGGGTTCTCCGACGACGAACATCTAGGGTTGGCCCGGTCCTTCTGGTCGGTTTGTTCCTTCTTCCAGTCGACCATGGAGATTAGACATTGCCTGGCCGCCTGCTGATTTCCTTGTACCACCGTGACACCGTAATCGGTATGAAACTTGACCTTCATGTGTAGAGTGGACGGGACAGCCCCCATTGCATGTATCCATGGCCTCCAAAGAATCGCCGTGTAGGGGGAGTATGAGGCGACTGTGACGAAGCTTACCATGATCTCCTTGCCTTCCATGTTCACGGGCAGAGAGATTTGCCCCTCGGGAGTCACCATTTTCCCGTCGAACCCAACCAGGGGAGTACTGTACTTCGCCAGATCTTCCTTCCTCAACCCGAGCCCCCTGAATAGGTCCGGATACATAACATCCGCCCCGCTTCCTTGGTCTATCATTATTCTCTTCACCACGAAACCGCCAATTCTCGCCGAGACTACCAATGCGTCGTCGTGCGGCTGAATGGTTCCTTCCAAATCATTGTCATCGAAAGCGATCGGCTCTCGGGCGTTCTTATTCTTCTTCGCGGGGGGCGGCACGCCCGTACTTCCCTCTACAGATGTCACTGTCAACACCCCCTTTGCCTTTGCCGTTGAAACGCCCCTCGGCGCTGCGTGAATCACATCAATTATTCCAAGAGGGGGCGGCAGGGGATTCCCTCTGTTTGGAACGCCGTGCTCTGTTCTCCGATCCCCAGCGTCCGTCACAAATTCCTTGAGGTGCCCTGCCTTAGCCAGCTGCCCGAGATGGTCCTTCAATACTCGGCATTGCTCGGTGGTATGTCCCCGGTCCTTATGGTAGGTGCAGTAGAGATTCTGATTTCTTCGGGTGGGGTCGCCAGCCATCCGGGTCGGCCATCTGAAGTACGGCTCGTGCTTGATCTTATCCACAATCTTATGTACGGGCTCCTTGAACGTCACGTTCACCTCCCCCACCGGTGCTACTGGTTCTTGAATTCTCAGATTTCCCCGTGTCCTCTGCTGAAAACCTCCCTGCCGAGGACGGTCTGTCACCTGCGCCTTGCCTTTACTTTGCATTCTATCATCTTCCAGTCGCTTGTACTCCTCAATGCGCCTCATCAATTGCCTCATATCCTCGGGAGGCTTCTTAGTTAATGACTCCCTCAACCCCGACTCCTCAGGCAATCCCATTCTGAAAGTGCTTGCGGCAATCTTCTCGTTCCCTCCGCCAATTTCGTTGTAGAGCTCCCAGTACCGGCCAGCATAATCACGGAGGGTTTCCCCTGCTCTCATCTTCATAGACAGCAGGGCGTCCACCGGTTGCTGCTCTCGGCTGCACGTCACGAAACGGGAACCAAACTCCTGTATAAGCTCGGAGAAACTATGGATGGAGCCCTTACGCAAACCGTTGAACCACCTCAAAGCTGTGGGACCTAGGCTGGAGGGAAAAACTTTACACATCAGAGCGTCATTCCGGGTATGGAGAGACATCATCTGGATATAGTGGCTGACGTGCTCCACGGGATCCGTTTTCCCGCCGTACGAGTTGAACGGTGGGCGCGCAAATCTGTCCGGCATTGGCGCTCTCTCAATGCTCGCCGAAAATGGGGACCGAGCCGCCCTGCGCAACGCACGGCTCATTGCATCCATGACTGCATTCCTCGGCCGTCCCTCTGGAGAGTACGAGCCCCGATTCCCGTACTCCCGTGATCGGGAGCGACGTCGTCTTCGGTGTGATTCCGCCGAATAGGAGCGGTCTCGTTGGCGACGGGACTCCCTCGAGCCAGAACGCTCCCTGCGGCGGCGGGATCCTGATTGGTTCGACCCCCTCCCGCGTCTCTCTTCCTCGGCATCGGGCCTGCCCCCTCGGTCGTCTTGGCCCACTCGGCGGCGTTCATTCCTTGCTTCCAACTCCAGTTCTTGTACTAACCTTCGCAGCCGCTCGAGCTCCTCATCCCTGGCGTTGGGCTGTGTGTGCCGGGAAGCATGGGATGCCGTTCTCCCCGTTTGATAGGACCCTTCTCCAAGACCGGATCGCTCCTCTGGTGGCTCGTAAGCCGGATCCTCGCGTCCCTTCTGTCTCCGTTCCCGCCAGGTGGATCCCCGAGAAGACCCCGCCGAGTCGCTCTCTACGTTACCTCCAGACATCCTCTTGTAAACGGGTCTCAGCGGAACCACTGCTTAGTAGGATTTCCCACAGACGGCGCCAATTGTGCGCACCCGATACCGAAACCCCTCGGACTGGGCCTCACTTGGGCTCACAACTTACTTGTATAGTGGGTTTGGATTTCCTACACTGGGTCGTTCTTCTTGCTAAGACCTAAGGTCCTTTCTTTTCTTTCCTTGTGGGCCTGAGTCACCTTCTCTTTTTGCTCACTCTTTTCATACGCTCTCCTTACTGCGCGCCATTTTTTTCCAACCCCCCTCTTCTCCAAACTTCCTGCATTTATAGGCCATAGTTTAGTGGAGAGGTCATAATTACTTGCAAACGAGTGCAACCGGCGGTCCACTATTATTGATCGTAAGTGGGTGGTCAGGTGGGAGTGGGAAATTGTGAGGGTGGCGTTGGAACTTGGTTCCTGCCTCCATGATAGTCCTCGGGAGCGGTGGTTCTCCGGGGCGCGGCCGGGTAGGTACAGCGCGGGTCTTCCCGTGAGTCAAATATCTCTCCATGGAAAGGTGTGGCCGAGAAACGATGAAGATGCAAGGCTCGGGCTTGCAGTACGCGTGGCCCGGGGGTAGGCTGCCGGGTATAAGGGGATTGGCCTCATGGGCCATATACCCAGTCCAGGGTCCAAGGCCCAATGTAGGATACGATGTGGGGGCCGTACACCAGTGATGAGGCAGCAACATGGCAAAGACGATCGGCCTGCTGACGGCAGTGGCGTGGCCTCCTCTCTTGTAATCAAAATAAAAGAAAAAGGAAAAGGGTGGTGAGCCGCGAGAAACAAACCAGAATTATTTTAAAAAAAACTGTGTGGACAAAATCACAAATTCAATGACCAACAAACAATGCCTTACAATATGAACAAAAAATCAAAAGGAAAAAAAAATGAGGAGTTACTAACTTACTTACCCCAAGATCCAAACACGCACTTGTATAGATACTAGAAAGGAACAGGTGACAAGAGGAACTGTTGAAGATTGAGAGAGAATTGGTGTGAAAACAGAAAAGAAAGGAGAAGGAGAGATCAATGAAGAGGCACTGAGAGAGAAACAGTGGGGGATAAGATAAAGGGGAAAGAGAGAAGTTGAGTGGGAACCAATGAAGAAAGAAAGTGAAAAACCGACACACATGGCGTTTCCACCTTCCATTTTTTGTTTTAAGGGTAATTTTACTGTACATTTTTTTTTTTTTTAAAGAACCTATCGGTAGGCAACCTGTTATACTATGTTACTAAAACATCACATTTTATGATACTATTCTCACATTGTGCAGTACCAATATCATATGTAACTGTACTTTTATTAAATTCGGTGGTTCCTTTATTTTTTCTCACATTTGATGGTATCATCATCATATTGTGCAGTACCAACATCATATGTAACTGTACTTTTGTCACATTCGGTGGTTCCTTTATTTTTTCTCACATTTGATGGTACCATCATCAGATTTTGCAGTACCAATATTACATATGACTGTACTTTTGTCACATTCGGTGGTTTCCTTATGTTTTCTTACATTAGATGGTATCATCCTCACATTGTGCAACACCAACGTCACATGTGATTGTACTTTTATCACATTTAGTGATTCCTTTATTATTATTTTTTTTTCTCACATTTGATAGTACTATCCTCATATTGTAAAGTACAAACTTCACATGTGACTGTACTTTTGTCACATTCGGTAGTTCCCTTATTTTTTTTCACATTCGATGGTACCATTCTAACATTGTACAATACCAACATCACATGTGATATACTTTGTCACATTCGATGATTCCTTCTTTTTTTTTTTTTTCTCACATTGGATAATAGCAACATCACATGTGACTGTATCCCTTATTTTTTCTCACATTTGATAGTACCATCCTCACATTGTGCAGTACCAACATTGCATGTGATTGTACTTTTGTCATATTCGGTGGTTCCCTTATTTTTTCTCATATTTGATGGTACTATCCTCACATTATGCATTTAGCCTACTGATTCTCGTACATTATCACCCCCAATACTTGGAGAATATCTAAAAACCCTTAGAAACTTAAAAATTGCTGAAATACCCTTAGTACCTAAAAAATGGCCGAAATTCCCTCGAAAACCTAAAGAATGATCAAAATTCCCCCAATTCCCTCTAAAATTACCAAAATAACCCTAAAACTTAAAAATGACAAAAATATCAATAAAACCCTCTAAAATTACCAGAATACCCTTGGAATCTAAAAAATCATCAAAATACTCTTAAAGCCTAAAAAAGACCAAATGACCCTAAAATTTATAAAAAGACTAATATACCCTTAGAACCTAAAAAATGACCGAAATACCCTCAAAACCTAAAAATGACCAAAGTACCACTAAAACTTAAAAATGACCAAAATGCCCCTAAAATCCTCTAAAATTATCGAAACTAGCTTATAACCCGCACAATGTGCGGGATACTTTTTATTTATTACAAAAGACATGGTAACTGAAAATATAGACATTTTTTCATTAAGATAATACCAAAAATATAAAATCAAATAATTACTTGCAAGAAGAAGACGCAAATCCAGAGTCATAGAGACTTCCAAATTTAATCTTGAAATTTCGTGGTGGTCAACGAAATTTTAAATAGACCTTTTAGAAATAGATTTAGAAAATTTGTATTCCTTTACCACCCATGCACTCAAGCAAAAAAGAAAGTGTTTTTTTTTCTTTTTCTGTTTTTTTTTTACTCCAATAATTTATTATTCAGAACATGTTCCATAGGTCCAAAAGATTATCAAAATAAAATGATGGTGGTCCAATACAGATTATAGTTGTCTCTGTTTTTTGTAGAAACAAATATAGGCAACTTCGACAAACAAAAATTAATAATTAATATATTATGATACACAAATCCTGTAGTATTAATCCATGAAATGCATCAAACTATAGTAGTAAATAGTCTCACAAAATTCTACACCAAAGGAAAATGTAGAGCAACAAACAAAGAAATACAGGATAAAAAAAAAAAACATTGAGTTTCACCTAAATGCATACTATTAATCCAGGATGTGGGGTCCGTGGGCCTGATAGCCTCGGCCCATCATATAGCGGGCCCAAGGCCCATGCCGAGGATAGCAAGCTATTTCTGAGGAGAAGGGGGGAAGCCTAATCTCTTGGATCCACGCCGAGGATACCTTGTCCTCGGCCTGACAAAAGTGATTTCAGGGAGTGGCTAACCCCAAAGTAAGCTGTCACTCTCGCATTTAATGCACTCAACTAACCCTCCTGGCCGCATTAATGGGGAGATAACCCCTTGGCAGGATAACGTTGGTTAAAGTGAGCCACTCGAGTGCTGATAAGGCCTCCGATGGGACGGACAACCAGAAGAAAAGCGAATAGACGGTCAACAGATGGAAGCAGGAGATAGGAAGATGGAAACTATAAAAGAAGAGCCAGTAAAGCCAAAAAAAGAGGAGGAGGAGGAGGGAAAAGCAAGGCCTCCTCGGCCACAGGCCAAGGATCATTCCTCCGTTTGTAAGGAAACACTTAGCCATATTTTTTAAGATAAGTTTGGGCATGGTGATCGACGGCCAGCACCTAAGCCTGTCAGCCCACTCTCTATAAATGTATTGTTTGGGCTTATTGGGCTGAAACCCAACACTCAATTCAATTCAAATTGAGTCCTTACAATTGGCGCCGTCTGTGGGAAGGATTAGGGTGCTGGCCGGCGCACCAGGTAAGTGTTCTAAGTTCTAAGTATTTGTTTTACAATAGATTGAAAGAGTTAAGTGTTCTAAGTTCTAAGTATTTGTTTTACAATAGATTGAAAGAGTTAAGTGTTCTAAGTTCTGAAAGTTCGTTTTGCAGTAGACTAAAACAAAAAATAATATAATAATAAATAATAGTAACGATAAAAGTTCTAAGTTACAGTATTCATTGTACAAAAAAAAAAAAAAAAAAAACCAACAAAGAGAAAAATAAAAGATCTTGATATTATTAATTCGTATATAGAACAATTACATATCACAATCAGAGGCTCAGGCAGGCCTGTTTTACAAGTAAATTTACTAGCTAATAGCCACCTGCTATTCCTAGCTACTCCTACAATCAGAGGCCCAGGTGAAGCCGCCCTAGGAAAAAACTAGCCGGAGGGAAGTGTCAACTCGTGCTTTTACTTGGCATCAAAAGAATGGGAGAGCTTGACACGAGGTGGAGGAGGTGAAGGACAATCATGCCCTCAGGCCCCCAACCACTCCCTCCTCGGCTGGGCAGAGCTGGAACAAAGAGAGAAGCAGACGCAGGGGCTCGGGGGTACCCTCCCCCATGATGTTCCCTCGATTCTCTCCAGTCCTCTCGAGTGTTGGCCATTGGAGACGGCAACACTCGAGCACCGCCCATGAGGTGAATTCATGCGCCTTCCTCGTCGGGGGTGTGCTCCGAGGAAAGACGCGAGGTTCTCTAACAACACCCCTCTGGGATACCTCGAAGGGCACCATCAGGATTACGCCTAGACTCTGCCGCACCGAAAGCCCAGTGGGGGCTGCGGCCATACCGGTTTTTTTCAGTCCCGGCGACAATTCCAGCGGGGTTGTTAAAAGGGCATGTGAAGTTGGAAGAAGGTGTTTTGCTTTGTTTGTGTTGAGAGGTTCATGGGTTGTAGGGTAACCATCTACTTACTTTATATAGGGGATGGGAGGTTGGTGAGAATTAATTCATGCAGAATTCGAAAAGGGTATTATCAGCTGGATCAGTAATGAAGTCACCAATTTCCAAGGAGGCCACGGACGGTTGGACTCGTGTCAATTTACGAGGGCATTAATGAAGGCGCGTTTCGCGCATCGGAGCGTTGAGCGCGGAACACGAACAGACAGGGGGCCCTTCTTAAATAAAAAAGATGGGGCCTCAATTTAGAGGTGAGATCAATGCCACGTGTAAAGATTGTAATCTAACGCAAAGAATAATCATATCCAGTAAAGTAATCTGAGGATAAACCTATACTTACAAAAAATTGAAGTGGTAGACAGAACCAAGGTATTGCATGGTCCTCGGACCCAAACCTATGGTAAAACTACACACACCATTATACCTGGGTACTAGACAGAACCAAGGTATTGCATGGTCCTCGGACCCAAACCTACGGTGAAACTAGATACTTACAGGAAAAATTGAAGTGGTAGACAGAGCCAAGGTATTGCATGGTTCTCGGACCCAAACCAATGGTAAAACTACACACACCGATTAAGTCTAATATTTACAAAAAATTGAAGTGGTAGACAGAACCAAGGTATTGCATGGTCCTCGGACCCAAACCTATGGTAAAACTACACACACCATTATACCTGGGTACTAGACAGAACCAAGGTATTGCATGGTCCTCGGACCCAAACCTACGGTGAAACTAGATACTTACAGGAAAAATTGAAGTGGTAGACAGAGCCAAGGTATTGCATGGTCCTCGGACCCAAACCTATGGTAAAACTACACACACCGATTAAGTCTAATATTTACAAAAAATTGAAGTGGTAGACAGAGCCAAGGTATTGCATGGTCCTCGGACCAAAACCTATGGTAAAACTACACACACCGATTAAGTCTAATATTTACAAAAAATTGAAGTGGTAGACAGAACCAAGGTATTGCATGGTCCTCGGACCCAAACCTATGGTAAAACTACACACACCATTATACCTGGGTACTAGACAGAACCAAGGTATTGCATGGTCCTCGGACCCAAACCTACGGTGAAACTAGATACTTACAGGAAAAATTGAAGTGGTAGACAGAGCCAAGGTATTGCATGGTCCTCGGACCCAAACCTATGGTAAAACTACACAAACCGATTAAGTCTAATATTTACAAAAAATTGAAGTGGTAGACAGAACCAAGGTATTGCATGGTCCTCGGACCCAAACCTATGGTAAAACTACACACACCGATTAAGTCTAATATTTACAAAAAATTGAAGTGGTAGACAGAACCAAGGTATTGCATGGTCCCCGGACCCAAACCTATGGTAAAACTACACACACCATTATACCTGGGTACTAGACAGAACCAAGGTATTGCATGGTCCTCGGACCCAAACCTACGGTGAAACTAGATACTTACAGGAAAAATTGAAGTGGTAGACAGAGCCAAGATATTGCATGGTCCTCGGACCCAAACCTATGGTAAAACTACACACACCGATTAAGTCTAATATTTACAAAAAATTGAAGTGGTAGACAGAACCAAGGTATTGCATGGTCCTCGGACCCAAACCTATGGTAAAACTACACACACCATTATACCTGGGTACTAGACAGAACCAAGGTATTGCATGGTCCACGGACCCAAACCTACGGTGAAACTAGATACTTACAGGAAAAATTGAAGTGGTAGACAGAGCCAAGGTATTGCATGGTCCTCGGACCCAAACCTATGGTAAAACTACACACACCGATTAAGTCTAATATTTACAAAAAATTGAAGTGGTAGACAGAACCAAGGTATTGCATGGTCCTCGGACCCAAACCTATGGTAAAACTACACACATCATTATACCTGGGTACTAGACAGAACCAAGGTATTGCATGGTCCTCGGACCCAAACCTACGGTGAAACTAGATACTTACAGGAAAAATTGAAGTGGTAGACAGAGCCAAGGTATTGCATGGTCCTCGGACCCAAACCTATGGTAAAACTACACACACCGATTAAGTCTAATATTTACAAAAAATTGAAGTGGTAGACAGAACCAAGGTATTGCATGGTCCTCGGACCCAAACCTATGGTAAAACTACACACACCATTATACCTGGGTACTAGACAGAACCAAGGTATTGCATGGTCCTCGGACCCAAACCTACGGTGAAACTAGATACTTACAGGAAAAATTGAAGTGGTAGACAGAGCCAAGGTAT
This sequence comes from Quercus cerris, assembly GCA_963669245.1. NCBI lineage: Eukaryota > Viridiplantae > Streptophyta > Magnoliopsida > Fagales > Fagaceae > Quercus > Quercus cerris. The sequence goes on along the minus strand of OY770007.1, from coordinate 48,416,820 downwards.
TGTATGGTCCTCGGACCCAAACCTATGGTAAAACTACACACACCAATTAAGTCTAATATTTACAAAAAATTGAAGTGGTAGACAGAACCAAGGTATTGCATGGTCCTCGGACCCAAACCTATGGTAAAACTACACACACCATTATACCTGGGTACTAGACAGAACCAAGGTATTGCATGGTCCTCGGACCCAAACCTACGGTGAAACTAGATACTTACAGGAAAAATTGAAGTGGTAGACAGAACCAAGGTATTGCATGGTCCTCGGACCCAAACCTATGGTAAAACTACACACACCGATTAAGTCTAATATTTACAAAAAATTGAAGTGGTAGACAGAACCAAGGTATTGCACGGTCCTCGGACCCAAACCTATGGTAAAACTACATACACCATTATACCTGGGTACTAGACAGAACCAAGGTATTGCATGGTCCTCGGACCCAAACCTACGGTGAAACTAGATACTTACAGGAAAAATTGAAGTGGTAGACAGAGCCAAGGTATTGCATGGTCCTCGGACCCAAACCTATGGTAAAACTACACACACCGATTAAGTCTAATATTTACAAAAAATTGAAGTGGTAGATAGAACCAAGGTATTGCATGGTCCTCGGACCCAAACCTATGGTAAAACTACACACACCATTATACCTGGGTACTAGACAGAACCAAGGTATTGCATGGTCCTCGGACCCAAACCTACGGTGAAACTAGATACTTACAGGAAAAATTGAAGTGGTAGACAGAGCCAAGGTATTGCATTGTCCTCGGACCCAAACCTATGGTAAAACTACACACACCGATTAAGTCTAATATTTACAAAAAATTGAAGTGGTAGACAGAGCCAAGGTATTGCATAGTCCTCGGACCCAAACCTATGGTAAAACTACACACACCGATTAAGTCTAATATTTACAAAAAATTGAAGTGGTAGACAGAACCAAGGTATTGCATGGTCCTCGGACCCAAACCTATGGTAAAACTACACACACCATTATACCTGGGTACTAGACAGAACCAAGGTATTGCATGGTCCTCGGACCCAAACCTACGGTGAAACTAGATACTTACAGGAAAAATTGAAGTGGTAGACAGAACCAAGGTATTGCATGGTCCTCGGACCCAAACCTATGGAAAACTAAATAAGCATTGTGCATTACTAGGGTAGTATATGGTCTTCGGACTCGAACCCATAAAGAAAATAACTGCTCTGAGAAAAGCCAAAGCATTACTCAATGTCAGGCTATAATACAACCCTTCGATTTATATATTTGGATGATAACAGATGGTCCCATGATGCCAACTCCAGAATGGAATACAAATATTGAGTAGGATACAATAGCAAAGCAAACAAAATAAAGTATCATTAAACGAAAGCAAAATCTCAAGTATTCTATTCAAAAAGAAAGTACACGACTCCCTTACAATGCCACTAAGGCAGGAAACGAGATAATATCAAAGAAAAAAAAAATAATAATAATAATAAAAAATAAAAAATAATAAACAAAGTTATCCTAGGCCGTATACTGGTTCCTTCAACTCAGTAGGTAAATCAAAAGGCCAGGGCCAAAGCTCAAGAGCTAGATCTCTAAAAGTCCGTCGGAGGACTGGCCACGTCTTGAGGTCTTTCCTGACCCTCGGTTACGACTTCCCCCAACGCTATCTGGGGCTCGACCTCCTCAGATGGTTGACCAGTTAACGGAGCATCTTCGGCGGTCTTGTCTTGACTTTCAACCAATGGTAAGGAAGACTCCTCCTCAGGCTTAGGAGCAGCAGGCACAATCTCGCGAATGGCAGTAGGGTAATATACCCTGTCTTCCCTTCTAAGATCAGACGAAGCATCAATCCCTGCTTGATTGAGGGCTTCATGCCAAGTTTGAGAGCAATAATGCCTGCACACAGCAGGAACTTGAGCCCGAAGGGTGGCTTCAGTCTTAGCCACCCCTTCGGTGAAAACTTCTTCTCTTGCCTCGTCCACAGAGCGCTCAGCGTCTGATTTTGCAAAAATTGCCTCGTCTCTGGCTCTCACAGCCTCGTCTCTGGCATACTCGGCAACACCTTTGTCGTGGATTGCTTTGGTCAAACTTTGCTTTATGTAGGAAACGTCCTCTTTGGCCTTCTGTAATTGGCTTTCAACCTCTTGCAAGTGGACAGTTTGATCCTCAGCTTGCTTCCTGACCACGGCTAGGTCAGAAACAGCAGCATCCCTGGCCTTCGCTATTTCTGCCAGATCCTCGGTCACCTTTTTCAGGTCGGCCTCAGATCTCTTAAGAGTTTTAGCCGCTTCTAGGAACTTATCGCGCTCTTGCGCTAAGGCGTGACTATGGTCGTCAACCTCTTCGCCCAACCTAAAAAGGGCCTGGATAGCCTGCCAGCAAAAACAAGTAGCTTTATAAAGAGAAAGAAAAGTACTAAGCTACAAAAATTTCTAGTAAAAAGAATGGTTGCCAAAGGACCTACCATGCCTAGATATTTCTTAAGGTCGAGGACAACCTCTACCCCACTCATCTTCTCCAACTCAGCCATATCAATGGGAAGAAGAAGAGATTTCTCTAGGGCCTCGGCTACAAGAGACCCCTCATCTCCTTGAGACTCTCGTATTGACGCGTTGTCCATTAAGGACTGGTCATGGAGCATGGCAGCAGTCAGCCATATCAATGGGAGTGGCTAACCCCAAAGTAAGCTGTCACTCTCGCATTTAATGCACTCAACTAACCCTCCTGGCCGCATTAATGGGGAGGTAACCCCTTGGCAGGATAACGTTGGTTAAAGTGAGCCACTTGAGTGTTGATAAGGCCTCCGATGGGACGGACAACCAGAAGAAAAGCGAATAGACGGTCAACAGATGGAAGCAGGAGATAGGAAGATGGAAACTATAAAGAAGAGCCAGTAAAGCCAAAAAAAGGGGGAGGAGGAGGAGGGAAAAGCAAGGCCTCTTCGGCCACAGGCCGAGGATCATTCCTCCGTTTGTAAGGAAACACTTAGCCATATTTTTTAAGATAAGTTTGGGCATGGTGATCGACGGCCAGCACCTAAGCCTGTCAGCCCACTCTCTATAAATGTATTGTTTGGGCTTATTGGACTGAAACCCAACACTCAATTCAATTCAAATTGAGTCCTTACAATTCGCACCGTCTGTGGGAAGGATTAGGGTGCTGGCTGGCGCACCAGGTAAGTGTTCTAAGTTCTAAGTATTTGTTTTATAATAGATTGAAAGAGTTAAGTGTTCTAAGTTCTAAGTATTTGTTTTACAATAGATTGAAAGAGTTAAGTGTTCTAAGTTCTAAGTATTTGTTTTACAATAGATTGAAAGAGTTAAGTGTTCTAAGTTCTGAAAGTTCGTTTTGCAGTAGACTAAAACAAAAAAATAATATAATAATAAATAATAGTAACGATAAAAGTTCTAAGTTACAGTATTCATTGTACAAAAAAAAAAAAAAAAAAAAAAACAACAAAGAGAAAAATAAAAGATCTTGATATTATTAATTCGTATATAGAACAATTACATATTACAATCAGAGGCTCAGGCAGGCCTGTTTTACAAGTAAATTTACTAGCTAATAGCCACCTGCTATTCCTAGCTACTCCAACAATCAGAGGCCCAGGTGAAGCCGCCCTAGGAAAAAACTAGCCGGAGGGAAGTGTCAACTCGTGCTTTTACTTGACATCAAAAGAATGGGAGAGCTTGACACGAGGTGGAGGAGGTGAAGGACAATCATGCCCTCAGGCCCCCAACCACTCCCTCCTCGGCTGGGCAGAGCTGGAACAAAGAGAGAAGCAGACGCAGGGGCTTGGGGGTACCCTCCCCCATGATGTTCCCTCGATTCTCTCCAGTCCTCTCGAGTGTTGGCCATTGGAGACGGCAACACTCGAGCACCGCCCATGAGGTGAATTCATGCGCCTTCCTCGTCGGGGGTGTGCTCCGAGGAAAGACGTGAGGTTCTCTAACAACACCCCTCTGGGATACCTCGAACGGCACCACCAGGATTACGCCTAGACTCTGCCGCACCAAAAGCCCAGTGGGGGCTGCGGCCATACCGGTTTTTTTCAGTCCCCGGCGACAATTCCGGCGGGGTTGTTAAAAGGGCACGTGAAGTTGGAAGAAGGTGTTTTGCTTTGTTTGTGTTGAGAGGTTCATGGGTTGTGGGGTAACCATCTACTTACTTTATATAGGGGATGGGAGTTTGGTGAGAATTAATTCATGCAGAATTCGAAAAGGGTATTATCAGCTGGATCAGTAATGAAGTCACCAATTTCCAAGGAGGCCACGGACGGTTGGACTCGTGTCAATTTACGAGGGCATTAATGAAGGCGCGTTTCGCGCATCGGAGCGTTGAGCGCAGAACACGAACAGACAGGGGGCGCTTCTTAAATAAAAAAGATGGGGCCTCAATTTAGAGGTGAGATCAATGCCACGTGTAAAGATTGTAATCTAACGCAAAGAATAATCATATCCAGTAAAGTAATCTGAGGATAAACCTATACTTACAAAAAATTGAAGTGGTAGACAGAACCAAGGTATTGCATGGTCCTCGGACCCAAACCTATGGTAAAACCACACACACCATTATACCTGGGTACTAGACAGAACCAGGGTATTGCATGGTCCTCGGACCCAAACCTACGGTGAAACTAGATACTTACAGGAAAAATTGAAGTGGTAGACAGAGCCAAGGTATTGCATGGTCCTCGGACCCAAACCTATGGTAAAACTACACACACCGATTAAGTCTAATATTTACAAAAAATTGAAGTGGTAGACAGAACCAAGGTATTGCATGGTCCTCGGACCCAAACCTATGGTAAAACTACACACACCATTATACCTGGGTACTAGACAGAACCAAAGTATTGCATGGTCCTCGGACTCAAACCTACGGTAAAACTAGATACTTACAGGAAAAATTGAAGTGGTAGACAGAGCCAAGGTATTGCATGGTCCTCGGACCCAAACCTATGGTAAAACTACACACACCGATTAAGTCTAATATTTACAAAAAATTGAAGTGGTAGACAGAACCAAGGTATTGCATGGTCCCCGGACCCAAACCTATGGTAAAACTACACACACCATTATACCTGGGTACTGGACAGAACCAAGGTATTGCATGGTCCTCGGACCCAAACCTACGGTGAAACTAGATACTTACAGGAAAAATTGAAGTGGTAGACAGAGCCAAGATATTGCATGGTCCTCGGACCCAAACCTATGGTAAAACTACATACACCGATTAAGTCTAATATTTACAAAAAATTGAAGTGGTAGACAGAACCAAGGTATTGCATGGTCCTCGGACCCAAACCTATGGTAAAACTACACACACCATTATACCTGGGTACTAGACAGAACCAAGGTATTGCATGGTTCTCGGACCCAAACCTACGGTGAAACTAGATACTTACAAGAAAAATTGAAGTGGTAGACAGAGCCAAGGTATTGCATGGTCCTCGGACCCAAACCTATGGTAAAACTACACACACCGATTAAGTCTAATATTTACAAAAAATTGAAGTGGTAGACAGAACCAAGGTATTGCATGGTCCTCGGACCCAAACCTATGGTAAAACTACACACATCATTATACCTGGGTACTAGACAGAACCAAGGTATTGCATGGTCCTCGGACCCAAACCTACGGTGAAACTAGATACTTACAGGAAAAATTGAAGTGGTAGACAGAGCCAAGGTATTGCACGGTCCTCGGACCCAAACCTATGGTAAAACTACACACACCGATTAAGTCTAATATTTACAAAAAATTGAAGTGGTAGACAGAACCAAGGTATTGCATGGTCCTCGGACCCAAACCTATGGTAAAACTACACACACCATTACACCTGGGTACTAGACAGAACCAAGGTATTGCATGGTCCTCGGACCTAAACCTACGGTGAAACTAGATACTTACAGGAAAAATTGAAGTGGTAGACAGAGCCAAGGTATTGCATGGTCCTCGGACCCAAACCTATGGTAAAACTACACACACCAATTAAGTCTAATATTTACAAAAAATTGAAGTGGTAGACAGAACCAAGGTATTGCATGGTCCTCGAACCCAAACCTATGGTAAAACTACACACACCATTATACCTGGGTACTAGACAGAACCAAGGTATTGCATGGTCCTCGGACCCAAACCTACGGTGAAACTAGATACTTACAGGAAAAATTGAAGTGGTAGACAGAACCAAGGTATTGCATGGTCCTCGGACCCAAACCTATGGTAAAACTACACACACCGATTAAGTCTAATATTTACAAAAAATTGAAGTGGTAGACAGAACCAAGGTATTGCATGGTCCTCGGACCCAAACCTATGGTAAAACTACATACACCATTATACCTGGGTACTAGACAGAACCAAGGTATTGCATGGTCCTCGGACCCAAACCTACGGTGAAACTAGATACTTACAGGAAAAATTGAAGTGGTAGACAGAGCCAAGGTATTGCATGGTCCTCGGACCCAAACCTATGGTAAAACTACACACACCGATTAAGTCTAATATTTACAAAAAATTGAAGTGGTAGACAGAACCAAGGTATTGCATGGTCCTCGGACCCAAACCTATGGTAAAACTACACACACCATTATACCTGGGTACTAGACAGAACCAAGGTATTGCATGGTCCTCGGACCCAAACCTACGGTGAAACTAGATACTTACAGGAAAAATTGAAGTGGTAGACAGAGCCAAGGTATTGCATTGTCCTCGGACCCAAACCTATGGTAAAACTACACACACCGATTAAGTCTAATATTTACAAAAAATTGAAGTGGTAGACAGAACCAAGGTATTGCATGGTCCTCGGACCCAAACCTATGGTAAAACTACACACACCATTATACCTGGGTACTAGACAGAACCAAGGTATTGCATGGTCCTCGGACCCAAACCTACGGTGAAACTAGATACTTACAGGAAAAATTGAAGTGGTAGACAGAGCCAAGGTATTGCATGGTCCTCGGACCCAAACCTATGGTAAAACTACACACACCGATTAAGTCTAATATTTACAAAAAATTGAAGTGGTAGACAGAACCAAGGTATTGCATGGTCCTCAGACCCAAACCTATGGTAAAACTACACACACCATTATACCTGGGTACTAGACAGAACCAAGGTATTGCATGGTTCTCGGACCCAAACCTACGGTGAAACTAGATACTTACAGGAAAAATTGAAGTGGTAGACAGAGCCAAGGTATTGCATGGTCCTCGGACCCAAACCTATGGTAAAACTACACACCGATTAAGTCTAATATTTACAAAAAATTGTAGTGGTAGACAGAACCAAGGTATTGCATGGTCCTCGGACCCAAACCTATGGAAAACTAAATAAGCATTGTGCATTACTAGGGTAGTATATGGTCTTCGGACTCGAACCCATAAAGAAAATAACTGCTCTGAGAAAAGCCAAAGCATTACTCAATGTCAGGCTATAATACAACCCTTCGATTTATATATTTGGATGATAACAGATGGTCCCATGATGCCAACTCCAGAATGGAATACAAATATTGAGTTGGATACAATAGCAAAGCAAACAAAATAAAGTATCATTAAACGAAAGCAAAATCTCAAGTATTCGATTAAAAAAGAAAGTACACGACTCCCTTACAATGCCACTGAGGCAGGAAACGAGATAATATCAAAGAAAAAAAAAATAAATAAATAAAAAATAAAAAATAATAAACAAAGTTATCCTAAGCCGTATACTGGTTCCTTCAACTCAGTAGGTAAATCAAAAGGCCAGGGCCAAAGCTCAAGAGCTAGACCTCTAAAAGTCCGTCGGAGGACTGGCCACGTCTTGAGGTCTTTCCTGACCCTCGGTTACGACTTCCCCCAACGCTATCTGGGGCTCGACCTCCTCAGATGGTTGACCAGTTAACGGAGCATCCTCGGCGGTCTTGTCTTGACTTTCAACCAATGGTAAGGAAGACTCCTCCTCAGGAGCAGCAGGCACAATCTCGCGAATGGCAGTAGGGTAATATACCCTGTCTTCCCTTCTAAGATCAGATGAAGCATCAATCCCTGCTTGATTGAGGGCTTCATGCCAAGTTTGAGAGCAATAATGCCTGCACACAGCAGGAACTTGAGCCCGAAGGGTGGCTTCAGTCTTAGCCACCCCTTCGGTGAAAGCTTCTTCTCTTGCCTCGTCCACAGAGCGCTCAGTGTCTGTTTTTGCAAAAATTGCCTCGTCTCTGGCTCTCACAGCCTCATCTCTGGCATACTCGGCAACACCTTTGTCGTGGATTGCTTTGGTCAAACTTTGCTTTATGTAGGAAACGTCCTCTTTGGCCTTCTGTAATTGGCTTTCAACCTCTTGCAAGTGGACAGTTTGATCCTCAGCTTGCTTCCTGACCACGGCTAGGTCAGAAACAGCAGCATCCCTGGCCTTCGCTATTTCTGCCAGATCCTCGGTCGCCTTTTTCAGGTCGGCCTCAGATCTCTTAAGAGTTTTAGCCGCTTCTAGGAACTTATCGCGCTCTTGCGCTAAGGCGTGACTATGGTCCTCAACCTCTTCGCCCAACCTAAAAAGGGCCTGGATAGCCTGCCAGCAAAAACAAGTAGCTTTATAAAGAGAAAGAAAAGTACTAAGCTACAAAAATTTCTAGTAAAAAGAATGGTTGCCAAAGGACCTACCATGCCTAGATATTTCTTAAGGTCGAGGACAACCTCTACCCCACTCATCTTCTCCAACTCAGCCATATCAATGGAAAGAAGAAGAGATTTCTCTAGGGCCTCGGCTACAAGAGACCCCTCATCTCCTTGAGACTCTCGTATTGACGCGTTGTCCATTAAGGGCTGGTCATGGAGCATGGCAGCAGGCAGCAGGCAGCCATGCTTGAACCTGGGACTGCTGGATGACCTTCTTGCCTTTCTTTTGGTCACCGAGCTTCAGTTGCTTTGGGGGTCTACGAGTCTTACCCTCCTCGGGCGAAGAATGAGACTTGCTCCCATCCACTGGATCCTTACCCTTAGAAAGTCTTTTCCTTTTCGGATCAGGAGACTCAGTAGAAGGAGCAGCTATTGTAGGGGTGGAAGATGACCTGGTTTGCATGATTGGAATCTGGGATTGAGGTGCTGGGGGCTGAGATTGTAACTCCCCTGGTACATCCTTCTTGGAACCGCCTTCGAGCAAGTCAAGAAGATTGGTCTGGGGCTGTTTCTTTAAACCCATCTCAGCTTGGGTACCAACTCTTAAAGACTAAAGATCGGCTTCGGATAAGTGAGGATCCCCTAGATCACCGGGAGGATCCTCGGGCTGATCAGCTAGGTTAAATACACTGTACTCGTCCTCGGAGGAACTCAATTCAACCACCTCCCTTACTTTCTTAGATGGTCCTTTCTCAGCCACTGTTACTTGCCGGGATGAAGAAGGACCTGATAGCGAAATACCTTCAGGTACGTAAGACCCCCCAGTAAAAGAAAAACCGCTATCCACCACGGTAATCTGCGTAAGCCGAGGATCACGAGCTCTAATTACGTGCTGCGGAACAGGGAATGACGTCTGAGCCGGGTCACACCCGAGGATTTTATGAGCAGCTCTGACTTGGTTGTCAGGTTCGTTCAAGAAAAGTTCCGACCTGAGAATGGTCTCCAAATCCGCTTTGTTGACCAGGTGGAAGTAACGTGCAAAGGCGTGTGGATCTGTGAAAAGAAAGGTGAAATTCTTATGATTAGTCAACCAAGTTGAGTATACAGGTATAAAGCATAAAGGCACTGAAACCTAAATTATCTTATACTTCGGACGCCCTACCTGGCTTCCCCTCTACAGTTGGGCAGTGAAAGCCGTCGTGCCATTCTCCCGACACTATGAGGAAATCTTGGTTCAACCCCTTATTGGAGTCAGGAAGACACTGGATAAGACGAACCCTATCGTCCCTTGTCTTCATATAATACGTCGTACCCCTCAGGTGATGAAGGTTATAACACCAATTCACATCATGGTGAGTCAGTCTCAGCCCCATTTTCTCATTCAGGGTATCTACACACCCTAGTATCCTAAACACATTCACAGCACACTGAGTGGGAGACAGGCGGAAATGCCTAAGGTAATTGAGGGTCACCGGCCTCATAGGGATTCTCATCCCTCCTTCTACAAAAGCAACTATTGGAATTACGACCTCACCCTCTCTCCTCTTAAGGTACAACTCTCCTTCTTCGCAGTATTTCAAGTTCACGTTATCGGGTATTCCATAGTCAACAATGAATTTATTCATCATCTCCTCGGACTCAACCAACTCCTTAAACTCACCCATTCCCCAAAGACAACTAAGAGCTCTAAAAAAGAAAAAGAAGAGCGAAATCAAGGAAATTTGGGGTCACTAGAAAAAGAAAACTTACAGAAATATGGCGATACTCTTCAGCTAGTGTGCTAGTCGAACCAAGTTAAAACTATATGCATCAATAATGATAAGCGCGAAAATGAGGAAACCAGGCAAGTCAAACAGGTATTTATACTCTCCCTTAATTTTCCCAAATGAAACCGCTTTCTCATAAAGGCAGAAGATCATGCCGTTGAAAGTGGGAAACGTGGTGCCGTCAAAAATTTAATGTGGGCACCCATTAATTCTCGAAACGCTAAAAACGCGCATCGGGCAGTCAAGAAGCCGCCAGCATCAGTATAAACTAAAGTGAGGCCATTCGTCCAGTGGATCCGCATGTATCAAAACCCTCCTCCCCGTTCGAGGGAACGTGCAGCAGAGTTTTGAGGGGCTATTGTGGGGTCCGTGGGCCTGATAGCCTCGGCCCATCATATAGCGGGCCCAAGGCCCATGCCGAGGATAGCAAGCTATTTCTGAGGAGAAGGGGGGAAGCCTAATCTCTTGGATCCACGCCGAGGATACCTTGTCCTCGGCCTGACAAAAGTGATTTCAGGGAGTGGCTAACCCCAAAGTAAGCTGTCACTCTCGCATTTAATGCACTCAACTAACCCTCCTGGCCGCATTAATGGGGAGGTAACCCCTTGGCAGGATAACGTTGGTTAAAGTGAGCCACTTGAGTGCTGATAAGGCCTCCGATGGGACGGACAACCAGAAGAAAAGCGAATAGACGGTCAACAGATGGAAGCAGGAGATAGGAAGATGGAAACTATAAAAGAAGAGCCAGTAAAGCCAAAAAAAGGGGGAGGAGGAGGAGGGAAAAGCAAGGCCTCCTCGGCCACAGGCCGAGGATCATTCCTCCGTTTGTAAGGAAACACTTAGCCATATTTTTTAAGATAAGTTTGGGCATGGTGATCGACGGCCAGCACCTAAGCCTGTCAGCCCACTCTCTATAAATGTATTGTTTGGGCTTATTGGACTGAAACCCAACACTCAATTCAATTCAAATTGAGTCCTTACAAATTACACACAACAATTTGTTTTAAAAATAAAAAACTTTTTCCAAAGATTAACAAATTAATCTAAACATTAATGTGTACACCACACAACAATCTTTAGTAAATAATCCCTAAATATTCAACGACATAATTTTAAGCAATATGTTGGCTATTTAATTTACCCAAACTAAAAAAAAAAAAGCGTTAATCAAATTCAATAAGTGAAAAAAAAAACATTATTGACTGTCAAAAAGAAATTCATTCATTCCTTTAAGCAAATATACAATCAAACAGAAAACATGACTTTTTAGCACAAACATTAAAGGGGTTTTAGACTTTTTAGTTTCAGATAATAGATGGTCAGAGCAGCAACATTGAAAAATCCACCATTATTCAAGGGTAAACATGTTTTTTTCTACACATATTCAAGGGCTAAACCCCATTATGCCACCAAAAAAAAAAAAAGGATTATGATAAATCAGGAAGAGAGCATCAAAATAAAGAATGTAACACATCAAGTAACAAAATGCTGACCTTGGGTATTGGTGTTGCAGAAAAGAAGCGAAACAGAGTGGGTGTGAAATTGAAAATTGGAAGAAGGAAGAGATTTTATTTTGCCGTTTTTTCTTTTACCGAATGAAGGGGATTCATCTTTTCTTTGAGGTGGGTGCTGTTTGATTAAGGGTGTGGCAATTCAGGGCATAAAAACCATGTTGTTGGGCATGCAAAACGCCGATTGTCCAACAATCACCATAAAAACCTTTTCCCTTATTGGCCTGTGTTTGTTCCACTACCTTTCTCTTCTTATCTAATAACCCTTCTTCTTCTCTAATGACCCAGATAGCAAGCCAAAAAAAACAGAAACAAAACAAAATATGAAACTAAAATTCAAGAAAGCAAAGGAACAAAACCCCAAAACTGAAAATTCCTAAGAACAATCCAATTAGAATTTGATCTATAAATGCATACTTTTGGATGAGCACATCAACCAAAAAGGCTTTGGTTTTACACCAACAAAGAAAATGCCTTTATTACAAAAGAAGTGTAAGACTGTTTTCTGCAAAACTCTAATTACAAATGCAGGTATCAATTATACAAAAAGGTTTCTAAAAATAAAATTTATAACAAAAATATTTTTTCAAAAGTATACTACGATTAAAATCCCTAAATATAATAATTTTTTTTAAAAAACAAAACAGTTGAAGAAACAGATTAAAACCAAACAGATATAAAGAATGCAATTGCAGGAAAATTGACCCTGCACATGAACCATGCATGTCACTTAACAAACTCTCCATGGATCTAAATTTAAAAATACATTTGAGTAGTTCATTGAGTTGCAAAGCTAAATTTTCAATAAAAGCACTAAAACTAACACCAAATGGTGAGTGCATGCACATATGATAAATTTTGTGAATTATAAAAATCAACAGCTACTGAACATGAAACACTTTATGCTAAGGACCACAAACTAAATATTCAAAACTGGCTTGAAATTGTAATTAGCAGTTATACAACCCTCAATATTACAAAGTAAAATATCTTAAAAATCAGATAACACAAACACAAATAAGTAAACTAAAAATAAAAGCAGTTCCTACTTTCTAGTAAATAAAAAAATGAAAATAAATATGAATAGAGGCATATTTCAATAGAGCAATAAAAATAAAATTAAATATCAGAAAAGAAAACAACAAAGGCGATTGTATATTCTAAGCATTATGTTTTTTTTTTTTTAAATACAATCTAAGCAAAAAATCTGCCAAATCAAAACTAAACTTGATCAATACTACATTCGAACAGAACAGAATTCAAGAAATTGTTAAGATAAATGAGAAATCAGGGGGAAGAGGGGGGGGGGGGGGGGGAATGCCTATCTTCGACTATACCCATTTTTCCCTGTGAACCCTTGGAACGACAAATGAATAGCAAACAACAAAAGAGAGAAAAATGTGGGGAAATGCCTATCTTCGACTATACCCATTTTTCCCTGTGAACCCTTGGAACGGCAAATGAATAGAAAACAACAAAAGAGAGAAAAATGGCTACCTTCTGAAATGTTTGTTGTTGAAAAGCAGAGACGGGATAGTTTCTAAATCGTCTGTCGCAGAGAACGAACAGAGGTTTCCACCGTTGCAGAAGTTTTCACTGTTGCAGAGTTTTTTCTTTTCGGCTGGTTAAACTACAATCGGACAATACAGGATTCAAGAAATTGTAAAAATAAATGAGAAATTAGGGAAAAAGAGGGGGGAAATGCCTGCTTTCGACTGTACCTTTTTTTTGCCTGGAAAACCTAGAAACGGCAATTGAATAGAGAAAAAAAAAAAAAAAAAAGGAAAAATGTCTACCTTCTGAATTGTTTGTTGTTGAAGAGCAGAGACGGGATAGCTACTAAATCGTCTGTTGCAGAGAACGAACAGAGATTTCTACTGTCGCAGAGGTTTTATTCTTCGTCTGTTTGATAGGTTGGAACATGCAAGTTCGATCTGTGAGTTTGAAGGTGCAGCAGAGAATCGTTGGTCCGGGTGGGTCTGAATTGTGATCGGGAAATACGGGTTGGGTTTTAGGTTTTTTGTTTTTTTTCTTCCTTTTGTTTTGTAGGTAAGCGGCTGGTGTTTTTATAAGGGTTTGTGTTTGTTTTTTATTTATTTTTTTATTTTTTTTAAAAAGGGATAAGCGGCTTGCTGTCTGAAAGTGTGTCCGTACCAACGCACTGTGCGATATTTTTTTGTTTTAAATCTACACGTGTCAGCTTTTAAAGAGGGTTTTTTTGATAACGTGTCAGCACCTTATTAAAAGATTTTGCTATTATATATAGTATTAGATTACAAACCGATTAAATAAATAAATTCACGTTATTTCCCTCATCAGTCTCAAATTTCTCTCAACTCTCTTAGCCTTGAAGACTCCGCTGCCTCTCTCTCACACGATTTCTTCCACTCTTCACGCTGGCTCTCTCTCTCAGACAACTTCCTCACTCTCAATTGTCTCTCATGCCTGGGTTTTTCTTTCAGAGGTAAACTCTGTTTTTCTTTTTGTTTCATGGGTTTCTTTTGAGTTGGATCAAATAACTATGTTCTTAAAATTGTGATTTTATTGGGTAATTTCTTATTAATTGTGATTTTATGGGGTAATAACATGTTATTTGTGGGTGGTTGTCGGATCTGATTGCTTTTTTTTACTTAAATTTTAAAGTTTCAAAGTATTGCTCATAATGTGTTTGATAAAGTGCTTGAGTGAGTCTAAATTTTGAACTTGCATAAATTTGTATATTGTAGCTATATATGGATCTGTGTTTCTTGTTTATTTTTATCTAAACACTTGCAATCCTTTTAGTTCGTGATATATGGATGAATTATGGTTAAACCTAGACTCTGTGATTGTTTATTCTGTGTAAGTTTGATTTTATTGTCAGGTTTTTGATTATTGGTTTGTGTTTGTGATTTTTTTTGGGTAATTTCTTGTTTTTTGTGAATGGGTTTCTAATTTGGGGTTTTTTTTTTTTTTTTTTACTGGAATTTTAAAGTTTCAAAGAGTTGCTCACCATGTGTTCGATAAATTGCTTGTTTGATTGTGTATGATCAAACTCACATGAGTTTGTGCAGCATCTCACTGTGTAGTTGTCTCTCTCTTTCTTTCTTTTTTCTTTTATATATATATATATATATATATGTCATCGTGAAGGAATCTAATAATTGAAACTAAACAATGAGTTCTCGGGAGTTACTCAACATCATGAAAGATTTTCATATGATTAGATTGTTCCCTGCTCTATATAATTAATGACATATAAAACACAACCTGAGATCTGCCAGGCTTATTCAATTTCTTCTGTTCCTTACTCTGATTACTTCTAGGTTCGGCATTTCCTACTCGCTTTATCGCTTTATATATTATGGAGATAATTATGCTGTTGTTTGATTGATAGGATATGCAAATTATTTTATGTGGATTAATATTTTTGTTTGCATTTCAACTGCTAGCTTATTGGGCTGTCTTTGATAGTAGTATATATTGGTACTAGTTTTGCAACTACTGTTTCTGTTTGGCTTTGAAGGTAGTGATTTAGGGCCTGTTTGGTTTAGACGTGACTCAGTTTTTATAACTCATAACTCAAACTCAAAACCCATAACTCATAACTCAAAACTAATAACTCATAACTCAAAACCCACTATCACTCAAAAACTCCAAAATTTTTGTTTGTTAACAAAACCCAGTCATATATCTCAACTTTTAAGTCCACCTTTTGCCAAAATGGTGGAGCCTACCGATCAATCCTTTTCAACTGTCTTCTTCCCTTACCCGCGTGACTCTACACGAAGAACATGAAATCCACACCCAAACCCAGTTTCATCACCACCACCAACGACAAACCCAGATTCCACTACCATCAACACCACCAACAGCCACACAAAAAATCCAAAAGAATGCACTAGAAACCCACAACCAAATCCCACATTGCCGAAGAAGAAGAAGAACAACGCAAAGCAAAAAAAACACTGAAGTACCGCTTGAAGATCCGACCCGAAACAATGAAATGGCGGTGTCTATTGCTTCGGCTACAGCGGCAAACGTGAAGTACAAGCTAATGTCGCCGGCAAAGCTTCCGATCTCAAGGCCCACATGTCTCACAATCCCACCTGGGCTCAGTCCGACATCGTTTCTCGAATCCCCTGTTCTCCGTTCCAACATGAAGGTCTGGTCTCTCTCTCTCTCTCTCTCTCTCTCTCTAATGCCACACAAAACATCCAAAAGAATGCATAGCAAACCCAAACCACAAACATAGCAAACCCAAACTCAGAATCCTTAGATCGAAGACCCAAATCATGAAATTAGACACAGAGAGGAACCGATCTAGGTTGAGTTTGAACTGATCTCACGGTGGCTCGTGATGGTTGCTCATGATGGTGACGATTTGGCAAAAGGGATGAGAGAAAGAAAAAATGCCTAAGAGAGAAACCGATCTGGCAAAGGGAGGAAAGAGAGAAAAAAAACGAAGGCACGATCTGGTGGTTGCTCATGGTGGTTGCTCGTGATGTTGACGACTGGTGTGGTGGTGGCGGCTTGTGAAGAAGCAATGAAGGGTCATTGAGAAGAGAGAGCTTTGGGTAAAAGTAAGAAGGAGAAGAGACAGAGAGAAGAACAGGTTGGAGTGAGAATGCCAAACTGATTTTTGGAGAGAAACGTTATGTGATGGGACAAGTCATACGGATGGGTCCCATTCTTTGCTTAATTTTACAAAAATGCCACTAAAACTCAATTCTCAAAAATTGAAAACACCAAAATCCTGTTTTCATTTTCCATCTCCACATCCAAAATTTTGAGTATTTGAGTCATGAAAACAATGATCCAAAACTAAGCCAAACAGATGATCATCTATGGGACCCACTCGGTTTGGATGATGGATCATGAAAACTGAGTGATATCACTCAGTTTTCATGCTATCCAAACATGCTCTTATGTTTCTTGTCTTGATTTATTATTTCTTTTGTGTTTGTGTGTATGATGATATACACTCAAGAATTACCCCCCAAAAGGTATAGTTTTAATTTACTTAGAGCCAGAGATACAGTACTAGTTTTCCCGACACACCTCACTCTCTCCTGAAGGGCCATAGACTAATAATTAGTAGACTATTTTGCCCTCCTCACAACAACATAATTTGCTACAAACTATCAAGGTTTTGGAGCCAATTTGGGGGGATGGATATGTAAATTAAGATGTGTACCAGTGTGAACAATGTTACCTTGTGTTTCTGTTTATGCCAATATAATTGGTGCCCTGCTAATTATATTGTGATTCATAGGGAACATGGTTTGACAATTAGTAATGGTGATACTTTTATTTGTCTTGTAAAGTTGTTGATGCTGGCTATGAAGTTGTTTCTTTTATTTGATTTTAGTTTCAGTCATTACTATAACCATGAAGTGGCATTTCACTAGCAAGCCAAATACTTTCCTCACGTTGAGGAGCATATGAAAGAATTTAAGGCCAAAGGTGGGGATGTCTCATGGCACATACATGATGAGAGGTCTCTTCTTGCTCTCCAGGTCAATCCTAGATTCCTCTTTCCATGTTCTCCTATGTCTTAAGTTTTTGCCTTGGATTTTATTATTTTCTTACCTTGGAATATGCATGTCAGCTGCTGTAATTTTCATGATGTTTTTTTCCCCCTTCGGCTACTCAGAGTTGTTCCTATGTATGTCTAGATTTAGTGTCCAAGGAAACTGCAAGGACTTACTTCCTTTTGTTTATATTGTATTTATTCATATAACATGGGCTGACTTCTTATGATATGATTGGCCCAGCTCAAATGCGTGGCAGATTTTCAACCAAAACAGTACTCTATACACCATTTTTCCTTTGTTCCTTCTTGTTCTCTTCCTCTTTTTGTGTCTCCTTACTTATATCGAAAAATAAAATTCTCTTATCAAGATATCATAAATACTATAGCCGAAAGATAGTGGGTTTGATCTTTGATGTTGAATTGAAATCAAAATATGAAATTTTCCTGGAAAGTTATTACAATTGCAACAGCTAGAGAGATACTGGGTTTCATGTTTAATTGAAACTTGGTTTATATTTGTATGAGCCATTCAAAACATATTGCTATGATTTGGGAAAGAATTGGGTTTGTGGATGTATACTGATTGAGAGATATTGCTTCTTCGATTTCTATGTTGCAGGGTCCTTTGGCTGCTCCAACTCTTCAGGACCTGAAAAAAGAGGACTTGAGCAAGTTTTACTTTGGGGAGTTCCGAATTTTGGATATTAATGGTGTGCACTGCTTTCTAACTAGGACAGGGTATGCTTCTTCTCAGTTTCATTTCTCTAGTGACAATTTGTCTATATTTGGTTTGGTCCTATATTGATTACAGGGCTTGTATGCATTTTTCTGTTGAATGAGAAGATGAGTGAAACATGATTATGTTCTGTTTTTTACCTATCCATCTTGACATCACAACAAAGCATTGTTACCAAGAGCATAGGGTGCAAATCTATGATGCTCTTATTTGCCCCCATAAATGAATACACCTTAGTTTTTTTTTCTCATTTATAGGAGAGAGCCGTGAAGGACAGTTGATTATCCTGGTCTCATTTTTGAGATTTTCAGGTACACTGGGGAAGATGGGTTTGAAATCTCAGTGCCTTCAGAGAATGCTTTGGATCTTGCCAAAGCAATCTTGGAGAAATCTGAAGGGAAGGTAAGGTTGACTGGTCTGGGTGCTAGAGACAGTCTCCAACTTGAAGCTGTGCTCTGCTTATATGGTAACAACATGGAGCAACATGTAACTCCTGTAGAGGCAGGACTCACATGAGCTATTGGGAAGAGAAGAAGGGCTGAAGGTGGTTTTCTAGGTGCTGAGGTGATACTTAAGCAACTTGAATCGGGTCCAACTGTCAGGCGTGTTGGGTTTTTCTCTTCAGGACCGCCTCCTAGAAGCCACAGTGAGATTCAGGATGACAAAGGAAAAGGCATTGGGGAAGTCACCAGTGGAGGATTTAGCCCCTGCCTTAAGAAGAATATCGCTATGGGGTATGTGAAATCGGGATCACACAAGGCTGGCACCAAAGTTAAGATTGTTATTCAAGGAAGGCCTATGATGGGGTTGTCACAAAAATGCCATTTGTAATAACATAAAAATATCTAGAGTATCTTAAAGTATTATTTTGACATAAAGTTCTCTAAATCTCCATAAAGGTCTCTAACCCCCTACTTCATTTTGCTTTCTAAAACAAGTCTGTTGGCAATTACAGATATGGTCATAGCTCATTGTAACACTACCCTTTTTTCAGTGGCTTGAAGACTGTCTGCTTACGTTCATCTTTTATGCTTTTCACATCTGAGTGAAGCTGTGTTGACCTCATTGGTGCTATTTTTCTGGTTTTGTCTTGACCTGCCTTGGTTCAAGTGAGCTTCTTTTTTTTTTTTTCTTTTTTTTTTTTTTTTAAATTTTATGAACGGTTCAAGTGAGATTTTGCTTTATTAATTAGATGGACAAGGCATTCTTAATGGGCTTTATGTTTGGCAAATTCCAGTATCTCACGTTATAATTCAAAGTGGCATTGGTTCCTAAATGGATAAGTATGGTCATGAAAAAAAATGTCTCAGTGTGTGAAATTCTGTATTTTTTTGAGAAATTATCGTCATTTGTGTTTGGTTGAAATTTGTGTGCTGTTGCTTAGTAGTTAGTAGTTAGCAGGGATATTCTCTTGAGAATTTTGAGTTGCTTTCTTTTCTGACTAGTACGTGGGCAAACACTTGAATTTAAATTACATAGTAGGATTCTATATTTTAAGTTAATTCATAGAGTCACTCTCCCTAACTTTTCTGTTTTTTTTTAGTCTCAATTCTTCTCCAAATCCTCAAAAAATTAAATTCACATACAAAGCAAAACAAAAAATATTAAAAATAATAATAAATGAAAGAAACTCTCAAAATTCAATATTTTGTTGATTTTTTCAGTAAACAAACAAACCAAACATTTTTTTCTTATTTTAATTATTATCAATTATGGATGGGATTTTTTTAGTATAATAAAAATGGAGAAAAATATTTAATCATAGACCAATGTTGATTATTTAATTCACATTAGAAAAAAAAATTATCAAAAAAAAAAATATTGCATGCTATAATCATAATTATTTAATCTAACAAATTAATCATAGACCAATATTGTAAGTCCATTTTCAAGTAGGGGTAAATTTGTCTATTTAAAAATATTTAATCATTTTCTCTCATTTCCATCCTAATTTTTAAAACATCCAAACAAGAAGAATGACTAATTACTCCCTTTCTCCTTACTAATTTTAAGAACATCCAAACAAGGTGGAAGATAACTATTTGTCCATTTTCCTCTACTCTCCTCCCCACTACTCTCTTCCCTTCTACTCCCCTTTACTCTCCTCCCTCTCTAAACTTCCAAACAGGCCATTTGAAAAAATCACGTTCCTTATCTCCTTGTGCTTAACTAAGAAAAACCTTCTTGTAAGTTGTAAAATAAAATCCTTTATTGTGAGGTTCTCTGCAACAATTCCTTTTAGGAGATTCTTTGGAGTGCTTGAGTTTTTGGTTTGTGCAAATAAAGAGTCCATGGAGAAGATTCACTTAGCAAGATTGTAGATGTTTTAGGGTTACTACGATAAAAAGGCAAGCGAGGACTTTTCAAAGTTTGTAATAAAGAGTCTAGCTTTTCAAATATTTTGTAAGTAGATTATTTTATCTACTATTCCTATAGTGAATATTCTACAAGATTTTGTGCTCAAAGTGGTATTTCCATCAAAAAAAGTTATTTAGTTTTGCACTTTGTATCAAATTTTGTGCCTTACTTATATTGCTTTCATATTTACTACTTTTAAATTTGGTATTGATATATGTGGTTAACTGTTTATCGGTGTAGTTTAATTCATATCGTGTAAGATTTATCACTAAATTCAATAACTTCATTGAACCAAAGCAAACAAATAAGTGAATTTTTAGCCACTATATTAGTAAATAACCTATCAAGAGCCTTATAACTCAATTGGTTAGCACTTCCAGGATTCAAATTTTCCCTCCCCATAATAACTATTGCATTATTGAAAAATACCTCTTAAAATTGAGAATAGTAGTATATCAAATTCAACCATAAGCAACATATGATATCAAAGATTACTTTTATATAAATAAATAAAATAGTTATTAAATGATGGACATTGATAACCTTGTAACCTAGGTAAAGTCCTAATGTTGATGGGGTAATCTATTGAAATATTAGGCATTATTCTATCCTTCCCCAAAGTAACTAAAAGAATAAATATTAAAGAATAGCAACATAGATGCATGACTTACATGATAGAATTATTATATGTCCAAAAGCAAAAAATAAAAAAGTAAGCAATTGGAGCTGAACATTCAACAGTTACCTCCCAAAAAAAGAAAAAGAAAAAAGAAAGAAACACTTCATCTTTGGCTGGTATATGCCAATTATTAACAGGACACCAGTACATCATATAGCACAATTAATGAATATATTAAAGCCAATGTTTCATTTTCCTATTGAAGATTCATTTTCCTATTGAAGATACTAGGTCCGTAAGTTGAAATGGCCATGGCAACAAGAAGAGGGAATTGCATCAATACAAAGAGGGTGATCGGAATACTGGCCAAACAAATGACAGGTTTGAAAATCCATGATTGTTCATGTAGCATAAGAAAAAGAGCAGCAGAAAAGGCTGTCATCATGGCTACAATAGAAAAGAAAAGGGTGGAAAGGCCTATTATCATCTTTCTAGGTAAGCGCTCAAGGAAATCCTCTTCTGCATAACGAGATGTGAGGATTCCTAGAAACATCAAGACTGAAGTTGAGGAAGAAAAGAGTGAGAGTGCATCGGATACAATAAAGACCATAAATAATTTTTTATTTAAGAAAATTGGGAAGCCGTTATTTTGGTCGTTACCACCTGGAACGGTAAATACTACAGCAAACATGATGGTAACAATCAGAGCACCCACCACAGTACAAGATGTTGCTGTGTCCTTCATCCATTGCTCTCCGTCTTTCCTCATGTCCTTGTGATTTTTCGTAAACAATTCTCGAGGAGTCAAACCCTCATTGTTTAACTGTACACGAACCCCGGAAGGGACAATGCTTTCCACCTCCTACATTTGTTAAACAAAGTCTTAGAAGCCAAAATAGCACAACATTAAAAAAAACAGAAATTTAAGAAAAGTAAATATTAACATTAATAATTAATAGTTTCATAATTAAATATCATTAACTATAATTCATATATACACACACATTATAAAACCGAAACCTTTGGTTTTTTGTTGACCTCATAAAATGTTGAAACATAAATTTTGCAGCTCTCACAATTTTCCACATCTGCATCAATACTATAATTAATTTTTTAAGGTTTATATTTAGTAGTACTGTTTATGTTATTGAATAAGGTTATAACATTAAGCTATAACAAATTTTGTAGCTAAATTTTGTCATTTTAAAAGTAGCTGAAAAACAACTCTTAGGTGTCCTTTCATACGTTTGAAGTGTTTGTAATTTTGCATGTGAGTGTATAAGTTTATTTGATAGATTTTATTAATTGTTTTAGCATTTATTTGTTGTTGTACTCTTATTTTGGTTGTGTTTTTTTACTTTGATTTTAGTTTTCTGTATTAATATTTTAAAGTAATGAATTAAAACTTATTATAAAATATTTACATAAAAATATAGAAATGTTCTAGCAAATTTCAGTACCAGCGAAAATACTACAACCAAACAACAAAAAATATTCAATAGGGTCACAGTAACATTTTGTAGCCTACTGTTACTGCTTGATTAATTAAAGACTCTAATAGTTGTTTAAGTGAACATATAGCCAATATTTAAAAGACCGAGAAATTGAAAGCGAGAGAGATAACCTTAAACCATTGTAGTTCTCTTTGCATCTGCAAAGCTGCACCTGGGATGTCATTAAGTGAAGTAGAAGGTGCTGGCATCCCTGCCATATGTAATAAATTATTGCCGTAGGTTCTATCTACACCAACTGCCACAGCGCTTTTAACATTAAGACCATAGATAAGGCTAAAGATTTTGGCATGACGATATTGGACTGCAACCGAAAAAATGCTGGTGGATTTTTTATCATGGCCCCACAAATATTGTGGGTCATCTTTCACCACCTCAAAAACAAACTCAAAAATCCCTTCCTTGATTGCACGGAGGATGGCTCCAACGCCACCAGTCGTTCTTTGTTGAGCATTTGAAATCAATATCTGGTCCTTCATGCGACTGAGGAGTTCAAGGGATCGGAAATGGGCCAACTTCATTTCATATAGATGCTCGATACCTTGGTTAATAATCAAAACATTGACAATTTAACTAGATGAACATATAATTATTAAAAAAAAAAAAAAAAACTTACAATCTCTTTTTCTTGTAAAGTTGTAATTATCTAAGCTACCTTAAAGATTAGCGTGCTCCATTTAAGGTGGGCTTGAGATTAATATCTGAAAGTCCCATTTAATTGGTAAAAACAAAAAAGAACAATTTCGGATCCCATGGACTTAGTTTAATAGTGTAAAGAAGTGAGCAAGCACGTGTGGTTATAATAAAAACAAAATTACCTAATAAGTTAGGGCATGATTGGTAAGTGTATTTAAATATAGTTTTTTTTTCGCAATTTATAAAATAGTAGGTCCCACACTTGAATTTATTATTTGATCAATATTTTTCTAAATATAGTTTTCAAAAAACTATGTAATATTTTCCTAATTTAGAACAAGATTTTGAAAATGGCTAAAGAAGTGTTTTCAAGATACAAAAAGAATTCCTACTCTTCAAATTTAAAACTTATCATTATAAAAAAAATAATAATAAAAAAAAAGGATGAGCTCTATTCCCTTATCATTAATATTAATAATATAAAGTAATCTACAAATTCTACACGTTACTTTTTATAAATATATTTTTTTCAAAATCTCAAAAATAGAAAGTCTCCCGAGCAATTTTTTTTTTTAATATTTTGAAAATTGTTCTAAAAAGCTGTAGCCAAACACGTAAAATATAAAAATTATTATTTAAAAACTAGTTTTAAGTTCAATTTTTTTTAAAATTGTTTTTATACTATTTTGAAAACAAAAATAAAAATCCTCTTACCAATCAAGCTTTTAAGAGTATTATTTTTGAGGTGAGCTTTAACAAAATTACCTATAAATTCTATCCACTTGTATTCTTTATTGTCATTACGTGAGAAAAAGCAAGAAAAAATTTATAAATTTTAAAAATTGGAGGGGATGTAATAAAGAACCAATCGATATATTTAAAATGGGAGGAAATGTAAATTTAAAAGAACCAATTGGAGGGAATGTAATGTGAAAGTTTCAAATGTAAAATTAGATTAAGATAGAAATATGAAAGTTGAAACAGTAAATTTTAAGTTTCGATTATGGATGGAATGTAACTTTAAAAAAAAAAAAATATATATATATATATATATATTAAAATAGAAATTTAAGAAAATATGTTTGCTTCCAATTTCCCATTATAAACCAATTTTTAATCAAAAAAATACCCAAGCCAAAAAAAATTAAAAATTAATTATATTATTCTTAGTTTTTCTTTTTGGAATAAAGTTATACTAATTTTTATTTTTATGGGAAGATTGTAACTTTAGTAAGAAGAAGATAAATTCAATACATCTTAAGTTAAAGCCGACTTAATCAGTGTTAGATTTTTCTCTATTTAAGTTACATAGTTATCTCTATTTAAAACTTCTTTTGCAAAACTTGCTAAAATGTGTGCTGACCTTTTACCTTGTCGCTTCACATGAGAAACTTTGACTGACCTAAAACCTTAAGGCCTTTGAGAAACTCCAGTTGAGATATTTGATACAGCCACATAAGAGCATCAAAGACAATTTTTGAATCTCCTTCAAAAATCACATTCCTTATGCCCACATCCCAAGCAAAAGTAACTCCCTCCTCCATTGCCCTGGCCTCTATCTCTAAAGGTCCCAGTGGCTGGTGGACTATTTCGCTTAGTGCTGCCGTAACCCTCCCAGCTTGGTCTCTAATCACCACCCTGACACTCCCTACTGACTCTGTGCAAAAACAGCATTGTTCACATTAACCTTATAATCCGAAGCTAGAGGCAATGTCCATGAATCATCCGAGTTGTCCTTTACCTGTGAAATAGTATGGTTTGCTATTTGAAATTCATTTAGCAAAAATCGAGCTAATTGGACCACCTTTTCTGCAGATTATCGAGAGTGACCGTGTCTTACGACGTTTCTATTAAACCACATGCACCAAGCTATCATGAGAAGCATCTCCAAAATGTCATTGCCAACACGCTAGACAAAGATCAAATACCACATTAAATCCATGAACTCCAAATACCGTACCCCCTGTGTATCAAAACTAATCCATTAAAGTAGCCACACTGCATAAGCTTTCTTGCATTCCTAGAAAATATGTCCACTAGATTCTATACTGAATCCACAAGCTTCACATACATTCTGCATAAGTTTGCTTTTGTGGGAAGTATATTTCGGCATGCTCTCCAGGCAAAAGACCTCACCTTATTCGGCATGTTCAAGCTCCAAAATTCTCTCCAGAATTTTCTGTGTGTATCATCATTTGAAGGTTCACCCACCCCGCTATTCATGGCTTCATCCAAAGCAATTTTATAAGCACCGCGAACCGTGAATTTCTCTTTTGGAGTGCATGCCCACATTAGCTGGTCTTGTGGCAAACAAGAACTTAAAAATATGCTTAGAATGGATTGGACATTAGGTGGGAGAAAAATTTGCCTCACCAAATCTGTTTGCCATTCACACTTCAGGGGATCAATGACGTCACTAGCTCTGGAAAGTTCAAAGGTAATATTTGGCGGAGAGATTAATTTGAAAGTGGATGGTTTAGGTAACCATTTATCAGTCCAAATGCCAATCGATGCTCCATTCCCCACCTGCCATCTACAGCCTTGTTTGAAAATTTTTTGCGTTACCATTATACTCCTCCAAGCAAAAGAAGGTCGAGATCCCAATGCAACCCAAGGAAGTCACTATCCGGGAAATAACAAGCTTTTAAAACTCTATGGGCCAGTGATGACATATTTGTTTGAAGTCGCCACCCTGTTTGGTTAAAAGCGCAAGATTAAAAGCTTTAAGATCATGAAAGCCTAAGCCACCCTCCTTCCGTGTACAAACCTTATCCCAACTAAGCCATGTCATCTTAGTTTTTCCATCCATTTGCCCTCACCAAAAATTTCGAACCATGCTCGTCATCTCATCACATAGAGTATTTGGAATTTTAAAAACACTCATAGTTTAAGAGGAACATGTTTTTATGTACTTAACAACATTCCTCGTACTATAATAGGAACATGTTGAACAATTAGAGCAAGAGACAAAAAGATATAGAGAGAGGTAGAGATCATGGTAGTAAAGTGTGGAAAAGAGAGGCTTTTTGGGAAGAACATCACCATGTGTAAAACCTTAAACTTTCACATTATAGAAAGTTTTTCTATCCTTCACTCACTATGGTTTTTCATCCCTTCTTAAGGGTTTTCCACGTATGTCACACACCTTTACTTGTTCTGCCTTTACAATCTTTAGATGTTAAAATGTTAAAGTTCTCATTTTTGTTGTTCATGAGCTTTTACACTTAAATGTACTGTTAGATCTGTAGCTCACTTTCTTTACAAGTTTGACAATCAAACATGCACGTATGGTGAGATTTAGGATATTTCTTAATTTTAATCTTCCTTATTCTTCACAACATGGTGCACTTGAAACCTCTCTATGGTGGCACGCATCCAAGCCCCATATTGTTGTTCTTCCTTCTGTAAAGTACCTAGACTACTCACCCATAGCTTCAATCCTTCTCATCATGGTTCATGATCCCACACCAAAGCATAAAATCGGCATGCGTTCATATTTAAACGAGATCCATTGTGGTTTAGGACCTCCTATATTCACTTGCTGACCTTTACATAGTGGTTGCGTAATATTGATATTGATTTGGAGTCGCATACAACGTCCACGACAATCACCTTTGGTAGATTCCTCAACGCATTCAACCTTGCCCAAAGTGCTTCCAGTGGCCTCAACATTCTCCCTTGTCATACATCTAATCTATAGCCCACGATTCTATACCCAAAAGGATGCTGTATCAAACATAGTACCTCCACTGTTGCAACTTCACCTGGATGAAACAAGCCAACCATGTATTTATCAAAAGACCGTGGTCCTTGCATCAATATACGCTTTGGGTCATCTTCATCATCGAATAAAAGCATAACTATATTGTTCCCAAGATCACGTATATCAAAACTTCTCTCAAACCTCCATATCATCTTTAGCGTTCTCATAATAGCTTCCAGATTTATCCTCCGTTTGGTAAAGAACTTAGCCACCAAAACCCTACTATTTTCCACAACGTCAGTAGAAAGGTTTACCATTTGGGTTTCCTTTGTATTGAGCGACAACTCTGTCCATCTCCCTTGAAGGTCTTCCATGGCGTGCACAAACAAAAAACTAAGAGGAAAAAAAAAAAAAAAACAAAAAAAACAAAACAAAACAAAAAAAGATTCCACCAAAAACTAGGGAAAAGATGGTCTATCTAAGAGAGAGACAAGTTGTTTCATCATCGTAGGGTTTTCAAAAGAAAAACCTACAAACGCGAAACAATTCTTAGTTGATGTGATTATATGAATTGTCAAACACTTAATGTGGAAAAATTAGATACCAGTTTTTTAGGTTTATAGGTTTCCATTTATGTTAACTGATAAAACATAAATAATGTTATTATTTTCAAAATATATATATATATATATGTTTGAATTTAATTATATAATCTAATTTATTGAACTGAAGGAAATATAATAAATTGAGTTGTAAAGTACAATACCCATGAGAGTTCGAAGATTTGAAACTAGCCGGCTCAATGAATATATCCCTGCAATGTAAAAACCTTGCTTAATTGTGTATTTGAAAGTTATTACGTACTATAAAAAGACAAATGAGGTAAGCATTATATATGTAAAACCCTAAATTTTAATCCTAATTTCAACTTAAGTACTAAAATTTAAATTTCATTATTTTAATCCTACTTTTTAATTTTTCCGTATTTAGTCCCTAAAATAAAATAAAATAAAAATCTCGTTTTAATCCCTACCGTCATCTCGCTAACAGAAATTATCTAAATAGCAAATAGAGTGTACTGTACAGTAAATACTAATGTAACCATTAAAATTATATTTAAAAATTTTTATTAAGAATTTTAAAAATGTGTCGTTAGAAATTTAATTAAAAATAAAGGCACATCAGATAAAAATAATAATAATAAATTCTAAGCTTTCTAATTTTTTTTTTAAGAAAATAATTAAATTAATTTTTTTTTCTTTTTTTCTTTTTTTCTGAAGAACTCAGAACATGTGCTCTTCCTGGTTAATCATGTTCTTCATTTTCTTCCTTAACTAACCTTGCCCATAAAGTTAAAAAAATCTAGATTTTCTTTTCTTGCATTTTCTTAGCAACCAAACCCATAAAATTACTCAGATTTACAAAATACAAAGACACACCTGCAAAAATTTACAAAACACAAAGACATTGAACAAGATTTTCTTATGCTTTGAAACCAAAAACAAAAATACAAAACTCAAACCCAGATTTTTGGTCCCCATGCACAACCAAATACAAAACTCAACCAATATTTTCCTATGTTTTCTGAGAAACCAAACACAAAACTCAAATTCAAATCAATAAACAAAACCCCATATTAGAAACCGCAAATAGCCACACCACACAACCTTAAACACGACAACCCACACCACCTCCAACCCCAAGTCCCAAAGCCACCACCGATTTAGTCCATGGGTTTAGAGAGAAAGCCACTGTTGGTTTGACCATGGATTTAGATAGAGAGAGTTCGGTTTTCAGCGAGAGAGAGAGAGAGAGAGAGAGAGAGAGCTGGGTTTTCAATCATGGATTTAGAGAGAAAGAGAGAGAGAGAGTAGGATTTTTGGCCATAGATTTAGAGAGAGAGAGCTCACCTTCAATCAGCCTGTAGAGAGAAAGAGAGAGCTTGGAGAATTTCGTAGAGAGAGAGCTTGGAAAATATGAGCTGGGTTAGATTTTTTACTGAAAGTTAATATGAGCTTCAGTTCTAATAATGTGTTTGGTAACCAAGAAAGTTTAAGAAAAATTGTGAAAGTTACTACAAACAAATTTTTCCTAATCTTTAGAACTGAAAAAAAAAATTCAATTTAAATTAAATTAAGAAATTAGAATTTTTTTTTTTGGGTTTTTTTAATTAAATTGTAGACATGGAATTTTTAAAATGCAAAACAAATTTTTTAAAATAATATTTTACTGGTCATATTAACATTTACTGAGTCAACAGTGCACTCCGTCTATCACATAGACATTTTCAGTTAATGAAATGATGGTAGGGACCAAAACAAGATCGTTTTTTGATTTTAGAGACTAAATGTGGTAAAATTAAAAAGTAGGGACCAAAATGAGAATATGGTCAAAATATAGGAACGAAGATGGTATATTCACCTTTTTAAATTGTTTCTCCATTGTTCACTGTCTTCCTTAACCTTTGGGAAAAGCAAAAAGAAAAAGAAAATGTTATTATAGTTAACAAACTTGTGGTTAGACCCATTTTAATAGTGCCTATTTGTGATTTGGACTTCATCACTTTACCTATCTAAGATTACTTTCATTAGTCCTCCATAACCCACCTCATTAGTTTACCGTTATAAACATAAAAGTAAATAAAAAGATGAATATATGAGGTCACAAAGTTAGAAGTGTGTAAAAACCAAGAACAAACCCACGTAAGAGAGAAAGCAGGAGCTGGACTTTGCCACATTGGCACATTTTCCCACTAAAACCACCGTTTCAAAGAAACTTTGAGAGAGAAAGAGATGGCGAATTCCGCTAATCATCATCAGCATTGTCCTTAGTTTGATCATTAGATAATTCCTTAAGAAAGAGGCTCAATTGTGGATGTGATGGTAGCTCTCATTCCAAGCCAAATTCCACTCTCTTTGCTCGTTATTCTCAAGTCCAGTATCGTTTCTCTTCTCCTAGTCTCCAATATCTACTCTTTTTCTTTTTCTTTTCCAAATAAAAGTGTAATTTTTAAACTCTTGCTCAATCAACCACCTCTTGGCTTTCTCTTAAAACAATTTTTAATTCCATTCACTCCAAAGAAAATTGTAAATGATGATGGGACGATGAAGGAAAAGAAAATCCCTAATGAAATATACTATATTGACTACATATCATCCTAGCTCAGGTAGCTAGCCCCCATTTTCCTCATCCCCCTATAAATACCCCCTCATTTTTGAGAAAAAATAGGGAGAAAAAGAGAGAAAAATAGGAAAAAATAGAGAAAGAGTGGAAAATTTCAAAGAAAAATACCCTAGAAATACTGAAAAAAAAAAAAAAAAAATTCCCCCTCTCTAGGAAACCCACCACACACACAGAGAGAAAAAAATAAAAATAATAAAATAATAAAAGCCTCTTCCCTTTGTGGGTAAGTTAGTAGGGATGGGGTAGTTCCTTTACATTGTCCTTTATTTTGTTATTGTGTAAATATCTCTCCTTATCTTTATGTCCATATTACTATTGCTTGTTTTTGATATTGTGCTTGTTTCTTAGATGGGTATTGGACCATCTCCTAGGGTTTGTATGGGAAGTACCCTTAGAGGAAAAAAAAAATCTCATCCCACCTAGGCATTTAGGGTTTTATTTTCCTTGTTTTATATTTATGCCATCCATTTTATTTTCCAAGCAATCCCCTCCCCTTTTAATTTATGTCATCCCTTTAATTTTCTTGCACAATCCCCATCTTCCTTTACTTTAGTGCACTTGTGTCTGTGTGTGTGTTGTATCTAGACACCTAAATATTAAAAAAAAAAAAAAAAAGATTTTCTACTCCCTCTCTCTTAAATGGTTTTTAAACCTCCATTAGAGCACAATATGGGTATGTTTATATAATAAGAATGTTGACGGCTTAAAACTCCCATTTCTTTATGATGTAGGACCCATGGACCTTGAAAGAGATTAAAATCTATTTAAGAAAGATAAAAAAAGAAACTTCTCAATCAACCTTTACAATATTTCAGCTCTTAACTTTTATATCATTTAAATTTTTGCACTATTCTTCCCAAGCAATTTATTTTCTGCACTTTATTATTGTTGTCCTTTTATTTTTCTCATCAATAATGTTGCATAAAATAAAATGCTTGGGTAAAACAACTTCTTTATACAACTGTTTTAAGTAAGTGCTTCTCAAAATCCTTTTCACCCTTTTCAAAAAGGATAATGAAGTTTTCTAAAAAACAAAGAGAGTTTTTCCAAAAGATGCTTTGCTAAAAAAAATCTCTTCCTTTCAAAAAAGTTTCCAAAAAAGATCACCCTTCATTCCTTTCTTAAATATTTAAAGAGGGTGTTCTAAAAAAACCGTTTCTCTTAAAAAAAAAATGTTCTTACCAAGTTAAAATAGTTGTCTCAAAAACACTGTTTCTTTTCCCTCCTAAAGGGAATCCTAATTTTTTGCCAAGCAAAAGGGAAAATGTTTTTTTACCACGTTAGTAAATGTTTTTACCACATTAGATTTCCCCTCAAAAAATGTTTTCCCTCCCTTTAATTAAAAATAATAATAAATCAAATAATGGGTTTCCAAAAAAATACGTTTTTACCACGTTGGAAAATGTTTTCAAGAAAAGAATTTTAAAAAAACTTTCTTTCCTTTTTTTTCTTTAAAAAAAAAAATGAAAATAAGAGAGAGTTTTTTCTATAAAAAAAAAATTAATAATAAATAGTCTTACCGCGTTGGAATTCCTTAAAAAATAGAAGAAGGTTTTTTCTCAAAACTCCTATATAAAAACTTTTTCCAAAAAAAATGTTTTTTTTAAAACAATAAAATGTTAACGTGGTAAACTCTTTTTTAATACATTCTAATCTCAGGATTTTCTTAGAATAGTTATAGTTAAAGATTTGTATTCATGGTTCGTTCCCTTGAGTCCTTGAACACTCTTTAAGCTTACATTGACCCTATCACTTTCTTTGGCACTAATGAATTTTATTTGTCATCTTTTTATGCATGAAAAAAAAATTGAGAAAATGGTGGATGACAGCAAGGTGCTACTCTCCCAACTCCATTCTTTTTTTTTTTTCTTTTTTTTGTAGTTTGTTTATTTATAATACCTAGTACTCATATGCTACCTATGTATTAAATATTGTACTCATATGGCTGTTCTTGTATATCCTCACACATGCTATCTATGTATATACCTCACATGCTTGTTTGTAAATATTCATTGAAGTTAATATTCACATGCTAATTATCAGTAAATAATTACTCACATGTATATATGTATATATTGTTTGTAAAACTCTTTTTTCAAAAATCAAAATGCCAAGTGTTCTATTTCTACACAAAAAGATGATGTATGAAATAAATTAAAATGAAGTACTATCTTTAGATAGGCGTTGTGGAGTGCCTAACACTTTCCTCACATGTAACCAAACTTCCCAGTCCATGATCATTGGTTCGAGACTTTTTGGTTTGCCTTAATTAATGAGCCCTTAAAATTTGGTTTAGTTAATTAGGTAACCTAAAACGAATTAAACACATAGGTGACCAATCACATCTAATACAAAACCAATAATTGGTAGCGACTCCTAAAAAAAAAGTAGGAAAAAGGGACTCACATACACACACCCCCACTCTAGGGACACAAGCACACAAAAGTCACATTGCCAAGGACCCAATGTGTGACCAACCAAAAGAAATTTTGGGGCGCCCACACTGAACACTCATTGGAAAACTATATACCCTCCAAGCTTATATCTTCCTGTGTACTTGAGCCATCTAAGCTCCAACTAGCAACCAACTTCGCTGAGTCTTTTTTTCATCTAGCTTATTGGAGTCACCACCATTGAGCCACCAACAGAAAACAATAAAGGATTTGGATTTGATTTGGCTTCATTAAGTTTCCAGCCCTTCAACAAACTCACAACACCCAAGGTTTAGTGATGGAGGTGAAGGTTACAAATTTCTCTCAAGGATATGTAATTTGTGAGAGAAAAGGAGAAGAAAGGATCAAGATATTTGTTTCTCTAGACTAAGGCACTCTCTCTCATACAAAAGGGTTGGGATGAACAAATGCTCTTAACCTAGCAAACCCACAACCACACCCACAGCTAGCCACCACTAGTCACCACCACCGAAAACCAAAAAAAAAAAAAAAAAAAAAAAACCCAAAGCCACGAACCACCACAACCCACTAGCCACAAAACCCATTCAACCACCAACCACCACCAAAAAAAAACAAAAACCACAACTCATTAGCCACAAAACCCATTCAACCACCACTATAGCCACAACAACCACTGCCACTATCACCACCACCCAGAACCATAACCCCCAACCACCAAAATCTCAACCAAATCATAAACCTACAACTACATCACCACCATCATCTGGGGAAAAAAAAAAAATCAATTAGACCCACAAAGCCCCACTGAAGCACATATCAAACCACCATAAATCCAATCGGACCACCGAAGCACAAATCAGACCACCATAAATCCAATCGAAACCCAACCCAACTGCCACAAGCAAACCCGAGAAAGGAGAGAGGGACAAGATAGAGTGAGAAAGTTGATTTCAATCGAGAGGGAGAAGGGGAGAGGCTGGGCATGAAGGCATTGGTGATAGAAAATTAGAAATAGAGGAGAAGCAAAAAGAGAGAAAATAGAGGAGAGAGCAGTAGCACACGTGAACCAAATAAACAACATTATTTGTGTTTAACTTCCAGCTACAGTCAGCTGCCAAAGATGGCAATTTACTATAGCTGAGAGTTAAAATTATTTAAGTATAATATCTTTGATGTTGTGGGTATTTTTAGTGTATTGGGTTCTAAAATAGCTTTTTTTTAGCTATTTTAACACCACTATTGTGAATGCTCTTACAACCTAAATCTTGAGAAAATGAACTTTGTATAGTGACATACCTGATCCAATAATTTCTTTAACATTGCTTCGGCTTCTATTTCCCGCAAGTTTTTGAATGTTCAAACGAATATCATTGATGGGACCACCCAATTGAATATGAATACCTAGAAAAAATATATATACACATGCACAATTATATAATTCAAACTTCACTAACTATTGCAATTTGGCTTTATCTAGGAGTAATGTTTATTACATACAAACTATTTAACACAATTTTATACACTCCTAAAATTAACTAGAATCATGACTTGAGTTTGTGTACAACAAATTTAATCCTTATATTAGATTACTAGCGACGTTCAAAAGGCAACACATATAGAATCGAGCAAACTACAGATTGGATTAATGGGAAATGACTTCTTCAAACAATTGATTGACACACTTTAAATATTGGAAATTTGGAAACAAAAGTAACACCGTAAAAAATATTAAAATCTTTAAGGGACTTACATTATAGTTGTGGTACTCGTAGGAACATCCCATTAACATTTGTGGGGTGTTACCCATTTTATGTTTAATTTTTATTTGTTTTTGTATAATTTAATAGTTTGGAGGGAAGTTTAAATTATAATTGTCTTTTTTGGAAATATAAGAAGGTACAAGTCAAAACTATAAGACTTTTGGCCTAGACGTTACCCATTTTAACATGTACTATTGGAATTGTTTTTGGTATATAACTAATTCAGTAAATTTATAGATAAGACAAACATCTCTTAAAATCAGTTAAAATTAATAACGTCCAATGACGTTACCCATTTACATATATGGAAAAATATAGACAAACTATTTTTTGTCTCAAATTTTTTGTAAATAATCTAACATTTATCTTTTTTTGAAATAAAGAAGTTTTTAGTGTCTGTTTTATAATAACAACTTACCTAGCTTTTTGTTAAAAGATTTTTGCTAAAAGTTTTGTAGCTAAATCCTAAAACCTAAAAAAAACAAAAGTTGATGTTGAAAGATTTTAGCTGAAAATATTGTAACTAAAAGCTAAAAAAAAAAAAAAAAAAAAAAAAAAAAAAAAAAAAATTGATTGATTTTTTGCTAAAAGTACCAGAGCAAAAGAGTAATGTGGAACACTAGACCCACAATAAGCAAAAGAAGACTTGGAATTTTGAGCAAAATTTATAAAATGGGACCTATAGATAGTTGATTGTAGCTAACTTTTTGACTAAAAATTTGCAGTAGAATACATATAAGATGGAATCCTAAACTTGAACCAAGATAAGCTTGGGTTTTTTGTGGGACTTGCATGAGCCCACAAACAGTATATAAGTTTCAGCAAAAAGCCAGTAAAAAGTTGGAGCTAAAAGCAGTGTTAGCCTTTTAATAGATATTTAATTAGGATTATCTATTTCAAAAATAGATCCATGCAATTACAAACTATAGAAATAGTCTCTTATAGAAATAATTTCTTACAAAAATCCTCTTAATTTTTCTAATTCTTGGATGTTTTTTCCATAAGCATGTCAAAATTCATATTTTGATATACTTATTTTTCATTTCCAATGCTATCAAAGAGATCAAGTTATCAATGTAAAATCTTACTTTTCTTAGTTTCGAATAATGTTTAAGACTAATAATCTTAACTTATTTTTTTTAGAATTATTATGTTGTATTTAGGCTTATGAATCACATGGATATTCTAGAACTTATTCATATTTTAATTGAGAAATTTTTTTTTCATTACATTAAAATGGTAGTATAGTACCACTACACGTGTTACTCGATGTAGTATTGATAATGTTGGGTGTTACAACCTATAGATATGTTTTGTTTATCTGTCAAGATTTTTGTAATTTAATTGGCACCTATTTATGTTTTTTTCCTTTTTCTTTTTTTTAATAAAAATTCGATAGTTATAACAAGAAAGGGGAGGTTTGAACCCTGGTGTAACTGGGTGAGAATGTGCAAACTAGTTAAGCTACAAAGCACTTGGCAGTGCCTCTTTATGCTTCTAATAGAGGCATCTAAAATTCAAATCTCTCATTTTCTATTATAAATATCACAATATGGAAAAGAGAGAGAGAGACATAGAATTTGTAAATTTAGATACGAAAGAATGAAAATATATGATATTCCAAATTTCAACCCATTATTGTATGATGCAATTAAGCACTCCCCTCCCCCCTCTTAAATAAACAAAAACTGTTATTACATGACGTTACCTAAAAAATCCTTAATAAAATTAAATCATTTGTCAAATGGGCCTCTTGTAATGCTTAGAGCCTTGCACCATCTCTTCTCTTCTCTTTTGGGCTATATTGGATCTACAAACGAAGGATATTGGTTTGGCCCTTAAGGGCCCCCTTTTTCATAGTTTTTTTTTAAGGGATATCATTACATAATTCCATGGTTTTAAAAATCGGATCAGACCAGCAGGTTCAACGTACGTATTAAAAACCGAAAATTGAGAAAAAAAAAAAGGAAAAACCTAGAAAACTATCGGTTTAACCAAAAAACCAAAAACCGGTACGGTTAAACTAGTTTTAAGCTGCTTTGATCATTAACCCTTCAGCCACTGTGTTTCTGACCAAAAAAAATAAAAAACAAATAAGAGATTTTGTTTCAAATTTAAGAAGAAGAGAGATTTTTGTCTCTGAAGATGCTGTTAAGTCTAAAGCTGTGAAGCCTAAGACACCCACGTTGACACAAAAAAATATCAGATTTACTATTTATGACTTGACACAGTTGAAAAAGAACCAAGGAAACCCAAACCAAAGAGATGCAGCCATGCAGGTACAATCTGTCCGCTTCAGTTTAAGAACTTTTCTTGCTGCTCTTGTATTTTATTTTATTTTTTTATTTTTTTTGCTAAATAAAAAGAATGAGAAAAATCTTGCTGCTGCTCTTGTAGACTTGCACATGCACGGATGCACATACATTGACGAGAGAGAGTATTGAAGGCAAAGAGATGAAAAATTAGAAAAAGGTAAAAGAAGAAACTAGTACAGAGCTTTTCTTTAACCAAGGTGTGGATGTAAGATTTCAAAATATGTGGTTGGTGGAGTGTCAACGTGTAAAGAACGAAAGGTAGGATATGCGGTAGAAAAGGAATATCAAGTGGGCAATGATGTTGTTATTAACCAGTAACTTTTTGTTATTTGAAAAATGACCGAATAACTAAAATAAATTTTGCAGTGGGTTGAGTTTGGTTGTCTAATATATAAATAAAGAGATATGTTATATTCATAATATTTTTGTAATATTTTTATAACAAATTATAGGTAGTGAGTTATTATTAGTTTAAATTTGAACTTAATACTAAGATTACTTTTTTACCTTAATAATAACAACTAATAACAACTTGTCACTTCGGATTTGTTGTAAAAATGTTATGAAAATGTTATGGACATATTATTTTTTATAAATTAAAGTTAGGGTTTAATGTTTCCCTGTTATTTAATTTAATTTTTTAGTTAAAATATTAGTTATAAAATTATTTATTTATTTATTTATATTTTATAATTATTAATTATTTATTTATGACATTATCGGTTCGACTTCGGTTTGACCATAAAACCAAGAACCACTCTCCATTTCCGTTCTTTAACCGTACCAGTTTTTAAAACCATGCATAATTCACATTTATATCATTAAATTCATCCATTATTTACATAATACTGAGACAAGTCAACGAAAAAAATGAGTGAAGAGTAAAAGGGATGGTACTAACCGGAATAGATCCATCGTTTCCAAAATACGAGCCGATTTGCACTAAGGAAGTAATCAGACATACCAGCCAGTGCATAAAAAGGGGAGTGACCAAGATTGTCTGGAGCAACAACCAAACGTGGACAACGTTTGACTAAATGCAAAGCAATATCTATATTGTGTTGTACCATATGGACAGAGAAATTAATCAATCATACAGAATTATATTGCGAAAATTTCAAGTAGGAAATAATACTCAATGGATAGTTAATTCTTACCCAAAGCATTGTTATATATTGCCTCGCAAACAACTCTAGCCCCCATGGTGCCATTTTCTGGCATTAGAATTTCTGGCGGAGTGAGCAAATAGAGATGACGAGCCAATTCTAAATGCCCGTTGAAAAGAGCCAGAACAACTGGAATATTTCCTTTGTTATCTCCAATTCTTTCCAAGCATGCATTCTGCTATACGGTAGTTTCCATTACAAGCTGCCCGAGCTAGAGCTGTGTAACCTTGAAAATCTTTTATTTTCAAATTTTCTGCAGACATTTTCTTTACCAACTCCTCCACTATATGCAAATGTCCAGCTTCAGCAGCAATATGAAGTGCGGTCTTGTCATTAGCTGCGATTTTTGCACGTATTGCATGCGGATGGCGATTAAGGAACTCCTTGGCAGCATCCCAATCACCAATTTGCAAAGCTTTGCGTAAGTCTATATACTTCTCAACGCCATCATCAATGTTTCCCTTTTTGTCACTTTCTCCTGCCAAACTTTATTTAATTATTTATTTATTTTTTCAGATAATTTTTTTTTTTCAGAGAATGAAATGAAACGAAACCATTCTGACATCAGTTGATATTTTTTATTGATTCTGAATTTCAATATTAATTAAATACCTAGAGACATTGGATTTAGTACAGACAAGAGCCATACCATGTCAAAGCAAGTGCAATATGAGCCTAAAACATCCCTATAAAGTCTATAAGAGATTAAATATGATTCTTATTAAGATAATAATTGTGAAGATGAGTTAGTGTTTAGGAATCAAATCTACATAAATGTGAAAGGTTGAATAAATGTAATGCTACTAATGAATTAAGTAGTATACAAAGAGAGCTAGGGGAAATGTCAAAACCAAATTAATTTTATGGGGTCTAAGTTATATATATATATATATATATATACTATTATTTAAGGGACTTCTTCTATTTGGATTCCTTATTTTTTTAGTTCAAAAATGTCTCTACACCCTTATATTTAAATAGAGACAAAACTAAAAGACAATCTGGTAAAAATGCAACTCTAACTCCCACTAAAATATTGTCTAAAAAATATGACCACTTTCCTGTTAATTTTTATATTGCTTTATCCACTTATAAATTAGATTTGCAAAATAAAAATTTTATATATAAAATAAAAACGCAGAGTTTTTTTTTCCTAAATAAAAAGCCTTATTGCACGCGCGAAGCGCGTGTCATAAGGCTAGTATATATATTAACTATCATGAAATTCTAAATCCAAGAATAACCCCTCTTTCTCTCTCTCTCTCTCTCTCTCTCAAGCCTTCCTTTAGTCTATATATATATATATATATATATATATTGAGGTATAGACATAAAAAAAGAAGCAGTAGAGTCAACTTTGTTGTTAGTATACAAAGGAGTAGAGAGAATAGAATGATACATGTCATCTTTGGCATTGGCACTAGTAACCAAATACGTGGGAGTGAAATGCTTTTTTTAGATTTTGATGAACCAATAAGTGAAAATGTTACTTTCAAAGTTTCAATAACTCAAATGAAGTTCCTTTGAAACAAAAAGTAAAGGTTCATATCTGCTTAGAAAATATAGATTGCCAATTTATTTATGATGTCTATTATATATTTATATGCGTAGTTTGAAAACTATTATTTAAGACTAGGCCAAATGTCAAGAATGAACTGATTGGTCAATTGCTGTAGAGTAATTGTTGCAGCAAGCTCAGTGTAGCAGCAAGTAGTACAACAGCAGTATCAACTCAATAACAGCGTGTAGTTAATGTGCAATTAG
The DNA here is from genome assembly GCA_963669245.1 of Quercus cerris. Lineage (NCBI taxonomy): Eukaryota > Viridiplantae > Streptophyta > Magnoliopsida > Fagales > Fagaceae > Quercus > Quercus cerris. Next base: position 48,377,259 of record OY770007.1, on the reverse strand, counting down.
TGGCATATGGTTAATTGTAATCCGCACATGCTTATTTCAATTAGGTCACATGCGTATTTGAATCAGGACAGGTGTTAGTATGAGCTATAATAGTAGTTAGATAGCTGTTAGGAGAAAGATAGAGTTAGTTAATTACGACAGTTAGTACTCTAGAAGAAGTTGTTTCTAACCAAGCCTTGAGTATAAGAGGCTAGTTCTTGTAATCATGGTAGTTAAGCAATAAAGAACTAAGTGGATTCTCTTCTAAGTCTCTAAATTCTTTCATTCTGCCTCTTAATCTCTGGGGGCTCGGTACCTATAAAGAACCACTACAGTTTCCATTACCTAAACAGCAAACCACCAAGACCTTAAGGAATGTCTTAACAACCAACTTTTAAAAAGAGACTACGATATTCTCTTGACGGATTGTAGTTGGTTAGGGACTACGGAAAAAATGTGATAATCAAGGTGCCGATGACATTTAAATTTTGCTGGACTTACAATTTATGGTGAAAAAATAAAATGATGAGAGAATTGTCTTCCATTGAAAATCTAACCAAATTTATAAAGATGTATCATTGTTAAGCAATCAAGAAATAGCTTTTAGAGAGAAGCTAAGCCACTGTAGCTTATTCATAGCAATGTGTGTGGACCAAAACCATCATTGCTTTGTTCAAATAACTATTTTCTTCTCTTCATTGATTAGTCAAAAAGATGTTTTTTTTTTTTTTTTTTTTTTTTTTTCTAAAATAGAATTATGAGGATATTAAAAGTATTTAAAAAGTTTAAACTGTTGTATATAGGTATAGTAGTTATAAAATTAAGAACTTGTGGTTCGATAGAAGGGCAAATTCATATAAAATGAATTTAAAGAATTTTATGAAACAAATAGTATTGGTCATCTTTAAAAGTCCTTAGATCAGCAAATCAAAATGACATAGCTGAAAGAATGATTTGATAAATTCTTAAAATGATCGAGAGGTATGATCCAAGATTACAGTTTCGCCTTACATGTGTTTAGGAGCATAACATGGTGTTAGGGTCATTATTTGTATGTGTTGAAAAATCCATTTCAAAATGCACTTTATATGTATTTTGAGTCTAAGTTTTCAGCGTCCAAAAGTTTATTGTATACCCATGTTGAAGAATGAAGAAAACTGTTCAAGAAATTGCTTGAGAATGCTAAAGTTTGCATCTCTACTGCACTTAGAAAAGACAGGCATACTGAGAAGTTACAACTTTGTGTGCCTAAGGTTTTGTACTGAGCTACTACCATTTTTATTGGAGCATGTTACTGTGAAGAACTTTGCACAAATCAACTGCATCAATCAGGGATTGTTGTAAGATTTAACCACACATTGGTAGATTTGTGTACATTGAAGAAGTTAGCTAAAAAGAGTAGTCCAATTAGGTTAGATATGAACTTGGATAGGTCAGTAGGATCTACTATAGGTAGGTAGGTACTTTAGGATTAGGTAATATTTCTTGTATCCGTAAACTCAATATTTATTAGTGGATTATTCAAGGAGTGGTGACCTAAATATCACTCATTGAGGTTATTCCTGCAAAAGTTTTCTTATTCTAACCATATTGCCTATGTCAAATTTATTTTCTACTGCACTTAACTCTAGACTAGCAATGTAGTTGTACCTTCAATTGGACATTGCATGTAATAGGACCAATTAATCAACATGAAATAGGAACACCCAAGAAGAATGGAAATATCTAGTTTTTTTTCTTTACCTAGAGAAGAACATGTTAATTAAGTTTGGAAGACTATCTTATCCACGTCCATTTCCAACATCTCTTATTCATAAAAATATTTTCATTATCACCACTAGAAAGAAGTTCTAGTGAAATACTTTGGTAAATAGGAAGTATACTAGATCTCAATGATTCAACTAGAGAATATCAATAATCAAATGTGTTTTTTTCCTGTTTGAGGACCTATAGAATATAAAGAAATGTTATCAACAAAGAGATCAAGGCAATAGAGAAGAATGATAAATGGAAGTAAAAACTTTGCTGTATGGAAGAAAGGCTATTAATGTACAATGGTGTATAAGATGAAGAAGAGTGAAAAAAAAAGAGGTAGAGCGATACAAACCAAGAATGGTACACCCAGCATTGGGTATTAATTGGGATGAGATATTTGCCTTAGTTTCTTGTTTGGAAATTATACCACTAATAATTACTAGAATAACGTAAAATAAATATATAGATATCAAATATATGATAAATATGCTTTTTGAATGCTTATCTGGCAAAAGAAGTGTGTTATGTATATTTAGACCCCTGTAAACTTAGATTGTTTAACCTAATTAATTAACCAAGTTGTTACTTAGGTTTATTATGCAAATCTAAGTTAAATAATAACAATCATTTTACATAAAGCGGAAAAGTAAATAAAACAAGCAATATGATGACCCAGAAAAACCAATAAAACCATCTAGTTTCAAGGTAAAAAATATAGGGAGGATTTAACCTAAACAATCCACAAGGCAACCATTCACTAATAGAATGGAAGTGTTTACGATAGATTTAACCCTAAATCTAATGCTACCTCTTGTAGTACTTACTTACACAACCACACACATCTCCAAATTCATAGACTCTTCTATTCTGAATTTGTTGAACACAAACACTCCAATTTGTGACTTTGAGATCCCACTCAAAAGTTTAGATCATCAGTAGTAGTTGATCCAGTGTGCAGCAATTTCAAATCTACTGGTTCTATTGATGTGTAGAAGGAATTCCAATAGTGACTTTGAAATAAAAATGCACAGTACCTTTTAAATCTCAAAAAAACACCTCTAAAGTCATAACAAAATGTGTATTACGGTTTCTTTTAAATACTTAGTGAAATATATCTGAAACCCTAATCACTTGATGGACCCAATGAGCTGTTGGGCCTTAATTAAATTCTGCAAATTCGTGTTTCGATTGTCCAACCTAGCATGTTTTGAATTCCTTGAACTTGCAGATTCCTAGTTCTTGTGTTCTAATTTATAACACCTTGAGTATTATTTAATATACCCTATAGACTTAATAATCTATATCTAGACATGTTTGTGTTCATGATTTGTCAATTGTTCTAAACTTTTAGAACCTAACAAAGTGTTTTTCTACTTTGTTGCCATGGGCTATACTCTCAAAAAGAATTAAGAGTTCACATATATTTACAATGAGAAACAAGAGAAGCATTCTAAAGGAACACTAACAACAAAAATAGTACGAAAGCTTTAACAAATAATAGAAATATCCTCAAAATTTCAAGAAGTTATAAAGGACAGCTTAGGCTAAGAATTTTCATATAGGGTAGGAAGGTTGAAGAACAACCTCAGTAATGGAAATTAGAGCTTTTTTACACACCTTCATGACTCTCTCTTTTTAAGTTAGCATATCATCTTTGTCAATGCTAGTTTAAGTACATGGCAGACGTTTTTTTCTTTTTTCTTTTTTCTTTTTTTTTCTCTTTTTTTTTCTTTTTTTTTTTTTTAAATTTTTTAGAAGAAAGACTGTTATTTTTTTATTTCATAGAAGTAAAATCTTTAGTAAAACAATCATGAAAGTCAGAAGAAACAGACTCCATTAATACCAATAAAGGAGATGACTTTCTCGCTCTCTGGGCTAAGGCATTGCCTTGTAGGAAAGTGTGTGAGAAAGAAATGCCTTGGCGAAAAGTGCGTGAGAAAGTTTGAATAGATGGAGGACATATTTCAAATACAAATAAAAGTACACTTTCAGTTGTGTTTTAAGCAAACAATCCAAACTCCTCAATAATACATTTCCATGTAACATACTTTGTAAGTCACATGAGTTGAGATATCTTGATTGATTTTTTTTTTTTTTTAATGTAAATGGTTTAATTTGACAAGCAACGAACCAAATACGTTCAAATAATTCAATAAATAAATAAAAACGCAATGGTTTGTGTATGCAATTGGGCTTATAGCTTGCCATAACAATGAAGATAAAGTAAACCCAAAATTGTTAAATAGTTTGGTTAAAAGCCTGAGTTATCTAACACGTACAATGGAGGACATTTTCCTTGGTATTGGCCTCAAAAGTCACAACATGAAACTAAATGCGCTTATTAGGACACATTTGAAGATTGCTAATAGAATTATTGCTAATTGAACTTTTTACACTTAACGTTAGATTGCCTTATTCACTTTTTAAAGAATTTAAACTCTTGGGATATAGCGATAATGAAAGAGCTAAAGATATGGAATTATGGATGATGGAAAGAGTATTGTTGGGTTTGTCTTTTAAACGGGAGATAATACTCTCACTATAATATTGACTATTAAATCTCCCAATATTTAATACACTTTCTAGAAATTTTAAAAAATTTTAGGGGAGAAAAAATGCCCCTATACTTAAAAAATAAATGCTTTCATTCTTTCTTTCAAGATAATCTCGTGTTTATTAAATTATAGCACAAGTCAGCTAGGAGTAAAGATGGGCAGTTAAACTTAGCCACCCACTGGTTTTCTATTTAATGCATGCTGTCTAGCTAGACAATGTGATACATTTTTTGCCTCTCTACATAGAGCACTGAAAATACGCCTACTAAACGGCTTAAGCTTACACGATTAATTTGTCTTCAAATTCTCCATATATAAGCTCATCCACTGTACGGTTCGCAATAAGTTAAATTTAAACTTGAAAACCAAATGGGGTTTTTCTTATAATATATATGAAAAATTAATAAGGTTATTTTAATCTTTCAATTAGTTGAATTTTTACATCAATAAATTTAATTCATGTCACATAAATTGCATCATTTAAAATTGATCAATTTCATGTTTCACACATTAAATATTACAAATTTTAAAGTATATTTAATATCACGTTATTTAAAATTTTAAATAATGAAACAAATTATATAACAATAAATATATGAGAATCTAATTATTTCTAATGAAATGGAGAGGACTTCCAAAGTTTCAACCATTAACTGCGCGCAAAGTGTAATTTGCAAGATTTGTACTAAACAAAGCCAACAAATGAACAAAACAATGAAAGAAGATGATGGCAATGGGAACTATTTGGACCTTAATTTCGTTGTGGCAAGTCACTGTCTATTCCAATTCTTTGGGTGGGAGACTCTTCCTAAAACGTGACCTCAAGGCTAGGTCTAACGCAATCACAGCCTATTTCATTTTTTTCCCCTACTTTTTACAAATGTTTTCAAGCTTCTTCTTTTTTCATTTTTCTTTTTTCCATTTTTCTTTTCTTTTTTTTTCTTTTCTTTTTTCTTTTTTTTTTTTTCTGAAGTTTGTCGTCGTCTTAGTTATCTTTCAGCCTATTTTACACAGAAAATAAAAGAGACAGAGAGAGAGATACCTGGCTTAGTACTTGAGTCAAGCTCGTCTTCTTCTAAAGGAACTGAAGCCATACAGTCCGAAGTAATCTCCCCAATATCAGATGAAATCTGGCTCGTACCTGACTCAGTACTTGAGTCAAGATTGTCTTCTTCTAAAGGAACTGAAGCCACGCTGTCCGAAGTAAAACCGGTTTTTAAAATCACGTGAGAGAGAGATACTTGACTTTTAACGAATTGAATGATCTAAATTACCTGCTACTTGGGTCAGGACCTTTAGGTTTGTACTTTCCTGCCAAGGTTTCCCAAGCAATTCTGGCCGAAGTAATCTCCCTAATATCAGAAAATGTGTCCGGCCCGCATGAATTCTGGATCACATGTAAAGCCCTGGCTTCATTTTCTGGTGTAGGAGAACCGCTCCTTGATTCAACAATGCCCCAAAGACCTTGAGCCATTAAAGATGTCTTCACCCGAGCACTCCAATCCGGATAATTGTCTTGCTTAAGAACTTCAACAACAGCTGCACTGAAGGCAGGCTTTGTTTCCATGTTTGATCTGTCAATATAACCAAATTGTGTCTGAAAGAAAATAAATGAAGATTTGGCTATATCGTATATGCTACGAATTCCTTGAGAACTATGTGTGTTTCTGTAACAATAACCAGGGACGAACCAGGATTTTGATTGAGGGGGCCGAAGTGTGAAAAAAAGAAATCAATGCAACTTAGCATGGTGTTAACAAATTATCATTGCATTGATATCAACTTTTTAAAATTTTGTTTGATAATAACTTTGAAGCCAGTATCGACAATTTTTAGAATTGAGATGTCGAAATGTTTTAGAGATTGTGATACATGGATATTAGTGGTTGGCAGTGCTGCATCGATCACTAGCATTGAATTTTAAATAATTTAAATTTTTTCTTTTGAAAAATTCACATATTAAAATATTGGGTAAATTTCATTAGTTTGGGCACTCCAAAACTTGTTAAAATTACCCAAATTGATCCCTGGCCACTATTTGGTCCTAAACCGCGTCAAGAACGTTAACCATTCTTGACTCTCTCTCCATTGTTGCTTCTCTTGCCCCTTTCTCATTCTATCTCAGACAAAAAAAAAACACCACAGCCCACAGATCTGCTAGTTGAGACCACAACCACCACCTCAGTACCTCACCACCATCGCTACAAAGCCACGCTCACAGCCACCCAAATCAAACCAAAACCATAAATCAGAATTCCCACAGACCCACGCTTACAGCCACCCAAATCAAACCAATCTCAAAATCCACGGCCAAACCAAACCACACTAAACCAATTCCAGCCACCCAGTCAAGCAGATCTGAAAGGACACCCAGCAAATTCAAACACAGACAGCATCCAAGCAGAAAAGAGCCCAAGTTTGAATTCATACCCACAAAGAATTGTTCACATAAACAAGAAATACACAGCACCCAAACAACACACACACCGTTCTTAAGCCCACACCCAGAAACACCAGAAATTTCATCAAAACGCAACTCTTCTCAAACCCAAACCCTTCATCAACAAGACCCCCAAACAGAAGACTACCACCATACTATTTCAAAAAGAAAAAAGAAAACCAACCCATAGAGAAATACCAAATCAAACACAGCAACCAAACCCAACAAATACCCAAGCCAATCCTCAACCATAGAGTAGAGAAACCAAGATTCAAAATAGATCGTGGTGGTAACTTGCAAGCAACTCTCGCCGCAACAACCTTGCGGAGACCATCGCCGACGTCCATTGCAGAGACCTCGCAGAGAGAATCGCCCTCAAGCTCCTCTTAATCGCCTTCAACAACTTTGCCATGGTGTTAGGCTCGGTGGAGAGTGGTGTGGAGGACCTGATGGAGGACTTGGCTGAACAAATTTGTGATCCAATGGTGGAGTATGTGAAGGGGCTTAGGGATGAATTTTGTGGGTTTTAATTTTTGGTCTGAGATCCATGAGAGAGGGATGCCAGTTGACAAATAAGAGAGGAAAGAGAAAAGAGAGTTAGAGAGTAACGTCCTTTTGACACCGTTTAGGACTAAACTGTGCTCAGGGACCAAATTCCTTACTTTTAAAAAAATTTGGACTTGTTTGGTATTTGCCCAAACCTCAGGAGTAGTTAATGAAATTTATCCTAAAATATTTTATTATCAACAGGTTACATATTGCAATTTACAAACCAAATAAAAATTTTATATTGATTATCTCATATGTCCAATAATATTGTAGTATGGTCAAAATATATATATATTGTAGCAAAAAGAATATTTATTGTAACTATGTAAAGAATGATACAAGAATGTAGGCAGTGTCCAAAAATGAGGAGTTACTAACTTACTTGCTCCAAGATCCAAACAAGCACTTGTATAGATACTAGAAAAGGGACAGGTGACAAGAGGAACTCTTGAAGATTGAGAGAAAATCAGTGTGAAAACCCAAAAAGAAAGGAGAATGAGAGATTAATGAAGAGTCACTGAGAGAGAAACACTGGTTGGGAAAAAATAAAGGAGAAGGAGAGAGGTTGAGAGGCAATCAACAAAGAAAGAATGTAGAAAGACAGATTAGGGTGGGGTATATAAGATGGGAAAAAAAAAGTGGGAAAAAAGGCGTTCAAATCACGTACACCCGTAATATTAATAAAAAAAATCAAATACTGACACACATGGCATTTCCACCTCCCATTAAAAAAAAAAAAAAAAAAAAAAAATTATCCTTCTTAAAACTTTAGAGAATGAAATTCAAGTTTATTTCAGTCTTTTAATTTTCAGGTTTATTCAATTAAGGTTTTTTTATCAACTTTTGTTATATGTTGCGGTTGATTTTTCAATTTTTTTAAAATTTTTCTTCAAAATTTTTAATTAAAAAAATTCAATTAATGATTGAATAATATTTTCCATTTTTTTTTTCAAAAATTTTAATAAAAGTTGACGAAAATGCCTTAATTGAATAAATCTAAAACTTAGAGGACAAATAAACGAAAGTAAAGTTAGAGGACTGAAATAAAATCTGAAGAAAGCTAGAGGGTCAATTTTACATTTTAGCCTATATTTTTCGAAGGATATCTAACGTTAAGAAAAATTATCAAGATTTTGAAATTTTATGGGAAAAAATCAAATTACTCTGAACTTGAGGGTATGATTTAAATTTTAATCTAATGCTAAATTAAAGCACCAAGAGGTTCATTTGAGAACAACCAAAATTCAAGGTTCATTTTGCATTTTTACCAAAATATGAAATATCTACAAGTACGATATTGTCAACACTGGATTACTAAAGTTTTGAATCTCATATTTTTTATATATAAAAATAAATTTATTTTCACTCACATTATGCAAATCTCTAATCAAACTACAATAGTAGAGCATCTCCAACAAATTCATCAAATTTTTGTACTGTTTGGAGAATGAACAGTAATTTTTACCTTTTATCTACCTACTTTTTCAAATACACTTTCCAACAGATTCTCTATCTCATTCTCTATCTCATTTAAATATTATTTCTTCATTCATTATTTATTCTTTTTTTAACAACTACACATCTTCCAACATCTTTTTATTCAACACCTGATTATTATAATAGAAAAAAATATTTGAAGAATGAACAGTAGCCCATCAAATTTGATGAGCTACTGTTCATGAGCCAAAAAAATTTAGAGTTTAGAGAATCTATTGGAGACCATTTTTTTGGTCTCATTCTCTATTATAGAGAATATTTTGCCTTTAGTTATACCATTGGAAATGCTCCTAGTCAAATTCTTTGGGAATGGATATGACACAAGTAGTTTCTTTGTAAGGTATTCGGCAACCAAAAAAAAAGTCTCTTTGTCAGGTTGTTACATTCTTTAACCGAGTATGAAGAAAAGAATTGTAAGGGTGCAGCTAAGCTAATAATTCCCACCTTCTTAAAGTATGGAAAAGTTCAGAAGTACTTTCAAATGGGTATGTTGCTATTCTCCCTTTTCTTTGTTGCTAGATTGTTTACTTTAACTGAGTATGAAGAAAAGAATTGAAAAGGGTACATCTAATAGTTCTTCAGTCAATAAATTTTTAGAAAAATTCAAAACTATTTCAATTACTTCATGGTTCCTTAACTGAGTAACAAGAAAAGAATTGGAAGGGTACAGCTAAGCTAATAGTTCCTTCTTAATTATTTAAAAAAAAAAAAAATAGAATTACTTTCAAATTGATATGACACACCAATATTATCTTTGTTACTATGTTATATTCTTTAACATAGTATGAAGAAAAGAATTGAAAGGGTACATCAAAAGGTTTAGAACTATCTCAATCAGCTAATAGTCGGTGAGTAGCATATATAAGAGAACCCATCAAGGAACGATCGTAGCATATATGATATAACCAAATCTTCATTTTATTGTCTTTCGGTCACAATTTGGTTATATTGACAGGTCAAACATGGAAACAAAGGCTGCCTTAAGTCCTGACCCAAGTAGTAGGTAATTTAGATTATTCAAATATTCAATACCGTTAAAAGTGAAGCATTTCTCTCTTTCAAGATTTTAAAAATATAAATGCTAGGATCACGTAAATTTACACAATTTTTGCTACAATTCACCACTTGACGAGTTAGAAGTGGTAAATATGTGGATCTATATACAACCACTATTCTAGGCTCATAGTATTGCTCAAAAATGCAAAAAAATCATGTAACACAACTTTGTTACAATTTTGATGTGGTAAATTGTGAGTGACGAAGGAAAACAATGGATCCAACTGAAAGTAACTAACAGTCAATCACATTTTGTTGATAATTGTGGAAGAAGTTATGATAATTATACTGCTCTAGAATTACTCTTAAACACTGGCTTTACTTTGGATAGCATTGCTCTAGTTCCTCTAGGAAATGACAAGCTTCCTGGCTCAAGCACGAACTCATGGTTTGTCTATATTGGGGGGTAGGGATGGAGAATAGATTAGAATTGGCCCAAAATTTGCCTATTTTCAGCAAACTCTACTCTACTCCTCTCTAATCCCCCTTTTTTCTTCCTCAATCTAAACAGGCCAATAAAGGTACTCTATTTCTTTCTTTTATGTGCAAATACGCGCGTGTGTGTGTGTAAAATAGGTTGAAAGACTACCAAGATGACAACAAACTTGCCACACACTAAAAAAAAAAAAAAGCTTGAAAGCATCTGTAAAAGGTAGGCTCCATATCATAGCCCCAAGGGTCTGTCATCACTGAAAAACTATCTCATGATACAATCTTATACATTGATGATGCAAAAAAATCGCCAGTATGAACTCCTCATTGATACAGATGGACGAAGGCAATAGCTTCGTCTAGAGATGAAACTGTTGGTGTTGTTTTTCTCTCCTTGTCAATACGGATGGACAAAGGCGTTGGATTCGTCGAGAGACGAACCTGCAATAAGATAAGAAATTGAGAAACGTGGATACACTGGTGTGGTATTTGCCAAATACCCTCCGATGATTAAGTTAGAATGGGATTCAATTGAAGTAAATTGTAAAAGAATTCAACTTGAGAATAGTTTTTGGGGTAAGGGTTGTGTGTACCTTTGCCTTTGGTTTGTGTGGGTGGGTTTTTATAGCCCTTGTCTTCATTGTCTAAATGTATATTTGCATTTATGAGATATGAAGTCGTTGGTATTAATGGCTGGCTTTTATTGTTTGCCAACGGCCACTTGTCTGTTAATTCCTATACGTTACTCCTTAGTTGTCTTGGGCATTTAATGTCTTTTATGGCTTCGTCCGTCATTGATGTCCGTAAGTTATGCCTTACATTGAATAGCATTAATACATCCATTAATAGATGGACGATCTTAACAATCATTAGTAATGAATGCAGAGGCGTTATGGACTTCAATGGTCTTTTGCTTGTTGGTCTGTCGGTTATGCTTTTGCTTATCTGGCATGTTAACCTTTACTCATGTCATTTATAGGGAACTAATTTAATGTATGCTATACTCGTTTAGCTTGATGGACGATGTTGGCTTTCTCTTCTTTTGGACAAGGGTGATTTTTCTCCTCATTAGTTGCCCCCCTATTCTTACTGTCATTTTTATGGACGCAGTTGGAATATGAAAGGTAACATCACTTTGACTTCTATACTTGTCCCATTTTGTAATGGTCTTGTCATGACACGTATTTGTCTTTGATTATTTGAACATGCTGGAGCCATTTCTTAGGTTTCCCGCGCCTTTTTTTTTATTCATCATGTATGGACGAAGATATTTTGTATCATGTACCAACGATACTTTTTTAATAATTCATCGTGTATTGATGATGATAATCTGTATTGTGTATAAACGATTTGTCATGTAATAACAATGACAATTTGTATCAGGTATTAACGATGACAATTTGAATTGTGTATCAACAATTCAATGTGTATTAACGATGATAATTTGTGTTGTGTATTAATGATTACAATTTGTATCATGTATTAATGATTCATTGTGTATTGACGATGATAATTTGTATCATGTATTAACGATGATAATTTGTATTGCGTATTAACAATTCATTGTGTACTGACAATGATAATTTGTATCGTGTATTAATGATTCATTATGTATTGACGATGATAATTTGTATTGTGTATTAACGACGACAATTTGTATCGTGTCGTGTATTAACATTTCATCATGTATTGACGATGATAATTTGTATCGTGTATTAACGATGTATATTTTTAAACTTTCCATACACAACACGCACACACACACACACACATATAATGTATGTGTGTGTGTGTAGAAGCATACTATATTTTATCAATGTTTTCTATGAGTTACGTATTCTTATGGAAAATTACTTCGTCTCTTTGAAGACTTCACTTTTATTGAGATAAAATGACTTCAATGGAATATAACTTTAATGGAAACAAAGTTAATCCTTGGAAGGGATATGAATTAAGAAACATTTTTCTAGGGCCTTAGTGGTAATACCTTCTTCAATGTTCAATGTTTCATGGATGAGGTGACATGTTCCTTGTTGTGAGGAACATACGAGGTCTCCTATGCGGAATCTTTTGATTTTAGTCCTTCTACTGGATGGTGATCTACGTGTTCGTCTCATTGCCTTCTTTTGCCAACCATTCATTTGGACGCACACGCATCCTCTGCGTTCATATATTTTTGTGCCTTGTAAAGCAACTCCATCACCGTCTTAAGTGGGGTTCTGGTTATGGAGAAATAGAAGTCTCCAGGCAACAATCCAGCTTGAAACATGGTCAATACAACTTGGTCTTTTGCCTCATCGACTTGCAACAGCTCCTTATTGAAGCGGGTTACATATTGCTTCAAAGTTTCTCCTTCCTTTTAATGAATGTTGAGAAGATGTCTAGTTGGCTTCTTGTGTCGCTGTCCTTTGATGAAATGATGAACAAAACTCTTGCTAAGTTGTTCAAAGTTTGCAATGGTACCTAGGGGTATTTTGCTAAATCAGACTCTGGCTACACCCTTTAGTGTAGTTGGAAAGGCTTTACACATTACTTTATCCGAAGTTATGTGCAGATGCATTAGAGTTTTGAAGGACTCCATGTGGTCCAAAGGATCCTTTGAACCATCATATGACTCGAGCTAAGGGAGGCAAAACTTTGCTGGAAGAGGACAATTCAACACCTCAGTGGTGAATGGTGAATCTATTCTTCGAATCATTCCATCCAGGTTCTCCATAGCTTTTCCTTTCATAGCACTCTTAAGTTCGTCCATTTCTCTCCTCATTCTATGGAGTTCACTTTCCATGCTGGATGAATTTTCTTCTGAAGCTCTTGTCCTTCTATGATCATCATTGTTGTTCTTATGCCTTTCTTCGTTTCTTTAATTACTTTCGGCTTTGACGAACTGCCTTAGCTCTAAATTTTGTCGTGTCAGTTCATCGACACTTGGTGTCAATTCATCGACACTTGCTGTCAGTGCTTGAATTTGCTGCGCTGCTTGAATGGAATCCATCTAGTATCAAGAGGAGTTCTTTTCTAAGAAAGGGATACTGTATAGCTTTGCAAACGTTTCCCACATACAACGCCAAACTAATGATGCAAAAAATCGTCAATATGAACTCCTCATCGATACAGATGGATGAAGGCGTTGGCTTCATCCAGAGATGAACCTGTTGGTACTGTTTTTCTCTCCTTCTCAATACAGATGGACGAAGGCGTTGAATTCATCTAGAAACGAACCTGCAATAAGATATGAAATAGAGAAATGTGGTGTTTGCCAAACACCCTCCGATGATTAAGTTAGAATGAGATTCAATTGAAGAAAATTGTAAAAGAATTCAACTTGAGAATAGTTTTTGGGGTGAGGGTTATGTATACCTTTGCCTTTGGTTTGTGTGGGTTTTTATAGCCCTTGTCTTCATTGTCTGAATGAATATCTGCATTCATGAGATATGGAGCTGTTGGTATTAATGACTGGCTTTTATTTTCTGTCAACAGCTACTTGTCCGTTAATCCCGTACGTTACTCCTTAGCTATCTTGGGCATTGAATGTTTTTTATGGCTTCGTCCGTTATTGATGTTCATACGTTATGCCTTACATTGCATAACATTTAATTCATCCGTTGAGAGACGGACGATCTTAACACTTATCAGTAATGAATGCAGAGGCGTTATAGACTTCAATAGTCTTTTACCCGTTGGTCCGTCAATTACGCTTTTGCCTATCTGGCGTATTAACCTTTACTCATGTCATTTATGGGGAACTCATTTAATGTATGTTGTAATCGTTTATCACAATGACGATGCTAGATGGATGATGCTAGCTTGATGGATGATGTTGGCTTTCTCTTCTTTTGGATGAGGGTGATTTTTCTCCTCATCATACACCATTTGTAGGTCAATAAATATTGTTAGAGAGAGGTCTCATCAAACTATTTAATGAAATACACTCTCATCATCGTGTTAGAGCCTTGAGATCACATCTTGGGAGAACAAGACAAACTCCCACCCAAAGAATTGGAAGAAGATAGTGATGTGCTAGAATGGAATTGATCCCCAAATACTGAAATTATGTTATTTTGAGATGCAGTGACATTTAATAGTCACGTCATTAATGGATATGAACAAAATGTTTTTTTTTTCCAAACGATATTTAAGGTTAAGAAAAGTGATCAAGATTTTGAAATTTTATAGGAAAAAATCGAATTACTTTGAACATTAGGGTATGACTTAGAATTTAATCTAATGCTAAATTGAAACACCAAGATGTTTGTTTGAGAACAACCAAAATTCAAGGGTCATTTCGCATTTTTACCAAGGCGTAAATGCACTTTTGGTCCCTACATTTTGGGGTCATTTCTATTTTGGTCCCTACATTTCTATTTTACCACTTTTTGTCCCTAAAGCAATTAACGCTTGTTATTTTAGTCCTTTCTGTCAGCCAACAGACGAAAATAGCTGACGTGGCTAACAGACTGACTAAAATATTATTAAAAATCCAGCGTGGCACTTATCACCCATGCCACGTCAAAAACCACATTAGAAAAAAATAAATTAAAATAATTAAAATAAACTTATGAGGATTTTTTTTAAAAGAAAAATTCTTTTCTTTTATTATATTTTTGGAAGATGTGTTCTTCACTAGAACATGAGCAATCATGTTCTTCATTGCCCAGAAAATTTTATTTACTTATTTGCTGAATCGTGAGGTCCTTGTTCCAACTACCAACATAGCAACTACTATCAGGCCTTCCATGCTTCTGATTGGAGCTCCACGACCCGTGGTAGGTGTCCCCATTAGATTCGATGAAAGTACCCAACCCTTCCATCCGACCCTTCCATTAAATGATGAAATTGTTTTTACGGTGAGAGAGAGAGAGAGAGAGAGAGAGAGAAAGAGAGAAAAGATGGGTTTTGCGAGTTGGGGAATTGCGGAGGTGGGTTCGAGTGGAATTGGTAAATAATGGGAGATTTGGAGAGAGAGGACGAGTGGGTCACAAGGGTCACTCGCTTGTACGGCGTGGAAGACGAGGAAGAAGATGGAGATGGAGACGGAGGGGCAAAAGGGTCATTTTGCTTTTGATGATGCTGATGATGCTGATGTTGTATTTGTTGTTGTTGTTGTTGTTGTTGTTGTTGTTGTTATAAGAACAATTGTTGTTGAGACAGAGATTGGTGAAGAAAAAAGGGTTGGGGTTGTTTGTGATGGTGAAGAAGATGAGTGGAAGTAGGAGGAGGGAAGAGAAGAGGAGGGGATGGGTTGAAATCGGAAGAGATGCCACGGCTTAAGGTTCAATCAAGGGGATTTTCTGACAGAAAGAGTTTGAGGTGTGCTGGGTTAATGGTTTTGTGGGTATTTTGTTCAAATTTGGGTAGGAGTTGTGTTTGATTTTCTGGGTTTGTGCTTGAAATTTCTGGGTTTGGTGTTGATGAGGATGTGGTCAGCTGGTTTCTTTTAAGATTCTGGGTTTGGTGTTGGTGTGGAATGTGGATAGTTGTTTATAGGTTATTTCTGCCTTTTTGAGTGTTTGATTTTCTGGGTTTGTGAACAAAGAGGATGTAGTTCTGTTGATTTTGATTGGTGTTCGTTGGGTTCAAATTTCTGTGTTCAATTTCTAGGTTTAATTTCAGATATATAGATCTATTGATATTGGTTGATTATTGTTTGAACTGAATTTTGAATTTTAATGTGCGAACATAAAGAACAAGAAAATACAACAAAAACAGAGAAAAGAAAATAAAACAAGGATTAATTTGCTAAGAAAATGAAGAACATGAACAATCACGTTATGGGAAGAAGAACATGAACATTTCCGAAGTATTAATGAAAAGAAAAGAATATTTTATTTTAATTATTTTATTTTATTTTTTAAAATCAAGTTTAGAATTTTATTTTAATTGTTTTTCTGACAAGACTTTTTTTAATATCTAAAATTCTAACGTGGCATGGGTGATGAGTGCCATGCTGGATTTTTAATAATA
This sequence comes from Quercus cerris, assembly GCA_963669245.1. Taxonomy (NCBI): domain Eukaryota; kingdom Viridiplantae; phylum Streptophyta; class Magnoliopsida; order Fagales; family Fagaceae; genus Quercus; species Quercus cerris. The sequence goes on along the minus strand of OY770007.1, from coordinate 48,361,035 downwards.
TTTTAATCAGTCCGTTAACCACATCAGCTATTTCCGTCTGTTGGCTGACAGAAAAGACTAAAATAACAAGCGTTAATTGGTTTAGAGACTAAAAGTGGTAAAATAGAAATGTAAGGACCAAAATAGAAATGACCCCAAAATGTAGAGATCAAAAGTGCATTTACGCCTTTTACCAAAATATGAAATATTTACTAGTACGATATTGGCAACACTAGATTACTAAAGTTGGGTCTGTTTGGTAGAGTAGTTTGAGTAATGTTGTTTGTATTTTTTTGAAATACGTGTGGATGAAAAAGTGTATGAAAATGCGTATAATGTTGTTTAAAAACTGAAAACATGTGTTTAAAATGCTCTACCAAACGGGCCCAAATTTGAATCTCATTTTTTTTATTAATAAAAATAATTTATTTTCACTGACATTATGCAAATCTCTAATCAAACTACAATAGTGGTCAGATTCTTTGGGAATGGATATTGCACATGTAGTTTCTTTGTAAGGGATTCACATCCCGTGCAATACCTTAAATCCCAGCCATCCATTTAATCTAATGACTCCTTATTTTGACACCTCATCAAATAACAAAAAGACTATTTTACCCTTAAAATATTTCACAACCCGCCCAATGTTTTGGTAAAAGTATGAGTAACCAAACAGAAAATCAAAATTTTTTTTCTCTCTCTCCCCTGCGCAGTTGCCGTCTCTGCCTCTCCTTCAACCCATTCTCTGCCTCTCCTTCAATCCATTGTCACAGCAACCCCAGCTCATACCCAAACACTGAAACTTAGCATTTGAAACCAAACCCCCCAAACACTCATAGCCCCTCTTTCTTGTGTGTAAAGTTGTCCCAAGTCCCAACTCTCATGGAGTACAGGTCTCTCTGAAGCCAAACACCTTTTTGATAGTCACCGCAGGTCCATCCCCAACATAGAAGAAGATCGAGCAAGACAAGAACAGAACACAGAAAGACAAAAGTTAGAAGAACAACCTCAAACTCCTCTGCTTCTTTCCACCATACATGCTTCAATCTCGATCTAGGACTCGCCCTTTCCACTCAGTGAGTTCATCAACTCAAATACCAGGTTTTGTTTTCTTCTTCTTCTTTGAATGGCATATTCTTTATTCTTTTCCTTCACGAGCTGACTTTCTAATCTTGCCCAAGATATGTATTAGTTATTTCTTATACCCAAAAGAAAATCACCGTTTTTTTTTTGGCTAAATTTCCCTATCCATTGGAATATTTAGGCAAAACATAATTTGAGTTGAAAAAAGTTACTTTTTGATACCAAGGTTTATTGTAACTATCTACCTAAACTATAGGATTATTTGTAATGTCCATCCTAAACTATAAATTTTTGTGATCAATATTTATTCAATACCCAAATTGGAGATCAGTTTACCAGTCAAAATTTGTGTTGAATTTACCAAATTAGTGGGCTGGTTTATGTGGTAGTGTGCTCTAATGTATCAAAATTAATTTGTAATGTTCACCCAAGTGGGCCTTTACTAAATTTTGCATTTTAATACTGATATTAGATATTGGGGTGGGCATTCCAAGTTAATCTTGAATTAAGGTGTTGATATTGCAAAAATAATTGTGGGTTAGGGTGGAAATTGTAAATGAGTCAATGACCATGTAGGTTAGTGTCAATACTCAATTGCTACATTGAACACTTAATACTTGAATTGCTTAGCTTCCAATTAGCCCTGAAATGACCCCCTTTAAGTCTTTTAAGATTTTTAGACGATTTTAGTAATTTTGTTTGTCCCACCAGTAGAGGTCTACTCATGATTGAAACCTTATTTTATCATATAATTCAGGTAATTGAAAAATGGATAGTTGTTTCAGCATTAATAAGTTTTGCATATTTTCAATAATAACTAAATCAAAATCTTATCATTTATGACTTTATTCTCTCTCAAAGATCAATGAATACAAATCGTCGTCAATAACTTTACTGATGTCTTTTACATTCTAATTTGAAGTATCACTTGTGAATTGTCAATGTGTTTTTCATTGTTTCCTTGTCCTATATAAGTTTCTATCCTTTGGTTCTCTCCTTGAATTCTTTGCTTTTAGGTCCTCATTGTATTTAAACTTTAGTGTTTTAATCTTTGCCTTTCAAGTTTGCAGTCAGAATTTAGTGATAAAAATTTATTGTCACGGGGATAGAAAATTTTGATAATTTTTTTTTAGAGATAAAATTTTGATAATTGAAAGTTTGTCTTTGTATAGGTATGATACATGTTAACAGTTTCTTAAAAAAATTTAGCTTGAAATTGCCCTTTATCAATTGGGTTATCATCTCTCATGATCATATATTGGTTTGTTGTAATTCTTATATATGATAAACACAATATTGGTACACAAATTTTCAGCTTTTATTTTTAATGAAAAGCATTCATTCTTCTATATTTATAATAGTTGATATTTTGTAAATTTGTTTGTTAATTATAAGAGTATTCTTTAATTCATTGCATAGTGTGGCGAGAGAATTCTCTCAAAACATGGATGCCAATGAAGATTTGAGTCCTAGAGTTGGTATGGAATTCGATACATTAGAAGATGCATGGGAATTTTGGCTAAAATATGGAAGGCAAATGGGTTTTGATGTTAGAAAGCATTACATAAATAAAAGTAAGAAGGATGGAAAGATAACATCAATGGGATTTGTATGTGCAAAGCAGGGCATTCGAGGTCCAGAAAAAGCAAATATGATTCACACTCGTAACCAAGATGATACAAGGACTAATTGTCCTATAAAGCTATATGTTTCATTAGTGTGAGAAACTGGAAAGTATAAAGTGACTGATTTTATTGAAGAACATAATCACACTCTTCATCTATCAAAAACAATTTATATGATTTTGTATCTATGATGCAAAAAGGATGAAGATGCTCTACTGAAGGCCCTATTAAAACACATTCATTAATAACGATGGAATTGGAAGAACAATCTCGGTATCATGCTCTAAATACAATCAAATCAATAATGAAATAACTTGGCAAACAACTACAATGCTGAAGCCACATGAATAAACAGAAAGCACAACTAATATCTCTAAAAGGGAGACAAGTAGAGGTCTCATGAACAAAGCCAGCTTCACAGTAGGTTGAGTAAGCTTCATGGTAGGGGCTTGGGCCGCTTGGCTTCTATGTCATCCTGCAGTGTTTAAAAACAAATTTTAATTAGTACAATAACCATAGAATTTTTATTTCTATTTTTTTTTTTGGTTACAATCCTTATAGTCAATAATAAAATCACCAAATTTTGGAATAGCTCATGACCAAGCAATAGAATTTCCAGTTTAAGTCTAAGAAAAAAAAACTCCTAAAATTGCTCAAGAGGTAACAACAACAACAACAACAACAATAACAACAACCACAAGAAGCAAGGCAATAACAAAAATCAAAGCAAAGGGAAAAAACATCAAGAAGATTAATACACTCACCCATTGCAACTTTTTTACACTAATACATGCAAAGCCCATCCAACCACCATTCATTGGTTTCAAATCCAAACAAAAGCTATAACCATTACACCAAGGACACACACAGGCTCACCATCAAATAGAAATTCAATCACAGCATATTCAGCCATTATAAGACCAATTTAAATCCAAAAAGACTAAGATTAAAGAACCAATTTCATTATAGAAATTATAACTAACAAACTTCATGGCTAATGATCTGCATCTGTAGCAGTTTCTGGGGATGTCAAGAAAATTGAAAATCTGAAAAAGTAAATTTTGTATAATTAAGAATTTGCTACCCATTTAGTTTCTTCTGTATCTAAGGAGTGACACTTGATATGAATCATTCAACACAATAAAAGCATGCCTTTTTAACAACACATCTACAAGAAGTCTTTAAATTCAATTTTATGTAATTAACTCCAAATGAAAATATGTGCTGTCAAAAATTTTCTGTGAAAGTCTTTTAGTGTATTGAACATTCATGCTTTGGTTAAATAGCTCATAAAGGTTCAAACTTTCATCATTAGGAACCTAATAATAAGCCCATTAAATACAAATTACAAGGATTCAAGCATTTTTAAACAATTGACAAAAATGCAAGCAATATAAGACTTGATTTCAATTCCTAAGCTAAAACCCAAAAAAGAGAAAACAAAATAAAGTTTCAAACTTTCATCATTAGGAACATAATAATAAGCCCATTGAATACAAATTACAAGGATTCAAGCATTTTTAAACAATTGACAAAAATGCAAGCAATATGAGACTTGATTTCAATTCCTAAGCTAAAAACCCAAAAAAGAGAAAACATAATTAAGTTAAGCCCCAATGAGAAAAAGAGTTTGAGCTTTCAATATTTTCAATATCCATGGCAGTTTTCATCAAGCATAATAAAGCTATGTAATATCTACACTAAATTCCTCTAGAGTCCTTAAGTTGAGCAGCCACAATCACTATTTTTGAAAGATGTACAGTTCTAATCTACACTAAATGCGAATGAATTACGCATGTATTAGCAATTACCCTTTGCATTTCAGCTTTCGAGACAAAGGAATGAACGACATTCTCCAAACTGTCATTCAACACTTCCGTCAGTGCAGCTGTGATTGCCTCCGCTTGTTTCAACGACACGCCCTATGCTTCTAAGCCCCTCACCTAAATGGCAAAACCATAAATAAGTCACTCAAAATTTAAATGGCAAAACCATAAATAAGTCACTCAAAATTGAAAATTCCAAAACTCTCACAAATAAAATTGAAAGAGAAATGAAAATACCAGAGCCAAAGTATCGACAAGAAATGCGCACCTGAGACAAGCCCAAATCAGCAAGGCTGGCTCATCACAACCAACACCTTCGATGGTGGCTTTTTCTCTCCTTCGACCAAACTCTCTTTCTTTCCCTCTCAATCTCATATCCCTCCATAGATCAAACTTGAAAAAGCATCAACTTCTCTCTTGCCCGATTCTCTCCAAACCCTAACCCTTACTTTCTCTGATCTGGGTCTGAAAAGCATCAAATTCTCACTTAAACAGCCGATTCTCTCCAAACCCCAACCCTTACTCTCTCTCTTTCTCTAATCTGGGTCTAAAAAGGGTGCGCGTGTTTGGGGGTCGGGATCTTTGATGGTGAGCCGCCCTTTTTTCTTTGTTTTTGTTTATGGGTCTGAGTTGGGTATGCGGGAAGCGGTGATGACAGGGTTGAGGGAGAGGCAGAGAGCAAGCATGGATGTTGAGAGAGTGGTGGAGGCGTAATCGGAGTTGAGAGAGTGGAGCATTAGGGAGAGTGATAGATAGAGCTCGAAGGTACTAAGAGAGATTAAGAGAGAGGAGAGAGAGTTTTAGTGAAATTCAAAAATGGGAAGTTGAAATGAAATCTTGGGTGAGCACACGGATTACCAGCATTTCCTAGGGAGGTGTCAAAATAAGGAGTCATTGGATTAAATGGATGGTTGGGATTTGAGGTATTGCACGAGATGTGAATCCCACAGTTCACACACTAGCTATTGACTTCACACTACGTCACCTCACACACTTTACTTCACCCAACTCTTCACTTCACATCACCTCACTTCACACATCTCTCACACACCAATTTAGCCATCATTACATCTATTTATACTAGATGTATGTCGGTTAAGAAACCGACTTGAAGCTTCTAGCTTCATATTTTATTGACAATAAAATAATGACTTTCTCAAAATTTTTAGACAATTTAAAAATGTGTGGTTGAACTTAAACTAAGCTCTAAATAATTCTGGAGAGACAAATTAAGTGAAACTCTAGAAATTTCAATTTTCTAAAGACGAGAGTTAAGGCCGCTTGGTATGGGAGTTTAAACACATGTTTTCAATTTTTAAACAACATTATACATATTTTTACACATTTTTTCACCTACAAGTATTTTTAAAAAGTACAACACAACGTTATTAGAACAACGTTACCAAACGGCCCCTTAGTGTTGATTTCTAACATGACACACATGCCATTTCCACTTTCCTTTATTTTATGGGTAAATTATAACTTCTGTAGTTCAAAATTTAACACTTTACCCGCTTGAAGTTTGACCGAAATTTAAGTTGTCTACTTATTATTTGAAATTCCATGATACAAATGTTCTGTTGGATTCTTTTTTATCTTATTTGATCTTGTATTTTTATATTTTTTAAGAAGAGCAACATAAAAGTAAAGCAAAATAACATATTTTAATTACACAAATTCCAGAAAATTTAACTCCTCTACTGTATGCACATGTCCACAACGTGAGGAGCCCTCTTTGCCCCCAATTGTAATTTTAGCACCTATTGCATGGGGAGGGCCATTAAGGGCCCAATTGGTACATGTGTTTAAACAAATTTTTTCAGTTTTTAAACAACATTTTACGCATTTTTACACACTTTTTCAGCCTCACGTATTTTAAAAAAAATTAAAAACTGTTATTTAAATACACATACGAAATAGCCCTAAGCAACTCCGTAGCTTCATTCGAATCACCGATTATAAATCTCAAGCATTAACGTCACTTTCTCTTGCCAAGCTTTATTTATATATTTTTTTTCAGAGAATAAAATGAAATGAAACCATTCTAATGTCTACATGTCTACATGTCAACTATCACTATCAGTTGATATATTTGTTGATTTTGAATTTCAAAAATATATGATGGGAAAAATGAGCGGGGTTGGAAATTTCCTAGCATTCAAAACGCATACATAGAGAGATACTGACATACATGGCATTTCCACCTTCCATTTTTTTAAACTTAACCTGTAAATTTTTTTAAAAAATATAATAATAATAATAAAACTCTCCCCTTTTATTTATATTAGTAATGAAATATTTTAAAATTTTCTAAAATTCTCTTTACCAAAGTTTAACTAGGGTTAATAAAAATATAACTAATAAATTTAGAATAAAAATGCAAAATTTGTCCAATACCAAAAGACTTAAAAGTTCAAACGTCAAATCTCTCCACAATCCTTTGAAAAAAAGAAGCAAAAGTTATACTTAGGGTCCATTTGGTATATGTGTTTAAACACATGTTTTCAGTTTTTAAACAACATTACACGTATTTCTATATACTTTTTCACCTATACATATTTCTAAAAAAACTAAAAACTGTTGTTTAAACACACGTACCAAACGAGTCCTTAATAATTTAAAATTCACTTTTTAACTTTGAAAATCTGGCCTTTAGCAAAGAGCATATTGATACACAACATTTGTAATATTAATTTATCGAAATTCAATCAAATGAATGTCAAGGGGGAAAAATATTTTTCTCTCAAAGTTTGGAGTGTATCATTCTACCAAATCTCAAGAAAAATAGTGTAATTACCATTTTTTTTCTTTTAATAATTCAATAGTTATAATCTTAATGGGGCATTTGAGAATCTTGAACACAATGTTAATCAATTAAGCTATAAGGCTATATATCCAATGTTAATCAATTAAGCTATAAGGTTATATATCCCTTGCCTTTTATTTTCCTTTTTCTTTGCTATAACCCTCTTTCCATATCAATTGTATAGAAAACAGCACATTTTTTCCCATATGCTAAGAATAAAACACATTCCATGCAATGTAGCCAAAAAAAAAAAAAAAAAAAATCTTAAATTGGATGTAAGATTTGGTATATCCCTAGAATTATTCCGTTCTACAAAAAGTCCAAACAATCGCTATTCAAAAGTCAAAAGTCCCATTTTTAAAATTTTGTTTAAATATAAAAAAAAAATAACATAAAAAAAAAGAAAAAAAAGAAAAAAAGAAGAGGGACAAAAGTCTTGGCCATTCTCTACTATTACCATTCTTTTCAAAATTGAAATTAGATTAGCATTAGCATCAGCTGTTCTAAAAAAAATATTGTGGGGCTCGTGGGCCTGATAGCCTCGGCCCATCATGTAACAGGCCCAAGGCCCACGCCGAGGAATACTGACCATTCAAGGTTTAAATTGGGGAAAGCTTCTATTCCCAATCCACGCCGAGGACCTCCTCGTCCTCGGCATGACAAGGATGATTTTTGGGAAAGACCAGGCCCAAAGTAAGCTGTCACCCTCACACTTAATGCATTCACCTAACCCCTCTGGCCGCATTAATGAGGATATAACCCCTTAGCAGGGCAACATTGATCAGAGTGAACCACTTGAGTACTGATAAGGTCTCTGATGGGACGAACAGCCAGAAGATAGGCAAATGGATGATCAACAGATGGAAGAAGGAGATAGGAAGATGAAGACTATATAAGAAAAGCAAGTAAAGTAAAAAAGGGGAGGGGGAAAAAAAGGAGAAGAAAAGGGGCTCCTCGGCCATGGGCCGAGGAGCATCCCCCCAGTTGTAAATAAACTCTGAGTATTTTCTTTTATAAAAGGGTTTATGCTTGGTAAACGACGGTCAGCGCCTAAACCTTTAGCCCACTCTCTACAAATTTATTGTTTGGGCTTGATTGGGCTGAAAACCCATTTGTACTCAGGGTCAAACCTAAACTGAGTCCCTATAATTGGCGCCGTCTGTGGGAAGGATTAGGGTGCTGGCCGGCGCACCAAGCGATTATTCTAAGTGGTCGTTTTACAGTAGGTTGAAAAAAAATATATATATAGAAGAGTTGACAGCAAAAAGAGAAATCTTGATATTATTATTTCATAAATAGAAACAGTAAAAATTACAATCAGAGGCTCAGGCAGGTGTGTTTCACAAACAAATTTACAAGCTAATCCTACCAGCTATTTCTACAATCAGAGGCCCAGGTGGAGCCGCCCTAAAAAAGCTAGCCAGTGGGAAGTGTCAAGCCGTCCCTTTATTGGTATAAAGAGAATGGGAGAGCTTGACACAAAAGGCAGGGAAGGGGAAGGGCCATCATGTTTCCAGGCCACCGATAACTCCCTTCTCAGCGCGGCGGAGCTGGAACAAAGAGAGGAGCAGATGCAGCGGCTCCGGGATACCTTCCCCCATGATGTTCCCTTGATTCTCTCCAATCCTCGCGAGTGTTGGCCGTTGGAGACGGCAACACTCGAGCACTGCCCATGAGATGAATTCGCACGTCTTCTTCGTCGGGGGTGCGCTCCGAGGAGAGACGTTAGGTACTCTAACAACATTCCTCCGGGCCACCTTGTATGGCACCATCGGGGTTACGCCTAGATTCTGCCGCACCGGAAGCCCAGTGGGGGCTGCGGCCATAATGACTCTTGGCACGGATGTCCTCACACCCGCCCAAAGCCGCCTTATACTTGCCAATTCCAGTCACAATTCCGGTGGGGTTATTAAAAGGGATTGGGAAGCTGAAAGGATGTGTCTTTTCTGTTTGTGTTGGGAAGTTCACGGATTGTGGAGAAACCATCTCCTCACCTTATATAGGGGATGGGGGTTGGTGAGAATTAATTCATGCAGAGTTCGAAAAGAGAATTATCAGCTGGGCTAATAATGAAGCTACCAATTTCCAAGGAGACCGTAGATCGTTGGACTCGTGTTAATTCACGAGGACATTAATGGAGGCGCGTTTCGCGCACCGAAGCGTCAAGCGCGGAACACGAGCGGACAATGAGCGCTTCATAAATGAAAAAGATGGGGCCTCGAGCTGGAGGCGAGATCAACGCCACGTGTAAAGATCATAATCTGACCCAAGGAGGAATCATCTCCAGTAAAGCGGCCTGAGGACAAACCTCTACTTACAAAAAAATAGAAATGGTAGACAGAACCAAGGTATTACATGGTCCTCAGACCCAAGCCTATGGTAAAACTATTCACACCATTATACCTAGGTACTAGACAGAACCAAGGTATTGCATGGTCCTCGGACTCAAACCTATGGAGAAACTAGATACTTACAGAAAAATAGAAGTAGTAGACAGAACCAAGGTATTGTATGGTCCTCGGACCCAAGCCTATGGTAAAACTATTCACACCATTATACTTGGGTACTAGACAGAACCAAGGTATTGCATGGTCCTCGGACTCAAACCTATGGGGAAACTAGATACTTACAGAAAAATAGAAGTGGTAGACAGAACCAAGGTATTGCATGGTCCTCAGACCCAAGCCTATGGTAAAACTATTCACACCATTATACCTGGGTACTAGACAGAACCAAGGTATTGCATGGTCCTCGGACTCAAACCTATGGGGAAACTAGATACTTACAGAAAAATAGAAGTGGTAGACAGAACCAAGATATTGCATGGTCCTCGGACCCAAGCCTATAGTAAAACTATTCACACCATTATACCTGGGTACTAGACAGAACCAAGGTATTGCATGGTCCTCAGACTCAAACCTATGGGGAAACTAGATACTTACAGAAAAATAGAAGTGGTAGACAGAACCAAGGTATTGCATGGTCCTCAGACCCAAGCCTATGGTAAAACTATTCACACCATTATACCGAACCAAGGTATTGCATGGTCCTCGGACCCAAGCCTATGGTAAAACTATTCACACCATTATACCTGGGTACTAGACAGAACCAAGGTATTGCATGGTCCTCGGACTCAAACCTATGGGGAAACTAGATACTTACAGAAAAATAGAAGTGGTAGACAGAACCAAGGTATTGCATGGTCCTCGGACCCAAGCCTATGGTAAAACTATTCACACCATTATACCTGGGTACTAGACAGAACCAAGGTATTGCATGGTCCTCGGACTCAAACCTATGGGGAAACTAGATACTTACAAAAAAATAGAAGTGGTAGACAGAACCAAGGTATTGCATGGTCCTCGGACCCAAGCCTATGGTAAAACTATTCACACCATTATACCTGTGTACTAGACAGAATCAAGGTATTGCATGGTCCTCGGACCCAAACCTATGGAAAACTAGATACTTATAGAAAAGTAGAAGTACTAGACAAAACCAGGGTATTGTATGGTCCTTGGACCCAAGCCTATGGAAAACTAGATACTTATAGAAAAATAGAAGTACTAGACAAAATCAGGGTATTGCATGGTCCTCAGACCCAAACCTATGAAAAACTAGATACTTATAGAAAAATAGAAGTACTAGACAGAACCAAGGTATTGCATGGTCCTCAGACCCAAACCTATGGAAAACTAGATACTTATAGAAAAATAGAAGTACTAGGCATAACCAGGGTATTGCATGGTCCTCGGACTCGAACCCATGGAGAAAATAACTATCTGGAGAAAAACCAAAGCGTTACCTAGAGTCAAGCTATAATATGGTCTTTAGATTTATATTTGAAGGATAACAGATGGTTTCATGAGGCTAACTCCAGAATAGAATACGAATATTGAGCAGAATATTATAGTAAAACAAATAAAAGAAAATATCATTAGTTGGAAGCAAAGTATTAAGTATTCAGTTCAAACAGAAAGTATACAACTTCCTTACAACGCCACTGAGGCAAGAAACAAAATGAGATAAAAGAAAAGATAAAAGAGAAAATAAACAAAATTATCCTATGTCGTATACTAGTCTCCCCAACTCAGTAGGCAAATTAAGTCGATAAGCAAATCAAAAGGCTTTGGCCAAGGCCTAAGGGCTTGGTCTCGAAAGGTCTGCCGGAGGCCTTGCCACGTCTTGCGGTATTTCCTGACCCTCAGTTATAACTCCCCCCAACGTTCTCTAGGGCTCAACTTCCTCGGGTGGTTGGTCAGTTAACGATGTATCCTCGGCGGTCTTATCGTGACTCTCAACCGCTGGTAATGAGGACCCCTCCTCGGGAGCAGCAGGTGCAACCTCGCGAATGGCAATAGGGTAATATACCCTGTCCTCCCTCCTAAGATCAGTTGAGGCATCAACCCCTGCTTGGTTGAGGGCTTCATGCCAGGTCTGAGAATAGTAATGCCTACACACTACAGGAACTTGAGCCCAAAGGGTGGCTTCAGTCTTAGCCACCCCATCTGCGAAAGCCTCCTCCTCTGCCTGTTCTACAGAGCGCTCAACGTCTATTTTTGCAAATACCGCCTCGTCTTTGGCTCTCACAGCCTCGTCCCTGGCATACTCGGTAACACCTTTCTCATGGATTGCCACGGTCAACTTTTCCTTCATATAGGCAATGTTCTCTTTGGCAGTCTGTAGTTGACCCTCAATGTCTTGCAAGCGATTAGTTTGATCCTCAGCTTGCTTCTTGGCCACGGCTAGGTCGGAGACAGCAGTATCCCTGGCCTTCGTCATCTCCTCCAGATCCTCGGTCGCCTTTTTTAGGTCGGCCTCAGATCTCTTGAGGGTATTGGCAGCTTCCAAGAACTTGTCGCGCTCTTGCGCTAAGGCATTGTTCTGGCCATCAACCTCCTCGTCTAACCTGAAAAGTGCCTAGATAGCCTGCCAATAAAAACAAGTAACTCCGTAAAGAGAAAGGAAGATACTAAGCGACAAAATTTGAATAAAGTAAATAGGTGCCAAAGGACCCACCATGCGTAGATATTTCTTAAGGTCAAGGACAACCTCTAGCCCACTCATATTTCTTAGCTCGGCCATGTTAGTGGGAAGAAGAAGAGATTTCTCCAGGGCCTCGGCTACGAGAGCCCCCTCGGCTCCTTGAGATTCCCGCATCGACGCGTTATCCATTAGGGGCTGATCATGGAGCATGGCAGCGGGCAGCCAGGCTTGAGCCTCGGACTGCTGGATGGCCTTCTTACCCTTCCGTTGACCACCGAGCTTCAGTTGCTTCGGAGGCCTGCGAAACCTACCCTCCTCGGGCGGGGAATGGGATTTGCTCCCATCCATTGGATCCTTACCCTTGGAAAGTCTCTTCCTTTTCGGGTCATGAGACTCAGTCTGAGAGTCTGATACTGTGGGGGCAGAGGACGACCTGGTTTGCACAGTTAAAATCTGGGGCGGAGGTGCTGGGGGCTGGGGCTGCGACTCTTCCGGTACACCCTTCTTGGAACCGCCTTCGAGTAGGTCAAGAAGATTGGTTTGGGGCTGTCTTTTTAAACCCATCTCAGCCTGAGTACCAACTCTTGGGGACCAGAGATCGGCTTCGGACAAATGAGGGTCTCCTAGATCACCAGAGGGATCCTCGGACTGATCAGCTAGGTTAAACACGCTATATTCGTCCTCAGAAGAACTCAGTTCAACCACCTCCCTTGCCTTCTTAAATAGTCCTTCCTCGGCCACCGTTACTTGCTGGGATGAGGAGGGACCTGCTGGCGGAATGCCTTCAGGTATATAAGACCCCTTGAAAAATGCAAAACCGCCCTCCACCATGGTAACCTGCATAAGCCGAGGGTCACGAGCTCTAATTACGTACTTCGGGACTGGGAATGATTTCTGAGCTGGGTCACATCCGAGGATGTGGTGAGCAGCTCTGACCTGGTTATCAGTTTCGTTCAGGAAAAGGTCCTACCTAAGAACGGTTTCCAAATCCGCTTTGTTAACCAGATGGAAATGACGTGCAAAGGCGTGCGGATCTGCGAAAAGAAAAGTGAAACTCCTATGGTTAATCAACCAAATTGGATATACAGTTATAAAACTTGAAAATACCGAAACCTAGATTGTCTTTTACTTCGGATACCCTACCTGGCTCCCCCTCTACTGTTGGGCAATGAAAATCATTGTGCCACTCCCCCGACACTATGAGGAAATCTTGGGTCAACCCCTTATTGGAATCAGGAAGACACTGGATGAGACGAACCCTATCGTCCCTTGTCTTCATATAGTACGTCTTACCCCTCAGGTGATGAAGGTTGTAGCACCAGTTCACATCGTGGTGAGTCAGTCTCAGCCCCATTTTCTCATTCAGGGTATCTACACACCCTAATATCCTAAATACATTCACGGCACACTGAGTAGGAGCCAGGCGGAAATGCCTAAGGTAATTGAGAGTCACTGGCCTCATAGGGATTCTCATCCCTCCCTCTACGAAAGCGACTATCGGGATCACGACTTCACCATCTCTCCTCCTAATGTACCACTCCCCTTCTTCACAGTACTTCAGACTCACATTATTGGGTATCCCAATGTCTACGATGAATTTGTTCATCATCTCGTCGGACTCAACCAACTTCTTAAACTTACCCATCCCCCCAAGGACAACTAAAAATTCCAGAAGAAGAAAAGAAGGGATAGAACCAAGGAAAATTTGGGGGTCACTGGAAGAAGAAGACTTACAGAAGTATGACGATGCTCTTCAGGTAGTGTGCAAGTTGAACCAGATTCAAATCATATGCATCAACAATTGTAAGTGCGAAAATGAGGAAACCAGGCGGTTCAAACAGGTACTTATACTCCCCCTTAGGTTCCCCAAATGTAACCGCTTGCCCATAAAAGTGGGAAATCCCCACCAAACAATTACCATCATACTGTTGAAAGTGGGAAACGTGGTGCCGCCAAAATTTAATGTGGGCACACATTAAGTCTTGAAACGCCAAAAACGCGCATTGGGTAGTCGAAAAGTCGCCAGCATTAACACGAACCGAAGTGGGGCGACTCGTCTAGAGGGCCCATAGGTATCAAAACCCTCATCCCCGTCCGAGAGAACGTGCAGTAGGGTTTTGAGGGGCTATTGTGGGGCCCGTGGGCCTAATAGCCTCGGTCCATTATGTAACAGGCCCAAGGCCCACGCCGAGGAATACTGACCATTCAAGGTTTAAATTGGGGAAAGCCTCTATTCCCAATCCACGCCGAGGACCTCCTCGTCCTCGGCATGACAATGATGATTTTTGGGAAAGATCAGGCCCAAAGTAAGCTGTCACCCTCACACTTAATGCATTCACCTAACCCCTCTGGCCGCATTAATGGGGATATAACCCTTTAGCAGGGCAACGTTGATTAGAGTGAACCACTTGAGTACTGATAAGGCCTCTGATGGGACAGACGGCCAGAAGAGAGGCAAATGGATGATCAACAGATGGAAGAAGGAGATAGGAAGATGAAGACTATATAAGAAAAGCAAGTAAAGTAAAAAAGGGGAGTGGGGAAAAAAAGGAGAAGAAAAGGGGCTCCTCGGCCACGGGCCGTGGAGCATCCCCCCAGTTGTAAATAAACTCTGAATATTTTCTTTAATAAAAGGGTTCATGCTTGGTGAACGACGGTCAGCGCCTAAATCTTTAGCCCACTCTCTACAAATTTATTGTTTGGGCTTGATTGGGCTGAAAACCCATTTGTACTCAGGGTCAAACCCAAACTGAGTCCCTACAAATATCATTTTAATTTTTGACACACTAAAAAGTTATATTATTTGTGCACTACTTTATAATGCATCTTGCGTCATATTTCTTATTTTAACATATCACCAATTGAAATAACCTAAAATAACACCTATTATCAATTAAAAAAACGAAAAAAAGTAATAAAGAGAGAGGATAGAGGAGAGCAATATACATTAGAGAAGAGATAGAGTTAGAAGAGAGGAGAGAGAAATTATTTAAAAAGCTAGCACATAGCTAAGTACACTTCTACTAGTAGAAGTGTACTCTAACATGTGTTAAAATAATTTGACATATAACACATGTGATGTTGTTTGATTTTTGGCGTTTAGTGTACCAAATGCTAAAAACTTAGCATTTGGCACACTTGATGCTCGTGCTCTTATGTCTTCACACTTCTTAAGGCCACAGCACTCAAAAAGTCAATTTTCTTTCTTATACAGTCACACACTTTAATGTAATTTATTCTCTTTATTTATTTTTACAGTTATATCTTCTTCTCTTTTAACTTATATCTTATAAGTTATATATATATAGTTAAGAGTAGAGAGATTTGAACTCTAAATATTTCTTTTTGAAATACCAAGAGTTATCACTTGAGTCACAAGCAAGGTGGTTGATTTCGTAGGCCAATATTACCAGTATTTTCCCTATCGACAAGGTGGTATGGAAACACCCCTGAAATCGTACAATGTTGAGTGCTAATCAAAACTGAGGAGTTTCAACCATATTAGGAAACATATTGTGTTTTTGCCGATAAATAGGTATTAGATCAGTACTGGAATCCCTATTTTTTGCCTCATTCTCTCTCTTGAACCTTGTCTTTTTGTCTTTCCTCCTCACATGACGAATCGAAAATAGCTGAACCCACGAAATCCACACAAAATGTACTTAAGAGCACAAACTAATTCTAAATGGAATCTCACACTAAGACACTAAATTAGATGTCGCACTAAGACACTATATGCAAAACAGGGCTCTACCACTACCCAAACCAATAGGATTTTCGAAAGTACAAATCAACCAAGAACAGCGGAAACAAAACATAAAATAATACTATTATTAATATTGAAACAAATCTCAAATATCATATTACAAAGATCACACAAGTACAGAACCAAGATTTATGTGTATATGGGTGAAATAATTTTTCCGTATAAATCTCATAGAAGAGCTACTTAAAGGCTAATATTGTTCTAGTGCAATGAGATGCAAAATAAACAATGAGATGTAAAATAAAGGATGTGATGTAGATATATTGTTAAGTGGGAGTGTAAAATAAATAAGGTGGTGTAAAGGACTCTTATTTTAGTGGGGTCTGTTTAGTTGTTCACTTAGTTGTACTATATTTGTTAGCAAGCCAATTAATCTGTTGTTCACTTGTTTGTATATAAAGAGAATAGGACTCTTCATGCATGTCCATTTTTCCTTAATTTTAACAGTATTATTATTATCCTTAATTAAATAAGATATATTGCAAAAAACAATTAAGGACAAAAACATAGTTTTAAAACGAGCCTTTGAGCACGTGCGCGTTGAGGCTATTTTACTTTTTTTGGAAAAAATTAATTGTGAGGACACGAAAATTTGGCGGCCCAAACTCACTTAGAATAGTGAACTTTCTGCTATCCAGCTAGACCTAAACCAATAGATATTTGTAAAGAGAGTGTGGTAAAACAAGTTGGGCTTAACTCGAAGATTCAGACAGAGAGGGAATGAACAAAAGTCAAAGATTAAGTATATAAATGGTTCTTTACAATATCGCCCGAGGACAATGTTCTTGCGCAAGGATATACACTATTCTCTTTCTCTCTCTTTCTATCACAGTTCTTGTTCTAATCTCTTTTCCTTGATTTTTGCTAGGATCCCTTCACCTGGAAGTTCTCTTTCTTTATATACTCTTAAACTTAATTGCATTCTAGCTCTCCATCTACAACCCTACCGACTCTCCTTAAGACACTTGTCCCTTTAAACTTCTGTTGAAGGTGGTAGAAGGAGCTACTTAGCTATGAATTCTACTATTCAGGTCACTTCATCATCAATGCAGCTGATAAAGCTGTTGCCAGTTATTTAATGTAGAGACAATAGGTGAACTTTCACTGGAAATTTCCTTTACCTACTTTGACTCTCTCTCTGAACACCATCCTCTCCATTCGGACTTCCAGGAAGTATTTTGTCTCTTCTCCTCCTATCATCGGGTGAATCCCCTCTTCGGGCTTAAAATGCTTGTATAGTGATAGTCACAACTTGTTGTATCCTTCCTCGGTCCTCGGGTCCCCACAATAGCCCCCTAAAACCTTGCTATTAGCCCTGAGATAAAAGTAAGGTTTTAGGTATGCACTCCTAATTGATATGAACCAAGCGCTTTCCCATGTGGTAACGTCTCTTCATCTGTCTTCAGCACGTTCCTGATGCTTCGGTATCCACGATCTTGTATTTATTGTGTCAGGCGGCTGCTTGTCCCCCTACGTTCAACGATGCGATGATGATCATATGGTCCTCATTTACCCCTATTTACAGCGGGAATTTTACCACTCATTTTTCACCCCTACATAAGGAGAGGCTGAGGCTGGCTTTGCTCCATTTATTCACTTTGCAACTTTTTCGTTGAAGTAGCAGTCCGAGGAGAGATTCTTATATTGCTTGTAGGTGTGTCTAAATTCATTTACTTTTATACATAGATTCTTCGTTACCTACACCATAAATTTCCATGGGTAGATTTGCTAGGTTAGCGGATACCCCCGAAGGCATGGCTACCTTTAGGGCTCAATATAGGATCCCTAACGGTATTGAACTTCAACACTGTGAGTTAGGCGAATGGTTGGTCATTAATAGACCTCTTGGCTCAATAGTGATTCTGATGATCGCCTTCATAGAAGGCGGGATGTAAATTCCCATGGATAGGGTTACTAGAAACTTCCTTATGAATTATAGGTTGACCCCCACACAATGCTCCCCTAATGTCTTTAAGGTCCTCGGTAGCGTAGATATGATAAACTGTAAGATAGGGACCAACCTTACATGGCATGATGTGAACTAGGTATACAACGGCCAAAAAGGGAAGGAAACCAACTACTACATCAAATGTAAGGTCCCAGCCATTAGATTAATTTCTTATATGCCTGAGTCAAACAAAGGTATGGAAGAGGACTTCCTCATTGTCTCGAGAGACTGGCATGATGGATTGCACTGTCCCACCCAAGATGGGGAACCATGTAGGGTTCCCACAAACATTGGATGCACGTAGGATTTTCCCATTCAGATAAAGAAAACTTTTATAAGGAACATGTTTATTGACAGACGAACATCACACCACCCTGAACAAGAGCTTAGTGAATTTTCCCGAGCTAAACTGAATTCTCAAGTCAGAAAATTTTCTTTACAAAGACAGTCAGTTTTGGGTGGTGCATGTGATCCTTAGGTTCAACCACATTTCCAAATGTTTCCAAAGCCCCAAATACGTAATCATAGCTAAGGACCCAAGGCTAGCTTTGATTGACGTAGTAGTTCCCGGCTTCCTAAAAGATCATCCTCTACCTGAAACTCAAGATGCCTAACTTCCAGCCTTGCTCATAACCAAACTACTTCACTCCTAGGAGCAGCCCATACCTTTAGACAGCGAAGTCCAGGAGCGCACTCCCAAACCCACATAGGAGGTCACAGATAAAGACTTTGAGGTATTCTACTAGCAAGAGGATCCTGAAGACCTCCTTGGCCCCTCTTGTCGCTGTTTGCTTCCTGCCCAGGTCAGCACCAGCCAAGAAGAAGCCAACATCCCCGAAGGAATGATGCTAGAAAAGAAGACCCTGGATCTGTTGGCGTTGCTCACAGCCCATGCTGGGGGTGCTTCCCCAGCAGTTCCAATGGTGCCCTATCCACCAACTCCTGCCCCCACGTATGCGTCCTTTAGTGACGCTGCTGACAAAAAATGAAAAAGAGGTTAAGGGGGCAAGGGGCTTGAAGGTGCTGAAGAGGAAGAGATCATACGCCCCTTGCAGCAGCCCCCAACCAAGGAGCCTTGAATGACCAGGGCTCAACAGAAAAAAGAGTGCTCCCTCTAGGACCTCTAAAAGCTCTGAAGGGGGACAACACCAAAAGGCCTCTGTATGGAAGCCTTCGTTCGTGTTGAGCTCGAAAGACCCAGTCATGAACAATGCCTCCCTAAGGGATCCCTAGAAGGGCAGGTCGAGCATTCTTTCAAAATGCCTAGAAAAGGCCCTTCTTCTTCCCAAAGATATGCATGAGCTGCAGTCTTTGTTGAAGCGTGAGGTCTTTCTTTCCCTTAAGAGAGACCTTGCTAAGGTATGTACTTAACCTTCTACTTTTGTAATTTATATGAAACTTGTACAGGTACTCACACTTAATGATTTTGCAGTCTGTGCAAGCAGCCTTTGTGGCTGAGGAGTGGGTGGACCACACATTGGGCCAGGCCCGTGAAGCCGAGGGCAAGCTAGAGGCAGCTGAGAAGGCCCATGTTGAGACCGAGTAGAGGCTCAAGGATACTCTCTTCCAGTTGGCCAAGGTGGAAAAGTCTCAAAAGAACGTTGAATCGGCCTTGACTGGATATGAAAAATAAGTTGAGGAAGCTAGGGTCTCCTTGAAAAAGGTCGAAACTCAGCTGGCCTTGGCCATTGAAAAGACCAAGCAATAACAGAAACAACTAGAGGCCAAGGACATCAGAAGGCTAAGGCCGAGTAGGCTGCCTATGATGCGGGTATGACTAAGATTGCCCAGAGTCTAATAGCTCAGCTCCGAGACGTTGCTCGGGCCTTCTGCCTTGAGGTATGGGGTGAAGCTCTCAATGCAGCTAGGATTAGTACTGAATCAGAGCTTAGGGCTCCTGATAAAGTATACTATACTCTAGCTTTACACCTTGCTCCTGGCCTCACTCAACCTTTAGCTTATCCCAGTTCTGCAACTGCCTCAGCCTAGCCCACCATCACTTCAACTGTTATGCTTGTGGCAGAAAAAGAGCAAGACCAAACACCTCCTGTATCTGGGGTGGATGTGGACTCGGAGGAGGTTACTGAAGTCAAGCAGTTGAAAAGGAAAAACAAGGAGAAAGAGAAAGGGAAAGAGGCCTTGACATAATTTGAACATAGGTTAAGAATTATTAGCCAATTTTGTGCTCGGGCCAAGTTTAGTTGATGCCCTCATCTTTCTCTTATTGTAATTAGACTCCTGAACTTCAATGAACATATTCAATTTTTACTTTATACCATTTCATTTATCTAAGTATAATTTGTCTAAGTATAGTTTTTGCCTCAACTTTATCCTAGGGTAACAGTCTTTGCTTTAAGAAAATTACCAAGGGGTCCATCTAACTTGGTCCAATCTAGATACTATGCACTCCGACCAAGGGCTTCTCTATAAAGCTAGGATGGGCCATGTCTTTAACAATGATGACCCGTGGCAGGTTTGACCCCAAAGAAGTTGCCAACATAGCCAAAGAATCTGCATGAGAATTCTATCCCCTCGGGATTTGACTTAAAGTGAAGCTTTTGAAACGGGTCTGAGCCTGTCTAACCTTAACAAGATACCCCTACATGCATTCATCCCTAGCTTCAAACTCACCATTGACTTGACCTATAACCAACCAAGAATCTGAATACACTTCTACAACTTCTCCTCATAACTTTTTAACCATTGCCATCACAGCCAATAAAGTTTCATACTTAACTTCATTGTTCGTGGCTAGAAAACCCAAACGAAGTGATTTCCCCATCACCAACTTCTCCTGGGTTATCAACACGATTCCTACTCCTGATCTTTTTCGGTTAGCTGCTCTGTCCATGTACACCTTCCAGGTGGCAACAGTAGAAACTGAGACCATCATAGGCTCTACCATTCCTTTCCTATCATCTGCCATGCTTTCTGTAAACTCCGCCATAAAATCTACCAAGACTTGTCCCTTTATGGCAGTACAAGGCATGCACCTGACATCATTGGCACCCAGCATGGTCCCCCATTTAGCAATCCTACCCGTGTAGTTTGATTTTTGTAAAAGAACTTGTAAGGGGAGCTAGGTAAGCACCACCATGGTATGTGCTTGAAAATAATGTAGAAGCTTCCTCGTGGCATGTACAATGGCTAACACCGCCTTCTCTAGGGGTAAATAACGTGTCTTAGCTTCGTGCAGAGATTTACTAACATAGTAGACGGGTCATTGCACTCCATTCTCATTTCTAACTAGAACCAGACTAATTGCGTAATCTGTAACTGCTAAGTATGCATATAATATTTCTTCCTTCTCGCGCCTAGAGAGGAAAGGAGGGCACGACAGACACTATTTAAGCTCCTTAAACGCCAATACACACTCCTTGATCCATTGAAAGTCCTTCCACTTATGAAGAAGTTGAAAAAATGGACAACACTTATCTGCCGACCAGGAGATGAATCTGTTCAGAGCTGTTGCCATCCCTGTTAACTTCTGTACCTCCTTAGGATTCTGAGGAGGATGTAAATTGTTAATGGCTTTAATCTGATCGGGATTGACTTTAATTCCTCGATGTGTGATCATATAGCCTAGGAACTTTCTTGAGCTGACCTTGAAAGAGCATTTAAATGCATTTAAGCGCGGTCTGTGTTCCCGTAATACTGAAAATACCTCCCCCAAGTCTGCCAAATACTCCTCAACTTGTTTGCTCTTTATCACCATGTCATCGATATATGTCTCCACATTCCTCCCAATTTGTGACTCAAACATTCGTGTCACCATTCTTTGATATATGGATCTTGCATTTTTTAGGCCAAAAGGCATCACCCGATAATAATAATTGCCAGTAGGAGTTCTAAAGGCAGTCTTTTCTTGATTGGGTAATACTAAAGGTATCTAATGATACCCTTAGAAAGCATCCAAGAAGCTCATCCTAGGGTGTCCAATTGTTGCATCCACTAGTTGGTCAATTCGAGAAATAGGGAAGGGATCCTTCAGGCAAACTTTATTAAGATCCGTGAAATCTATGCACATATGCCATTTGCCTTTTTTCTTCTTCACCACCATAGTATTGGCCAGCCATTTAAGATAAAAGATTTCCTTGATTTCCCCTGCTTGCTTAAGTTTATTAACCTCAGCTCTCACTGCCTCAGCATGCTCTTTTGACGAGCGCCGAGGTGGTTTCTTTCATGGAAATGCATCTGAATTCATATTCAACCGGTGACATATAAACTCTGGATCAATCCTGGACACGTCATAAGTGCTCCAGGCAAACACATCCATATTATCTTCCAGAAACTTCGTCAACACTGCTTTCTCCAAGGGTGGCAATTGAGACCCCACTTGAAAGTATTTCTCCTCATCTTGACCAATTAAAATCTTTTCCAATTCCTCAGACAGCACCCCCAGCGACTTGGTCCCAAGTCCTACTTCGTGACCCTTTGATTGCTATGGGATTCGCTCCTCTTCTGCCATAGCTTAATCCACAGGTTGCCATGTAATGGCTACTATCAGACACTGCCTAGCCATTGCTTGACTTCCTACTAATTCCCCTACTCTTCCTTGTGTAGGGTACTTAACTTTCAAATGTAAGGTTGACGAAACTGCTCCCATAGCATGAAGCCATGGTCTGGTCAGGATGGTTGTGTAAGGAGAATAAGCTTCGACTACAATGAAGTTAACTTGCACCTCCTCATCCCCAGCTTGTACAGGTAACCTTATCATCCCACGAGTAATTACCATTCTCTCATCAAAGCCCACCAATGGTGAATCATACTTCTCCAAGTCCTCGGGCCTAAGATTTAACCATTTATACAAGTCTGGGTACATAATCTCCGCTCCACTTCCCTGGTCTACCAGGACCCTTTTTACATCATACCCCCCGATCCGAATGGTTACCACCAAGGCATCATCACGTGGCTGGAACGTCCCCTCCTTATCTTCTTTTAAAAAACCTAAAGTAGGCATGGCCATCATTTTGGCCTTTTTACAAGCTTGGCCCCTGTCTTCCAAGTCAGGACCCAAAACCACAAACATAACCCCCGAGCAGGTTCCAGCATTGCCTTTGGGCTTAGCAAAAATGACATTAATTGTGCCCAGGGCTGGCCGAGGAGCTCCATCCTTTTGATACCTAGTTTCGGGCTATCCAAACTGACTAAAAAGTTGGTGTAAGAACTGCCTCAACTTCCCTGCCTTCACCAATTGACCCAGATGATCACGTAAAGTCCTACAATCTTCAGTTGTGTGTCCTTTTTCCTGATGATAATGATAATAAAGGCTCTGGTTTCTCTTGGATAGGTCCCCACCCATTTTATCTTTTCTAGTATCTAATAGATAGGCTCTTTAAACAACAAACTAACCACTTAAGCACCCGCAGACAATGTCTGGCTAGGGAAATCTTTCCTCGACCAGTTACTGTGATATCCTCCTCTTCGAGGATCCCTCTTTTCAGGAAAAGCCTTTGTCTTGCCCTTTCCCTAGGTTTGATCTTCCTCTACTCATTTGTACTTATCAATGTGATCCATAAGTTGGCGCATACTAAGGGCAGGCTTCATTGTTAGTGACTTTCTCAACTTATGCTCCGTTGGAAGCCCTATCTTAAAAGTTCTCACTGCCACATCATCGAAATCCCCATCTATTTCATTGTATGTTTCCCAATATCTGTCTAAATAGGTCTTGAAAGTCTCCCCTTCCCTCATCACCGTAGACAACAGAGAGTCTAAAGGCTTAGGGACCCTTCCATACGAAGCGTACTCCTAAGCTATTGCATCCTAGCTTTCCATCTACAATCCTCCCGACTCTCCTTAGGACACTTGTCCCTTTAAACTTCTATTGAAGGTGATAGAATGAGCTGCTTAGCTGTGAATTCTACTGTTCAGGTCACTTTCTCATCAATGTAGTTGATAAAATTGTTGCCAGTCATTTAATGCGGAGGCAATAGGTGAGCCTTCACTGGAAACTTCCTTCACCTACTTTGACTCTCTCTCTGAACACCATCCTCTATATTTGGACTTCTAGGAAGTATTTTGTCTCTTCTCCTCCTATCCTCAGGCGAATCCCCTATTCGGCTTAAAATGCTTGTATAGTGATAGTCACAGCTTATTGTATCCTTCCTCGGTCCTCGAGTCTCAACATTAATAATTTGCATCAATTATAATTTGAGATTACTACATTTTTCAATCACAAAATACCTAGAGGTGTGATGAGTATTATAGGTTTGTGGGTGAAATAATATTTTCATCACACCTCTAGCATCTTTGTACACACGTTGCGCGTGCTCAAAAACTCTTCTATTTTTTTTTTTTTTTTTTGAAGAAAAAAATTTTCATTTATCATAATTCGAGGTTGATGTATTTTTCAATCACAAGAATCCCTAGGAGTGTTATGACATGAAGCACAAAATAAAAACACATTTGGAAATACATAAATCTAATCACATCGCCAGATATTTTCATGATTGAAAAATGCATCAGTCCTAAATTATGATAAATGAAAAGTAGTCCTTTAGAGAAAACTAAAAAGAGTAAATTGCAAATTACATCCCTAAAGTTTGGAGGTGTTTGGATTTTACACCTTGAAATTTTAGAACTTGGATTTTATGCCCTAAAGTTTAATTGGGGATGTTTGGATTTGAAAATGTCAACCAGGAAGCGCACCAATATCTCAGTGATGTGCCTAAAGACAAATGGGCTCTAGCTTTTGACAAGGGTTACCGTTATGGGGCGATGGCCACGAACATCTCCGAGTGCTTCAATGGTGTTCTAAAGGGTGCTCACAGCCTGCCCATTACAGCAATGGTGAAATACACATTTTTCAAACCGAATGCTTACTTCGATGATCGTTGCAATAAGAGCATAAAGCAGTTGAATTCGAGGAAAAAATGGTGTAAATATGCCTTGGATATCTTCATGAGAAATAAGCGAAGGCGGAGTATCACAGGGTGATGAGATTGAGTGCGCAACAACAATCCTATCAAGCAGATACACCACATAATCCAAGGAGTGCTGGTAGGGGGTATCACACACATGGAGTTAATTTGTTGCAGAGAACCTGCACATGTGAGAAATGGAAACTGTATAAGATACCATGTTCACATGTCATTATTGTAGTTTGTAGTAGGTATCAACAAGATGCAGAGTAGTATTATGACCCATGCTATAATGTGAACACATTGTTTAGTAGCTATGCACCCATTTTCCCAGCGTTGAAAGATAGATTATTATGGCCAGATCTTGAAGAAACTTGAAAGGTTGTCCCTAACCCCCAATTGATCCAAGAGAAAGGTCGCTCCGTATCAACATGAATCAAGAATGAGATGGACGAGGGCAGGAAATGACCAAGAACTACGCTATGGAAGGATGGGGAAGGAAGCTGCAATGCGTGTTATGTAACCAGGAAGGGCATAACTGAAGAACATGCCCTAAGCAGAACGAGATACTGGCAAACGGTGGTCTCACGGACTAGATACACTAAGTTTGAACTGTGGCATCCTTCTAAATGCAACTTCCAAGAATCACCTTGAGGCAAGTTATTTCACTATACTAGTTTCTATTTCTGAGTCTGAATCTTCTATCACACTCTTCTTTCTCCACTTTATACTCCACAAATAAAAATATACCACATGTCCATCTTTTTTATTAAATGCTAAATTTATGTCTTCTATTATTTCAATTACATAAATATGATGGGTTATTTATTTATTTATTTTAGAAAATTGAAATGATAGAAGGCATAAATTTAGCATTTAATAAAATAGATAGACATGTGACATGTTTTTATTTGTGGAGTGTATAGTGGAGCAGAAATAGTGAGACAGCAGATTTGGACTCGCTGTTTCCTTTTCTAATAAAATTTTTACTTATTAGAAGAAAAAAAATGTGATTCTAATTTTTGGTTGTTTGTTTATAAAATTTCATCTTTGGTTTTTTTTTTTTTTTTTTTTTTTTTTTTTTTTCAACTGCTTTTTTTTTTGCCCTTCCATTGCATTCAATGAAAGTAAATCATTCTGCAGGATTTTGGACTTAATATATACAACCCTAAAGGGTCATCAACAAGCAAAAAGGTAACTCGCAACAGCAGTCTTTGTGGACACTGTAATCAATGCTTTGGAGCATTCAGTGATTGCCCTTACATGGTCTCTTATGTCTCTGCTGAAACATCTACTTCTGGGAAATTGGTAGAGGATGTTCTCCATTTAACAACGGAAGATAGTCATCAGGAACTTGTTGAGGCATATATCACATTTGGATATTGGTAGAGGAAGATAGTCATCAGGTATGTGGGTGTCCCTCAATTTTCGATTTTTCATTCATATATTGGGATAGACAGGCTTTAATTCATCTGGGGCTTCTCAACTCTACCTAAAGTTGGTTTCTTTTTCTACTACTTTTATGGTTGATTGCTTTGGAAACTGAGATGAAAAGGATATGCAACTCTGAATTTCATGTTGTTTTGGTTTTGAGGGAATGAAATTTCGATTTCATCTAATCCGAATGTTAGCACTTAGTATCAGGTTTTGCCGTGTGCAGAGTTGAGAGTTTATAGCTGAATTCAGGTGGGGTTATTGAATTAAATTCATATTTGATATGGTCTTCTGTTGAGTGAATGATTGTAGGTGGAGTCATGGATTGAGTTCTACCGTATTTCTCTGAATTTAAATTGAGTCCATGAATTCACTATTCCATTTTGTGCTTATTATGCCACTGTAATTATAATTATAGTTGTATGTTCAGTTTTGCGTGGTGTTTTCATCTTTTGTGTGTTTCCGTAATTACTTTTGCAGTTGATAGTTGTGGAATTTTTTCCCACTTAACAGTAAGTGCTATCCCTTTTAGTGGGAATAGGATCCTCTCCATTGAGAGTCCATTTCACAATTAAGATTTGATTTCTTGTATGATGTGGCACTAAATACACCTTTAGATTTATAATATTTAATCAAAACTATGAAACTGATCAATTTGAAAAGGATAGGATTTTTTTCCCTGTGTGAGTGTGCTGGATATATATGGACATCACATGGACATTGGTGTTTTTTCAGGCATTTGATATGAATTATATGAGAATTGAGAAAAAATTATGTTATGACAGTATTACTGTATTTAGTAGAATTTGCAGTTAATGAAACTGGCATAAACAAAGCATTAGATTGTAGTAGTTATATTTAGTTGGGACATGTGATTGAAGGTCAGCAGGAGTCTAGATTCTGTGCGATAGTCTGTAAGCCAGTAATTTGGAATAATTAAATCTTAAATTTTCTACTTCTGTAGAAAGAAATTGAAATCAGATGGTGGAAGGTACAAGTAAGACATAAAATGATTCCCGTTCGTGTTTTTTTTTTTTTTTTTTTTTTTTTTTTTTAAGGAAGAAATGTATCTTGCCATTTGTTCCAAATATGGTTTATGAGCATGTATACTATTTCAAACCAAGTATAACGGAGGGTTTATAAAGAGTTTTATGCTTTAAGAGTTTTATGCTTAACTAAATTACGCTGTTTTGGATGTCCTCAGGGAAATTGCAAATATCTCTCTTCCACCGGTAAAGCTGCACTGCAGCATGCTTGCTGAGGATGCTATCAAGGCTGCTGTTAAAGATTATGAAGCTAAACGCGCCAAATCAAATGGTAATGCAACAGCAGCACCTGCAGTGAAGGCTGCTGAGGCTTGAAGATGTTTGTGGATAAGGCCTCCGGTGCATGGGATTCTTGTTTATGTACATTAATGACGAAAATTTCTGAGAGTGGATTTCTACGTACTGATTATCTAGTAGTAATGTAATAATGGAATGTAAGAATAGCTCCAGAACACACGTCTTGGATTTTAAGTTGTACCCTTTGAGGAAATTGGATATTAAAAAGTGTGTTCCTTCCCATCCACCTACCCCCTTCATTTCCTCTGGGATGTGAAGGAGGTTTGATTTTGTTATATTGTGTGACCACATATGGATGTCTGCTAACGCATATAAAATGTTTTTGATCGATTTTGTAGTATGAGATTAATACCGTAAAACTCTTGTGTGTTGAAATTTATATTTTTAGAATGATTATTTTTTTTTTTCTTCTAGAGCTTTAAACTTTAAAATGTGGGATGGCGTGGTTATACCGTTAGAGTTAGCTCAACTAGTAAAGTTTAATGTCAAGTAAAAAATCTAAAATTTGAATTTAGTCTATATAAAAAAAAACAATTGGAGTCTTGCCCTGATAATAACGCTTTGTTTGTTTTAATAGAAAACATTATATAAAGATAGTTTTTTATGTTTTTCAGTATTTGGTAGTATAAAAAAAAATGAATCAAAGGTAAAGTATTTTTTTGGTCAGCATAAAAAGTATAGTTTATTTTTAGAGATTGTTTTCCACTAAATTTGTTACTGAGAGACAAACTAAGTCACTTGTGTTTCAAGTGAGATCGAGGAAGAGATTGAGCTGCAAAAGTTTACATTAAGAAGGTACCCGAGTTCACAGAACTTGAGTATAGTGTATAAAATAACAAGATACCCGATCCATCGTCAAGTTCATAGAAGTTGAGTATGATGTAGTAAAAGAATATGGTACCTAAGCCAGACTCAAGTTTACTGAGCTCGGGTATTGTGTATGTAAAATAACATGGTACTCGAGTCTTCTAGACTCAAGTTTGGTCAACACAAAACTCGAGCTTAGGGACATCAAGTTTAAGGTGGCATTTTTAATGTGCAAAATTCTAGCTTAGCCACTATCACGTGGGCAAACTCCAGAGAAACTCAAGTGCTCAGAACTCGAGTACTGTTAAAAACTCAATTTCGTTAAACTCGAGTACTAAAAAAGTGGTAAATTGCTAAATATTTTTGAAACAGTAGTAGATTGCAACATAATTTGCAAAAATGTGCTATTTGGCAATTTTGGCCTAAATTTTCAAATAAGTTTTAAAATTGATTAGGTGTAATTGTGCTTATTTTTTAATATGTGATAATGATATGACATGTTGAGATTGGATAGTGTAAAACTTGACTTTTGCACCACATCTATATAGAATTTAGTCACTAAATTCAGTTGTTATATGTGTTAACATAGATATTATATCAAGATAAAGTATATCAATGTATTAAGAAGGGAGCCAAATTTCATAAATAAAAAAATAAAAAAAGAAGAAGAGAAGGGAGCAGAATTCTATGCTATAGCAGTGAACAAAGCTTCCAAACCTGATAGGGTCAGTATACAAGTTAAATGAGAGAAACCTGGACTTGGTTGGACCAAGTTAAACACAGATGGTTCTGTTACTGGCAATCCAAGGCTGGCAGGTGATGGGGGTCTTCTAATTAAGGAATTCTAATGGGGAATAGGTTACTGGTTTTGCTTCATTATCAAAAAATTCAAGTCCCCAAGGTTATAGGAGAAACGTTGGTATTTGTCTCATCAATCCTTCCAAAAAGATCTACTATATATCCCATCTCTCTGTTCTGTACATGGATTTTTATATGTATGTGTTGAATTGACTTTCAAATTTTTATTTTTTTATTTATTTTTGGTTGTGGCAGATTTTTTCTGCTTCAAGGTTGGATATACCCAGTGCTTGGCAATTGCCGCAGGTAATTTTTTCTTTTTTGGTTTTATATTGATGTACTGTAATTTGATTGCTTTGGAAACTAAATTGTTGTGTTTGCTTGGTGTGATTATTTATGATATTAAAAATAAAATAAGAAATAGTAGACAGGTACCCACTTGTATTTTATGGACCTATGTTCTTTCCAAGTTTTCTTCTTAATTTTTTTTATTTATTTATTTTTTATGGACAAATGGGTTTTTAGAAAAGAAAGTAATTTAAGACTTTGTGATGAATGACATTTTTTTAATCAGTAGGTTTTATTTTTGAAAGTTCAAATAGCGTTGAAAACAGTATGAACATTTAAACCTCCAATTACAAAATTACCAATTCAAACTTTATATCAAACAATGTATGTGCGGAAAATGATAACAAGCTTATAACAGAATTGATAAACAATCTAAATCATAAATAGTCACAATCACAGCAATAATTAAATGGTAAAGATAAAGGGAAGAGAAATGCAAACACAAGGACAACACGCGATGTGTTATCAAAGAGGAAACCGAAGCTCTCGGCGTAAAACCTCTCCGCCGCCCTCCAAGCGATCAATAATCCACTAAAAAATGTAGTTGGGATACACAAACAACAATAGACCCTCCAAGCCTAATCTACCCAGGTACCTAAGCCCTCCAAGCTTCCTACTCCAACGAGGTTGCGTCGAATCTTTTTCTTTTCTAGCTTACCGGATTCCGCTATTAAACTATAGCATCAACCAATGAATATTGGTTCCTTCCAAACTGCTTTCCTTAGCACCAAATGAACATTCTCACAGACATGGGTGTGATGAGAAAATGATTTGGTCAATGACCTCTCAAGGATGTAACAATGGAGAGGAAGAGAGTAGAGGAATTTGTAGAGTCCCTTAGTGAAGATTGGGGATGAGGTAATTTTGTTTTGTTCTTGGGTTTCTCTCACAAAATTCTCTCTGGAAACTCTCTACATTTCGTAGGCATAAGAGTCTATATATAGTGGTGTGTGTTTGGAATATGAAGAGTCAGTTTTTTCCAAACAAGACTGGTTGGCGACTTGGCCTCGCGACTGGTCCAAGTCGCGAGTTCAAGTCGCAAGATAACGGCTTGGCCAGCTTGGAACTTTTGTCCTGTAGTGCGACAGCTGCTGTGACCCTTCACTTCCCCGCATGCTTCTCACGTGCACAACAGTTGGCGGCTTGCAAGCCGCGAGTCAATCGCGAGTCCCTACTTCTTGGCACAAAGTTGAGCAATTCTTCACACTCTCTTCACACACTATCCTTACATGAATCTCACCTAAATATAGGGTTACTAAGTGCTAAATTACAAGCAAATTGACACAGAATAAAACCAACAAGATGATTGATAAATTTCAACCTTACAATTTTATTCTCATTGGAATTGTTTTAGTTTGATATGTTTTCGATTGAAACAAATGGAACCACTATTTCAAATCTTTCTTGTGTGAGGAGTTGGTGACTTGAGTTGAGTGATACAATGATAATGACGCACAACAAAGAAGGAATGCTAAATACAATGTGTGTGTTGATATCGTGTTAACAAAAGGAATCCCAATTTTACGTCCCAATCACAATATTTTGAACTATAAAGCAAAATTTATTGTGGAGACTATGATGGTGTTTGTATGCAGAGAGCTAATTTTATTTTATTTTTATCTCAGCATGTAACTTGTTAAGGAAAAAAAGTCTGATCTGAGCATGTAAATGTGGCATTTTTTAATTTGAATGCAAATACTGCATGTGGGGCTGGCATTTGGACTCTGAATTATTGAAATAGGAAATCTGGGGAATTGAAATGAAGGGTGTTCTAATGATAAAAGATTCAAAGTCATAAAAGGGGAATGTAGAAGTTAGAAAGAGTTTACCATATTTAATAGAAAATGTTAAGATATGCTACTACTTTCAGATCCAGAAAACCACTGTTTATTTCTTTTTATAAAAGAAGTGCCAAATATGAAGTATATTCTAGTACCTGTACCAAAATGCAATTTAATAAGATTTTAATGACATCTTCATGTCGGGAACAAGCTAGCATATAATTATCACCATCGTCTGTCCAAAACGTTAATAGCATCCATATGGTATTAACTGTATACATATTGGGATTATAGAGAAAGTTGATGAGTTCATTTTTTTAATTTGTAATTACTGATTAATTCAATTTTGTGGATTTGCATTTATGTAAGGGACATACCTGCTTTTGTAATTTTTTTGATAAGTGACAAAAAATTCAAAATTTCATTTACATGCATGGACCCTCACCTCAGTGCTTCTCTTCTCTGCTCTTAGGTCTCCATTCAAAACCGTTCAAATGATAATAGTAATATAGAATTTTATGCTTGAGAATGAACTTTTAGACGTGATTATTAGGATTCTACTTTTGAAATTTCTAATGCACTTCATATGCAATTTAGTTTGTTCTTTTACATTTTGTAACTGCAAATTTCCAAAACTGTTTGTGCATATATATATATATATATATATATTTTTTTTTCAGAATTCATTATAAACTTGTCCAGTGATTTTGTAATGGGTGCTAGCTGTTCTTTTGGTTTCTTGAACTCCATGCTAGGTTGGTATTAGAATTTTAGAACTGCACAATTATTGGAAATTTGGGGCTGTTACATGCACTTTGATAATCTCTTGAGGCTATATCTCCAATTTTCATTGCTTGATTTAAGCAACCACTTCAAGGCATTTGCCACTGGGTCTATTAACAACTGGGAATACATAAGCGTTTTCAAGAATGAAGTGAGCCTGTCTGTAGTTATTTATACTAATTTTGGAGATCTGAAACCAAAACTGAAACTTCTTAGTCCATCTTCGATTGAATATGTGATGGGAGAAAAGCATATTAATTTTAACTATTAAGATTTTAATGATTTGTGATTGTGGTTGTTGAACTAGAATTTATAGTAAAAGTTATAGTAGTTTTTACTAAACTTGTATTTCCTTCTGTTCATGATATAATTCTTTTATATGAGATTGTTATTGGTATTTTGTAAATTTTAATTTAATAGGGTGGTGTCGATGAGGGTGAAGATCCTAGAAGCGCAGCCATTAGCGGTAGTTATTGCAGAGGTAAGAATTCTGGACTTTTCTTCCTTAAATTACCACTTTTTGGGATTCTTATAGACTGCGTTTTGCTTGAGGAAAGTGTGAGACATAGGAGAAATTTCTTAATAAAGCTGTTGAAGCTTTCCTTTGGAGATCTGAATTGAATGTCTTTTACGCTTAGGATTTACCGTTTTAAGAAACTGATCAGCTTTGATGGAGGATAATTAAAATAGGAAGACATAACTATTCCTAAACCAATCTTCATTTTCTAGCAAAGTATCTGATTTGTTAACCACTTTTAGTTTTTTTTTTTTTTAATGAAAACTCCTCCGTATGGTATTATGACTGCTTTCACATGACTGATCTCCTTCGATTCAGAACCTTCAATACCTTACTCCTCCTCCTCCCCCACCCCCCGCCCCCCCTCAACACACACCGTAAAAGGGGAAAACCGAAAAATATTCTTTTCTTGTATACTCAACAAAGTATGCGAAAAGACATGGTTGCCTTTGGCTGAAACGCAAAAAACTTAATTGCTTCCCCCAACACACTCCACAAAAAGGGAAAACCGAAAAATCTTCTCCTCTTGTATACTCAACAAAGCATGTGAAAGGACATGGTTGCCTTTGGCTGAAATGCAGAAAACTTGATTGCGTTTTTATTAAAAATTTAAAAGGAAATTGATATAATTCTATTTAGATTCTTTACTACTTTGACACTATATCTTGGCAAGTTATACTCAAATCATCTATCCCGTAGGTGTTTGTGCACCCTAGATAGAGTTGAATGGCAAAAGAGGACTCATGTAGCCTTTTCCAATTAGTTGGGCTTATGGCTTAGTTGTGTATTTCTGTGTCTGTGGAATGTGAGAGATTGATCCAATATCCTTGAAAGAGCAATATAAAGATCAAAATTCTTCAAAAATATGGTCTAAGGGCCTTAAGGAGCACACTCCTCTTGGCTACATTAGATATTATTGAGTTGTATTTTGGGAGTTTCTTTACATTAGAAAGTTATTGGTTTAGTATAATTTAATGTTATTTTTTAATATAAAAAAAGTCTTGGGCGTTTTGTAATTTTCAGGTTTTAGGGTAAGGCAAAACTTTTCGTTGGTTGGGTCTTATGATGGGTTTTCATATGTTGTTAGGCTTTATCTGTGGGTTCTAATAATAATTTGGAATTAGTTAATAGTCAAGCCAGGAGCCTAACAGGGTTAGGTTTAGCTGGCTACATATATTGACGTTATAATATTTATTCAATGCACAGAACAAGTTGTGTTGGAATATTGTAGTAAGTATGCTTTGAAGTTTATGTGATGCAACCCCTCTTCTCCGAGGTGTGATGCCAAGGACACCCTGGGCTTCATGCTTAGGAAAACTAGTTTTGATTCCTAGAAGCTTTTCTCTTTGATTTTCTGCAACTTGAAAGTTGAAATGTTGCAACCAGACCTTGATTCCTTACTCTTAGAACCCTGAAATTTATAAATTATAGTTAAAAGCCTAGCACCGCCCACCTTTTATTAGCCTTCAAGCCCAGAAAACCAGATCTTGTAGAGTTCTGATTTACTGTTTCCAACCCCACATCAAATCTGATCTCAATAGATCACCTGTTTGAGTTTCAAAGCATACCCATCATGTTACTTTGTAAGTAAACCTTAATCCAATCTTTGTTTCCAACCCAATGTTGTTAAAAGCGCTGAGCGCACTTAAGCGCAAGCGTGCACCTGATCGATGTGAAGTGCACATTTAAAAAATAATTGAATAAATTAAAAAAAATTAATTAATGGTCAATACAACAATCAAGAGATCAATTAATTATATAAATTACAATAAAATATTTTCTATAATTTATATAATTCTCTTGTGCTTTACTAAATATATGCAACCATGATATTTGATGGCCATGATTACAAAACATGGTTGAATCAAAATACTGAAAATAGAAGTATAGAACAAAAAGGGCAAAGGCTAAAATATACTAGAATGTTAAGTAATGTTATCTTTGCCTAACAAAATATTTTGCCTAACAAAATCAATGCAAATATGCAATGCAATCCTAATCTATATAATCATCATTCCCATTAAGCAAGGGACCATCATCATTGTCATCACAAGATATGTAGCCCTCATCATCTTCATCTCCATCATGAGGAGCATGTTGTGAACTAGAACTCGAACTTGTTGCTTAACTTGAGTGTTTGTTTGTGTGGTTATGCTCCAAAACGTCTAAAATATCTAAAGAGGTAGGCTTAGGTGTATGGTAACACACCACACTAATAGATTTTATATATTAAATTGATGGCTTATATCAAACATATTTAGATCTAATGGCTAAAAATCAAATCAGGATTTTTTTTTTTAAATATTTACAAAAAGCTCAAAAAAGCTCGCTTTGCGCTTCGTAAAAAAGCTCTAAAAAGCACGCTTAAAGCAAGCTTTTAAGAGGGCGCCTTGCTTTAGAGGGAAAAAGCCCCAAGGCTTGTGCGCTTTGCACTTAAGTGCGCTTTTAACACCATTGTTCCATACTTTTCCACTTTAAAACCCTAATCCTAGGTCTTCCTAAACACTACAACAAATGCTTTCCAGAAACTTGTACATTAGATTTAGTATCACCACCTCTGTCCCACGTCAATCTTACCAAGCTGTGTATAATGCTAGTTTGGTGACTTAGGTCAAGAATTTTGAAAAAATGGCTAAAATTTCACGTTTTTGTTTGTATTTGGGGTCTGAATACACCTAAAAGCACATAGAAAGAAAAAAGGAAAGTAAATGTAGGACTATAGGAGAGATGAGTTGAACATGAACTAAGGGTTCTTGGCCATCACACATCAATCAAGTAGCTGGTTTTCCCATGTTTTCTTCATTCATTTCTTCAACATTATGTAAATCCATAACTTATACAGATGATGGCCAACCAAACTTGGCGTCCATGTTTTGTCAAAGTCAGAATAGTTGCTGCTGACCACAGAACTGATAAATCTTACCCTACCTTGACACGAGTTACACAAAACTAAAGTCAGAAGCTAAAATATTGCAGATATATCCTTATACTTTAATACCTAGTGGTTCTACCTTATTTTAGAACCAAGATTTATTACAATAGTTTGTATTTACCCAAGAAGTGCCAAGAACTTCCAGACTTGAAATCAAAATTGATTTGATGATCTACCATTCTGTAGTTTCCGCTTTTCTTAATTCGCAGGGGGAGAGAGAGAGAGAGAGAGAGAGAGACTATAATACTTGGTTTTTGAAGGTATGCCAATGTTTAATATCCACTATGCTCTATGTGTTTTTTTTATGTGGGGCAGAAGTGCCATGGCATCTAGGTTTATTGGGGTTCATATTTTTGGGAAGGGCAGAAGTGCCATGTCCTCCTTTTCTTTTTTCTTTTTTCGTTTTTTGTACATGGGCTAAAAACAACAATGTAGCCTAGTAAAGAAAAAAATGTCTATTAGTAATTTTAGGACTAATGCTCCACAGTTGTCTATCAACTCATGCTTGTTATTTTAATCAATTCCATTGTTAGCAATAAGTTAAAGCCTGAGTTGGGCTTCCCAACTGAAGTCAAGGAAAAGCTTAAACATTAGTGGGGATCAGACTGGAAGGGTCAAACACAGAAGTGGTGAGCATATGATACAGCCATACATTGTTAGATGTGGTATATATGGTGAAAGGCTGCAATTGAGTCTAGATTAGGTCAGATTCAATTTAGGGAATTAACCAAGCTCAGGATTAGTTTATCAAACCCAGGACAACTGAAATATCAACTTGTAACCATTGGATGTATTCAACCTAACATAACCTAATCTAGGGTACAAAATACAGATTTTTTTGGTTGGGGCCATGTAGAATATAGTAATTCGGATACGCAAGTAATTTAAGAATTAAATTTATCTCCATAGATGTACATGCCTGTGAGTGTAAATTTGTATTTAACTTCTGTGAAAGCAATAGAGATGAATCTAAGGAAGTCTCATCTAAACAGAAGAAAGCTAAGAGGAAAGTCACTGCAAAAGCTACTGCTACTTCTGCAGAAACAGAGGATAAGAAGAAGAAAAAAGTTACAGAGCTACAGGCCGTTTAGTATTTTGTTGTAAAACTACTCGTAGTTTAGGAGTTAGTTTATAGATAGTGGATTACAGCTGTCAATTCATTTTCTGGAGGGAAAGTTTGTTAATTAGTTTTTGTTAGTTTTGTTTGTTAGCTTTCAGTACAGGTATATATATCTTTGTACAAAAACAATAATTAATTGAATCACTCAGTTTTCTCAATTCAGATTTTATAACTTTGTCAAACTTGCAAACCCTTTTAGGTTTCTTCTCAAATTAATTGGGAAGGATGAAGAAATCAATTTGTTGGGTGATGGGACCAAGAAAGCTGAGTTTGGCAAGTGGTCATGGATATCTCCAGAACAAATAGTTGAGCTTGTGGGTAGACAGTATCTTTTTACTTTTCTTTACTGGTTCAAAAACGGCTAGAATTGGTATTTTGGTCTTGTTGGTTTACTTACATGGTCTTTTTTCCATTCTGTGCAGGCAATGGATTTTAATAAGCCTGTTTACAAGGAAGTTATGACAGTTTTTGCTCCATATCTTCAGTAAACTTAAGTTATAGTAAATAAATAAATCTTGTCTGAGTTTTTTGTTTATTTAATTATTTTACCCCAAGCAAATAAATAAATAGTTAAATGCTAAAGAACCTAAGACAAATCACTGGCCAATCCTTGGGCAATTCAACCTTCCGTCTTTCCTCAATTGATGCATTATGTTATGTCTTTGGCTAAGTGATTTCTCTTTAATAAATGCAATGCTATTGAATCTAGGTCCTCTTGTTATAAGAGGAGCAGCAGTACTGTCACCAGAACCCTGACACTACATGCCTTTTAAAGAAGTTGAGGGCAACAGGCCATACCAACACCTTCACTCTCCATAGTTTCCAAACATATATGTATGTAACCTAAATCCACACAATACTTGACCTCCTTCAGGTGTTATTTTAGCCAATAAGACTTGCAAGTTGTAGTCCATAGTATTTCATCATTAAATGAATAAGTCATAACATTTCACACTTTTCTTTCTCAATTTTTTACCTCAATTTTCCCTTTTTTTCTTTTTCTTGGAAGGCGCCTACCTCCATGTCAAATTCAGTGCATTCATTTCTATTTCCCCAAGAAACCAGATTGAATAATTACATTAACCAACTACTCCAGCAATCTACAAGGGCCATCTTGATTACAAGCTCAGTTGCTAGGCAAAACAAGTTCAACAAAGAAAACAATAAAGAGCATACAATCTCCAACTTAAAGAATCGTGACTCTTTTAACCAAAGTGGGTTTTTGTAAACACTACCCCCCCCCTCCCCAAAAAAAAAAAAAAAATCCCACAAAGGCTGTCCACATGCATCAAGTTGGTTGGGTAGGGGTCCATCATTTTTATTTATTTATTTATGTTTACTGTGCATTTTCTTTTTCAAAATTGAGTGTCTATTGGCTCTACACCTGTTTTGAACTAGTGCATATATGTTTATAAATCGGACTTTGGTCATTCATTTTAGACAACTTTTTCATTCTCATTTTCTTGCATAGGACTATAGGAGTTCTCCAAAGAGAGGAAACACATTTTTGTACATAAATTGCTATGATTCTTTTGTGTATAGGAGATTATTGTATTTTGGTCACTTGAACCCTGAGTCTCCTCCTTAAACCTCAAGCTTAAAGGCTTGGAGAGGTACCATCTTCCTGTTTGTTGGATGGTTTCTTGATTTTTTTGGTTGGTTCACAACAGTAGTGTTAATGGTAGGTCTAATCATTTAAAAAGAAAAAAAATTGTTAAAAAGTAGTGAAAATTTATCTTTTAACATTTTTTTTACTAACTTTTATTTAAAACTATAACCTCTCTTTTTTATAATTTGATAGGTACAACAGGATGGGGGAGATTTAAATTTTGGATGTTATGGCCAGTTAAGTTACAAAGTTTCTGATTTTAAGTCTTAGCTAAATTGCAAACTACATCTCTAAAGTTTGAGAGCATTTGGATTTTACATCCTGAAATTTCAAATTTTGAATTTTATCCTTGTAAGTGGTCAGTTTCTTAGGCAACCAAATTGAACCTATCAAGGTGGTGGGTAGAGCAAACAAAGCCGATAAATAGCCCATCGCCAACATCGACTGGTGGCTTTTGGACCAGTTGGTGGGCTCAACGTGTGGTGTGAGGAGACTACCTTTGAATAGAATAATGGCACCAAGTATTATGGGATGTTTGGGGAATGGGATTTATGATGGGATTGGAGTTGGCAAATTTGATGGTTGACCCATCAAATTTCAAATTCCACCTGTGGAAGAGCTCTCAGTTGCTTTGGCATAGGGTGACAAATCCTTCGGACTGATTTTTCTTGGTTTTTCTTAATCCAAAAAAGAATAAAAATAAAAATAAAAATAAAAGAAACAAAAGGGTTCTAGGTTAATTTGGTGTAGCCAGCAAATCAGATTTGTTTGGCAAGGAATTATGAAGTAAAGGAAGATAATAATATAAAGACCTAGACAAATCACATTTAGTTTATTTTAGCAATCAAATTTTGGAAAAAAACCAATCACACTCAGAGGAATTAAAAAAAAAAGGTGGAAATTCTTTGCAATGTTTTTTGAAAAGTTCATTTCTTACCTATCTTTGATCAGACTAGGATATATGGTTTATAAACTAAAGAAAAATTTGAAAGTTAACGACTATTCTTAGCTTTAAACTACTGAAGACCACGTAGAGCATAACTGTACCCGCATAATAGCCATTATGCATACCTAAAATTCATTAGATTGCACCTAACAAAATAAAACATAAGAGCGTACAAAACACCAAACTAGCGGCCAAAATGACCAAATACCATTGTCTACTGAAATATATATCAATCTACCACTGTTTTTGAAATATGCAGGGATTTACCACTTTTTAGGTACTCGAATTTTCCATGGTACTCGAGTTCCATAAACTCGAGTTCTTTGAAAAAATAGCCTTCAACTTTGATGGAAAAGTTTTGCTGGAACTCGAGTACCATAGAAAACTCAAGTTCCCCAAACTAGAGTATCCAAAAAGTGGTAGATCCCCACATATTTTTAAAACAGTAATAGATTGATATATATTTCAGTAAACAATGCTATTGTGCTATTTTGGCCCCAAACTAGCAACAAAATGATGTAGTGAAGACATAAAGTAGGTGTCAAGACAAATTTACAAGTGCTAATTCCTAGGTTTGTCTTTATCTTTATCTTCTTCTTTTTTCCATGTTCTGTTTGTTTTTCCTGTAACTCCCTTTAAGAATTCTGTGCTCCAACTTTAGCATTGGATCTCTTTGTTCTACATCGAATGGTCTTTAGACAAAATGACATCTCTTCTACCATAAACAACGGATGGAGTGTGAGATTATGGATTCATTCTTTTATGAAAGCATGACTTATGTTTATCTTTATATATATATATATATATATATATATAGATTTCATAAGAACTAGTTGCTAACTCGGAAAGCTATTGAATATGAATTATTATTTAATCTTTGTTTATTTACTTCAATCATCATTTCATTATACTTTAACATTAAAACTTAATATTGTAATTTGTTTCTAAATGAATTTTTCACATTAGTATTCAAATCTCAGATATCCCTATTCTCAACATGAAACACTCAATTACTAAATAGAAAGTAAATTATATAAATAGCCTCAATTGGTGGCTATTACATAAATCTCCATCATTTTTTAATTAGGCCCCCTCCACTTAAAACAAACTCGTCCTTGAG
Source organism: Quercus cerris (assembly GCA_963669245.1). Taxonomy (NCBI): domain Eukaryota; kingdom Viridiplantae; phylum Streptophyta; class Magnoliopsida; order Fagales; family Fagaceae; genus Quercus; species Quercus cerris. The sequence goes on along the minus strand of OY770007.1, from coordinate 48,320,618 downwards.
TTCATCTTTGAATTTTGAAATCTTTTGCTCCAAATAAACAAATACTTTGAGTGCTTGAGCCCCTTGATCTTATTTCCATACTTGCAACTCATCAATGGAATAAACAAATCAACTTAAATTTCTTTTTCCTTAGTCTTCATGTAATTGTTGAGATTTACCAAATAAGAACTGACAATTGAATCAAATCTATCAACTTGAATAAAATCAACAAACTTTGTTTCGGTGTCTCCCACCAAAATAATAAGAGCTTGAATGTTGCAATCATTTAACTTGACTTCATCTAGATCGTTGAAAACTTCCTCTATAATTTCTTATTTAATGATCTCTACTATCTCGACCTCAAGATCTTTTTCTATAATAGGATCTTCATTAATCTCCTCCACAATTTTGATTTCAAGTTCTTCTTGTATAACAAGGCCTTCATTAATTTTCTCAAAAATCTTTATATTTCCTTCTTTGACTTCTACATATTCTTCAAGAAAAGTATTTTCTTCAACATGTAATTCTTCTCTTAATGGTGGAATATATGGCTCTTTAAAATAATTCAAGCATGAACTTCATAGCCAATAATAATCTTGTTTTGTATATGACAAAAGTTCATCACAATCCAAAGGATAAAAGTTGATAGCAAGCATCTTTTTCATCATTGGCCATGAACGAATTTTGTCTTTATCTTGCCTAATTCTATTAGCCTGTATTCATTCCCACCAACATAAGGCATACTCACTAAGTTTATACAAAGCAAGTTTAACTTTTTTCTCCTCGCAAATATTCTCATAGTCAAATAAATCTTCTAGATCAAGTAACCAATCAAGAAAATCTTTTTAATAAAAATAGCCATTAAAACTAGCAATTCTTTTATAAGGCCTATATAAAATTTGCTTACCAATAGGTTGCCTGAGTTATGTCTCCGCGACAATTATCCCTATTGTTTCCATGCTCCAACAATGGCATCTTAGAAAGATATTTGTGAGTGCTAGTTATACTTTACATAATACTTGCTAAGTTTTCTGTCACCGGAATTGCTACCATCTCATACGTCAACCACCAGACCAGAATAAGTCAAGGCTTTGAAACCAACTAATGCGGGATGCAAAAGCGTCAAGAAGCAGAACACATCTACTTTTCGACAAATGATAAAAAATAAAAATAAAAAAAAATAAAAAAAAAATAAAAACACGTTTGATTCTGAAAATAACCCCGAATACACTAAGGTTCCTTGAATCCACAAGGGTCCTTGAATTCACAAGGAGAAATGTTCTGGAATCCACCAAAAAATAGAAAGACAAAAGTCTGAAATTTATTAATTGAATAATTGTTAAAAAATACGTGTACAAACTTAGGGGCTTATTTAAGGGCTTTGTAAAACTTGACAAACAAGAAAATATTCTAAAATAGCTCCTAATTAATACCAAACCATAACAGGAACCAAATTTGACTTAAAAAACATTAAATGCACCTAAAAACAAGGAAATAATAATCTTAAACCTAAAATAACGAAAATTACAAATTAAATACCAAAATTAATAAATTACAATAATTAAATAGTAAATTGTGTCCTACACCAAAAATCAAGCACAAACACTGAGTCATCCAACCTCTGGTTCCTATAGTACTTCGTCAAGAAAACCTAGAACAAAAATGCAACCTGGTGATGTTGCTAACTGTAAAGAATCAGAAAAAGAACTTCATCCATTCAATTCTTAATATTATTTAATCAGCATCTTAAGAGAAATTAGCTACAATACGAAGGCATTGTTAAAATGACCATATTATCCTATCATGCCATGCTATCAAATAGACATCCTAAAATTTATTGGGTAGCTGAAGGGCCTAGTCATATTGATACTTTCAATTTTCTTGAATTAATTGAACTTTAGGATTTATCAAACATAGTGCATGTCTTTCCAAACAAAAGATTGTTATATCGACAACCAATGAAACTGCCAAAATTGTTCATATGCAAATAGGAACCGTAGTTTAGACATTTCTTTAAAGCTTGAACATAAAAGATAACCAATATATATATATAGGCTAAAATGTAAAACTGACTTTCTAAATTTCTTCAGATTTCATTTCAGTCCTCTAACTTTGCTTTTGTTTATTTTAGTTCTCTAACTTTCAAGTTTATTCAATTAAGGCTTTTCCATCAACTTTTGTTATATGTTGTGGTTAATTTTTCAATTTTATAAATTTTTCTTCAAATTTTTTAAATTAAAAAAATTCAATTAATGATTAAAAAATATTTTCCAAAATTTTTTTTCAAAAAATTTTAACAAAAGTTAACGGAAAGACTTTAATTGAATAAAACTGAAACTTAGAGGACTAAAATGAACGAAAGTAAAGTTAGAAGACTGAAATGAATTTTAAAGAAAGTTAAAAGGTCAGTTTTGCATTTTAGCCATATATATATATATATATATATTTGAAAAGATATGTGTCTAATGTTTCTTCACTAATCTGAAAGGTAGGTTTGCTCATGCTATGATAAAGACTAAGGTTTTCGACTTTGTTATTAAAGATTATAAAACTGTCCCTAGTTATTTTTAAGTCTTTATAGTAGAGATCAATTGTAAATCATATGTAATGTCAATGATTTTGCATCCTTGTGAAACATGTTTAGGTACTATAGTTTTAACCTTATACGATGGGCATAAGTGCATAAACCCCTCTGAGAATAATACCAAAACACAATCAAATTAGTACGTAAATATATGCATGTCTACACACATACATAGTTCGCTCAGCAAGACTTCCTACTAAACAATCTATCATAAATTTACTTCACTTTTATGTCAATTGCAGTTGCAGGCCTGACAATTTTCTACCTTTTGCGCAGTTATGCATTTTTCCCCACTATTAGTAGTTGCATAAAAGTGAGCTTGTTTGTATTTCTTAAAAATGAGAGGAAGAAAAAAACATTTATGGATATAAATGTCAGCTCCAAGAACTAAATCAAACCCTTCTGAATATTTTTGTAAAATTTGGTTAATCTGATAAGAATTTCCCCATTCTAGCTTCTCAGCTACTAATCCTACATATAGGAGGTGAGAGGGGGAAGAAAAAGAAGAAAAAGATATTAGGTAAGCCAATTATGGTACCGTTTGGATTGGGCGTCTACGTTTAGCGTCCACGTTTTCCCTTTTTTTTTTTTTTTTTTTTTCTTTTTTTTGGGTTGCACGCGGGTCAAACTTGACAGAGGAGTACTGTAGCGGTACTGTAGCTGTACTGTAGCTGTACTGTTTGGCACTGTTCACGCAATAAAAAATATTAAAAATGGGTCCCACAGTACTATTTACACATTTAAAAATTATTTTGCTACAGTATTTTCAGTTTTCAGTTTTCAGTTTTCAGTTTCAGCAACAATAAGTTCAATCCAAACTCACCCTATATATCTTTCATTTTAAGTTTATTCCTCTCACCAACACAATCATTTGGATTTTCAGAAGATGCATGCAACTGTATATCTTTCTTCAATATCTGAGGATGGGTAATATAAATAGTCAAGATTGGAGATAACCTACGAAATGTCAAAGCATTGAAATTTAATTTTGTTATCTTGCCTTGAGGACTTCATCATTATGGTCAGTCAACACAAAATCACGGAAAAATCTACTGCAAAGTATTCCAGTAATCCTTGTATTTCAAATAGCATAAACCTAGTGGAACCAGGAATTTTGAGTTTGAGGGCCAAACTATTCTGTCAAGATAAACTCAAATCACAAATACACTCCCCTAAAAAAATCCACATAATATGTGTTTATGAAAATATAAGTTTTAATTTTCTTATTCTAAAGTAAGTTATATACATATACACAAAATTATCAACTTTAATATCTACATATACACACCTAGACACAAGATCTTCTTTATAAGAGAAACTAATAATCTTCTTAAACTCTAATAAGTATACAAAAATTGTATAGTTGGGTATACAACATACAAATATATAGAACCAAAAAAAAAAAAAAAAACCGAATCTAGCATCTTTCATCAAAGTCATGCTCAACAATAATACTTCACGTAATAAACTTCATCAATTATTATTTATATAGCAAAATTATACATAATTTCCTTTTTAATATATAAATTGTTTGCAAAATTTCATCCATGTTTAACAAATCAAAACCATAATGTTATAATTGAATTCTCATATGAGCTTTCTTTTTTCTTTTTTTTTTCTTTTTTTTCCTTTATAAAATCTTGAGAATAGAAAATTTCAACCAAATTGCATATATTATCAATATTGAATGATTTAAAAGCACTAATAGGATTTGAAATTGAGCTAAAAATTAGGGGTTCCACACTTTCACTATTTACTCACAAAACTTACTACCTAATTATTTCATTCTATTGCAATTGTATATCAACTTTAAACTCTCTTTTTTTTGGGAAAAATTACTAGCTTATTTGATCAATGCTCTCTTTTGTTGGGAGAGGGGGGGGGGGGGGGGGGGGCAACTCCTATTTTTTTCATATAACCTTTAAATATTTATAAAATATATCTATATTGAAAAAAATAAAATAAAATAAAATTTTGGAGGGTCCAAGGCCCCCCTAAGCATACACCAAGGTCTAACATTGTACCATAATAAAGCTAATTAAAATACAGTCATAATATTTGGGGAAAGAAAGAAAACATTGAATAGAATGTAGTCTAGAAGTTACAAATGATATAAACCAAAAATTCCATATGGTCTTAGTCTTAGTCTTACAAAATTCATGTACTGTACAGTGTACACACAAACTTTGACAAGAAATTCATTTCCAACAACAAAATAAAAAATCGAGGCCAATGACAAAGTATCCAAATCAGGGTAGTGCTTCTAGCTTTTCTACTTATCATAACAAAAATCACGTATTTTTAAGGATTACATATTTGTTGAGAGGATGAATAACAGATAATCCTCATATTTTCCTGACGAATATTATCAAACATAATATACAGCGTAAATTCAGCTGAATTAAGTAGTCAATTCAAAACCTTATCCACTAACAGATGCTTTCATGTAAGAACGTTGTATTATTCTTGAAATAGTAATATCAATTCCTTTTTGAGAAATAAAAGAGCATTGCCAACATTAAACATGTCGATATTACAAATTAACTTGTAGATAATTTCAGAACTCAAATAACTAAAAATCATTATCATAGCCATTATATATGGGTTTAAAAGCATCCTATCAATCATTCAGACCAATTGCATTATCTAATAGCAGAAAAAATTTATAAAATTTAAGCAATAATAGATCTTGATGATCCTACAAAACCATCTAAAATGTTAGATCTTGATTAGCTTTTAGTAAACAGTAATTAACTTCCTAACAAAAAGGTTCAATAAACTCAAATTTATTCTTACTATAAAATACCATATGTTTGATTTATTGCAAATGTTTTTTTTTATAAAATGGTTTGAGAATGATCTCTAAGAGTGACAGACCACATATACAATATAGACCACTCCAATAAGAGCAACTGATGAATTTTGAATATTCCCTAAATCCTAAATTAGACCTTGTTTTTGTTCAGGTATGCCAACATTCCAAGTTTTGCAGCAATTGAGTTAATGAACGAACCTCATGCACGAGGAGTCGCTCTAGACAACCTTAAAAGCTATTATAAATTCGGATATGATGCTGTGAGAAAGTACAAACCAAGTGCTTATGTGATCCTCTCAAACCAGTTGGGGAATGCTAATCCAAAGGAGCTACTCTCATTTGTTGGAAACTTCAATCATGTAGTCATTGACGTGCATTACTACAATCTCTATTCAAATGAGTTTAGCAACATGAATGTACAACAAAACATCGATTACATTAAAAATCAGCAAGCTTTAGCACCAAAAACTGTGACAACTTCCAATGGCCACCTTAGTTTTGTAAACCAGTCTTATGCAGCAGAGGTAGCCACTTCTGTTGTCTGGTATAAATCTTTTCTTTATGGACAAAACCTAAGACCAAGACCACTTTTAAATTAGACCCAAATTCACTAAACCCACAATTTATTCTCAATGATAAATTTCAAATTTGTAGAGAATATCCCAAACTCTAATCTCAATGTACAAACCCACCATGAAATAAATCTTAAAAAAATCAAACCTTCTTCTCAATATCCCTTAAACTTTCAAATGCATAATCTCAAAAACCATTGTGATTCAATTCATCTCCTTTCTACTATATAAACCTATCCCATTTGCAAAACCTGAAATTGTCTTCAAAAGTTAAATACCAAAATGTTAAGACCAAGTCCAAGTTCAATACCAATCCCACCACCAATAGTCTACTAAATCAATAAAAATGTCTAACATATGACCTCATAATCACAGATCCACCTCTAAATCAAACCCAAACCCACTATTCAAAAGAAACCAATACCAAACTCTAATCTCAATGCACCAACCCACCACAAAATGAATCATAAAAAAAATTCAAACCCAAATTTCAGTTTCCCCTAAAAGTTCAAATATACTGTCTTAAAGTCTATTGTGGTTCCATCTTGGTTCAAATTAGAACTATAAATTCCAAATCGAAACCAAAAAAGAATAAGAAATTAAAATTTCTTATGAATTTCGAATTTATATCTAGAAGAGAAACTATTACCTAAAATCAAGTTTCTAAGTGGTAGCCACATGAACCCGGATAATAGTTTATAAAATTAAATCCAAAAAAGAAAACCTAACAAAAGCAGCATTAACAATACCCAACAACAGTATTAGCAAAAACCTAACAATACTGGGCTGCTTGTTATAACATTGGAGATTTTGTGATGGGTCGATGGCTATGATGGGTAACAGTTGGTTTTAGAGATATAGAGAGAACAGCTGTTATGGGAATTGAGAGAGGTAGAAAGAACGGCTAAGAGAGTAAAAGAAGAAGGTAAAAAACATAGAGAGAACGGCTATTTGAGAACGGCTTATATTTAAAACCTTATTCAGAAGCTTTGAATTAAAAGAACACAAATTAGTAAACCAAAGTGCTAAACTGGACCCAAAAACCACAATTTCACTCCTACTAACAAATAAATAAAGAGAACAGGTTAGGGAGGAAATCCTAAAATTAAATTAAATACATCACTAACCGTTCCTTAAAACACCAACAGACAAAGCCTAGGTAGAATTTGATCTTCTATGGTGTTTCCCTGGGAAAAACAAAAAAGAACAGAGAGGAAAACATATTAGCAATTGAAATCTATAATTGCAGCAAACCCTAATTAGGAACCCCCAAATCCCAAAACTAATAAAAACCCCAAATCAAACCTCAAAGTCATTTTGATTTCGTCCTAATTCAAGAATGCTCAGAAACCATGGAAACAAAAACCACAAATTGTTCGTAAGCAAATAGATTAGGACAACAACAACAACAAAAAAAGGAAGAAGATAGGGAAGATTGAGGATTCAAGGTGATCTGATACGTACCCGGAAGATTCAAAGCTGTTGGAATCATCTTGAGAAATTGAACCGAGAGAATTTGGGGCAACACTCACTTTTGGGTAGAGAATCAGAGAGAATTCCTCTACACATATTGGGGCTTGGGTGTGCAAACTGCAACGGTGAGAGTTGGTGTTGGTCAATTCTTGAAGAGGTTTAAGGCTTTAGCGGGTTTGATTTTCACCTCTTTGCGATACGGTGCATTAAATTGAAAAAAAAAAAATCGGAGGAGGCTGAAAGGGTAGAGAAGAGAGATGATGGGGAGAAATAGAGAAGAGAGAGGAGAAGGAGAATGGCACTCAAAGTTGGGTTTTGGGGAAGGAGGGGAAAAAATTTTGGGAGCCTTTTTTTTTACCTGAAATTTTTGGGCATCGGGGGTTTGATTTTCACCATTGTGGAAAATAGGTATCGGGTTTGATTTTCAGCATCGCGGAAAATAGTTTGTTTTTAGCTGAAATTTTTCCTTTTCTTTTCTTTTTTTTTCTTTTTTTTTTTATAAATAATGCTGATAATGGTAATGATATGGCAAATTCTGATGAGATTAACCTAAAGTTAGAAGCTTCAGTTTTATGTATATAAACTATAAAAAAGAAGAAAAATAAAGAGGAGAGAAGATAGAGCAAGGAAACCATCTTTTTACTCTAAATTCCATTAAACTTACTTGAGAAATTATCTAGTAGGATTCTTCCAAGTTACTAGGATTTTGAATTTAGAGTAGCTAATAAAATAATATGTAATCCAAAAAAGGGAAAAAAACAGCTAGGCCCATGATAACAATTTGAGAATTGTAGACCATGCTCATCCATGGTTTTAAGCGGTCAAAGAACTGAAAAAGTGATTGTTTATCGATTTTTTGGTTCGACCAGTGACATCATAAATATTTATTTTATAATTTTATAATTATAAAAATAAAAATATAATAAGTTTATTACTAATAATATGTAGGTAAAAATTTGCAAAAAATATATGTGAGTTTTCACCTTTTATATTTAGAAAATAAAAATAGCAAAATGTAAAAACAAAAAATTTAGTGTGTGTCTGTGTGTGTATTAATGAATTAATGTTAGAGAAAAATTAAGTACTTTTTTAAGTTTATTCACTTAATTAATTAAAACTATTTTTTTTTTCCAATCATAATTATCATAAGAAGAAAAAAAACACTAAATTCTGTGAATATCAAAAGCTAAATCATAATTATCAAGTAGTGGTAATATATATTATATATTATAATGTTTTTGAGGAGAAGTAGTAGTACAATGTACAGAATGCCCAGTAAAACAAAAACAAAAAGTAAAGGCTTAAAAGAATATCAAAATTATGTGGCTCTTATTGATTCTAAATTAAAAACTAAAAAAACAAAGGTGTGGCTCTCATTGATTTGTTGTGTATACAACTAGCACTAGCAAATTAGTAGAGCACATAGTTTGTAAAAGTAGAGGTTTAGTGTGCGTTTGGCTTCAAATAAAAAAGCTAGTTTATTTTACTATTCAACTTATTTTTACTATTATTTATAAGCCTTATTGCATTTTTTGGTATTATTCATGAGTCCTACTGTACTATTTCAGCTAACTTTTATCTTTATCTACAGTACTTTTAGCAAAAAGTTTTCAGTTTCAGCAAAATAAGCAAATCTCAAATAGACCCTCTGTTGTTTTGTTTATTAATCTCTCTCTAGTCTCTCCCTCTTCCTGAAGAAGCAGCTCATTTCAAGAAATTCAAGCAATACCAGGTTCATGCTTTGCTTCGTGGCCTCTCCAGCTCTCCCCTCCCAATTCCAAAAAATAATTTTCAACCTCTGTTTTTCTTTGAATATCTAAAAATCTCTCACTCTTTGTGTGTGAAGATCTGTGTTTCCACACATGGTTTGAAATCTTGATTGCTCCAAGAGGCTAACCTCTGATGCTATGCTTTACTACAGTCATCACAAACGCAGATCTGAGAAAAAACAAATAGATTTTTTTGCAAAACGCACGACTCTAGATATGTTTCGCTAATTTAGCAAAAACGATTCAACCATCCCGATTTTCGGTTTTCTCGGTTGAACTATCAGTTACTGGTGTTTTTCATTTTTTTCTTTATTTTCGGTTTTACTGAATAATTAGACCAGATTAGTATCCAATTCTCAGTTAAACCGGTTGAACTAGCCAATTCGGTCCGGTTTTTAAAACCATGGGCTCAGCTAAGTTTGTATTGGGAAATCTAAGTTTTTTTAGTAGTATAAGGTTGTGTATATATTAGGATTATTAAAATTGATCCAATTTGCAATTCCCATGTTGTTTGCTTCTTCCTTCATTGGCATTGTAATTATATCATTAATATTAAAGCTTCCTAATGAACTGATGTACCTAATATTTACAATTTTCTTCTAATGGATTTGGATTATTCACAGAGATGGTGTAGATAATTGACATATGTATGCATTGTTATTTTCCCTCATTGATCTAAACCAATATGAAATTTGCATTCTAATATATATGATGTAGAATTGGATGCTCACATAACATTGGAGAAAGTAATAATACAAGGACATGTTAGTTAAGGAAGTGATAAAGAATTATGATTTTGGATAGCATAGAATGATAGAGATGAATACATGTGGTCAACCCAGATAAGTCTATTGAAGATCCCTAGTGGACTCCATAATTTTGAAACTTAAGGTTTTGTTGTTATTACACACACACATGTTATTTTTAAGTATCAAGATGTTCAACAGGTACTCCCTTGTTTTGTATAGGGATACTTGTTCTTCATTTCTAGAAGAAAGCCTCCAAAAATTGTGAGTTGAAAAACATAGCAAAGAGGATGTTTAGAAGATGTAATGGGAGGTTTTGGAGGCCAAAATCGGGAATTGGATTCATTTCATGCGTATTGCTATAAGTACTTGTTTGGAATTTGAACAAATTTGGTAGTTTTCATGTTCTAAATATATGGTTATGCATGAACAGGTCAAACTACTTTATGCTGGAGAGCGGATTGTTTGTGATCAAATATTTGAATGCTTTGATTCTCTTAGGGATCAGTGTTTTGGTGAGGTCACTACAAGCAGTGTTTCAGTGCTACATAGTTTCGGGGATGCAATTGCCAAGAGCAAAAGATCACCAAAGAAGTTATTTGTACTTTTGGACATGTATGAGAAAATGCGAGAGCTTCACTCAAAGGTATAGTTGATATTACTAATCCATAGAAACCTGCACTAAGATTGCTGCTTATGACTCATTGGGACTAGGGTAGATGACAAGGCTAGGTGGGACAATTTATAATTATTTCATTTTATTTTGGATGGAGTTGAAAATTTTGTTTTTGAGATTGTTGTTTGAAAAGTCTAGGATCCTTGGAGCTAGTGGTATTCATTCTATTGTATAATTCATAGAATCCCTTTCATTTTGATTGTAATCCATTCATAGTTTTCAAAGAATCCCTCTTTAAAGAAATTTCTTGTATTTACTAGGTTGTTCAAAATGAGGTGGATAAATTTTTCTTAAAATGTGATGTATTTACTAGGTTCTTTAGAATGCTACATGTGGGGCCAGGAAATCGGGTAGCCTTGGCCCACTCCAAGCCAGACCCAAATGGCCCACGCCGAGGATGCACAATGGGTCCGAGGATGACCCTATCCTCGGGCGTTTGAGACCTCGGAAAAACACGAGGACCACCCTACCAAAGGACCCCTGGAATATCCGAGGAGGAGAGGGCCCAGTGCCACGCGTTGGCAACAGAAGTACGGAGAAGGGGCAAGCCCAGGGCGAACTGTCACCTCGGCATTGAATACGCTTACCTAACCCTTCTGGCCGCATTAATGGGGATGTAACCCCTTGACAGGGCAACATCGATCAGGGTGAGCCACCTGGGCACGGATATGACCTCTGATGGGACAAACGGTCAGAAGGGAGGCCAATAGATGATCAACAGGGGGAGGAAGAGAGGGATATATAAGAAAGGGGAGCAAAGTGTAAGTGAAAAAAAAAATGGAAGGGAAAACCTCCTCGGCCCTCGGCCACGGGCCGAGGAGCATCCCCCAGTTGTAAATTGGTCTTAGTGTCTTCCAATAAAAGAAAAGTAGTTTATGCTTCATGCACGCCGGCAAGCGCCTAAACCTTCGATCAACTCTCTACAAATTCATTGTTCTGGGTTCGTTGGGCCTTTAACCCATATCCTTTGGGCTTGGGCTACAAAAATGGACCCTACAATTGGCGCCGTTTGTGGGAAGGATTAGTACGGTGGCCGGCGCAACAGGCGATCGTTCTAAGTAATCATTCTACGGAAGATTGGTGGTGATACAAAAAAAAAAAAAAAAAAAAAAAAAAAAAAAAAAAAGAACCACCAAACAAACATTGCAGAAAAATGAAAGTTCGAAACAGAAGATTTGACAGAAGCGGAAAGAAGCTGCACATTACTTTATTAAACAAAAAAGTTACAGTGTACAAACAGAGGCTCAGGCAGGCGTGCTTTAAAGCACTACTCTTACAAGCTAATCCTACAAACAGAGGCCCAGGTGGACCCGTCCTAAAACTAGCTAGAGGGAAGTGTCAACCCATGCTCTTATTGACATCAAGAGAATGGGAGAACTTGACACTAGGATGAGGGAAGGGGGCTGAGGCTGGCTTGCTTCAAGGCCACCAACAACTCCTTTCTTGGTGTGGCGGAGCTTGAACAAAGCGAGGAGCAGATGTAGGGGCACCGGGACGCCTTCCCCCGTGATGTTTCCTTGATTCTCTCCAATCCTCACAAGCGTTGGCCGTTGGAGACGGCAACACTCGGGCACCAGCCATGACATGAGTTCGCGCGTCTCCTTCGTCAGGGGTGCGCTCCGGGGAGAGACATTAGGTACTTCAGCAACATCCCTCCTGGCCACCGCGTACGACACTGTCAGTGTTACGCCTAGACTCTGCCACGCCGGAAGCCCAATGGAAGCTTCGGTTACAACGTCTCTTGGCACGGATGTCCTCACACCCGCCCAAAGCCGCCCTATATCTACCAACTCCGGTCACAATTCCGGCGGGGTTATTAAAGGGGCTTGGGGAGCTGAAAGGGCGTGTTTTCTGTTTGTGTTGGGAGGTTCATGGAGTATGGTGAAACCATCCCCTCGGAAAGCCTTATATAAAGGATGAAGGTTGTGAGAATTAATCCACACAGAATTCGAAAAGAGAATTGTTAGCAGTGCTAATCACGAAGCTACCAAATTCCAAGGGGACCGTAGACCGCTGGATTTGTGCTAATTCACGAGGACATTAATGAAGGCGCGTCTCGCGCACCGAAACGTCAAGCGCGGAGCACGAATGGCCAAGGGACGCCTCGTAAATGAAAAAGATGGGGGACTCAAGCTGGAGGCAAGGTCAACGCCACGTGTAAGATCATAGTCTGACCCAAGGAGGAATCGTCTCCAATGAAGCGGTCCGAAGACAAACCCCTACTTATAGAGAAATGAAAGCGTTAGACAGAACCAAGGCATTGCATGGTCCTCGGACTCAAGCCTATGGGGAAACTAACCGCTTAGCTATACCTGGGTACTAGATAGAACCAAGGTATTGCATGGTCCTCGGACTCAAACCTATAGGGAAACTAGATACTTACAGAGAAATGAAAGCGTTAGAAAGAACCAAGGCATTGCATGGTCCTCGGACTCAAGCCTATGGGGAAACTAACCGCTCAGCTATACCTGAGTACTAGACAGAACCAAGGTATTGCATGGTCCTCGGACTCAAACCTATGGGGAAACTAGATACTTACAGAGAAATGGAAGCGTTAGACAGAACCAAGGCATTGCATGGTCCTCGGACTCAAGCCTATGGGGAAACTAACCGCTCAGCTATACCTGGGTACTAGACAGAACCAAGGTATTGCATGGTCCTCGGACTCAAACCTATGAGGAAACTAGATACTTACAGAGAAATGGAATAGTTAGACAGAACCAAGGTACTGCATGGTCCTCGAACTCAAGCCTATGGGGAAACTAACCGCTCAGCTATACCTGGGTACTAGACAGAACCAAGGTATTACATGGTCCTTGGACTCAAACCTATGGGGAAACTAGATACTTACAGAGAAATGGAAGTGTTAAACAGAATCAAGGCATTGCATGGTCCTCGAACTCCAGCCTATGGGGAAACTAACCGCTCAGCTATACCTGGGTACTAGACAGAACCAAGGTATTGCATGGTCTTCGGACTCAAACCTATGGGGAAACTAGATACTTACAGAGAAATGGAAGCGTTAGACAGAACCAAGGCATTACATGGTCCTCGGACTCAAGCCTATGGGGAAACTAACCACTCAGCTATACCTGGGTACTAGACAGAACCAAGGTATTGCATGGTCCTCGGACTCAAATCTATGGGGAAACTAGATACTTACAGAGAAATGGAAGCGTTAGATAGAACCAAGGCATTGCATGGTCCTCGGACTCAAGCTTATGGGGAAACTAACTGCTCAGTTACACCTGGGTACTAGACAGAACCAAGGTATTGCATGGTCCTCGAACTCAAACCTATGGGGAAACTAGATACTTACAGAGAAATGGAAGCGTTAGACAGAACCAAGGCATTGCATGGTCCTCGGACTCAAGCCTATGGGGAAACTAACTACTCTGCTATACTTGGGTACTAGATAGAACCAAGGTATTGCATGGTCCTCGGACTCAAACCTATGGGGAAACTAGATACTTACAGAGAAATGGAAGCGTTAGACAGAACCAAGGCATTGCATGGTCCTCGGACTCAAACCTATGGGGAAACTAACCGCTCAGCTATGCTTAGGTACTAGACAGAACTAAGGTATTGCATGGTTCTCGGACTTAAACATATGGGGAAACTAGATACTTACAGAGAAATGAAAGCGTTAGACAGAACCAAGGCATTGCATGGTCCTCGGAGTCAAGCCTATGGGGAAACTAACCGCTCAGCTATACCTGGGTACTAGACAGAACCAAGGTATTGCATGGTCCTCGGACTCAAACCTATGGGGAAACTAGATACTTACAGAGAAATGGAAGCGTTAGACAGAACCAAGGCATTGCATGGTCCTCGGACTCGAGCCTCTGGGGAAACTAATCGCTCAGCTATACCTGGGTACTAGACAGAACCAAGGTATTGCATGGTCCTCAGACTCAAACCTATGGGGAAACTAGATACTTACAGAGAAATGGAAGCGTTAGACAGAACCAAGGTATTGCATGGTCCTCGGACTCAAACCTATGGGGAAACTAAGCGCTCAGCTATGCTTGGGTACTAGACAGAACCAAGGTATTGCATGGTTCTCGGACTCAAACCTATGGGGAAACTAGATACTTACAGAGAAATAAAAGCGTTAGACAGAACCAAGGCATTGCATGGTCCTCAGACTCAAGCCTATGGGGAAACTAACCATTCAGCTATACTTGGGGGCTAGATAGAACAGGGGCATTGCATGGTCTTCGGACTTAGATCTACAGGGAGACTAGCTACAAAATGTCCCAAGTTAGGAAAGGATCAAGCCCCACCTAGCCCTTGAGAAGCAAGAGAGCTGCCCATGCATACGTTCTCTCTCCTTATCATCGTTACTGGCACAATTGGCCGACATACAATTCAAACTAAAATCGTGCAGATCGAAGGAAAAGAGGAAAAGCAGGCAGCGTGTGCACAAATAAGCAATTGAAATAAATAGAAA
This sequence comes from Quercus cerris, assembly GCA_963669245.1. NCBI lineage: Eukaryota > Viridiplantae > Streptophyta > Magnoliopsida > Fagales > Fagaceae > Quercus > Quercus cerris. The sequence continues at coordinate 48,305,551 of OY770007.1, read as the reverse complement.
GGGAAATTAAATTTGCATTACAATAATGAGTCCGTAAAAATTGCATGGCAAGAGCCACAGTACATGGAGGAGAAGCACAACAAAATAAAATGAAACGACGTGAAAGTAGGACGAGCCGAGACGCTGGGGAGTCTACTCCTTTTGCTCAGGCTGGACAGGGGCAACCCCTGACCCCTCCGAGCCCTGGCCTGAGGGGACGGCCTGCAAGGGTACAGCGAGAGCAACTGCTTCCTCGGTGGCGAGGGTTAGATCATCGGAAGGGATCTCCACTATCTCTTGGGGCACCTCCTCACTCGAATGTTCCCCCAGTTTAGCAGCCCCCACCTCTTCAACAATTTCCCCGGCCTTAACGCCATCAGGGGCGGCCTCGCGGATAGTAGGGGGGTAATACACGCTCTCTGCCTTCCATAGGTCGGACGTGGCCTCCACCCCATCTTGTTTGAGGGCCTCAGCCCAGACCTGGGAACAGTATCACCTACACACCCCCAGGACTTGAACTTTGTAGAGGGCCTCTACCGCAACCACCCCATCTGCGTAGGCTGCGGTCTCAGCCTCCTCCTTGGCACTCAGGGTCATCTCCCTGCCGTGGTCAGCCTCGTCCTTAGCCCGCTAAGCCTAGTCTCTGGCCCATTCGGCCTCCCTCTGGGTCCCCTTGGCCGTTGTCACCTTAGCCCGCAAATCTGCGATTAGATCCCTCGCGGTCTGCAACTGATCCTCCGCCTCGCCCAGGTGCCTTATCTGCTCCTTGGCCTGGGTCTGGGCGCCCTCAAGACCAGACAATGCACTGTCCCGCTCCCTGGTCGCCGCCTTCAAATCCTCTCGGGTCTTGGCGAGGTCAGCCTCGGAATTCTTCAGAGCCTCGATGGCCCGGAAGCGCCAATCACGCTCCTGTTTGAGGGCCTCCCTCTGGTCGTTCGCCGCCCCCTCCAACCTAAAGATAGCCTGGACAGCCTGCCAGAATAACCAGTACGCTATGAGCCCAATAAAAGAAAAAGAATGGGAGAATAGTCAAAGTTATAGCCCTTACCATCCCCACATATCGCTTGAGGCTAAGGAAGACCTGCTCGCTCGTCAAAGAGTTAAGCTCAGCCATGTCTGCCGGGAGCAGCAGGCTTCTCTCCAGCGCGTCGGCCACGCGCGTACCTTCGCCCTCATTGAAGTCCCTGAGGGAGGCGTTATCCCTCAAGGGCTCCCCATGGAGCATCGGGGCTGGGAGCCAGGCCTGAGCCTCGGAAGAGGTGGTGTCAACTACCTGCCTCTCCTGGCTCTTATCGCCTATTTTGAGCTGCTTGGACGGCCGCAGAGTAGTGTCCCCCTCCTGCGAGGACACCGTCTTATCCTCCATAGGCCTTTTGCCCTTATCCTTCTTCTTCTTGGGGCCGGCAGGCACGAACCCAGGGGGTGAGCGCGTCTAAGAAGGAGGAGGAGGGAGTTTCTACCGAGCGGAAGTCGACCTAGTCTTCGGAGGTGGAGTGAAAAGTTTCTGTTGGGACTCTCCCGGCTGGCCCTCAATCAGGTCCAGCAAGTTGGTGGTGGGCTTCCTCTTGTAACCCATTGTCAGCCGAGGAGGGGCTTTTGAAGCAAGGAAGTCTGTTTCGGTCAAACTGTGATCACCCAAGTCCCCGAGAGGGTCCTCGGACCTTTCAAGCTGAGCGAAAATGTCAAACACGTCCCCTTCCCCCTCTAGAGCTTCCTCGGCGGCCTCGGCGAACGGTTGGGAAGAGGAGGGGACGGCTAGTGTGATAGCTTCCTGGTCGAAGGGCTCCTCAGAGAACGAAAATTTGTCCTCGGTCACAGTAATCCTCTGAAGCCGAGGATCGTTGGCTCGGATGACGTGCTTCAGAACCGGGAATGATTTCTGGGTAGGTTTATACCCCAAAATTATGTGGGCGGCCCTAACCTGATTGTCGTCCTCGTTTATATACACCGACACCCTCAGCGCCTCCTGCAAATCTTCCCGGTTGACCAGATGGAAGTGACGCTCAAAAGCGTGCGGGTCTACAAACGGAAAGCACCACCGCGTTAGTAAAAAAAAAGAGGAAGAAAAAAGACGAGAACTTGAAACCCCTCCTGTTTCCCACTGCCCCACCTGGTATTCCCTCTGTTGTTGGGCAGTGAAGGCCATCATGCCACTCCCCTGACACGATGAGGAAATCCTCGTTGAACCCCTTGCTGGACTCGGGGAGGTACTGAATGAGCCACACCCTGTCGTCTCTCGTCTTTAGGTAATACGACTTGCCCTTAAGAAGCTGAAGGTTGTAACACCAGTTCACGTCGTGGTGGGTTAACCTCAGCCCCATCTTCTCGTTCAGGGCGTCCACACAGCCCAGAGTCCTAAAGACGTTTATCCCACACTGGGTGGGGGCTAACCGGAAGTGCGTAAGGTAATCCCTCATCACCGGCCCCATAGGGATCGTCATCCCCCCTTCAAGGAAGGCGATAATGGGAATTACCACCTCGCCCTCCTGTCTGTGTATGCGTCAATCCCTGTCCTCACAATATCTCAGACCTACATTGCCGGGAATTCGGTAGTTGGTGATGAATTTCTCCATCGCCTCGTCAGTATCGACGTATTTTTTAAACCTACCCATCCCGGTCGACACCTAAAAGAACTAAGGAAGAACAGGCGAAGTAGAAGAAAGAGTAGAGAAAGAGCTCAGAGAGGGATAGAGCGACTTACTGAAAAGAGAAGGAGCTCCTCGGACAGGCTTTTTGTGCTGGAGGTGCTAGTGAGAGTATGGCTGAACTCAGGAGGGGCGCACGAGAATCCTTGATTACAAATGGCAAACAGGAAGAAGCGGTTCGTACGGGTATTTATACCCCACATCGAGGAACCATGCGGGTTTTCCCGCCCATAAATGCGAGACGAACCTCCACCGTTGGATGGGTAACGCCTTATTAGACGTGGGGAGCACAGAGCCACCTGAATTTAATGATGGGCACGTTACGTGCTCCGAAACGTCAGCGACGTGCCTTGGGCAGATGAGTGGACCCCAGTACTAACGAGCGAGGGGGGGGATAAGGTCGAGGATGTCAAAATCCTTCTCCCCGCCCGAGGATGCGTGCAGCAAGATTTTGAGGGGCTATTGTGGGGCCAGGAAATCAGGTAGTCTTGGCCCACTCCAAGCCAAGCCCAAATGGCCCACGCCGAGAATACACAATGGATCCGAGGATGACCCTGTCCTCAGGCGTTCGAGACCTCGGAAAAACACGAGGACCACCCTACCAAAGGACCCCTGGAATATCCAAGGAGGAGAGGGCCCAGTGCCACGCGTTGGCAACAGAAGTACGGAGAAGGGGCAAGCCCTGGGCAAACTGTCACCTCGGCATTGAATATGCTCACCTAACCCTTCTGGCCGCATTAATGGGGATGTAACCCCTTAACAGGGCAACATCGATCAGGGTGAGCCACCTGGGCATGGATATGACCTCTGATGGGACAGACGGTCAGAAGGGAGGTCAATAGATGATCAACAGGGGGAGGAAGAGAGGGATATATAAGAAAGGGGAGCAAAGTGTAAGTGAAAAAAAAAATGGAAGGGAAAACCTCCTCGGCCTGTGGCCGAGGAGCATCCCCCAGTTGTAAATTGGTCTTAGTGTCTTCCAATAAAAGAAAAGTAGTTTATGCTTCATGCACGCCGGCGAGCGCCTAAACCTTCGATCCACTCTCTACAAATTCATTGTTCTGGGTTCGTTGGGCCTTTAACCCATATCCTTTGGGCTTGGGCTACAAAAACGGACCCTACACTACTTTTCTTTGATTATATAAATTATTCCTAAAAAATTCAAAATGCATTTCTTTTAATTGAAGAAAGAAATTGACAATTTTTTAGGGGCAAGAGAAGAAGATAAATATTGCAAATGGCCTTTTATTCTTTGGTGCTACCTATTAATCTTTTAAAGATATCAATTCAAATATTCTTTAATTTTGAAATCATCCTACAAGCTACCCTTTTGTTTCGGTCCTATATAGAATGGTATGGTTTCTAAATTACCCTAATTCTGGGTATGTGAGTATATTCAGTGAAATCATTTTATCTTGTCATTTGTACATAATATCTACCTTTTATTTCACTTGTAAATGATTTCAAGGTATAACTGATTCTTATGCTTAATTAGCAGTTGCCCTTTGTATGCAGTCATATTTCAATAGTGCTACAAATCAATTTATTAACTTTGGTAACTTGATTTATTTGCATATTGAAATGATTTTCAAAGGTAAGGCTTGCAGTGAAATAAGAGATTCCGCATTTGGTTTGACAAAATGGCTCACTTAGATTGCTCAAGAGACCTTTGGAAATTTTGAAGAAGTTGTTGAAAAGGATGCAACTAAAACTGCTGCCTTGGATGGAACTGTCCATTTTGACAAGCTATGTCATTAACTATTTGAAGTTTCTGTTTGAGTAAGTTCAGCTAATCGTTCTTACTATTCCTATAATCCCATTCTTTGTGGCATGGTAAAATCTAATTTCATACATTCTATTTTGTTCTAGTTGTTAATGATTGAGCCATTAAAGCCATAGTGACTTCACATGTATCCACCTATGAAAAATAAAAATATATCTTTATATTAGTATCTTTCATTGTTTATATATTTATTTTCTATTCTTATCCGTTTATATTTGTTCTTTTACTTTTAATTTTTAGCTGTCTCAGACTTTGCTTCATGTTCTAATTTGTTGGGAGGTGTTGCTGCCTTAAAATAAGGTTGAGAGCTTCTCTCTTACTGACATAACAATTCAATAGAAAGCCTTGTGAAGAATACTTTTAGAAGATCCTAGAAAGGAGACTTGAAGGGCAATTTTGGTAGTTCCTGAGAAATACGTAAAAAGGAAAACTCTTGAATTACAAGCAACAATTCTTTTGCTTTTTTTTTTTTTTTTTTGGGTGGGTATTTACAAGTGACTATTTTTATATAGGAAGAATTCATAGTCTCAAAGAGACTCAAACGTTGGGGTAAAAAAGTGTTCTAAGGTATGATCAGGGGCTGTTTGGTGACTAGTGGGTAGTGAAAATGCAGGGAGTTTTTTTCAAATTGGTAGGAGAAATGAGCTTGATTTAGGGTTGAAAGAGAGATGAAAATTGAGTCTATCGAAGGGCTGTGAAAAACATTAAAGGGAGAATAGGTGGGAAGAAGAGAGAGAGAGAGAGAGAGAGAGAGAGAGAGAGAGAGAGAGAGAGAGAGAGAGAGAGATTTGGGTTGCAAAGAGGGAAAGAAAAAGGCTGAAACTGGAAATTGTCCAGGCCTGTGAAAAGTAACACTAAAGGGGGAATAGGTGGGTAGGAAAAAAGAAAGAGAAGAAAATAGAGAAAGAGAGAGAGAAAGAGAAGACATTAGAGCATCTCTAACAGGGCTAGCCATCTCTAAAATTTGGAGAGAAAAGCCACTGTTCACACAAAAATGGAACTCCAACAGACTCAGCATCTCCATTTGTTTTTTTAGATTTGCTACAGTAGCTCTCCATGTATGGAGAGCACTGTAACAATTACTGTAGCATATGTAAAGACTTTTTCCCCTTAAAATAATATCGGCTGAATTAGAAAAATATTTTTTTTCTCTTTCATCTGTTCCTCTTTCTTCTTCACTCCCTCTCTCTTCTTTATCTCAACGGCTACAAAACGCAAAATACAATCCAAACAACCCAAACACTAAAAACAATTTTTCTCATAAACCAAATGAAATAAAAAAAAAAAGAAAAAGAAAATAGAGAGACCTATTCATGAGCAAAAGAATTAATTCAATCTCAATAATCACAACCGATTAAAATTTTTAATTTTCACTCAATAATCAAAACAGTAACAACAGAACTATTCTTGATCTTTTCTCTCAAACATCTCTAAACTCAGTCTCAATCAAAATACAAACTCAAATCACAATTTTAAAACTAATCAAATTAGAACAAAAAAAAAAAAAAAAAAGCAAAGCTGACCCATCTGAGCCTCGGTGGGGAGGATGATGTGCGGTGGTGGGAGAAGGACAAGCGGACGATCTTCACATGTGTGAGAGAGCCCCAGCCAAAGTGCTCCTGCTCCTAGAAAGTGCTAGAGAAGATAAAGATAAGGGACAGATGTGGAGGAGAAAAAAAGAGGAAAAAAGAAAAGAAAAGAAACGTGTGGTTGAAAAAAAAAAATTTAAGGAAAAAAAAATCCTAATTAAAAAATATTACTACAATATTTTTACAATAAATTTTAAGTAATAAAGTGTTATTAGTTAATATTGGCAAGTAAAAAAATAATTTCAGTGGTGGGTTCAAATTAGAACTAATAACAACTTTCCATATAAATTTTATTGTGAAAGTATTCCGTAAAATGTTGTGAATATAACACTTCTCATTAAAAAATATAGTTGTTAAAAAAAGAATAAATGATGATTAAAAAAAGAATAAATAATGAATGAAGAAATAATATGTAAATGAGATAGAGATTGGATAGAGAATCTGTTAGAAAGTGTATTTAAAAAAGTGGGTAAGTAAAAGCTAAAATGTCACTATTCACACTCCGAGTAGGCAAAAATTTGGAGAGACTGCTAGAGATGATCTTAAGATTCTAATTAAAAAATTATTTAACTTTGAGAAACTAAACAATGCTAAATGAAAGCTCATTTACTGAGCTTACATACTAAAAAATATCTTTGATACATTTTTCTCTAGGATGAGTTGCCTTGCACTCTATATAAGGCAAACAATATATTACTTCTATTTAAACAATATAGTGCAAACTCAAAGAAATGCCTTCTTAACCGGAATACATTTGATTTAGTTTCATCATATGAACCAAAGGTGTTTAAAAAATTCCTCATTTTGTTGTGTTTTTATCATAGTTAATTTGAGTTCTTACTCTGAAGTTTGACATCTTATGCTGTCCTAATGGTTGAAAATCAAAACACCCTCGATGTAACCTGTCCTGATTATGCTTAATGCCTCTTATTTCCCTTTAAAGTATTGATCTGGAAAGGAACTTGGTTTCATATTGCTAAATGCAGGAGCTTTTTTCCTTTGCAGATTCTTCAGTGCCTCACCATCCAAGGCCTAACCTCGTCCGGGGGAGGGAGTTCAGTAGGTGGTGATGGAGGAAATAGTAGTGGAGTTTCTAGAGCATTGGTGAAAGACAGGTTGGTAATGAGTTAAATCTTTATAGGATTTTTTTCAAGTAATTTTTGTCACAAATGTTCGGACCTGGTGGGATTTCTCAGGTTCAAGACGGGCAATATGCAATTTGAGGAACTTCATCAAAAGCAATCTCAGTGGACAGTTCCTGGCATTGAGTTGCGAGAGTCTCTAAGGCTTGCGGTTGCGGAAGTGTTGTAATTGCCTGCCGACAGATCTTTTGTAAAACGTTTTGGGTGCGTTTTCTCATACTTGAAGTAACACACACACACACGCTTGCACACACACACAAGCATGTGTTTGAGTATGTGCGCGTGTAAAAGATGTTTCTTTTAGATGTGTTTATTACAAAGTCAATAATGAGGTCTATTTAGAAATTTTCAAACAACAGTAATGGATAAATGAAACACTTGAATATTGTCATTCTTCACATTTTTTAAATGGTCATTTTTAAAATGCTAGAAAAGCTCTATGTAAGAGATACAAATGACTTAGGGTACTTGTCCCAAAGCTATGCAAAATACATGCAGATAGATTGTATTTTCATTGGTTGTCTAATGATTCCTCATTACTCTCTAATTACTTCTTGTTTACACTTGCTTTTGGATGTTTTACAGGCCTCTAGTTGAGAGTACGGAGGATCTTGAACGAATGTTGGATGAATTTTTGAGGGAAAGAACTTGAACGGACCTGAGCGGTAGATTTGATCTCTTTCTCCTTCTGTGTTTGTGATAATGAAGATGATATGGCCATTAACCTCTGCTTTGGTGGTACACATCACTCTCCTTTTGTAGAGAGCTGTGGTTCAGTTCCTGAGAGGTCCCCTTTACAGTGCCATGCTTCTACCTGTGTTATAGGTGATCACATGTATGTGTCTACTGTAAATTACTTGCTATGTAAAATACTAAATAAGAACGTGACTCTTCATTCTTTCACAAAACGGCTGTGTACTTTGGTTTGGTGGTGATCCGAGTATATATTTTACCATATATATTTAGTTATTTACCAGTGAAAAAGGCCGATTTGTCTTGACCAACAGATGCAAGTGGATTCTTTTGCTAAATTTGCTGAAACATTAAATTGGTGTATATAAAAAAAGAAAAAAAGAAAAGAAAAAAGAAATGAAATACAAGAGCAATTGTAAAAATAGTTGCCTCTACTAGAGGAGAATTTCACAATCAATTGATGTGCTACAATGCTTTTGCTATGTACTATTTGGAGTCCTTCATTTCTTGATGGAGTGTCGTTCTTACAAATATTTTTTCTAAAATTTAATTTTTTATAATTTGACAGTAACTATAATTGGGGGGAGGAATTTGAATTTTTGTTGTATTTTTTTAAAAATAATAAAAGGTGTCAATAGAGTTAGAAACACTTTTGTGATATTTTCAAATGCAGCCTGAAAAATAGTAGTTTGTCCCCAAAAAAAAAAATGCATTGTACGCAGAAACAAGAAACCGGTATTTATAAATAAAAAGTAAAGCTACCAGAAAAAGTCGGAATTTTAATTAGGCTTGTTAACATTACGCACAAATGACTCCAACAAGAGCCCATCTCCCAACTAATAAATTGCGTATCAACAGGGTAAAAATCCTGATCATTTATTAAAATAAATTAATAAGTGAGCTACTGAGCTGTACAGTAGCGATTTTCTTCAAGCACCAGTCTGTGCACAGTAGAGGTTGAAGCCAAATTGTTTGGATTCCAGTATTGGTCAGTTCCGTGACATTGGTTATAATCAAACATATCATTAGGGTGTATTTTATTTCATGTAAAAGTTTGTTACAAATTTCTCTCTATTTTAGAGAATTTTGCTCTAGTAAAAGTGGATCTTTTCTCAAGTGACTAAAGGAACTCGATACTTCACTGATCATTTGTTCTAGGCTCATTTGTGTGAGATTGCGGAAACCTGCTATCCAACCATTTTTTTTTTTCATTTACACTAGAATTTCCAACAAGGTCGCCTCTACTTTGCACGATTGTTCTATAGATAAATGGTAGCCACACATTGAGCTTTCAGAGAAAACCACATGCCTTCTCTCCTTGTGCTTAACTAAGAAAAACCTTCTTGTAAGTTGTAAACTAAAATCCTTTATGATGAGGTTCGCTACAACAAATTCTTGTAGGAGATTCTTTAGAGTGCTAGAGGTTCTGGTTTGTGCAAATAAGGAGTTCATGGAGAAGATTCGCTTAGCAAGATTGTAGATGTTTTAATGTCACTACGATAAAAGGGCAAGCAGGAAATTTGCAGGGTTTGTAATAAAGAGTCTAGCTATAAAAATATTTTATAAGTAGATGACTTTAACTACTATTCCTATAGTGAATATTCTACAAGATTTTGTCCGCGAAGTGATATTTCCATAAAAAAAGTTCTTTAGTTTTCCGCTTTGTTATCAAATTTTGTGCCTTACTTATATTGCTTTCATATTTACTACTCTTAAATTTGGTATTGATATATGTGGTTAACTGTTTATTGGTGCGGTTTAATTCATATCATGTAAGATTTATCACTAAATTCCATAACTTCATTGAATCAAAGCAAACAAATAAGTGAATTTTTAGCCACTTTATTAGTAAGTGACCTACCAAGAGCCTTATAGCTGAATTGGTTAGCACTTCTAGGGTTCAAATTTTTCCTCTCCATTATAACTATTGCATTATCGAAAAATACCTCTTAAAATTGAAAATAGTAGCATATCAAATTCAACCATAAGCAACATATGATATCAAAGATTCCTTTTATATAAATAAATAAAATAGTTATTAGATGATGGACATTGATAACCTTGTAACCTAGGTAAAGTCCTAAAGTTGAGGGGGTAATCTATTGAAATATTAGGCATTATTCTATCCTTCCCCAAAGTAACTAAAAGAATAAATGTCAAAGAATAGCAACATAGATGCATGATTTATATAATGGACTTATAACATGTCCAAAACCAAAAAATAAAAAAGTATGCAATTGGAGCTAAACATTCAACAGTTACCTTCCAAGAAAAATGAAATAAAAACTTCATCTTTGGTTGGTATGTGCCAATTATTAACAGGACACCAGTACATCATATAGCACAATTGATGAATATGTTAAAACCAACGCTTTATTTTCCTATCGAAGATGCTAGGTCCGTAAGTTGAAATGGCCATGGCAACAAGAAGAGGGAATTGCATCAATACAAAGAGGGTGATAGGAATACTAGCCAAACAAATGAAAGGTTTGAAAATCCATCATTGTTCATGTAGCATAAGAAAAAGAGCAGCAGAAAAGGCTATCATCGTGGCTGCAATAGAGAAGAAAAGGGTGGAAAGGCCTATTATCATCTTTCTAGGCAAGGACTCAAGGAAATCTTCTTTTGCATAACGAGATGTGAGGATTCCTAGAAACATCAAGACTGAAGTTGAGGAAGAAAAGAGTGAGAGAGCATCGGATACTATAAAGACCATAAATAATTTTTTATTTAAGAAAATCGAGAAGCCATTATTTTGGTCGTTACCACCTAGAACAGTAAATACTGCAGCAAACATTATGGTAACAATCAGAGCACCCACCACAGTACAAGACGTTGTTGTGTCCTTCATCCATTGCTTTTCATCTTTCCTCATGTTCTTGTGGTTTTTAGTAAACAATTTGTAAGGTGGAATTTTATCAACAATTTTGTTGGCTTTATTCTGTACTAAATTTGCTTGTATTTTAGCATTTAGTAGCCCTGTATTTAGGTGGGAAACTTGTAAGGGTAGTGAGTGAGAGAGTGTGAAGAAATGCTCAAGATTGTGCAAAGAAACAGGGACTCGCAACTGGATCTCGCGGGTGGCTCGCGGCATGCAAGTCGCCAAAAGTTGCACAGGTGCCAAGCATGTCAGAAGTTGAAGAGTCGCGCCAGCTATTGCAGTACAGGACAAAAGTCCCAAGCTGGCCAGGCCATTAGCTCGCGGCTTGAACTCGCAACTCAACCCAGTCGCGAGGTCAAGTCGCCAAAATGCCCTGTTTGGGAAAAACTGACGTTTCACATTCCAATCTCATCCTAGTATAAATACCCCTCATTCCCACGAAATGTAGAAAGCTTCCAAAGAGAAAAATTGAGAGAGAAACCCTAAAGAAAAACAAGATTGCCTCATCCCTAATCTTCACTAAGAGACTCCTCAAATTTCTCTACTTTCTTCCTCTCCATTGATACATCCTTGAGAGGCTATTGACCAAATCCTTATCTCACAACACCCATGTCTGTGAGAAGGTCTATTGGTGCTAAGGGAAGCAGTTTGGGAAGAGACCAATGGTTATTGGTTGATGCTATGGGCTATAGCGGAATCCAGTAAGCTAGAAAAGAAAAAGGTTCGGCGCAACCTCGTTGGAGCAAGAAGTTTGGAGGGCTTAGGTACCTGGGTAGATTTGGCTTGGAGGGTCTATTGCTGTTCATGTATCCTAACTACATTTTCTAGTGGATTATTGACCACCTAGAGGGCGGCGGAGAGGTTTTACGCCGAGTGCTTCGGTTTCCTCTTTGATAACACATCGCGTGTTGTCTTTGTGTTTGCATCTCTCTTCCCTTAATCTTTACCGTTTATTATCTACTGTGAATGTGATTTTAAATTGGTTTAGATTGTTTATCAATTCTGTGTTTGGCTTATGTTTATGTTCTGCACATTAATTGTTTGATTATAAGCTTAAATTGATAATTTGTAATTTGGGGTCTAAACGTTCAAAGGTGTTTTACACGCATATTGAACTTTCAATTGGTATCAGAGCGGGTATACTTGCTGTGGTTTCAATACCTAAGTGTGATCCCTGACCCCTTGTTGAGATGGATAGGTCTCAATCTCTTAATGTACCACCATTTTTTGATGGTAATAATTATGCATTTTGGAAAGTCCGAATGAGGGCGTTTCTATGTTCTATTAATAATACTGTGTGAGATGCAGTTGAAGTAGGATGGACAAGGCCGGAGGCCACCAAATCCACTTGGGACAAGGCAACTCTTGCAGCGGCTAATGCTAATAGTAAGGCATTGAATGCCATTTTCTGTGGTGTCTCTGCAGAAGAATTTCACAGGATTTCACATATCACCATTGCTAAGGAAGCATGGGAAATTCTGGAGACAACGTATGAAGGGACTAAGAAGGTGAAGGACACCAAACTTCAGATGTTGACCACTTGCTTTGAGGAGCTAAAGATGAGTGAGGATGAGTCCTTTGACTTTTTTTTACAGTAAGCTGAACGAGGTGGTCGTCAGCAAATTCAATTTTGGGGAAAAGACGGAGGATTCTAAGGTTGTAAGGAAGATCCTTCGGTCACTGCCAGAAAGCTTTCGGGCCAAAGTGATGGCCATTGAAGAGAGCAAGGATCTTGACGACATCAAAGTTCAAGAGCTGGTTAGTTCATTGCAGACGTATGAATTGTCACTGCCCACGTAGAAGAAGAGTAAATCTCTTACTCTTAAAACAATTGATGAGAGAGAGGTATCTCATGAATTTTCAAAAGAGGATGCAGTAGATAAAGATGTGGCATACCTTGTAAAGAACTTTCGGAAATTCTTAAAGCTTAAGAATAGTGGAAAATTTGGTGACAAAAGAAAATTTCAGAGTTCCGGGAAGGAGAAGAAAGAATTCCGAAGGAAAGATAGTAAAGATTCCCAATCTTCTCAAGGAATTACTTGTTTCGAGTGTAATGGACATGGACACTTCAAAAAGGAATGTCCCAACTATTTGAGGTCAAAAGGAAAGGTCTATGCTACTACCTTGAGTGATACTGATTCATCAAACTCTGACTCTGAAGATAGCTGTGACGGAGGAGGAAATTACTCCGCATTCATGACCATTGCACATGTGGAGTCCTCAGATGATTTGGGTTCACTTGTGAAGGAGCTTGGGGAGCATTCTGATTTGGAGTCTATTGAGGTTGTTGAAGAATTGGAGGCTGAAGAGGATGAAGATACATCTGGTCTTCAAGAGAATTACGCCTTACTCCTTGAGAAATCGAGTGAGTATGCAAGAGTGGCAAAGGCAGCTGTGAAGAAGATAAAGAAAGCCGAGGAAGATTACAAAAGTCTTCTGGCACGATACAAGGAGGTGAAGTGTGAAATTGAGACACTAAATGGTGAGCTATCAGAAGCTTACACAAAAGTGAGATTTCTTGAGTAAGAGGTAGTGCAAGCTCATGCCAAGGTAGATAGGGTCTCCTCCAAGAAGTTAGATGATGTTATTTAATCTCAAAAACATGCCTCAGACAAGTCCGGGTTGGGATATACCAGAGGAAGTAGCTTATCAGCCAATGTTACCAAAGAAGTGAAGTTTGTGAAGACTAAAGAGATGGCTGTGGATAAGCCTATTCCTGAGAAAGTTAAAGCTGAGAAGAAGAAGAATGTGGCTAATCAACGGGTGTTTAACAAGTCCCGTAATCAATCAGAAGCCAGATTTGGAGCTAGAGGAAGATCACTTCCAAGATCATAGTAGGGTCTTAGAACGAACTATCTTTGTCACTATTGCGGATTGCAAGGACATACTAGACCCAACTGTCACAAGTTGAGAGCATTGAACAGTGCAAGCGCTCCTCGATCAAGAGGAAGAAGAAATGACAATAGGTCTTGGGGTGGTGAGCAACCAAGAAGTCAAAACCATGATTCAGGAATGATGGATGTTATGAAGATGATCGGTGCGTTCACCAATTGCTTAGAAAGCTTCACACGAAGGTTTGACAGCCCTAACTCTCGTACCCAATCCGTAAAGGATATCACCCCAAACGCACGTGATGTGTGGGTGACAAAAGGTACTCATGCATAAGCATTACAACATGTCCATGCATTAATACTTCCTATGATTGTGAATATGCTTGGTTATGTGCTTCTTGCAGTGTTTGTGGTTTGTTTTTGTTTTTGTTTCAAAATGTTTTTACATTATTATTTATGTTGCTTTTGATTAATCTTTTACTGCTTTTGTGTCAAAAATCCAAAAACATATAAAAAGTAGAAAATCCTAAATAGTTTGATCAGCTTTGTTGAGTATTGTCTCAAAGCATGTTTTGTCTTGTACCTTTGTACTAATGGCTGTGTGCATTTAACGAGCTTAGCTTGTCCCTTATGCACTCATATCATTGTGGCAAAAATTTTGACATCTATGTGATTGTTCTAAATAGATCTTCAACCTTGTCATGAATAACTAGTGAATGGTTTTGTTGATCTTGAGACATGCATAGACTTATGCCTATATATCTTCCCACTTTTTATTTTGTTGTTTTTGCTCAAAAGAGCTCTCCAAATGTAAATCTCCAAATGAAAAGAGATATTGAGCTGTAAAAACCTATCGCACATACTAGTATTTGACTAGGAAAAAGGGAAAACGACCAAAATAAATTGTATGATGCCCAAACAGCCAAAGGCTAACTCATTAATATGAAATATCAAAAATTTCAGGCATCCATCTCACAATGAGATGTATTGATTCAAAAAGATCAAATGTTATGATGTATATGGAGCCAAATGAAAAGCTTCAAAGATATGTAATCAAGTGTATATGGGAGGTCATATATGCATACTTCTATAATTGAGATAGATCACATTATCTAGTGCTAGTTGTGTATGCCTTGATTGAATTGATCATTGAAGCTTCGCATTAGACTAAAGACTATCTCATTTTTGATATCCACACACATCACATAAGTCTATGTTCAATGAATGCCATATTCATTTGTGTGATTGTACTTGATTAAATGTGTTTTCACATGCTCAATCTCTGTTGGTTAAACACAAAAAGATTTTTGAGTGTTTTTAGTTGTTTTTGAAAAGTACTTTGTTTTTACAAAAATGTCAAAAATTTCAAAAAAAAAAACAGTGTTGCCCTGTTTTGGTGACTAAGTCGCTGGTTGGCCCAGTCGCATGTCCCAGTCGCGAGCTCACTCAGAGATTTTTCGCGGTTCACTGGCGAGTCAATGTCTTAGTCGCAAAAATGACTTAGAAAAATTTTCAAAATTTGAGGATACTCAAATTTTTGTGACTTTTGCGGCTCAATGTGGCGACTTGTTCGCGGGTGGAGGGTCCAGTCGTGAGGATACTCAGAGATTTTCGCGGTTCACCTCGCGGGTAGACCTTCCAGTCGCGAAAAACACTTAGAAGATTTTTCAAGAATCTTGACTTCACAGTGTTTCGTGGCTTACCCTAGCGACTTACTGGTGACTTGATCCAGTCGCGAAAAACGCGTGTTTTGCGTTTTAAAGAATGTTTTTAAAATTGGTTTTTTAGTTTTTTCCCTCGAAGTTTTATGACTGTTCATTGTCTTCCTCATTTCTCTCTCAAACACTCCGTGTCTCTCTGAAAAAGCTTCCATTTTCACATCATGTCTTCTTCAAACATCAAGAAAAAGGTATGGGTTTTCCTTTCCTCACTTCATACTTACTGGTTTGATCTTTATTTTCTTGATTTGTGAGATACTACTGTGTTTTGAGTCTTATCATGTTTATTCGAGGGTTTGCTCTATTTTATTGAGTGTTCATTGTTTGAAGTGGTTGTGTGTTTGTTGGGTCACTTGTCTATGTTTTTGTGGTTTATATAGATTTTGTGTTCTATGGAGTGTTTCATTGCTACACTGATTTGTGTGTATCATGCTCATGGTAGTTTATCACAATATTAGTTATTTGTGGCTTTGTGTTTTTTAGTGGTCCCTTATCATTGAGATGTATCTGATCAATCACCATTTGTGTTCACTTGCTTCATACAATATTTCAGTATTGCTTATGTTTTCTTAGCATTGATCTGATTCATGTTTTTTTGTTTAAGTGAAATCTTTCTGATTCACATTCTTATCTGAATCTAATCAAGTTAATGTTGGCTCCCTGTGGTATTGCATTTAGTTCTCTGTGTGTCTATTCTCTTGCAGTTGACTCGTTGTTCCTCCAAAGGCAAAGACACTGTAACCGATGACCCGTCAACCCCGGTTGCTAAACGGACATGACTATCGTCTAAGTCATCTAAAGACTCTACCACTGAGAAATTCCGGACACCTTTTGATTCAAAGACCTACACTGACTTCTTTAGAGAGGCTACTCCCATTGTGGAACGAATTGTCAAGTTTGATACTCTGGGGACTACGTTTATCCCTAAGGTTTTTGAAGAGAGAGATTGGGCTGATCTTTTTAGGAATTTTGGGGATCCAATTGAAGAATTGGTAAAGGAATTCTACTCTAATGCCAGATACACAGGGGTAGAGTTGAAATGCTGGGTACGAGGAACAGAATTTTCTATCAATGCAGACTACATTGCTCAGGTTCTTCGCATCACTAGACCAGAAAATATGGATCAAACTCTGTATGATGACAGAGTTCTTCAGGCACAAGACATTCTTCAAGTTCTTGGAAATGAATATGAAGTGGGAAGCACAGGATCATCTATAGGCACTGCACAGTTTTCGCCTGAACTGACATCTCTAAAGCTGATCATGTTCTCCAATCTCTACCCACTGTCAAACACTGCCTTCATCAGTCTTGGAAGGACTAAATTTTTGTGTGACCTCATTACCGGTGCCCCGATTGACATCTGTGCTCACATATTCCAGACCATTGGGAAAACAGCGGCTCGTTCAGCAACACGAACAATTCTTCCATTCTGCAGTCTAATCATGAAGATTGTACTTCGTGAACGTGTTAGTCCTTCATCAGATGAGAAAATCTTGCCTCGTCCCCGCCCAATATCAATACACACTCTCCAAGCAAGCAAGAGTCACTCATCCAAGAAACCTAAGACTGAGCCATCCACACATGCATCTCCATCTGTTCATGCTACAGTTACCCCTGCACAATCAACCGGCACCCCGTCTATTCCTCCTGGATTCCAAACTCCCAGACAAAGTTACTTCATCGAAAATGTGCTTCATCAGATTTCTGATTTGGAACGGCTTCTCAACTCCTTTCACAGTCAAACTCAAATGCGTCTCGGAACCATTGAGTTACAATTAGATAACATACAACGAAAGCTGGAAGACAACCTTTAGCTATTCGTGCCAAAAAGGTGGAGAGCAGCACGGTAAGGGGGAGAGAAGCATAAGAATAAAAAGGAGTGTGCATACTGAAAGGAGAAGTTTTTATAGTTGTTATATACTCTGATGTGTTTATTATAGTTTTTGTCCTATGTTGATATGGTTTCTCTACTTTTGGAAAACTTGTGGTTCTCTGGTATAGTTAGTTATTTCAGTAGTTATTTAGTTTATAATATGATGTTATTTAGCATATCTTGTGATTTGTTTTTGGTTTGTACCTGTTACCTTTGTAGGTTTTTTAAGGTTTATAGTTTGGTTTGTACCCATGTTGCATTTGTAAGCTTTAAGGGTTTGTTTCTATGCACAATTTGTAGGCTTTATGGTTTGTACCTTGCTTTATGCAGCCTTTGTACTTTGTTAAATCAGTACTTCTAACTAAATGTCATGTATTTCCTTTTAAGTACTGTCACTTTTGTGCCCTTGTAGGATTTTTCCTAGATGCACATACTTCATGTACTGTGCATTGGTTGAGTGTTGGTCATTCAAGTGATTTGTCTTGTGTTTGTTAGCTTGAATGTCCGGATGTTCATTCCAAGTGTGAATGAGCATTGTGATCACTTGGTTATAGTGATTGCTTGTTTAGGTCTTACCATGGTTTATTACTTGACTCCATTGTGCTTGATCGCATTGTGCTTGCTCCATATGCATTACAAGTTTCTGCATACAATGAACTTATTGTGTTGTTGTGTTTCAGAAGATACTTGTTTTTATGGTTCAAAAGCTTCACAGATTCTAGAGTTAGGTGTGAATGAGTTTTCCAACTGTTCCCAATTCACGCGTTAAGTCTAGAGTTTGTTATAGGGTTTTGTCACGGAATAGCCAAAGGGGGAGATTGTAAGGTTGAATTTTATCAACCATCTTGTTGGCTTTATTCCGTGCCAAATTCGCTTGTATTTTAGCATTTAGTAACCCTGTATTTAGGTGAGAAACTTGTAAGGGTAGTGAGTGAGAGAGTGTGAAGAAATGCTCAAAATTGTGCAAAGAAACAGGGACTCGTGACTGGATCTCGTGGGTAGCTCGCGGCTTGCAAGTCGCTAGAAGTTGCACACGTGCCAAGCATGTCAGAAGCTGAAGAGTCACGCCAGCTGTTGCACTACAGGATAAAAGTTCTAGGCTGTCCAGGCCATTAGCTAGCGGCTTGAACTCGCGACTCAACCCAGTCACGAGGTCAAGTCGCCAGAATGCCCTATTTGGGAAAAACTGACGTTTCACATTCCAATCTCATCCTAGTATAAATACCTCTTATTCCCACGAAATGTAGAGAGTTTCTAGAGAGAAAAATTGAGAGAGAAATCCTAGAGAAAAACAAGATTTCCTCATCCCCAATCTTCACTAAGAGACTCCTCAAATTCCTCTACTCTCTTCCTCTCCATTGATACATCCTTGAGAGGTTATTGACCAAATCTTTATCTCACCACACCCACATCTGTGAGAAGGTCTATTGGTGCTAAGGGAAGCAGTTTGGGAAGAGACCAATAGTTATTGGTTGATGCTATAGGCTATAGCGGAATCCGGTAAGTTAGAAAAGAAAAAAGTTCAGCGCAACCTCGTTGGAGCAGGAAGCTTGGAGGACTTAGATACCTGGTTAGATTAGGCTTGGAGGGTCTATTGTTGTTCATGTATCCCAACTACATTTTCTAGTGGATTATTGACCGCTTGGAGGGCGGCGGAGAGGTTTTACGCCGAGGGCTTCGGTTTCCTTTTTGATAACACATCGCGTGTTGTCTTTGTGTTTGCATCTCTCTTCCCTTAATCTTTACTGTTTATTATCTGCTGTGAATGTGATTTTAAATTGGTTTAGATTGTTTATCAATTCTATGTTTGGCTTATGTTCATGTTCCGCACATTAATTGTTTGATTATAAGCTTGAATTGATAATTTGTAATTTGGGGTCTAAACGTTCAAAGGTGTTTTACACGCATTTTGAACTTTCACAATTCTCGAGGAGTCAAACTCTCTTTGTTTAATTTTACATGAACCCTGGGAGGGACAATGCTCTCCACCTCCTACATTTGTTAAACAAAGTCTTAGAAGCCAAAATAGCGCAAAATTAAAAAAGACAGAAATTTAAGAAAAGTAAATATTAACATTAATATTTAATAGTTTCATAAATAAATATCATTAACTATAAGGAATATCAGGAGGTACCAACCAGTTGAGTTACAAGAATCTTGTCACAGAACATTCTTGTGTGTGAGGGTTAGATTCCTTTTTTCAACAACTCTGTTCACCATAGTACGAGTCAGAAGGGGTGACTCATGTGGCTGTGGAGGTCATAACATTCTGCTTACCAAAAAATAAAAACATTTTTAGACGTTTGCTGATTTTAGTTTTACTATATTTCATGGACTTTGGTTTGTCTTCCCCTGATATTTTTGTGCTTTCCATCTTTGAAACTTGTCATGTCAAAAGCATATAAATTTTCCAGAAGTTTATACCATTATCTTAACATATTTTGAGATCAAAAGAACCAATTCTTTCTCAAATTGTTTCTGGTTGGGATGACAATGGGTTAGGTTTGATTGATTTTCTGACCCAACTCTAATAGAATGGGTTGGAAATTTGTTTAAATGGTGTGGGATGGGTATCAGTTCAAATTTTTGACCTTGTAATGTTTGGGAAGGATTGGGGTTTTACATCTTAGCTACTGATCGAGATTATGCATTCAAATTATCAATAGCCCTTCTATTAATTTTATTTATAAGAAAAAAAATAAGGCTTTTGTGCCATGCATCTATGCATTAATTTCTATTTAAAAAAACTCCAGATGATTTATGTTTTATTATCACTATTTCATTCATATATACATGCACACTAAATATCTAGGTTTTATTATTATTATTATTATTATTAATTTTTTAAAACAAGTGGGAGAGAGGAAGTTGAACTCGGGTTCTCCTTCATGGTAGAATATGATAGTGTCACTTAGTCACAAGGCCCTTGGTTTTTTGTTTTTTATTTTATTTTTTTATTCATAATTTAGTGAATTCTAGTTAGCTCAACATGAAACTGACACCCTAAGTTCAAATCTTATTGTAACTATCAATTAAAAAAAATACTTATAATAATTTAGTTATGCAGTCATCCCCAATGTGACAATGTCCAACCTCTGTCATGTAAGTCCCTCTGTCATGTGAGTCCTAGAATGTCAAATAAATATCAAATATGTTTCTAAAGAAATAATTTAGATACATTTTATGAATTTTTGGATATATGTGGATCCATTCATAATAGAATAACTAGATTTTACGCTAGGCGGTAACCTACTGAAATCTTCCACCTTTTCTTGGGCTCAATGTGTAAATAGAATTGTGGGGCCTAATAATCTGGCTACCCCGGCCCACCTTGTATTCGGCCCAGGGCCCATGCCGAGGAGGAAGATGAGCCCGAGGAAGGAGCATGAAGGTCTGAACAGCCAAGAATCCTGTCGAGGACGATCCTGTCCTCGGTAAACCGAGACCGACACGTCAGCCATAACAGCATGGCGGGGGAGCACGTCCGGGATAAGCTGTCATCTCCATACTAAATGCGCTCACCTAACCCCACAACCGCATTGATGGAGATATGACCACTGGACAGGACTGCCTCGGTTCCTGCAACTCACAAGAGCACTGGGAAAGTGGCTGATGGGACGGGCGGTCAGAAAAAGATGCACGGATGATCAACAAGTGGAAGAAGGAGGTTGAGAAAAAGGGACTATATATAGGAAGAGAAAGAGGATCAGAAGCAGGGGATTTTCCCCCGGAGGAGCCCCTAAGAGCCAGGACATTATCAAGCTCCTCGGACCGGTGCCGAGGACAGATTTAGGAAGAATGCCTCGGCCAACTGGCCTTCAACGAACACTACACTGAACGTTGCCCGCTTGTTAGGGCCTAGTTCTTCAACCCACTCTCTACAAATTCATTGTAATGGGCTAACTGGGCTTGAGTCCACTCTCTTAATGGCAAAAGTGCTCAAACCCGGTCCCTACAATTGGCGCCGTCTGTGGGAAGAACTTGTGCACTAGCAGATGCAATGGACAGTTGTTCCTAGATGGCTAGTTTGCGGAAGGTTAACAATGGCACGTTTACTAAAAAAAAAAGAGAATGATTGCAGAAAAATAGAAGATTAAAAGAAAACGTAAAGAGAACAAATGTGCAGCATTTTATTAATAAAAAGGAAATACAAGATACAAACAGAGGCTCAGACAGGCTTGTTTTAAAGCCAACTATACAAACAGAGGCCCAGACGGACTTGTTCCAAAGCTGACCCTAAAAGAAAAGGAGCTGAGGCAGGCTTGCTTCAAGGCCACCAGCGGCCCCCGGGCCGGTGTGGATGGTACCGACAGGAAGAGAGGAGCAGATGCAAAGACGCCCGGCGGCCCGCCCCTTGATGTTCTCTTTATGCTCCTCCAGCCTCACAATGCTTGAACATTGGAGACGGCAACACTCGGGCACCAAGCATGACGTAATCTTGCAAGCCTCCACCGGCAGATAAGCTTGGAACGAGGCACCGCTGGCCTGAAGGGCAGGCACGGACGCGCACTGGAGAAAGACGTTATGTGCTTTGTGAACCTCCCTCCTAGCAACTAGGCACGATACCACCAGGATGACGTCTAAACCTTGCTGCGCTAGAGGACTGACGCGAACCACAACCGCAGCGGTTCTCAATCGGGGGAACAGGACCCCTAGCTCGCTTGCCTCCGCCCTCATCCAAAGCGGTTCCATTCCACCAAACTCTGGTCACAATCCTGGCAAGGTTATTGAAGAGGCGTAGGGGGTGGGAGAGTCATGTCTCGTGTTTGACTGAAGGATTCATGAAGTGTAGGAGGACGATTTCCCCAGAAAGCCTTATATAGAGGGCGAAGGCTGGTGGGAATTGATCCACCCATAACTCAAAGAAAGAATTATCAACGACATTAATCCTGATCGAATTCCAAAGAAGCCTACGACTACTGGATTTGTATTAATCCATGGGGATATTAATGAGGGCGCGCCTCGCACACCGAAGCGTCAGGCGCAGAACACGAACAGTCAAGAGACGCCCCGTAATCAAAGAAGGTGGAAAATTGGAACGAAGTAGGGCTGTTGCCATGCGTGAGGATAGAAACCCGAGCCACCCCTGCCAAGGGCAGCACGGGGTCAAGGGTCCAGTCCGATGGATAGGCTATTCTCGGTGAAGCAAGGCCGAGGAAGCCATCACGCTAAAAACTAACCTCCCGACGCTGAGGGCAAATCCCTTCACTCTAAGCAAGGAACACCTGGGTACTAGACTGAGCCAGGGTCTCCCGAGGTCCTCGGACCCAAACCTGCGGCAAAACTAGCTACTTTCAGAAGAACACCTGGGTACTAGACTGAGCTAGGTTCTCCCGCGGTTCTCAGACCCAAACCTGTGGCGAAACTAGCTACTTTCAGAAGAACACCTAGGTACTAGACTGAGCCAGGGTCTCCCGTGGTCCTCGGACCCAAACCTGCGGTGAAACTAGCTACTTTCAGAAGAACACCTGGGTACTAGACTGAACCTAGGTCTTGCATGGTCCAAGGACTCAAACCTATAGGGAAACTAGCTACTTACAGAAGAAAACAAGCATTAGACTGAACCAAGACCTTGCATGGTCCTCAGACTCAAGCTTCTGGGAAAACTAACCACAACAAGGAGTACCTGGGTACTAGACTGAACCTAGGTCTTGCATGGTCCAAAGACTCAAACCTATGGGTAAACTAGCTACTTACAGAAGAAAACAAGTGTTAGATTGAACCAAGGCTTTGCATGGTCCTTCGACTCAAGCCTTTGGGAAAACTAACCACAGCAAGGAGTACCTGGGTACTAGATTGAACCTAGGTCTTGCATGGTCCAAGGACTCAAACCTATGGGGAAACTAGCTACTTACAGAAGAAAACAAGCGTAGATTGAACCAAGGTCTTGCATGGTACTCGAACTCAAGCCTCTGGGAAAACTAACCACAGCAAGGAGTACCTGGGTACTAGGCTAAACCTAGGTCTTGCATGGTCCAAGGACTCAAACCTATGGGGAAACTAACTACTTACAGAAGAAAACAAGTGTTAGACTGAACCAAGGCCTTACATGGTCCTCGGACTCAACCCTCTGGAAAAACTAACCACAGCAAGGAGTACTTGGGCACTAGACTGAACCTAGGTCTTGCATGGTCCAAGGACTTAAGCCTAGGGGGAAACTAGATACTTACAGAAGAACAAAAGCGCTAGATAGAGCCAAGGCGTGGATGGACCTCGGACTCAAGCTTGTGTAAAAGCCAAGTATTCCACGAGGCTAAGTGCTAGGCATAACTAAGGTATTGTGCGAAACATTGAAGTATAACAAATAAAAGGAAACCTCATCCGAAGAGCTAAAAGCGAACAACTGAGTATATTATAAAAAGAAAATACATAGTCTTGTTACAGTGTCGCCAAGACAAGAGGCGAAGTAAAAAAAAAAAAAAAAAAAAAAAACAACAACAAACAAAACAAACAACAACAAAATCAGAATGGCCCAGGCCCTAAGAATGGGATAGCCCGACACTGTGGCCTACTCCCCAAACTCGGTAGATAGCTGGTCCTGAGGAGTCTGCTGGAGAGCTTTTACTAGTACCTTGGGACTCTGGATTGGAAGGGCTACTTCTAAAGGGCCTTCCTCAGCAAGAGGGATCTAGAGGGCGACGAGTGTGGCTTGGGAGTTAGCAGGAGGCTCCACCGCATCCTGGGGCACCTCTCGACTACCAGCTTCTGTCCCCTCAGCAGGCTTATCAGCTGAAGTCGAGTCCTTGACAGCATTAGTCTGGCCTTCATCTGTCACTTGTAAAGCAGAGCCAGCCTCAGGAGTAACGGAGGCCACCTCTCGAATAGCAGAAGGGTAATACACCCTTTCGGCCCTCCTAAGGTCAGATGAGGCCTCGACCCCCGCTTGGTTAAGGGCCTCTTCCCAGGTCTCAGAACAGAAGCGCCTGCACACTTCAGAAATTTAAGCCTTAAGGGCAGCTTCAGTCTTAGCCACCCCCTCTACAAAAGTCTTTTCCTCTGCTTGCTTTACAAAGCGCTCAGCATCTACTCTTGCAAACGTGGCTTCATCTTTAGCCCTCATGGCCTCGTCCCTGGCATACTCGGCAACGCCTCTCGCTGCCACGGCCTCAGCCAGTTTCTTCTTGAGGTCAGCAATACCCTCTTAGGCCACCCGCAGCTGACCCTCAACCTCCTATAAGCGCCCTGACTGGTCCTCGACTTGCTTTAGGGCGCCAGCTAGGTCAGATGCTGAATTATCTCTAGCTCTCGTCATCTTCTCCAAGCCCTCCACGGCCTTCTTGAGATCCGCCTCAAATTTCTTGAGGGTACTCGCAGCACTCAAGTACTTACGGCGCTCCTGATCCAGAGCCTTACCTTAGTTGTCGGCCTCCTCGTCCAGCCTAAAGGCTACCTGGATAGCCTACAAACCAAAACCAAAGCACTGTATTATAAGTACTAAGCAGTAAAATCCAAACGAAAGAACAAGTGTTAGAAGGCTTACCATGCCCAGGTACCTCTTGAGGTTGCGGGCTACTTCTTGCCTCCTCATGCCTTCCAACTCAGCCATATCGACGAGAAGGAGGAGGGACCTCTCCAGGGCATCGGCCACGCGAGCCCCCTCACCCCCTCGGAAGTCCCTGAGAGTGGCATCGTCCATCAGGGGGTTCCCGTGAAGCATGGGAGCGGGCAGCCAGGCCTGGGGCTCGGACGCCTGGATAACCTCTTTCCCTTTGTCCTGACCACCAATCCTCAGTAGCTTAGAGGGTCGGCGGGCTTCACCTTCTTCCTGGGAGGAACGAACCTTTCCCCCATCCACTAGCTCTTTGTCCTTAGAAGACCTCTTCCTCTTTGGATCAGGGGACTCGAACCGAGGATCTGAGACGGGCGGAATGGTGGATGACCTAGTCTGTGCAGGTAAAGGCTTAGGTGGGGCAGGATGGAGCTTGGGCCTAGACGAAGGGGGCTCGGGTTGCTTCTCCCTCGGCGCGCCCTTCCCCGTCTTGCCTTTGAGCAAGTCCAGCAGGTTGGTTTGGGGCTGTCTCCTAGAACCCATCTCGATCGAAGTACTAACCCTTGGAGGCTGAAGATCGGCTTCGGACAAGTAGGGATCCCCCAAATCACCAGAGGGATCCTTGGACAGATAAGCCTGGTCGAACGCAGCAAATTCGTCCTCGGATGAACTTAGATCCACCACCTCTCTCTCTCTTTCCAAATCCTCTCCCTCGGCCTCCTCAGCTTGATGGGACGAGGAGGAACCAGCCAACGGGATGCCCTCTGGGATGGATGACCCCTCAGAAAATGAAAACCCGTGCTCCACCACAGTGATTTGTCTGAGTCGAGGATCACGAGCTCTGATCACGTGCTTCGGGACTGGAAACACCTGGGTCATGTTGTACCTGAGGATCTTGTAAGCAGCCCTGACTTGGTTATCGGCCTCGTTCAGAAAGATCTCCGCCCTAAGAACGGATTGCAGGTCTTCCTTGTTAACCAAGCTAAAATGACGTGTGAAAGCGTGTGGATCTGTAGAGAGAAAAACAAACTCCTGTCATCAGCCGAACAAAACAGGTTTACAACAAAGCAAAGAGAAAAAAGCTAGACCCTCTCCTACTCCAAGTACCCTACCTGGCTCCCCCTCTGTTGTCGGACAATGGAGACCATCGTGCCATTCTCTTGACATGATAAAAAAATCAAGGTTCAACCCCTTACTAGAGTCAGGGAGACACTGGATTAGACGAATCCTATTGTCCATCGTTTTCATATAGTATGTCTTGCCCTTCAAGTGTTGGAGGTTATAGCTCCAGTTGACATCATGGTGGGTCAACCTCAACCCCA
Organism: Quercus cerris; assembly: GCA_963669245.1. Classification (NCBI taxonomy): domain Eukaryota; kingdom Viridiplantae; phylum Streptophyta; class Magnoliopsida; order Fagales; family Fagaceae; genus Quercus; species Quercus cerris. The sequence continues at coordinate 48,279,606 of OY770007.1, read as the reverse complement.
ACTTCTCATTTAAGGTGTCTACGCACCCTAGTATCCTGAACATATTGACAGCGCACTGGGTGGGAGCTAACCTAAAATGCCTAAGGTAGCCGCTCGTCACCGGACCCATTGGGATTCTCATGCCTCCCTCTAGGAATGCGATTATAGGAATCACAACTTCACCCTCGTTCCTCCTAAGATACCATTCCCCTTCCGCACAATACCTCAGGCCTACGTTGCTGGGTATCCCATGGTCAGTGATGAATTTCTCCATCGCCTCCTCCGACTCAACTAATTTCTTAAATTTACCCATTCCCAACAACGATTAAAGGACTCGAGAAAGAGTGAAGGGAAGAAAGGAATCGAAGAAAAGACCGTGCTACAGAGAGAAGAAGACTTACAGGAATGAGGAAAACCTCCTCGGACAGGCTTTTTATGCTGGAAAGGAGCGCTGGTTGATGTAGAGATTTGACCAGATTCAGAGGGTACTCGAGTGCACAAATGAAGGGGCAAATCGGTTCAAACAAGCATTTATACTCTCAGTTAAAGATAATCAGGCGAAGTTTCCTGCTCATAAAGGCAGGAAATCCCCACCGACTGATTAGCATCACACCGTTGAACGTGGGGAGTATGGAGCCGCCAGAATTTAATGCGAGTGTTTAATGTGGGTGCGCACTGTATATCGAGGTGCCAGAAACATGCGTTGGGCAGACAGAAAGACTCCAACGCTGACGTAGGCCACGGTAGGGTGAGTTATGACGAAGGCTCGAGGACATCAAAATCCTCCTCCCCGCCCGAGGATCTGGACAGCAGGATTTCGAGGGGCTATTGTGGGGCCTAATAATCTGGCTACCTTAGCCCACCTTGTATTCGGCCCAGGGCCCATGCCGAGGAGGAAGATGAGCCCGAGGAAGGAGCATGAAGGTCTGAACAGCCAAGAATCCTGCCAAGGACGATCCTGTCCTCGGCAAACCGAGACCGACACGTCAGCCATAACAGCATGGCGGGGGAGCACGTCCGGGATAAGTTGTCATCTCCACACTAAATGCGCTCACCTAACCCCATAGCCGCATTGATGGAGATGTGACCGCTGGACAGGACTGCCTCGGTTCCTGCAACTCACAGGAGCACTGGGAAAGTGGCTGATGGGACGGGCGGTCAGCAAAAGATGTACGGATGATTAACAAGTGGAAGAAGGAGGTTGAGAAAAAGGGACTATATATAGGAAGAGAAAGAGGATCAGAAGCGGGGGATTTTCCCTCGGAGGAGCCCCTAAGAGCCAGGACATTATCAAGCTCCTCGGACCGGTGCCGAGGACAGATTTAGGAAGAAAGCCTCGGCCAACCGGCCTTCAACGAACACTACACAGGATGTTGCCCGCTTGTTAGGGCCTAGTTCTTCAACCCACTCTCTACAAATTCATTGTAATGGGCTAACTGGGCTTGAGTCCACTCTCTCAATGGCAGAAGTGCTCAAACCCAGTCCCTACAAGAATATATATATATATATATATAAAAGGTTATAAAATTAATAAAAAGTAAATTAATCAATAATATTATTATAACACTATTTATATATGAAAAGTAAATAAAATAATAAACTAGAAATATTGATGGATAAGCACTATCAGTGAATGACAAGCAAGCACTATGAGCTAATTTTACACTTTGCAAACAAGCTTTCCTTATTCCAGTGATTTTGGGCACTCTTTCTCACAAATTTTCATCTCTATGCTTTCTGCAATAAAAAGGGGACCACATTTTCATCCCATCGTCGTGCCGACGTTGCCTTTCCGTTAATATTTTACTAATTCTGTATGTAAACTTTTTTATATGATGGGGATGTCTGGGTTATAATTATGCCCTTTGAAAGATATAAATATGCCGTTTCTGTCTTCTTCCCTGTCGTGTATTATGTCACAATTGTGAAGTTGATTCAATTATATGATCCTCAAAGCCCTAGCAATGAAATGAATTTATTGCAATGGTACAAAATTTCGTTTTTAAAGAACTTAGTTATGCTAATTGGAAAATGGGTGAATGTCAGTTTTGATTTTAGTTTCTTACTTCATAATGTTTGAGGCATAGGCATTATTTAATTGATCTATTGCTCTATGTTTCCTTATGATGTATTGTTTCTAGTTTATAGTTGTTGATATTCTTATCATTTAAATAAACAGGCAGAGACGAAAATACTTAGAGGGCCACGTGAGGACTTGGAGAGTTATCTAGGAGCTATTGATCAGCTAAAAGGCAATATCCAATTTTTTAGCAGCAAAAAAAGCTTTAGAAGTTGTGATGCAGTGATCAACAATTCAAATAATCTACTCACTAAAGCTATTTCAAAGCTAGAAGACAAGTTCAAGCAGCGATTATTGTCTTACAGGTTTGTATTTTCTTGCTCATTGATGCTCTTGTATTGTGCCTTTGGTTCTGCCTGGGTACTGCCAATTCTTTTGCTTCTATAAACAACCAATGCCTTAGTGTTACTTTTGGGGAATTTAGCATTTCCAGTTCTTCCTTTCAGTGGCATTTATTTTTGTCGGATTTTTTTTTAGATAGAAAGGAAGCTGAACTGTTCAATTGATTGCTTGAGCTTCCATTTCTAGGACTTTTTTTTGCATAAGTGGAATAGGTTTTGTTAATATATTTATTTTTTCTTTAATGATGTAAATGATGTAAAAAAAAAAGTATTAGCATTTGTTTTATATATAAAAATATTTATTGGAAGGTCAATAAGCTACAGTTAAATTGGAGTTTATATTGTCTAGCCAAATTATTAATTGTTTATCTTGTTACTGACTTATCTTGCTCCCCATGTGCTTTGAACTTTCTTGGGTGTTATATTCTGAGTTTCTACAAAGTACTGAGGTCGGAGATATTTATAAGTGAAGATAGGCAACTGCGAGCTGTCCACTTCGTACTCGACTTTGAGCCCTTGTCAAGTCAGTTCCAGGACACGGGCCAAGCGATAAGAGCCGGTGATCCCAAACTAGCCCGAATAGATGTTTCGGTGCTTGGCTTCTTAGCCTGAGGAGATTTGCCACATGTTGAACTGCCCTCCCAATGTATTCCTCGTGAGATAGCAATTCCAAGGGAAGAAACAACCTCTTCACGCCTGTTCTTAGAGGCTGAGATTGACCAGTTCTACCTCGAAGAGGAAGGAGAGGCACTAGAAAGGCCTATAGAGCTCTCGGATTATGAGGTTGACTTTGACAGATCCTCCGTGATTCATCCTCCTAGACTTGTAGTTGCCCGGGTTGACAACAGCTCCGAGGAGGAAGAAGATATGGCCTTGAACCTAAGGAGAGGACTGAAAGATCTTGTTGCTGGGAGGAACAAGGGGTCATCGTCCAAGGAGGCCCCAAAGACCCAGCTTCCTCCCAATCCTCCCCTTCCCCCTCTTCCCTCTCCTCTCAACTTGCTCCCTGATCCAAACTTGCAAAAGAAAAAGAGGAAGGAGAAGGACATTGAGGAGTAGGAGATTGGCCCACCGAAGGGCCCGAAGCAGTAAAAGACAAACAAAGATAGATCGAGGGAAATTTCGGTGGAGAGTAAGGAGGCCAAGCACTCGGCCAATGTGCGCCATCCAACTTGGAATCCCAAGTTGGAGTTAGATGGCACAACATTGCCCTGGAATTCCTTCATCAAGGAATTCCAAAGAGGCCACGCCTGTCACGTGGCAGAGGCTCTGGAACGCCCCCTTCTGCTCCCCAAGGACATGGAGGCCTTGAGGAAAATAAGGCAATCAGAGCTTTTCCTGTCCCTGAAGAAGGACCTGGCTTTAGTAAGCCCCTAAGAACACTTTATTTGTTTCCTTTCCTGCCTTTTTTTTGTTTTTTTTTTTTTGTTTTGTTTCTAACATATTCCTTTGTTGTTTATGTGCAGGCTATCCAGGAAATTTCTGTGGTCGAGGAATGGGTCAATGACACTCGGAATGAAGCCAGGGTCGAGTCCAACCTCCGTGCTGAGGCTAACAAGGCCTTAGGCGCCTCTAATTAGAAAAACAAAGAGCTGGCCAGCAAGTTGATTGAAGAGGAAAGGGCATGTCTGAGTGCCAAAGCTAATTTAAAGAACGTTGAGAACTAGGCCGAGGACCAGCATAAGAAATGCCATATTATAGAGATAGAGTTGGCCACTCAGAGACAGCTGGTCCTAAAGCTTAAGGCCGATCTGCAAAAGGGTAAGAAGGCAGCTCGGGTGGCCAAAGAGGCTTTTGGGGCTATGAAGATGGTAGCCTACAAATGTGGCGTACAGGAAATAGAGATGCGGCTGGCAGAAGAGGTGGCAGGGGTGTGCAAGGACTGCTGCACCGAGGTATGGGAAGAAGTGCTCAACGACTCCGAGCTGAGGAAGGTTGAGAACACTTACTTCCCGGAGGACATCCGAGAAGTTCCTGCAATGCTCCCTCCTCCTGTTGCTGATCCTCTCCCTCCTCCTGAGCAGCTCTCCACCATCCAAGCCCCTTCTCCTGATGCTGAAGTCTCTATAAGGGTTGGTAAGGGTAAGGAGGTCCAGCCACCGATCAAGGCCAATCACTCCGAGGACGCTCTCATGATCAGGGATGTGGTCACCAAGGCTAAGGATGTAGAGTCTAAGTCCAAGGCTGGGATACCCAATTCAAGGCAGCTAATCCCAAAGAGGACCCTCACCAAGCAAAGGCACAATTATAGGATTGTTTTTTCTATATATTTTTTTTTTGTTGTTGTGGCATTTCACCACCGTTTGTAATATACCCTTCTTTTGGTCAATGAAAAGACTTTACCTTTTATTTCATGAATCTTTCTTTTTCCTTGTAACCTTTATTCTCTTATTGGTGTTGTTACTGTTCTGCCCCTTAATAAGACTTGGGACTAATAAGATTGCTAACCAAAGTGGATTGTTATTACTCATACTTTAACAAAAGCTAATAGTAGTGCATTACTGCTAATTCAAATAAATTGAACAAGTGCCAGCAATAAAGAGAATTATCACATACTTGTACTGAAGGCTGAATCTTATGGAGATGAATAATATATTTTGTAAAAAATAAACAGGGCAGACAACCCTTATTCTGCTAAACACTTATATAAATATCCAAGAACATTAACTTACTTAAAGCCACTGATCCGAGAAGTTAGGTATAACTTGTGATCTATTTTGACACTTAGGAAAATAAATAGGTTGTGTTGATTTACCCAAGGCGTGTGGTCCAAGGAGTCAGACATACCCAATGTTTTGTCCAACACTTGGATAAATGTCATAAAGTGTCAATTTACCCAAAGCATGTGGTCCAAGGAGCCAGGCACGACTAAGGTTCTATTTAACACTTAGAAAGATGTCGTTAAGTATTAATTTACCCAAATCATGTGGTCCAAGAAGCCAGGCATAGCTAAAGTTCTGTTTAATACTTAGAACAATGATTAAAAGATATCAATTTACCCAAGGTATGTGGTCCGAGGAGCCAGACATGACCAAGGTTCTGTTTGATACTTAGATAAATGCCAAGATGTATTAATTTACTCGAAGCATATGGTCCGAGGAGCCAGGCATAGCTAAAATTCTGTTTAATACTTAGAGAAAATAAGCTGAAGTGTTAATTTACCCAAAGTATGTGGTCCGAGAGACCAGACATGACTAAGGTTCTGTTTAATACTTAGAAAAATAGTACGTAGCGCATAATGTCATTAACAAAAGTATGGCAGAAAAGACTTTCATAAATAATAGTACCTTCGTAGGTTATTTGCATTCCAAGGGCATGGGATAACATGTTCGTCTAGGTCTTCAAGATAGTATGCACTTATTCCAACCACTGAGGTGATGCGATACGGCCCTTCCCCGTTGGGTCCTAGCTTTCCCCATGCCGAGTTCTTTGCAGTACCCAAAACCTTTCTTAATACCAGGTCCCTAGGTGCTAATGGTCTAAGTTTTACATTGACATTATATCCTTGCTTGAGCTTATGTTGATAATACGCCAATTTTACCATGACATTTTCTCATCGCTTTTCAATTAAGTCCAAGCTCTTCCCTAAAAACCTATCATTGTTGCTCAGAGTGAAAGAACTTGTTCTTAGTGTTGGGAATCTAGTCTCTAAAGGAATAAGAGCCTCGGCTCCATAAGTCATTGAAAAGGGTTCTTCTCCTGTTGATCTACGAGGTGTTGTCCGATATGTCCAAAGGACATGAGGCAGCTTTTCAACCCATTTTCCCTTCGCATCATCCAACCTCTTCTTGAGTCCGCCCACTATGACCTTATTAACAGTCTCGGCTTGTTCGTTCCCCTGTGGGTAAGCTGGGGTGGAATACCTGTTCATAATCCACAGGTCACAACAATACCTCTTGAAGGTATTGCTATCAAATTGAAGTCCATTGTCCAAGATGAGTGTATAGGGGATCCCAAACTCCGTAACAATGTTTTTCTAAACAAATCTCTTAGCATCTACGTCCTTGATATTTACCAATGGTTCAGCCTCAACCCATTTGGTGAAGTAATCTGTGCCGACTAGCAAATACCTCTTATTTCCTGCTGCTTTAGGGAAATGACCTACAATGTCCAGGCCATATTGAGCAAATGGCCAAGGGTTAGATAGGGGATTAAGGACTCCTCCTGGCTGGTGAATGTTTGGTGCAAATCTTTGGCATTGATCACACTTTTTCACATATTCATGCGCTTCCTTCTGCATGTTCGGTTACTAGTACCCCTGAGTGAGGGCTCTGTGAGACAAAGATCTACCTCCTGTATGGCTATCGCAAATCCCTTCATGTAACTCTTCAAGGAGTAGCTCTGATGCTTCGGGGTGTATGCATAGAAGGTAGGACCCAGAAAAAGAGCGCCTGTACAATTTTTGGTCTTCGGACAGCCAGAACCGAGGAGCCTTTCTTTGCACCTTGTCAGCTTCTGACTTCTCCTTGGGCAAAATTTCATCTTTAAGGAAAAGCACTATAGGGTCCATCCAGCTAGGCCCCACCCAGATTTGATGGACCTAGACCATCTACTCCTTTATTTTGGTAGGCTTGCTCAAGTCTTCAACAAGGATGATCTAAGGTAATCACTGTGACGAGGAGGTTGCAAGAGTGGCCATAGAGTCAGCATGTGTGTCTCCACTCTTGGGGATATGCAGCAGGCTGAAAGACTTAAATCTCGATTGCAAGTGCCTAACTTAATTCAAATATTCTTGCATTCTTATATCCTTGGCCTCTAACTCCCTTTCCACCTAGCCTACTCTTTTCCAACACTTAAGTACATTTTCAGATGGGCTTTAGGGTAGCCCATGCCATCAAACTTGTCCAATGTTGGCATCTTAAACTTTGGTGGGGCCCTTGCTTGAGGAAAGAGCAAAAGTGAATACAGATCCATAGCTTCTTCAACCTTTCTAGATCTCATTAGGAGGTTTTCCATTTGGTCCATTTGTTTAACCATCTTCTTCTCATTTTCTGGCAACACCAAGCCATGGCTTTCTTTAGAATTTCTGGGTCCTTTATCATTTTGGGCCCTAGGATTCATGAGAGTTCTTGTTCCCCATCTGTTGGATCAATGCTTGGATGTCCTTTTGGAGTTGGGCTTGACCCGCTACCACAGTGTTGAGTAAATCTTGAGTGGTGGGAGGCGGTTGTTCCCTATGATCATTCATGTGTCAATCTTCTTGGTTGTTGTTCTTATTGGCCATTTCTTAATTGGAAGCCTCAATTTTGATGTTCACTTGGGCCTTGTACTTTAAGATTGGTGGCTTTAAGCTTGATGATCTTGAGCTTTTAGTCTCAACCAAAATGCATAAGTTAGATTTTTATTTTATTTTATTTTATTTATTTATTCTTTTAAGAAATCTCAAACAATTATGATAGGCCTAAGCATTGGACTAAGGCACATCATGGATCAAACAACGGCCAAACACATTCATGGCATGCAATGTATTTTATGGGATTGACCTAAAGATTAGTTCTATGGCTTCCTACATGAAGGTAAAAGGTAGGCTAATAGGTTCCCCAAAAGCTAGGACGTTGTACCTCCCAACTTGTGACGTACAAATGCCATGTTGGTCCAAATGGTAGAGTTTTTCCTTTACGAAACGCAAGAAAGATCAAGCGAGTCTTAAGAAAAAGGGTGATAGGTTCACCACTAGGTACATGAATATAGGAGGACCGCAATCCATGGCTACAATTATCGTGGTTTCCGGGCAACATACACAATTTATATCACAATTCCAATCATGCAAATGATGTTATGGCAAGCAAATATGACATATTATTAAAAGCAATAAACAAACAAATGACATGGTTGGCCACCATAACCTAAACTAGAGTCTAGCCTTCAACATCCCCAGTGGAGTTGCCACAGTGAGCAACTGCGACCCCAGCCCGCCAATTTTTTCTCAAACTGGGCCTAACCCGTGCGAATAGGTGGGATCGTGATGCTCAAAATGTCGAATTCACTATGAAATGTACTCTCCACTAGATCGAGGGTTTTACATGGAGTCGCCACTTATTTAATTTAAATGGAAAAATAAGAAAACCTTCATTATAAAAAAATGCTTCTATTGTATTAATATATATGATAATTTACATCAATTTTGTAACAAAATTTACAATGCTTTTTTTATCCTAGATATAATCTAAGAAAGTAAATTACATTACTTTGTTTCCTAGCTACATTTTAAAAAAATGTAAAATTGCATATACAAGAGCCTAGTCTAGAACCCTTAATCTTGGTTCGGAGGCTAATTTACGAGATGGGAAGGGATTAAGCAACCATCTCGCCCGGTAAAACCGGTCTCCTAGGTTAAGGTGGCCAATATAATGTCATGTCAAACAAATACAAACAATATATCATATAAACATGTTAATTTGCAAGAATTGTAAACAAATATGCGTTGGAGCAATTTAATATAAAGAGAAACAAAAAGTGAAATTTGTTAGATAACAATGTAAATGTAAAGAAAGCATGAAGGTAATGGCATGCTCATCCAAGAAATTAATGTAAACAAAGAATTCCTAGCCTAGACATGTTCATCTAAGCATGTGAAGGAAAACAAAATCGTCATGTTATTTGTCATCAACATAATTGCAAAAGAAAATTTATTTTTAGGCCTACCAATCATCCAAGCAATCATGAGAAGAACAAAGAAAATCACCTAGACATGTTCATCCAAGTATTTAAGCGAAAACCATACTGTTAATTAGACATGTTCGTCTAAGGATTCAAAAAAGAAAGAAACAACTACCTAGACACTTTCATCTAAGCATGTCATGAAAAGCAAATAATTGTTAGGACATATGTGATTTTAATGTTAGGAACATATGTCAATATAGAATTGGCTAGTCCTTTGACAAAACGCACTTTACTTGTAATTTGGTAGATCTAGGATGTGTTTAATGCTTCAAGAAACAAGGTTTCAAGATTAAGTGTTAAATCCATGCAAGTCTATCCAAGTAACAAGTGAAGAGGTGCTGGATTTTAAAGCTCAATAGCTAGCTTGACAGCTAGTATCTATCAAGGTTTAAAAGGCTGCAGAAGCCCGATGCTTGACAGCTTCTCAACAGATAAGCTATCTATCGAGGTTTATGAAATTTAGTTTTTCAGAGTTGATTTCATTCCAATCCATGAATAGATGTTTGGGCTTTCTTTTCTCACAACCCTAAACATATATAAGGATTGTTTTAATGGCTGTAAAAGGTTGCGCAAGTGTGAAGCAAAGTTGTGTTCATGCAAATCGTGACTGGAGACAAAATTTGCCCTAGTTCATCTTTCTCTTGAAGAAGCTACTGTGTTTGTACACCGTAGGGTTTTGTAACAAAGGAGCTTCTTGATCTTCATCGTGTGGATGAACTGAAGAACTTTGTAGCCAACATCTTTCTCAAGTTGGTGAGTAAGCCGCGTACTAGGATCCGCACATTGAATTGGTTAGTCACGTAGTGGGAGCCGTGCATTAAAAGGAGAGATTGCCACTACAGAATAAGTCCAATTGGGTATTGAGGTAAGGGTTCAACTGTAGGTTGGTATAAGGTACTAGGATTTCTTTACTTGTAACTGCTTGTTGTGATAACAGTGAATTCTCGAGAGTGGTGACCTTAAAATCACCCGGTGGAGTTTTTGCCGTGTAGGTTTTCCCCATTCATAAACAAATCACCATGTCAAATTTTTTTCCGCTGCATATTAACTTAGATTGGTGATTTGTTTGTGCTACCACGCTTGTTGCATGCTAATTTAATTAATTAGTTAACTTGGCTAATTAATTGGTTAATTCATCACAAGGAGTCAATACATTCTTGCCCTATCAATAATAACTTAGAAGTGTTCATCCAAGCATGTGAAGGAAAATAGAGAATTGTCATGCTATTTGCCATCCACACAATTGCAAAGAGAAAAACAAAACATTTAAGCATATTTGATCATCCAAGCAATTATAAAAAAAGTAAAGAAAAATCCCTTAGACATGTTCATCTAGAGAAAATCAAAATACTTAGACATGTTCGTTTAAGCATTTAAAAAAAGTAAAACAACTACCTAGACATGTTCATCTAAGCATTCAAGAGAAAGTTGTGCATTAGCCTAGAAGTGTTCATCTAAGCATGTAAAAGGAATATCAATGAGATATATAGGCATGTTCATCCAAGCATATCATGAAAGAAACAAATAATGACTTGGAAGCATTTATTCAAACATGTGCAGAAACTTAAAGAACATAATTAACTACTTACTAGCATAGAGCATAAATTAAAAGGGGGAAGTGATCACTTAAAAGGCTAGGAAGAAAGCAAGGAAGTACTAAACTACAACCAAAGTAAGGACAATGGTTTCACAATAGCTTTTCTTTTCTGCTTTCTCACTAGTTCTCCAGAGGGAATGGGGGTGCAGAAAATGGAAAAGGTCCTCTATTTATAGGGGAAGGGATGGCTTAGCTTTAAAGCTAAGGAATTAGCTTTCTTTTGAAGCTACGGGAGGAGATAAACCTGTTTAGATAAGCTGGAACAAATTTGGTGTTGATCCCCATTTGAATTTTGAAAGGAAGTTGAAGATGATGCTGAATTTATGTTATCTTCTGCACCTATTTCGTATTTTGGCTTTAACTTTCTACTCAAAATTTCAATTTGATTTGGATTTTTGGAAAGCAAATTCAATTCTCTACAACTTTTCTAGAAATAGAGAAAACCAAATTTCAATACTTTCCCGGCCAAAAATGCAATTCAAATTGCTGCTGAAAATAGTAACGTTTTGCGAGCATTTTTCTGTTTTTTGAAAATTTTCATAGAATGTATTTGTTTCTCTATCTAACTTGTTTTTCAAAAGATTTCTTCTAAAGCTAAGGGAAGGGATAAGCCTATTAGATAAGCTTGAACAGATTTGATGTTGATCCCCATTTGAAATTTTGAAAGGAAGTTGAAGATGATGTTGAATTTGTGTTATTTTTTGCACCTGTTTCGTATTTTGGCTATAAATTTCTGCTCAAAATTCCAATTGATTCAGTATTGGTGTTTCTAAAAGGAAATTCAATCCTCTATAACTTTTCCAGAAATAGAGAAAATCAAATTTCAATGTTTTCCCGGGAAAAATTGCGATTCAAGTTGCTGCTGAGAATAATAATGTTTTTTTTATAGCATTTTTGTGTTTTTTTGAATTTTTTCATGGATCATATCTTTTTCTCTCTACAATTTTTTTTTTATAAATAATTTTAAAGAGCAGATAAGATGCCATAAAGGAAAACATTTTTTTATTATTTCTTTTAAAAAAATGAAGTAAAATGAAATCCAATAAAAAATCACTTAGTTAATTTTAAATTAATTATTGTGAGAACCCATCCAAATTAAGTGTTTAAAATAGGACGTGATCGGGCCCATTGTGTAGGAGAGCCATGATCATTGAAAATTATTTATATGATAACTTTTGATCACATGGTCCGATCAAAATCCATGACATACCATTGTGATCGTTAGAGCATCAAGATTTGTTTGCATCACAAATCTGAAGATTAACCTGTTGAAATTATGATCATACCCTTGGTACAACATTACTGTTTTCCCCTCAATATTGGTTAAATGCCAGTTGTAAAATGGGGTGTCTACAGATAGGTGCATTTTACATGTGCAAAAATATGAACTGACTTTGAGCTTGTTTTGTGTTTCCACATTGTCAAATTTTCAAATGTACCTCATTTCTCTCCCATCCCATTCTTTTCCTTTCCAGGTTCTTAAAGAGAAAAGATTGCTCAAAAGAAATGGTCCAAGTTACCATCACACTGTGATCCTATCATCACTAAGTCTCGTGCTAAAGAGATGTCTACTAGTGGTCCTTCCCCTATCGAGGAAAACACTCATGAAATTGCTCTCCTGAAAGAGCAGATGGCAGAAATAATATGCATGGTGCAACAACTGGTTGTAGGAGGGAATTGAGGATCATCTAGTCCCACTCTAAAGGGTTTTGCACCCCATTCTGAAACTGAGAATTGGCCACTATCGAAGCCAAATCAAGACCAAACTACACCACCATTCACCCTACAAGGGAAATAACCAAGAAGTGGATCCTCCTAAGGATAAAGCCTCAGAGTCTGGTTATGGTCAAGTCAAAAGTCAAGTGGAAACCCTGATTGAGAAAATCCGTACCATAGAGGGCTCCGGCGCTCGAGGAAGTGTTGATTTAGATAGTCTAACCAATTTCCCTTTGGTCATTATGCCTCTCAAGTTCAAGGCACCCAATTTTGTCAAGTGTGATGGCACTAGAGATCCTTGCGCCCATCAACACATGTTCCGTAGGAAGATGGCACCTTATGGAGACAATCATTCTTCGCTTTGCCAGATTTTCCCTGATAACTTGACTAGCCCTGAAGCCACTTGGTATGTGAGATTGGAAAATACCTCTAGTTGGAGAGAGATGGCCAATGAATTCTTGGAATACTATCGGTTCAAAACTGAGATAGCTCCTGATCGCATAGTTCTTTAGAGGACAGAGAAGAAGAATGGGGAATCTTTTGGTAAGTATGCCTAAAGGTGGTGTAAGCTAGCCGCGCAAGTGCTTCCTCCCATGATGGAAGATGAAATGATCAAGTGGTTCATTGATAACCTTAAGCCACTTTACTACGAGAAGATGATCAGTGTCCAAGTCACTCACTTAGCAAGCCTGATTCCTATTAGGGAGCGCATTGATGAAGGTATTAAGAGTAAGAAGATAGTTGATCTTGAGGCATTGAATTGTACGATAGAACAATAGGTGAAAAGGGCAATCAGACGCAAAGGGAATGAAGCCAATGTTCATGTGATTGACAAAGCACTTGAAGGGCCCAGGGGTGTTACTTCTGCTTATACAGCCTCAAATGCCCGGCCTTATCAACAACAGGTTTAGCCAGCCCAAGCACCTTACTGAGCATTCAATCAAAGGGGAAGGCCTTATCCACCCCGATATCCCAAGAAACCATGAAAATTCACTCTGTTACCCATGCCCATGGCAGAGCTTTATACCTATCGATTGGAAAAGAAGCTGATGACTCCAATATTCGCGAGACCTAGAGACGGTCCTCCTTTGCCTGGTTTTGATCCATCTAAGAAATGTGAACACCATTTGGAGTTGAAGGACATACCCTAGAAGAATGCACAAATTTGAGAAACCGAATTTAGGATCTCACTGACAAAAAGTTTGTATATTTCAACAACGTGGCCAAGCTGAATGTCATTACTAACTCTTTGCCTCCTCATTAAGAAGGGAACGTGACTACTATCTCTGTAGTGGAGGAAAGGATCCCTGATTTCTCATCCCCTTCATTTCCTTTGAAAACTATGCTATGGGCTCTAGCCCAAGAAATTCACATTGTTCTCAAGAACATAGAAGCTCCAGGTTTTGATCAAGGAGTCTGCTCATTCTGTGATAGTGGGGACCAACATGCCCTATTCGATTGTAGAGTGCTCCAAGCACAAGTTCAAAGTCTAGCCGACTACAGTGTCATCTGGATCAAAAAAGAATCTGTATAAAGGAATGATTGCATGGCAGCCAACCTTGCCCTTCAAGTACCCAAGCAGGAACTAGCCACAGTGCTATGTCAATAGGATCAAGGAAGGATTGGTACGAATACTTACAAGAGCGCTTATGTAGGATTCCTCCAACTCCTCTAACTTCGATTATTATCAAAGAGATTAAAGAGTCACTTGTGGATTCAAGGGTGCCAGCTCCAAAGAAAGGACAAGCCATGCCAGCCAATGAAGGCTTTACTCCTCTAGTCTTGGCACTACCTGTAGTCGCAGAGCCATCTCCAAGATTTATCTAGAAGGGAACCCCTGTCATCCCCATTATCTGAGGTTTTGATCCTCTACTTTTGTGAAGGTCTATCCAAGGAATCTGGGGCTCCTGGCCCAAAAGCTTTAGAAGCTGCTCTGCCTAGCCCAGTCATCATTAGTCCAAAGGTGTTTTCCCTGGCGGCAAATCTACAAACTCAAGAAGATGTAGTCATCCACATGCCGAAACCCTTCCCCTACCAAGATAGCCATCGTGTCCCATGGAAGTATGATGTAACTTTTATTTCCACTCGAACTGGAAAGAAAGAGGTCTGCTCTAATATCTCTTCAAGCCTAGCTGGACTCACCAAGAGTGGTTGATGTTATATTCCTGAGGAACTAGAAAAAAGGAGGAAAGAGATTGGCAAGAGCACAGTCGAGCCAGTCAGGAATAGGGTTACCACTGAAGAAGCTGAGGAATTCTTGAAAACCATCCAAAAGGTCAATTATAGTGTGATTTAGTAGTTGAACAAATCTCTAGCTTAGATTTCTATCTTAGCCTTGTTTCTATCTTCCGAAGTCCATCGTGAAGTTCTATTGAAAATGTTAAAGGAAAAGCATGTTCTTGCTAGTATTACAGACGCCTCCTTCGAGGGTATGATATCATTGGTGTTGGCCACCAGCCAAGTCTTATTTTTAGATGATGAATTGCCTCTAGAAGGTAGAAATCATACCTTGGCCATGCATATCATGGTCAAATGTGAAGCCATGATTTTCGTAAGGGTATTAGTCAACAATGGATCAACCTTGAAATGTCTACCCAATGGCCACTCTTAAGCGCTTGAAGGTGGATATGTCTCTTATTAAGCCTAGCACTATGATCATCAAAGCCTTTGACGGCACGCGTTGGAAAGTACAAGGCGAAATTGAGTTAATGATTAAGATCAACCTAAGATCCTTCATGGTAAACTTCCAAGTGATTAAGGTTGACTCTCCATACAACATGCTTTTAGGGAGACCTTGGTTACATACAGTAGGTGCAGTTGTGTCTACTCTCCATAGGAAACTTAAGTTCATCTCCGAGAATTAGTTTATCACTATCATGGCTGAAGAGCCTATGACTATCTTCCAGGAGACATCTATCCCCTACATCGATGCCAATGCATTCCCCGAAGTGTCTTTCCATAGCTTCGAGCTAGTTTCCATGATCCATAATACCTCAGAGCTTGAGTCTGGCTGGCTTGCAGTAGTTCAAATGGCCGCGAAGGAAATGCTCAAGTTTGGCTACAAATTAGGCCAAGGCTTCAGAGCCGTAGGATGTGGGAGCCCTGCTCTTATTGAACTCTCAGATAACAAAGGAAGATTCGGTTTAGGATACGAACCCGCTCATGAAGAACTCTTTCAAGATTCTAGAGGCAAGAAAAGGAACTACGACACTTTAGGGATGTCTATTCCCCGAAAGGGAGGTCCACGCAAAAAGAGAGCAAAAGAAAGAGCGTGAGAAAGCCTGCTAGATTGAAAACCCGAAAGGGCGGTCTAGGCAAAAATTAAGGCAATCAAAAATGTCAGTTGAACTATGTGATGACTTGATCCTTCCCAATAGAGGTACGTAGGCAGCCATATTGGCTTGGTCACATTTTGAAAGAAAAATCAGTTAGTCGAATTTGCTTGGGTTTGGGATTAAGATTAGTGGAAGAAATCATGCTCCCTCTTAGGTTACTCTATGTTTGCGACACGCATGGCGTGCTGTGGTTTTACTCAAAGATTTTATGGCCCATGCCAACAGAATATGTACCCCAATAGGAAAGGAAAAGATCTGTCTAGAACAGGATGTATCCTTTGGAACATGAGATATTGATATGCATAGACTTACATTTACCATTTTATTTGTATGATTTTGCATTTTCAAAGCATTTGCGCACATATTCATTAAACATTCTTGTTTTGTGCTTTTCAAATCCTTTTATGCATTCATCATTATGCATCTAAACACAAATCTCATTGATAAATATCTCTTGATAATCAATATATACAAAAACATCTTTGTTTCCACCTGTTTTCCATTTTTAAGCATGCCTTACAAACTAGGCTATGCTTATAAAACCCAAAAGTGGAAGGTCATACGCCATTGCCAAGCAATTTACGATGGACCTTTCCATACATAGTGGAATACTAACTACATAACTTATAAGTAGAAATGAAAAGAAACAGAAAAGACTTCAGCAAGTTAAACGTGGCCTAAATGATCTGCCACCCTGGTGTAAAGAATCAGATCATTCGAGGAATGAGTACAAAGCAACCCAGCACAGTTTCTGCACACAAGTTTGGGGCAACAAAATGCAGAATCATGCTCTTTATCCAACACCTCTCATTGCATTTGAGATGTCAAATAAAGTAGGGGCAGTTGTAGACACCGTATTTTGTTCGCCCTCAATTTGCGTGCTGGACCCTGAAAATTCCAAAAATATTATCTTTTCTCCATGGAGCTGCGGAAACATCTAGATTGACATGGTGCAACCCATTCATGCATCGGAGCAACTGAACTGCCTTTTCTAGTCAAATTGGCCAAAATGCCCCTAGTCAACCCTGGGTGGACCAAAAGTCAAAGTCGTTCAAAATCATCCCAAAACAAACATTTTTCATGTTTCTACATCAAACCCGACCAACTTGGTGATTTTCGTCAATTTTGACCAAGTTTAACCCAAGGTTGACACCTAAGGGCACCAGAAATCCTAATTTTGATCTGGCTGTCAAAATGGGTTGGGACCAGTGCCATTTTGAATATTATCAAATTTCCTTTCTAACGACTATTCATGGGTCTAAATAAGAGTTAAAACGATTGAAATATCTAGAAAACCGTAAAAAGCGCATCAGTACACTTCTTAAGGCCATAACTTTTGATCCGACTGCTAGATTTTCAATTTCTTTAGTGTTCCAAAAACTAAACATCTAGAGCTTCCTAGGGGCACCAAGATCAGCTCAATCAAAGTTCGGAATGGCCTTCAAATACGCACTCAAAGTTGAACTTGAAAAAGGACAAAATTGTTGATGTCAGCAAGGTGGTTGGTGGCCCTTTAAGGTGCGCCAGAAGCTGAAAGGTCATTTTTCTAATGTAAATGACCCCTGACCCCTCATTTTGACCAAAAAAGAGAAAAATAATTCTGGGTAGTTTTTGGGCTGATTCTCTCTCTCTCTCTCTCTCTCGCTTTGATTTCTCTCCTAAGCACATCCAAACACATCAAAACACCATAGAACACCTTAGATCCTCACATTTTCTCCATAATTTTCAAGGTAGTGTTCTTGCACCTAATCTTCCTCTCCTTGGTTCCATACCTTGGATTTAAGGTTTAGGGGTATGGATGTAGCTTTTTAGCTACAATTGACACCCTTTTTCTCTTTATTTTCTTTTACTAACTTTATCTTGCTTAATATATGCTTTATTTGCTTTTCCTAGCATGTTTTTGCTTCCTAGCATGTTTTATAACTTTCCTAACATGTCTACTTGCCTTTTGCCATGATTTACCACTTTGATGCTGTTGGCCTAGCTTTCTTTGGCTAGGATATGTATACTTTTTATATTTTTGCTTAGATCCACATGTTTTTAGGCTCCTTGCCATGCTTATGCTTAGATCTACACGTTAGAATTTAGATCTACGTTCATATGCTTAGATCTATATATTTATGTGCTCCGTGCCAAGCTTGTATGCTTAGATTGTTAGGATATGTGCCATTTAAATCCTATTGTATGATGCTATGTTTGACATTATGTATGATACTATGTTGTGATTAATAAAGTTGTTTTATTATTATATAAAATAATGATAACATGAATATTAGGACATTATCATATAGTCCATGAGATGCATAGTCGGTGATAAAATTGGGCATTTCATCTACGAAAACTATAACATATCAACAAAGATGATTTGTCTTGATCATGGAAGTGGAGACTTCTAGTTGATATGTTGATATGTTTTAAGTGTTAAGACATATTGAATTGGACCGCTGTGAGATTTATTATTCTACTAACGATTGTCAAATGAATAATAAATCTCACGACTTTTATTTACATGAACTCTTGAGAGAATAATGAACTTGATCATGAAGTGTAAATTGCTTTGATATATTAGGAGTGAGATCTAAAGTCATGATCAAAACCTTAGTATGTTGGGCAGCCACATTTAATGTTGAAGGAACATATATTCTCAAGATGGAATTCATAATTGATAGGCCAAAAATGTATTAACCCATTTGGTAAATTAATTAATTAATTACCTAAGTTAATTAATTAAGTCAATTTAACTTGCAATAGCGTGGTAGCAAAAACAAATCACCAAATAACTAAATGCAGCAGAAAATAAGTTTGACACAGGTGATTTGTTTACGAATAAGGAAAACCACCGAGGCAAATCTCACTGGGTGAATTTAAGGTCACCACTCCTGAGAATCCACTATTATCAATCACAAGCGATTAAAGTAAAAGGAATCCCAGTACTCAATACCAACCTACAGTTGAACCCTTACCCCAATACCTAATTGGACTTGTATTGTAGCGGCAATCTTTCCGTTCAATGGACGAATCCCAGTATATGACTAACCAATGATGCACAGATCCCAAGACGCGACTAACACACCAACTTGAGGAAGATTGTTGGCTCAATCACAAGCGGTTACAAGTAAAAGGAATCCTAGTACCCAATACCAACCTACAGTTGAATCCTTACCCCAATACCCAATTGGACTTGTATTGTAGTTGCAATATCTCCGTTCAATGCATGAATCCCAATACATGACTAACCAATGATGCATGGATCCCAGTACGTGACTAACACACCAACTTGAGGAAGATTGTTGGCTGCAAAGTTCTTCAGTTCATCAACAATGAAGATCAGGAAGCTACTTGGTCACAAAACCCTTGGCGTAAAGACGCAGTAGTTTCTACAGAGAAGATGATGAACTAGAGCAATTTTTGTCTCCAGTCACAATATGCATGGATTATTCTTTTGCAACACCTTGCATCCTAGTGATGGCTCTTAAAATAATCCTTATATATGTCTAGGGCTGTGAGAAAAGAAACCCTACACAAATACTCAAGGATATGAGTGTAATCAGATTTGGAAAACCTGATTTCATAATTCTTGACAAATACAACTTTTGTCGAGCTTGTGTCGAGCTTCAGCAGTAATTCTCAATAGAAAGGATTCTATCGAGGCTTTTGTCGAGCTTTAGTGAGCAGCATATTGTTCACTTGTTTCTTGGTAAGATTTGCATGGCTTCAATACTAAACTTGAACACTTGTTTCTTGAAGTACTAAACCCATCCTAGATCTACTCAATTACAAGTAAAGTGCATTTTGTCAAAGGATTAGCTAATTACATAATTATGTCCCTAACATTCTCCTCCTTTGGCAATTCGTGACAAAACCACAACAAACAAATGAATCATAAGAGAAGTCTTAAATCACTAAACTCATAACCATGTGTTGAATTATAAAATAAATCTAACCCTAACACAAACTCTTGAAAAACTTTGCAAGAAGAGAGTTCATGGCATGGTAGACTTTCACAACCTGTCTTTCTGAAACACTTAAACAAAACTTATCAAGGCATCATGTGTGAAATAGAAGTAAAGATTGCATATATAAAGAAACATATGTATAAAGAGAGAAAGGAAACAACACATGTAGAGATAGGTGAAGAAAAACATACATCATCATATATATATGAAAATAAAGTAAAATGTATGTCAATAAATGGTCACAAGATCGGTATACATGAGGCTAATGTAAAAAGAAAGAAAAGAAAAGTACATGTGAACCTCACTACATCCCTCAAGATCTATAAACACTCCCCCTAACAAAAATTTCCTATACTAACTCTCCCCCTAAGTACAAGACTACTCTCAAACCCAAAACTACTTCCCCTTTTTGTCACGAATGACAACGGGTAAGTCACTAAGAGGTCGTCATCTCGTCATCACTGGAAGAGCTAGCATCATCATCCTCATCATCACCAGCATTGTCATACGTGCTATACAACCACCAAGGCAAGCCTATCAACGTGCTATACAACCTACGCGAGTGTTCACCTGACACCTCTCATCAGTGAGAGAGTCAAGGCAAGCATCTATGCACTGAAGCTGTGCCATGATGGCCTCGAGGGTCATACCACCAACTGCAGAGGTAGAAGGAGCCGAGGAAGAAGGAACAGCAGAAGCTGCAGGATCGGTCGTCTCCACTCGTGGCAGCTTTAGTCGAAGCTAGGCCTCACTCCACCGTACAGAAATGGCACTGATGGCACCCATGATGGTGAAGTAAGGAGAATCGGGAGTGGGGATGGAGAAGTGGCGAAGGAAAGATGAGCTTATCACGGGTCGCCGTATCCTGATACACATTGAGGACAGATGTGAAGAAATGAGAAGGAAAGTCTATAGAGATGTCCTCAAGAAGAGACAAAAGAAAACGAGCACGAGGCTCAATGATAGAGTTATAGTGAGACAATGGAGTAAGAGTAAATGTCATCACCATATTAAGGAACCTCGGACCTTTTGCAAAGCCCAAGTATAGAGTGTTTTGCTTACCATCCCATATGGAAGGTGTCTCACAAAAGTGAGGCAGAAGATCGTATTTGGACATAGTCTAAAGACACTCACAGCCGGGGTAGTTAGGATGCGCTACCCGCAGAACATGTAGTACCTTGGATATAAGATTCGGGGTAACTATGATATGTGTACCTCGAAATGTAATGGCAAACCGAGGTATAGAGGTATCGACACTGTGTATATTGGAGTAGAACTCCTATATAAACACGATGGGACACCTCAAGGGACTCTCAAATAGAGATTCCCAACCCCAGTCTAAATGATAGAGGGGAAAGGAGTGTTAGAAAACTCTGACAAGATAACCTAGCGCTCCGGATGAACGCTAAATTTCTGAAAGTTCTCTAAGAAGTCCTTTCGAGCCTTCTCATCATGGAACTGAACATGAAGAAGGGGAATAGGATCAGAAGAAGAAGACCCAGAACCAAGAGGATTCTGAGTCGAAGAGGATTTACGCGCTTTGGGTGCCGTGGCGCAGTCTATCCGCGAGAGAGAGAGAGAGAAAGAGAGAGAGAGAGAGAGAGAGAAAACACATCACAACCAGAAATAAAGAATGGAAAGGAAAAGACATATGCATGAAAACTGCATGAACATGTGACATGCAAAATATTAAAAAAAAAAAAAAATCATGGGTAAAACCTAACCCAAACCTACTAGCACACAATCAACAATAATCAAACACACATCTAAAATGCATAAAACATTGTTAAAATGAAATGAGAATGCAATGCGTGAGCATACAACATCAAATCAAAAACACCAACCCAAAAATTTCACAAAAATCTCAAAAACCTCAAAATTTTTCAAAAACCCCAAAACCTAGGTCTAAAATGCATGAATTCATGTAAATGAGGGTGTAAGAACCTTACCAGAGGATTAAGGCTTGATCAAGGCCGAAAAGAAAAGTGTTTTAAGTGAATTCACTAGGGAAGAAGGTTTTGAATGAAAGAAAAGTGTTTAGGGCGAGAGAAAAGAAATTCTGTCGAAAGAGAGAAGTGAAAAGAAAAGGATCTGATTCGCGCTCAGCCTATATATAGAAATCATAGCTTTGATTGGATTAAAGTATCTGTCGAGATCTGTCGAGCACTAAATCTTGACAGAAATGAATCTGTTGAGGTGCTGTCGAGGATCTGTCGATGGCAAAATCACCTCGATGGATTGAGAATCTGTCGAGAATCTATTGGCCAAACAGAGAGCTCAGAAATTTGGCTCGATGGATCGAAGAAGCTGTTGAGAATCTATCTAGAAGAAACCCAGAAATCTCGATGGATTGAAATTCCGTCAAGATCTATCGAGAAAAGGAGAAAGAAGGGCTCGATAGAAGGGAATCTGTCAAGGATCTGTCGAGAAGCTGTCGAGCTTGAAGAAAGAAGGTTTTTCAAGAAGGGAAAAACACATAGAGATGAATACAACAAGCAAGCTACTCAAACATAGATCCAATCAACATATTAAGCTCTCGAAACATCTCTCAACATATAAGCAAAGCATCCATAGATCCAAAGACACATACACACACACAACAAGTCTAATCAATTTTATATTTTGAAAACAAGTTAAGACAGTTTAGTGAGCATATATTAACACATGTATTATTTGAATTGGCCAAATCACATTATACCTGCACATGTATCAAAAGTAGCAAAGAATTTGCGTGTTATGTGTGAAAACATAGCAAGAGTGCATAAGTGTCTCATATTATGAAGATTTGAGATATGAGAAAAACAAAATATACTCACACACAATCATAACTGTTTGATAGGGACTATCACCTTCGAGATACATCCTATAACTCTCACATCTCCTAGAAACATGCTTGCAATCATATTTAAAAGTATTTTGATTCTTTTTGCTTTTGTTATTCTTTGCATATTTTCTTTTTGAACATATCATGCATGGGCATATAAGAGAGAGAAGAAATACCCAATTATGTAAGCCAAAAACATCACAATTTTGCTATGTCGAAACACACAGATGTTATACATGATTGGCTGGCTTTAGTGGTGAGATGGTTATTTATGCCTTTCTCTTAGGATTTTCTACTCCTTCCCATAAAAAAGAGTTATATGAGTGTTAAGTATAAGAGAGTACTTAATCGTACTCATCACAAACACGAGCCACAAAGCTTACTTGCTTAGTTGTTCATTGAGATGCTCATCAAAGCTACAAGAGATACAAAGTTTAAAAAACTTTGTTTCAGTGGCCATCCAAGGTACACAAGTACCAGTATATGCAAACACACATTGCTTTTGTATTTTTCTGATTTTTTAATTTAATTTAATTTTTTTTATGAAAGCAAAATAAACAAAAACTAAAAAGTAACCAAACAACCCACGCTCCAAGCCCTAGCTCACCGACCCACCCCAAGCCCCATCACCGATCTCCCCAAGTCCCATCGCCCAATCGGTGGTTGTGGCTTGAATCGTTTTGGTGGTACTGAGGTTCGGGCTGTTTAATGGTAGCTTGTAGTATTAATTGCTGGGGATTGGGTTTGAATTAGTGGTGCTAGATTTAGTTTCAATGGTGCCTTTGAGTTTCGGTTACTGGGGTTGGATTTAAGAGTTGGTTTCGACGGTTGCTGGGGTTGGGTTTGATAGTTGATTTTGGTGGTGCCTTTTAAGTTTCAGTTGTTGGGTTGGGTTTGAGGGTTTGTGGTGACTAGTGGTGATGGGGTTGTGATTGTGGTTGTGGTTTTTTTTTTTTTTTTTTTTTTTTTTTTTTTTTTTTTTCTATGTTGTGTTGTGGTTGCCAAAGTAGAGTGGTGGTTGTGGCCGGTGGTGGTGGTGGTGGTGGTTGTGGGTGTGGGTGTGGTTGTGGGTGTGGCTATGGCTGATGGTAGAGGTGGTTGTGGTTGGTGCTGTGATGTTTTTTGGGTAAGGGATATATTATTTTATTGTAGGGATATACTATTTTATTGTGATATTTATATTATTTTATTATGTTGAAAGCTAAAATAGATCCACTGCTGTAGCATGTGTGTAGATAAAATAGATAAAAATAACTTTTGGTGGAGCTAAAAAGCTAAATTTTTAGCTCCACTGCTATGAATGCTCTAAAATATTCGCAGTAATAAAAAGTCATAAATATAAACTTCCACTTTGAAGGTTACTACATCTTAATCTTTGAGTACCCGGTTTAATCTTTTCAAATTATTCATCATATATTTATGAAAACCAATTTCATAAATATATACTTTAGTAATTCCTTACTAAAGTGGTTAGGCCTAACTCTCTGAATAACCGAACCCGTTAAACTTATCTCAAGGGAATATTTTATATTTCCGTTAAAAGATTATGAATTCCATCTTGAGAATATATGTTCCATCAAAACTAAATGTGGCTGTCCAACATACTGAGGTTTTGACCGTTACTTTAGATCTCACTCCTGATATATCAAAGCAACCTACACTTCATGATCAGGTCCATTATTCTCTCAGGATTAAGAGTTAATAAAAATATAAGTCGTGAGATTTATTATTCATTTAACAGTCGTTAGGAGAATAATAAATCTCACAGCAGTCTAGTTCAATATGTCTTAACTCTTAAAACATATCAACACATCAACTAGAAGTCTTCACTTCCATGGAATGTAAGACTCGAAGTCAAGACAAGGTATCTAGTCACATTACAATAAACTTAACAAAAGGGTTATTTCAACACTCCCACTCATTATTTGGGTTTTTCTTTAAATAATTATGATCCCATCACAAATAATAACCTTGCACTTGATAAAGACTCTAATCTCATTAGAATCACTAACTAAAATGGAAGTCCTAAACTATTTAGGATTCCTTAAACACAAATGAATCAAAAATTAGTTATATAGAACTCTATCCTTAATTTACTAGATAAAGTATTCTAATCTCATTAGAAACTATGTAACTTTAATTAGAATTTTAATCATATTAAAAACCTCTAATTAAAATAAATTAAGGACTTTTAATCATAAAATAATTTTAGGACTAAGAGTTCTATTTATAACTAACATCTTTGATCTCATTAGGTCTTTTAGTTAGATAATGATTAATAAATGTCCTTAACTTTTAAAGACTATAAAATTAATCACATAGCTTTGCTTTTAATCAAAGTTTTAACACTTAGTCAAAAGCAAGTGAAAATTCAAAATTCAGTGCCTTCAATCATTCGAACCTTTAGCCTCAAAAGCATTTTCTTGAGAATCTCGCGACTAAACTCTTCCCGCGAAAATGGGTTAAGGCTAAATGGTGAAAACACAAAAATCAGACAGAAACTTTCACGACTGTCTCGTGACTGTTTCGAAAGTAAAGCTTACCCGCAAAAAGTTTTATGCTTCAGAGGCATTTTTCGCGAGTAACTTCACGGGAAGTTAACCCGCGAAAAACGCGTGTTTTCAATTTTTCAATGGCAAAACTGAATTGTTTTTAGAATTTTCAAGTAACCGTTTTTGACATCTTCATTGTTCTTCCATCAAAAACACTTTTTGATTTTATCAACGAAGATTCATAGATTAAACATAAGGGTTTTCAAGATCAAAATCAAGAACCATAATAATGCTAAAACCCCTTAAAATCCTAATCTCATTAGGAATGAATCTCTTTAAAAGATTTCAACTAGTCAACAAAATTACAGATGTTATATTCATAAAGTTTAATTCGGCATGATCAATATTAAACTTATATAACATTTATATCAGTAATTTGTATTATAGCCGAAAAAGAGAATCCCATGAATGTTTACATATATACCTTTACAAAGGAAAAACACGCCCTTGGCAAAAATAATATATATATATATATATATATATATATATATATATATATATATATATATATATATATTATATATGGATCCTAAGAATGCAAACATTCAAAGAAACTAACATGAGGTGGGCCAAAACATTCAATCATTAAATTGCTCATATGATATCAAAGGGAAGTATTACTACGTCCCACGTAGTTGTAATCCATATATTAGATATCAATAAACCAAGCAATATATGTTGACGGCGTGCAACTCCAATATTACAAATACACTGCATTGAAACAGAAACAACTATTGCCTTTACGAATCACGTCAGACCCATAATTAAAATAAATATCAACTCCAATATCAGTCTTTTTGTACATAAACTCTCAAAGAAAAATCCTTCTTTTTCTCCTTGGGGAGAAAAACTGATTTCTTTTCTTTTCATCATACGTACGTTATAACTATTCTGGTAGTTTCTTTATTTAATAACTCTTATTAAATAATAACTGATTATCTAATTAGGTTAGCCTTTTAGGCTTACCCAATTGGGCTTTAGTTTGTGGCTTGAGATAGGACCAAACGGAATAAACAAGACTCTAACTCCAATGGGCCTTAGGCTTTTCTGTCAACTCTTAACAAGTCCAAAGTTACCATTAATTATATTCAATACCACTATGAGAATATAATTGCACTCTAAGCCTTATTAATAAATTATATCCCAAGACTTTATTATACATACAACCCCTTCATTAAAATATTCGTAGTAATACAAAGTCATGAATGTTGACTGCCACTTTGAAGATTACTAGATCTTAATCCTTGAGTACCCGGTTTAATCCTTTATGTTATACATCATATATTTATGAAATCCAATTTCATAAATATATACTTTAATAACTCTTTACTAAAGTGGTTGGACCTAACACTCTGAATAACTAAACCCATTAAACTTATCTCAAGGAGTTATTTAATATCTCCGTTAAGAGATTATGAATTTCATATTGAGAATATATGTTCCATCAACACTAAATGCGGCTGCTCAACATACTGAGGTTTTGACCGTAACTTATAGATCTCACTCCTGATATATCAAAGCAACCTAGATCTCATGATTAGGTCCATTATTCTCTCAGGATTAGAGTTGATGTAAATAAAAGTCGTGAGATTTATTATTCATTTGACAGTCGTTAGGAGAATAATAAATCTCACAGTGGTCTAGTTCAATATGTATTAACTCTTAAAACATATCAACATATCAACTAGAAGTCTCTACTTCTATGATCAAAACAAATCATCTTAGTTGATATGTTATAGTCTTCGCAGATGAAACGTCCAATTTCATCATCGACTACGAATTAAAATTCTGAGTTTACAAATAAATTATGATTTATATCTTTCTGTGACTTTTCACATAAATCACATGCTATGCATCTCATGGACTAAGATAATGTCCTATTAGTTCATTTATAAATAGTCTCATATAATTAAACAATTTAATTATTTATGACATGCTAACCAATTGGATTTTAGGGCATAAACCCAACAATATTTAATACCACTATATAAATATAATTGCACTTTAGGCCTTATTAATAAATTTTATTCTAAGACTTTATCGTAGATGCAACCCCTTCATAAAATATTCGTAGTAATAAAAAGTCATAAATATAGACTATCACTTTGAAGGTGAACGGTTTTAGATCCCTTAAAACACAACCAGATTGAGTAGCCTAGATAATTAGTCAAGTTGTTACTTAGTCAAATTATGCAATACTAGGTTAAAACAATCAAACAATTATATCAAGAAAATATAGCAGCAGAATAATAAATAACACAATATATGATCACCCAGGAAAACCAAACCGGTAAAAAACCTGGGGAGGATTTTACCCACCGATCCTCAAGGCAAAACTGAATTCACTATAAAAGAATTGAAGTTCATACAAAAGGACTTACAAGCTCCCCGCTCGACTTCCTAATGCTACCTACCAGTAGAACTTACTGATACGACCCCGTGCAAGCTCCGAATCCACAGACTCCTTCTTTCTTGAATTCTTCAATCAGCTACAAGCACCCACGCTTGATATTCTTTAAACTTCAATGGTAGCAACCGAGTTGATCATCAAGATGTAGATAATATCTCTACCTTGAAAACCCTAAACTTGTGTAAAGGAAAGCTCCTCTAGATCTCACAAGACATTTACACAAAACAGCAATGTATGAGCAACAATACAACTGGAAGCAACTTTGAAAACATGGCTAGGGTTTTGCCTTATATACCTAGGGCAAAAACATAAAACCCTAAACGTTTAATGAGTCAGGGTTGAGTTGGAAAATTTGCAGAAAATGCATCTGGCCCGAGATTCGATCGATCGAGTCTATCCTTCGATCGATCGAGCTAGACCGAAATGCCCCAATGCATCTGCAGTCACTCGATTCCAACTTTACAATATTTAATCAACTTTGAGCAAGCCTAAACAAGACTAAACACATTGTTTTGATCATGGTTTGCCAATATTACACATTAGAGTTCTAAATACATAAAATCCTAAATCTTTAGAACCTAACATATATGCTTTCATTTACTACAGCAGCATCCTCAGAGAGTTCCCCATTAGAAAAGTTCTCCTCAACAGATATGCTTTCATTTACTACAGCAGTAGCAGTGAAAGCAATGAAGTTTCCATCCTCGTCACATCCAGACTCATCATCAGAAACCTCATTATCACTAAGGGTTACAGCCATAACTTTACCCTTATTCTTCAAGAATGTAGGACATTCAGATTTAACATGATCATACCCTTGACAACCAAAACACTGAGCACCCAGAGAATTGTCTGAAGATTGACCTACTATTTCTCTAGGTTTTTCAAAGTTATTAACCTTAATGGGATCATTCTTCCTAAAATTTCTAGGTTCAACAGTGTTTGTACCTCTTGCCCTTCTATTAGTATTTCTCAGAAAGTTTCTAAAATTCTTGGCAAGGTAAGCTATCTCTGTAGCAGAGAGCTCATCATCAAATCCACCAACCTCAACATCATCAACAGACTTAAGAGCCATTGATTTAGATTTGTTTGTTTTGGGTAGGTCAAACTCATAGGACTGAAGAGATCCTACAAGCTCATCAACAAGGATGGAGTCCACATCCTTACTCTCAGTTATGGCAGTCACTTTGGGTCTAAAATCCTCAGTTAAAGATCTAAGAATCTTCCTAACAATTTTAGGTTAATCATAGATTTCACCCAAGTTAAAAGCAGAATTGACAATATCATTTAATTTAGCATAGAATTCATCAAAAGATTCATCATCAGACATTCTAATGCTTTCAAATCTAGAAGTCAATTGTTGCAATTTATTGATCTTAACTGCCTTTGTACCTTCATCCACAGTTTAGAGGATTTTCCATGCAGCATGAGCAACCTCAACACTAGAGATCCTCTTAAATTCCTCCATGGAAACAGCATTGAAGATGGCATTCATAGCTTTGTTATTGAAGCCTGTTGCTTCTTTTTCAAAAGTTTGCCACTCACTCACAGGAGTAGTGGGCTTCTGCCATCCGTATTCAACGGAATTCCAAACTCTCTCATCAATGGATTTCAGAAATGCTTTCATCCTTACTTTCCAATAAGCATAGTTATTCCCATCAAAGTGAGGAGGAACAATAAGAGAGTGACCGTGCTCCATGACAACAGGGGTCAAGGATCAGCTCAGAGATCAAAAAATCTCAAACAAGAGAGCTACCTGCTCTGATACCACTTGAACGGTTTTAGACCCCTTAAAACACAACCAGATTGAGTAGCCTAAATAATTAGCCAAGTTGTTACTTAGTCAAATTATGCAATACTAGGTTAAAATAATCAAACAATCATATCAAGAAAATATAGCAGCAGAATAATAAATAACACAAGATATGATTACCCAGGAAAACCAAATCGGTAAAAAACTTGGGGAGGATTTTACTCACCGATCCTCAAGGTAAAACTGAATTCACTATGAAAGAATTGAAGTTCATACAAAAGGACTTACAAGCTCCCCGCTCGACTTCCTAATACTACCTACCAGTAAAACTTACTGACACGACCCCGTGCAAGCTTCGAATCCACGGACTCCTTCTTTCTTGAATTCTTCAATCAGCTACAAGCATCCACGCTTGATATTCTTTAAGCTTCAATGGTAGCAACCGAGTTGATCATCAAGATGTAGATAATATCTCTACCTTGAAAACCCTAAGTTTTGTGTAAAGGAAAGCTCCTCTAAATCTCACAAGAGATTTACACAAAACAGCAATGTATGAGCAACAATACAACTGGAAGCAACTCTAAAAACGTGGCTAAGGTTTTGCCTTATATACCTAGGGCAAAAACATAAAACCGTAAACGTTTAATGAGTCAGGGCTGAGTTGAAAAATCTGCAGAAAACGCATCTGGTTCGAGATTCGATCGATTGAGTCTATCCTTCGATCGATCGAGCTAGACCGAAATGCCCCAATGCATCTGCAGTCACTCGATTCCAATTTTACAATATTTAATCAACTTTGAGCAAGCCTAAACAAGACTAAACACATTGTTTTGATCATGGTTTGCCAATATTACACATTAGAGTTCTAAATACATAAAATCCTAAATCTTTAGAACCTAACAGAAGGTTACTACATCTTAATTCTTGGGTACCCAGTTTAATCCTTTTATGTTATTCATCATATATTTATGAAAACGAATTTCATAAATATATACTTTAGTAATTCCTTACTAAAGTGGTTAGGCCTAACTCTCTGAATAACCGAACCCATTAAATTTATCTTAGAGGAATATTTTATATCTCCGTTAAGAGATTATGAATTCCATCTTGAGAATATATATTCCATCAACACTAAATGTGGCTGCCCAACATACTGAGATTTTGACCGTTACTTTAGATATCACTCCTGATATATCAAAGCAACCTACACTCCATGATCAGGTCCATTATTCTCTCAGGATTAAGAGTTAATGTAAGTATAAGTCGTGAGATTTTTTATTCATTTGACAGTTGTTAGGAGAATAATAAATCTCACAGCAGTCCAGTTCAATATGTCTTAACTCTTAAAACATATCAACACATCAACTAAAAGTCTTCACTTCTATGATCAAGACAAATCATCTTAGTTGATATATTATAGTCTTCACAGATAAAATGCCCAATTTCATCATCAACTACGAATTAAAATTCTGAGTTTACAAAGAAATTGTGATTTATATCTTCTATGACTTTTCACATTAATCACATACTATGCATCTCATGGACTATATGATAATTTCCAAATATTCATGTTACCATCATTTTAGATAATAATAAAGTAACTTTATTAATCACAACATTAAGTCATACATAATAACATACATAGCATCATAAATAAGATTTTATGGCACTAATCCTAACACTTTGTCCTTTCAGCAAGGAAGTTGCTCCCAAACCGCAAATCTCCAATGGTTTGATTTGCATCATCAACCTTTGTAGAGAGCTTCTCTCAATCTAGCTCCACATCAGTCAACTTTTTGGTGGCCAGCCTATACAGTTTCTCATACTTCTCAGAAACCTTGTACAATTTTGCATAGGCTGTATGGATGTCATCTTGTTCATCCATTTTCTGAAATTTAGATTCCACCAAGTCCTCTTCATCATCTATTGTTTCCGTAACCCCTTCAATAGGATCAATTGTAGCAGTGAAAGCACTTAAAATTCCATCATCATCATCACTGTCATCTGACTCAGTTTCAGGCTTGGTATCGCTTAAGGTAGCAGCAAAAGCCTTGTTTTTCCCAATTGAATTGAGATATGTTGGACATTCTTGCTTCATATGTCCAAAACCTTGACATCCGAAGCACTTTGGTCCAGAGGGAATAGTGTACTGACCGCCATCCTTAACATCCTTCTTTCCTTTGTCTTGGCTTTTGAATTAAGAAGAACTAGATTACTTACGGTCCTTATCAAATCCTTTCGCATTGGCAATCTTCATGAACTTCTTGAGCTGCCTAGTGATGTAGGACTTCATCTTAGAATCTTCATCATCTGAAAACTCACCAGTCTCATTACTTTTGGCCTTCAGTGCCATGCTCTTACTTTTGGTTCCTTTCCTAATTCTAGTCAAACCCAATTCATAGGTTTGTAAGTTGCCAACTAGCTCCATCAAAGGAATGTAGTCAATGTCCTACGATTCTTCAATTGCTATTATCTTGGCATGAAATCTCTCAGGAAGAGACCTTAGCACCTTTCTTACGACCTTAGGTTCAGGAATAGTTTTACCAAGATTGAAGGTTGAGTTGACTATGTCCTTCAGCTTGGCATAGAACTTATCAAAAGACTCATCCTCCTCCATCTTTATCTCCTCAAAGCTAGTAGTGAGCCTTTGAAGCTTTGAATCCTTGATAGCCTTAGTCCCTTAATAGGTTATCTAGAGGATGGTCCATGCTTTCTTTGCGGTTTCAGTCGATGATATTTTCTTGAACTCCTCATTTGTGACAGCACTGAAAATGGCATTCAATGCTCTACTATGGAAGTTTGCCGCTTTGATCTTTGCTTCATCCTAATCAACTGACGCTTCCTTTGGCTTAGTCCAGCTAGTCTCCACAACTTGCCACAC
The DNA here is from genome assembly GCA_963669245.1 of Quercus cerris. Taxonomy (NCBI): domain Eukaryota; kingdom Viridiplantae; phylum Streptophyta; class Magnoliopsida; order Fagales; family Fagaceae; genus Quercus; species Quercus cerris. The sequence goes on along the minus strand of OY770007.1, from coordinate 48,247,519 downwards.
CTTCTCATCTAAAGGCTGCAAGAAAGTTCTCATGCATACTTTCTAGTATGCATAGTTAGTGCTATCAAATAAAGGAGGTATAATAAGAGATTGTCCTCTATCCATAACAAACAGGGGTCAATGGATCACACAACAAAAATTAAACCTAATTAGAGTGTGCCTGCTCTGATACCACTTGATAGGCTAGAAATGGATTGACCCCTTTAGCAAATTAATTAATTAATTACCCAAGTTAATTAATTAAGTCAATTTAATATGCAATAGCATGGTAGCATAAACAAATCACCAAATAACTAAATGCAGCAGAAAATGAATTTAACACAGGTGATTTGTTTATGAATGGGGAAAACCACTGAGGCAAAACCCCACTGAGTGAATTTAAAGTCACCACTCTCGAGAATCCACTATTATCAATCACAAGCGGTTACAAGTAAAAGGAATCTCATTACCCAATAACAACCCACAGTTGAACCCTTAGCCCAATACCCAATTGGACTTGTATTGTTACGGCAATCTCTTCGTTCAATGCACGAATCCTAGTACATGACTAACCAATGATGCACGGATCCCAGTACATGACTAACATACCAACTTGAGGAAGATTGTTGGTTGCAAAGTTCTTCAGTTCATTAACAATAAAGATCAGGAAGCTCCTTAATCACAAAACCCTTAGCGTAAAGACATAGTAGCTTCTATAGAGAAGATGATGAACTAGAGCAATTTTTGTCTCCGGTCACAATATGCTTGGATTATTCTTTTGCAACACCTTGCATCCTAATGACGCCTTTTAAAATAATCCTTATACATGTCTAGGGCTGTGAGAAAAGAAACCCTACAAAAATACTCAAGGATATACGGGTAATCAGATCTAAAAAACCTGATTTCATAATTCTCAATAGATATAGCTTGTGTCAAGCTTCTATCGAGCTTCAGTAGTAATTCTTGATAGAAAGGATTCTGTCGAGGCTTTTGTCAAGTTTTAATGACCAGCACATTCTTCACTTGTTTCTTAGTCAGATTTGCATAGTTTCAATACTAAACTTGAACACTTATTTCTTAAAGTACTAAACCCATCCTAGATCTACCAAATTACAAGTAAAGTGCGTTTTGTCAAAGGATTAGCCAATTACATAATTATGTCCCTAACAATAATCTCTTAACAGAGATATAAAATATTCCATTGAGATAAGTTTAATGGGTTTGGTTATTCAGAATGTTAGGCCTAACCACTTTAGTAAGAAGTTTACTAAAGTATATATTTATGAAATTGGATTTCATAAATATATGATGAATAGCTTAAAGGATTAAACCAGGTACTCAATAATTAAAATGTAGTAATCTTCAAAGTGGCAGTCAACATTTATGAATTTGTATTACTATGAATATTTTAATGAAGGGGTTGAATGTATAATAAAGTCTTGGGATATAATTTATTAATAAGGCTTGGAGTGCAATTATATTTATATAGTGGTATTAAATATAATTAATGGTAATTTTTGGCTTGTTAAGAGTTGATAAAAAGGCCCAAAACCCATTAGAGCTAGTGTCTTATTTGTCCCTTTTGGTTCCACTTCAAGCCGCATACTAAAACCCAATTAAAGTGGTCCAAAAGGCTAGTCCAATTAGATAATCAGATATATATAAGGAGAGAAACATACAAAATTTGGTAATGTATGAAAATGGTGTGTATGTAAGCGTATGCCACTCTCTTGTTCTCCCTTAAAGCACATACGTATAAACTGATTATGAGACCACACTTCTTGGGCATAAATGGAATTGGAGTGAAGATTAAAAGTGCTCCCAAGTACTTCTAATCTTTGGTTTTGAATTTCACCGCACCAAGGTATGCTTTCTTGTTCTTAAATTCTTAAATTTACATAGTATATGTTATCAATTGCGAATGAAGTAGATTCGATAATTTTCTACTGCGTATGTTTTGTATATGATACAAACTATATTTTTCCTACAATCGGTATCAGAATGGTCTTCAATTTCAAATTTATTGAAAGTTCAAATAGCATGTAAAACACCAATGAACGTTTAGACCCCCAAATACAAAATTACCAACACAAGCTTATAATCAAAAAGTATATGTGCGGAATATGACATATAAGCTATATCCAAATTGGTAACACACTCTAAACCATAATTAATAACCAACACAGTAGCTGTTATAAGTTAAAGAGAAAGGGAAGAAAGATGCAAACACAAAGATAACATGGCGATGTGTTATCGAAGAGAAAATCGAAGTACTCGGTGTAAAACCTCTCCGCCGCCTTCCAAGCAGTCAATAATCCATTAGAGAATGAAGTTGGGATACATGAATAGTAAAAGACCCTCCAAGCTTAATCTACCCAGTGCACCTAAGCCCTCTAAACTTCTTGCTCCAACAGGGTTACGCCAAACCTTGTCTTTTCTAGCTTACCAGATCCCGCAAAAAGCCTATCGCATCAACCAAATGAATTGGTCCCTTCTGAACTGCTTCCTAAGCACCAAAACACCTCCTCACTGATATGGGTATGGTGAGATAAGGATTTGGCAAATGTACCTTTCAAGGATATGTCAATGGAAAGGGTGAGAGTAGAGGAATTTGGAGAATCAATTGATGAAGATAATGGATGAGTCAATCTTGTTTTTCTCTAAGATTTCTCTCTCAAAATTCTCTCTGGAAGCTTTATACATTTCGTGGGTATAAGGGTATTTATAGTGGTATGTATGAGGAATGCGAAAAGTCATGTTTCAACCAAACAGGGCATTCTGGCGACTTAACCTCACGACTGCAATGAGTCACGAGTTTGAGTCGCAAGCTAACTACCTGGCTAGACTGGAAGTTTTGTCTTGTAGTGCTCCAGCTGTCGTGACCCTTAAGCTCCCCATGCATGCTTCACACGTGTGCCATTCTAGCGACTTGCTAGTCACAAGATCCAGTCGCGAGACTCCTTTGAATTGCACACATCTTGAGTTTTCTTCACACTCTCTCATACACTACCCTTACATAAATCTCACCTAAATACAAGGTATCTAATTGCTAAATTACAAGCAAATTTGGCACGGAATAAAGCCAACACATGATTGAATAAATTCAACCTTACATTTGTATAACATGTTTTGTGAATTTTGGAATCAAAGATAGTAATTTCATGATGTTAGAAGATTCTATAATCAATTTTCTGCATGGTTATTGAAATTATTGTTTAATAAAAACTGATATTGATGTTATGATATTGTTTAAGTTTGATATTAAGCATATTAGATTGAACTTTAAGGCTATAGCATCAATGGAATTCAATTTTTGATCACAATCTCAATTGTTTTTGTTCATATCATAGATTCATGAAAACTGTTGAAAACTGCTTCAGAAAAATTCTGGGAAAAATTTTCTCTCATGAGTTTCGAACAATCGAGAATCACCTTCGATCGATCGAGTGAGACAAACACCTCCTGGAAAATTTCATCACATGTTTCGATTAATCGAAATTTATTTTGGATCGATCGAATGTTCCTTTTCGATCGATTGACTAGCAATCAAGAGTCGATCGAATTGGATAGAACCTATGTGATGATTTTCTTTATATTTTTGATTGATCAAAAATTGCTTCCAATCAATTGAATGTTCTTTTTCGATCGATTGAGTATCAATTGAGCTAGGCAGAAGGTTTGGTACGAATTTCTTCACTTTTTTGACCGATCGAGAAAAATGTTCGATCGATCAAATGCTGTGAATTTTGAATTTTTCTAAGTGTTTTTACACTTTAAAAGTGCAAGGCTATGTGTGATAAGATTACACATGATTTCTAATTAAAAACCTTTCCCTTTAAAATAAAGGCTATGTGTGATAAGATTACACATGATTTCTAATTAAAAACCTTTCTTTTAAAATATTTAATGGGAGAGAGATACAAGGGTTGCATCTCACGGCCTCCATTATCGGTTCATAGTAGTGTGGGTATATATGCCTCGTGATTCCAAAGGAGGGTGTTTACTTCATAGTACTACAAGATTGAATTTACTCATTTAAAGTAGTGTGAACAAGCACCTCGTCTTGGCGTATATGCCTTGCGATCCCAAAGGAGAGTGTTTTGTTTCATGGTTCTGCAAGTTTAAACACTATAAGGGAGATGAAATGTGGCTACACATGATTCTAGATAATGGTGTACACTAAACTAAGTGTAATGTTAACCTCCCAAAGGAGCTATGTCATTATTTACTTAGAGGCTAAAGTTAATACGGCATATTATTAGTGTTTGATAAGAGTTATCATGATAGCACTAATAATGAGAATAATTCTCAATCAATCATGATGTTTATAATATACTTGCTACCAAGGAATTATAAACATGGATTGGGTTGTCGTTGCATATTTTATGTTATGGTTTTATTAAGGTTCCATACCATATGTTTATATGCTAAATTGATAATGTCCAGTTTACATATTATATCCATGTTTGTTATTATTAGATTTAAATCATGGCATCTTTTAGCCCACTTGTTGCTATTCTTAATCAAAGCAAACTAACTAGATCCAACTATGTTGACTGGAAAAGAAACTTAGCCATTGTTCATATGAATTTGATTTCTGCAACTTATTTAGGTAGACATGGATATTATGTTATCTTGGAAGACAATGTTGTAATAAAGAAGGATAAAGTGTTTTTCTGTTTTGGCAATATTGTTGATGGTCTTTATATTTTAACTCCTGATAAGTATGAATTATATAATTCTGAATTAGATAATAATTCTCATGTAAAATCATTAAAGAGAAAGTTTCCTTCTACTAATGATGCATATCTTTGGCACTTGCGTTTGGCTCATATTAATTCAAACAAAATTCAAAGACTGATCAAAGATGGACTCTTAGAGCCATTGGACTTTGACGGATTTCCAGTTTGTGAATCTTGTTTAGAGGGAAAAATGACCAACAGACCTTTCAATGCAAAAGGTAGAAGAGCCCAAGAGTTGTTTGAATTAGTTCATACAGATGTATGTGGTCCTATGTCAACCCAAGCAAAAGGAGGTAATGAGTACTTCATCACTTTTACGGATGATTACTCAAGATATGGTTATGTGTACCTAATGAGACGGAAGTCCGAAGCATTTGAAAAGTTCAAAGAGTTTAAGGCTAAAGTTGAGAATCAATTGGGTAAACACATAAAGGCCATTCGATCTGATTGAGGTGGTGAATACCTTCTTGGGGATTTCAAGGATTACTTAACTCAAAATGGGATTATATCCCAATTGACTGCACCTGAAAGTCTTCAACAAAATGGTGTAGCAGAGAGAAGGAACAGGACTCTTTTAGAAATGGTTAGGTCCATGATGAGTTATTCAACTTTACCAATTTCCTTTTGGGGATATGCATTAAAAACTGCAATGCATATTTTAAATTTAGTTCCATCAAAATCAGTTCCCAACACACCTAAGGAACTATGGAGTGGGCACAAGCCTAGTATGAAATACCTCCACATTTGGGGATGTCCAGCACATGTGTTGAAAGAGAAGTTTGATAAGTTGGAAGCAAAAACAGAAGTATGCATGTTTTTAGGGCATTCAAAGAAAACTAAGGGTTATTTATTCTATAATCATAAAGATAACAAAGTGTTTGTTAGCACCAATGCCAAATTTTTGTAAGATGATTATGTGAATAATATTAATCCTAGAAGTAAATTTGTCTTGGCTGAAATAGATGACCCTGTAATTGAACAACCAATGGATGAAACTGGGGATGATGTAGCTATATTAGATACACCACAAGATTCTACTCATGAGATAACTAGTACACAGGTGCCTCGTCGTAGTGGGAGAATTGTTCAGCCACCCGTAAGATTTACACTCATGGGAGAAACTTTTGAATCTATTTCAGAAGTGCCTATATTGAATCCCTACACTTATGAAGAGGTAATGAAAGATATAAATGCACCTCATTGGATTAAAGCTATGAAATCTGAATTGGATTCAATGTATTCCAATCAAGTTTGGGATCTTGTAAAGGAGCCTAACGGCATTAAACCTGTTGGTTGCAAATGGGTTTACAAGAGGAAGAGAGGGATAGATGGAAAGGTTGAAACCTTTAAAGTAAGGCTAGTGACAAAAGGGTATACACAAAAAGAAAGTATTGATTATGAAGAAACCTTTTCACCATTAGCCATGCTTAAATCTATTAGAATTCTCTTTCCAATGTTGCTTATTATGATTATGAGATTTGGCAAATGGATATCAAGACTGCATTTCTTAATAGCAATCTTGAAGAAGAAATCTATATGATGAAACCGGAAGGTTTCATAGCAAAGAACCAAGAGCATATGGTATGCAAATTGAAAAGATCCATTTATGGACTTAAGCAAGCATGTAGATCATGGAACATCAAATTTGATCAAGCAATCAAGTCATTTGGTTTTGAACAAAATCTTGATGAACCATGTGTGTACAAAAGACATCAAGATAAAGTAGTAATCTTCCTAGTGCTTTATGTTAATGACATTCTACTCATTGGAAATGATGTAGAGGTGATGTCATCGGTTAAGATATGGTTGTCAAGCCAATTTGATATGAAGGACTTGGGCGAAGCTAACTATATTCTAGGCATCAAGCTTTAGCGAGATCGAAAGAATAGAATGTTAGGCTTGTCACAAGCTGGATATATAGATAAGATTCTAGCAAGGTTTAGCATGCAAAACTCCAAGAAAGGATTACTTCCTTTCAGACATGGAGTTCTTCTGTCTGATGACCAAAGGCCTAAGACTCTTGAAGAGGAAAAGACAATGAGACAAGTTCATTATGCTTCTACAGTGGGAAGTCTCATGTATGCCGTGCTATGTACTAGGCCAGATATTTGTTATTCAGTTGGCATAGTTAGCCGATATCAATCAAATCCAAAACTTAAACATTAGCAAGCTGTAAAGCATATTCTCAAGTATCTAAGGAGAATAAGAGATTATATGCTTGTTTACCATAATAAGGATTTGATTCCAATTAGTTATACAGATTCAGATTTTCAATTAGATCTTAATTTCAAAAAGTCCACTTCAGGCTGTGTGTTCACCTTGGGAGGTGGAGCCATAAGTTGAAGGATTGTTAAGCAATCTTGTATTGCTGACTCCACCATGGATGCTGAATATGTTGCTGCTTGTGAAGTGGCAAAGGAAGCTGTTTGGCTCAAGAAATTCTTTTTTGATCTTGGTGTTGTGAGAATGGAGCAAGTTCCTATCACATTGTTCTGCAACAATAGTGGAGCAGTTGCACAATACAAGGATCCAAGAAATCACAAAAAAGGAAAGCATATTGAAAGAAAGTACTACATCATTCGAGACATTGTTGCTCGAGGAGTTGTAGTAGTAGAAAAGATTGATAGTGCAAATAATCTAGCAGATCCCTTTACCAAAGCCTTACCCAAAAGGACTTTTGAGTCATATTTGGAGGGAATGGGAGTTAGATTAGTGCACAATAGTCTTTAGGGCAAGTGGGAGATTGTTAGGATATGTGTCCTTTAAATCCTATTGTATGATGCTATGCATAACATTATGTATGATATTATGTTGTGATTAATAAAGTTGTTTTATTATTATCAAAAATAATGGTAACATGAATATTTGGACATTACCATATAGCCCATGAGATGCATAGTATATGATTTATGTGATTTAGTCATAGAAGATATAAATCACAAGTTCTTTGTAAACTCAGAATTTTAGTTCATAGTCGGTGATGAAATTGGACATTTCATCTGCGAAGAATATAACATATCAACTAAGATGATTTGTCTTGGTCATGGAAGTGGAGACTTCTAGTTAATATGTTTTAAGTGTTAAGACATATTGAACTGGACCACTGTGAGATTTATTATTCTACTAACGACTGTCAAATAAATAATAAATCTCACAACTTTTATTTACAAGAACTCTCAATCCTAAAAGAATAATGAACCTGATCATGAAGTGTAGGTTGCTTTGATATATCTGGAGTGAGATTTAAAGTCACAATCAAAACCTCAGTATGTTGGGTAGCCACATTTAATGTTGAAAGAGCATATATTTTCAAGATGGAATTCATAATTGATAGGCCAAAAATGGATTGACCCTTTTGGCAAATTAATTAATGAACATTGATAACCTTGTAATGTCTTCTACTTTCAAAGCCAAATAAAGTCCTAATGTTGAGGAGTAATCCACTGAAATATTAGGCATTATTCTATCCTTCCCGAAAGTAACTAAAAGAATAAATATTAAAGAATAGCAATATATATAGATGTACGATTTATATAATGGAATTATAACATGTCTAAGACCAAAAATTCATAAAGTATGCAACTAGAGTTGAACATTCAGCAGTTACTGTCCAAGAAAAAAAGTCTAGAGATAGAAAGATCTTCATGTTTGGTTCGTATATGCCAATTATTTACATGACACCAGTACATCATATAGCACAATTAATGAATACGTTAAAACCAAGGCTTCATATTCCTATTGAAGATGCTAGGTCCGTAAGTTGAAATGGCCATGGCAACAAGGAGGGGGAATTGCATCAATACAAAGAGGGTAATAGGAATACTAGCCAAACAAATGATAGGTTTGAAAATCCATGATTGTTCATGTAGCATAAGTAAAAGTGCAGTAGAAAAGGCTGTCATCATGGCTGCAATAGAGAAGAAAAGGGTGTAAAGACCTATTATCATCTTTCTAGGCAAGGACTCAAGGAAATCTTCTTCTGCATAACGAGATGTAAGGATTCCCAAAAACATTAAGACTGAAGTTGAGGAAGAAAAGAGTGAGAGAGCATCAGATACTATAAAAACCATAAATAATTTTCTATTTAAGAAAATTGGGAAGCCATTATTTTGGTCATTACCACCTGGAACAGTAAATGCCGCAGCAAACATAATGGTAACAACAAGAGCACCCACCACGGTACAAGAAGATGCTGTATCCTTCATCCATTTCTCTCCCTTGCTCATCATGTCCTCATGGTTCTTTGTAAACAATTGTCGAGGAGTCAAGCCCTCTTTGTTTAAATATCCACAAACCCTAGGAGGGACAATGCTTTCCACCTCCTACATTTGTCAAACAAAATCTTAGAAACAAAATATATATATATATATATATCGCAACATTATAAAAGACAGAAATTATTTACCTAATTTATATATTATTAATATGGCATCCTTTTGTTTGATGTAAACGGTAAGATTTATACATCCAGAATGTGGATAAAAAGGCAGGGGAAAAAAGAAGACAATTTAATCAGTCCAAGACTGATCCATATCCTATCTCAATCTTTTACTACCAGAAATCAAAGTACAAAGAGAGCATTTACAGAATAACATCAGAATAATATTATTTTTTATTAAGTATCAACTGAAAAATATTATGTTAGATGTTAAGTTTTGCATTGTGTTGGCATATTCTGGGACAAAATTGACCTTTGCCCTTTTCGGGCAAAACAAGTAGCATTTTGCCTCCTTTTCCAAACTAATTAGAGAAATGCTCCTCTTTTGAAACTCAACTTTCTCAAAATCGAGTTAAGCCTTATAGTGACGTTTTTAAGGACCTATAGTGACGTTTCTAAGGACCTATAGTGGCATTTTGGAACTTGAGCTCCATGAACTTGAGTTATAGGTAAAAAGATTGCATAGAACTCGAGTTACAAAACGCCACTATAAGTCCTTAAAACGTCACTATAGGCTCCTTAAAACGCCACTATAGGACTCCAAAGGCGTTTTTTTTTTTTTTTTAACTCGATTTTGAGTAAGTCGAGTTTCAAAAGATGGGCATTTTTCTAATTAGTTTGAGAAAGATGGCAGAATGCTATTTATTTTGCCCGAAAAGGGCAGAGGCCAATTCTGTTCGCATATTCTATGCCAAATTTGGTTGTAATTCATTTTTGAATATTTTGTATTTTGCATTTTGTGGGTTTTTTTGTGTTTGGGCTGAGGATTCAAGAGCTGAATTTGAAGTTGCTGATGAAGCAATTTGGGTTGAGCGAAGCATGTTTTCGGTCCTGCAACTTTGGCTTGTGTCAACAATTTGAAAATTTGTTGGGACACATTTCACAGGAAACTCAATCAAGCAAAATGCTCGAAACTGAGAGAAATCAATTATACTTTCACTTTTGTTCCAACCTTTTACCCGTCCTATATATTCATCATTTCCCACAAATTTCAGCCATGATTCCCCTTTGGAGAGTTGAAGAAACCTAGCAAAAATTTAGAATCAAACACCTACCCATTCTCTCTACGCCCTCTCACCATAGTCAAATCTTTGAGAGGTAACCATTTCCATTACACCCATCACTACCATTTAGTGTTGTGAGTGAATCAGAGCTATGAGAATAATTGAAGTATGCCCAATTTTAGCTGTGGAAACTTTAAGATGCAACCGGTGTTTCGTTGTTGATCTAGAAGCTTGGACAAATAAAGGACTTGCTTGATCAGTTGTGAGCAGAAACTTGGAGAGCTCAAGTACAAGATTGTTGCACTACTTAGTGGTTTGTATGTGTCAATTTGTACTGCAAATATCTAAAGGACTTGCTTGATCAGTTGTGAGCAGAAACTTGGAGAGCTCAAGTACAAGATTGTTGCACTACTTGGTGGTTTGTATGTGTCAATTTGTACTGCAAATATCTATTTGTAGTGGATCATTTTCGGCAATGATGCTGCGGGGAGGTTTTTCTGCGAAGTTCTTGAGTTTCTTCTTCGATAACATATATGGAGTTATCTTGTAGTTTTTTTTTTTTTTTTTTTTTCCTCTTTCCTGTGGTTTGTTTCTTTTATGTGCTTTATATGCTTTTAATTTTTTACCTTGGTGTCCATGCACATTGAACTCACTTAAATTCAACATTAATTTTTAATTTAGATTAAAAGTAAATTAAGCTGTAAATTTAAAATTTGGGGTCTAAATCATTATCTAGGTTGGATTAGGGAATTCTAACAAGGGATTATAATTAGCAACAGACTCTTAATTGTTTTTTTTTTTTCTTTTAAAGAATTCTTTTTTGTTTTTTTTTTTGTTTTTTTGTTTTAGTTTTAGTATCTAGTTGGTACAACTATATATATATATATATATATATATATATATTTAATTAGTAGGTGCTACTATTTGAATTATAAAATATAAAGAATACTTTTTGAAAATTTAGCGGCTTTGAATAATCACAAAATGAAAAGGCAAGTTTGGAAAACTAACCAAATATTTGATAAATGCTATGAAACAATATTATTTTTCTTTTCAATCTTGGGTAGTAATCTAGCTAGAATCCTATTTGGAAATTTCGGCAATTTTTTAAAGTGCAAAAGATGGTGTTAAATATGATGAGAAAGACAACATGTGTCGCTCAGGGACACAGATGAGCTCCACCGTGTCGTGTATCTCTAAATGGACCAAAAGCTACAAGTCGTGGAAGCAAGGGCCATCGATATAGTAGATAAACTACACATAGATGCCTCTTCACAGTATTTTAAACAATCAGGCTAGCTACAGGTGATTCACTTATTGTACAGTTGTCTTAATATTATTGGCCATTAATAGAGTCATTTATTAATTCAAAATTTGATATTGCTATGCATAAATAGGATCGTATTTTTTTAAGTTTGGACCACCCAGAGGGATTTGAATCAGGATATCATGGAAAAATTAGAACGTACCAACCAATTTAGCTACAAAACTTTTGGCAAATTGGGCAGAACTAGAATTTTAAGAATGGGTCTAAAATAATAACTAAAATAGAATTAAACCAATTTAAAAGTGTCACAAGAAATATGAAGAGTTTTTTTTTTTGAGGGGGGGGAATCCTCAACTTCTCCGCCTTGCGAGTTTGAGGTTGAGAGTTCAAAAATTGGTACGCCCCACTAATTACGGGATGGCCCCATACCATTCATAAGTAGGGTTCAAGAGGGGGTTGGGATAGTGAACTCATCTATGCTTTCTTTTTCCATTATAAAAAGAAGAAAAAAAATTTGAGTCATGTAAAGTGAGTTCAGTTCAATTCAATTGGGTTCATTCACTTTCTTCACTCAATTTTCTATTATGATATTAGAGAAAAATTTTGAGTTATTTTATTGACTTCTTTCATGTTCACCACTTTCTCTTCGTCCTATACGTTTCAAGATCTGTTATTGTGCAAGACCCCTTGCACCATGGTGAGAGTTGAGGTACGTTCCATGCGACTCAACTCCTAACTGGTGAGAATTACCACACGTGGTGTAGATCCAAAACTATGGCTTTAACTGCCAAAAATAAATTGGGATTCATCAATGACACAATTACCATATGATTAATCAGTGCCTTTGTTCAAAATCTAGAATAGATTAAATAATATGGTTCCCTCATGGATCTTGAACGCACTTCTAAGAAGATTGCTGCTAGTTTGATCTACATGAATTCAACCCGAGAGATGTGGGTCAACCTTAAAGAAAGATTCTCTCAAAGTAATGGACGAAATATTTTTCAAATTCAAAAGACCATTTCAACTCTCTCTCAAGATTAATCAACAATCAATGCATACTTCACAAGACGAAAGAGTTTTTATAGACCAATTATAGAATTTATAATTTGGTCGATTATAGATCAGTCCCTGATTGCTCATATGGTGCACTGAAAACTTCTCAAACTACCACCATCAAGAATACGTTATGCATTTTCTCATGGATCTCAATAACTCATTTTCACGCATTTGAGAACAAATCTTGTCGATGGATTCATTGCCACTGTTAAGTCATATTTTTGTCAGCTTAATTTCGTGCCAAATTTACATGTAGTTCTGCTTACCTTTTATGTATTTTGGGATTACAATGTAATTAAATTAAAAGTAATTGAGCCAGGTTAGAGTTGTTGTGCGGAGAAGGTCAAGCCTACGAGATACATCCTAGGCCATGAGATGGACACGTGGTAGAAAAATAAGGGATTTTTATTAGTCCAAGTCACAAAGAACTCGTAACCTAGTTGCAACCGCGACTTTCTCAAGGATCACATTCCACCTTGCATTCTTTTCCTCTTGGCCAGCTCATATATATAAAAAGGTAGAACAAAGAAAAACTATCAAGGCTGAGAGAGAGCTAGTCATTCCCTTTCGAGAGAAAATCTTTATAGCCTCTTCTTCTTCCCTCTCCCAATTTCTAGATCCATAAGAGAAGATTCTATCATTCTCATTCTTCACCCTAAAGAGAGTTGAGAGTTGTTGGTTCTGGGAACCATTAGGGCAAACCCAAAAATTTTAAAGAATCCTAGTTTCTTGTAGTTGACAACTCAACTTGTAGAATCTGGAGACTAGCTGAAGTAAGGACTTGACAAAGTTAGTTGTTACCAGGAGCTTGGAGGGCTCGAGTACTAGGGTAGCTTTAGGCTCTCTGTTGTAAACTATACTACAACTATTCAATGTAGTGGATCATTCAGTACTAGAGTCACAGAGTGGTTTTTAGTATAGCTACTAAACCTAGACCGAACATTGACTCGGTCTATAAGCTTGGCCACTAGGTTACTAGTTCAACTAGTAGGTCAATAGTCAAATCGCAGGGTCAAATAATAAGATTTTAAAAAATTTATATATATATATATATACACACACACACACAGATATATATATATATATATATATATAAAACAAAAGAAGAGAAAAAAATGTTAAAGACCTAAACTTAAAGCAGTAAACAAATAAAGCCCAAAAAATATAAACAAAAGAAAAGAAAAGAAGGTTTAAGTAATAAATTATATAACATATACTGATATACTCATACCTACATGCTAACTAGCTTTGTGAAGCTGAAAAGTTCATTATTTATTTATTTTATTTAGTTTTTATTATTATTTAAATTACCATATTATTACACATTAATCAATAATGAAGTCAATGTGATTGACCTATTAATGTAATTTTACATAATTCATAAACCCAGCTAGATTATTAAAACCCAGACAGGTCATACAGTTTGCTTAGAACCTACTGGGATTTATCGGTTTTGACTGAGTCTTACGCACATCCGATCCAATTAATGACCCAGACCGGTCTATGTGCCAAGTCACTAGGTTACTAGTCCAAACAGTAGGGCCAGGTTGGGTTTAATAACACACTTTTTACACTAGGAACTCGGGTTTGTTATGTGTTATCTTGTACATGGTTGGCTTATTTGTTCCACTCTTTTATATTGCTTTAGATGTTTATATGAATGTCCATGCAATATAAAATTGGTTATCACTTACAATTAGCATTAATTAGTAGTCTAGATTAAAAGTGGCTTAGCTATAAAATTTATAATTGGGATCTAAACATTTTTTAGGTTATTAGTTAGACATCTCTCAATTGGTATCTAATGATGCACAAAAATCATCAGTGAATCCATCGTCTATTGAAACCTTCAAAATAATTAAAATACCCTTAAAAACTACTAAAATGATAAAATACTCATTGAAATCCTCTAAAATAAAACCTAATAAACCCAAAAAATGACAAAAATACCCCTATAATTTTCAAATAACAAATTAATTTTAAAACCTCCACAATAACCAAAGAAACCTATTAAATTATCAAAATAATCTTGAAGCCTCTAAATGAACAAATACCTTCAAAACCTCTAAAATCACTTAAATGCCCCTACAACCTCCCAAAAACAAAAAACAAAAAACAAAAACAAAAACACTTGAAGACCACTGAACAATGAAAATACCTCATGAAACCTTCAAAATAATCACGTTATTCCTCAAAACACTAAAAATCGCCCCCAAACTTTTAAAAGTAGTACAAAACAAATTTCAAGTGCCCTTTTATAGGTTTCAAGTGTTTGTAATTTTGCATATGAATGTGTAAGTTTATTTGATAGTTTTTATTAATTGTTTTAACATTTCTTTGTTGTTGCACTCATATTTTGATTGTTGTTATTTGTTATTAGTGTAATTCTCAATCATTTTATTTTGGTTGTGTTTTTTTAGGTTGATTTTAGTTTTCTATCTTAATATTTTAAAGTTATGAATTGAAACTTATTTTCTAATATTTACATAAAAATATAGAATTTTTTTATAAATTTCAATACCAGCAATAGCGAAAGTACTCTAAACCAAACACCAAATAATATTTGAAAGGGCCACAGTAACATTTTGTAGCCTACTGTTACTGCATGATTAAAGACTTTAAAGGCCCGTTTAAATGGAGAGAGGAAGGAGGGAGAGTGGAGGGGAGTAGAGTAGAGTTAGCTGAAAATAGGTTAATTTTGAGTCAAATCTACTCTACTCTCCCTCCCTCTTCCTCAATCCAAACAAACCATAATAGTTGTTTAAGTGAACATATAGCCAATAGTTAAAGAGCAAGAAATTGAGAGTGAAAGAGATAACCTTAAACCATTGTAGTTCTCTTTGCATCTTCAAAGCTGCACCTGGGATGTGATTAAGTGAAGTAGGAGCTGCTGACATCCCTGCCATATGTAATAAGTTATTGCCGTATAAGTCATCTACACAACTTGTCAAAGCGCTTTTCATATCAAGACCATAGATAAGGCTAAAGATTTTGGCTTGACGATATTGGACAGCAACTGAAAAAACTCTGGTTGATTTGTCATCATGGCTCCACACAAGATCTGGATTCGCTTTCACAATTTCAAAAACAAACTCAAAAATCCCTTCCTTGATTGCACGGATGATAGCTACATAAATTCTACCACTTCTCTTTTGTTGAGTATTTGAAATCAATATTGGGTCCTTCATGCGACTGAGCAGTTCACGGGATTGGAAATGGGCCAACTTCATTTCATAGAGATGCTTGATACCTTGGTTAATAATCAAAACATTGACAACTTAACTAGATGTACATATAATTATTAAACAAAAAAAAAAAAAAAATTACAATCTCTTTTTCTTGTTAAGTTGTAATTATCTAAGCTACCTTAAAAATTAGCATACTCCATTTAAGGTGGGCTTGAGATTAATATCTACAAGTCTCATTTACTTGTCTCCTTCATTTAATTGGCATAAAAGAAAACAATTTCCGATCCCATGGACTTTGTTTAATAGTGTAAAGAAGTGAGTAAGCATGTGTGCTTATAGTAATAAATAACAAAATTACCTAATAAGTTAAGAGTATTATTTTTGAGGTGAGCTTTAAGACTAACTCCTATAAATTCTACCCACTTGCATTCTTCATTGTCATTACGCGAGAAAAAGCAAGTGAAAATATAAATTAAATTAAACTAAAAATTGGAGGGGAATGTAATAAAGAACCAATTGATTTTTAAAAAAATTCAATATAATTATATGTTTGAATTCAATTATGTAATCTAATTTATTGAACTTAAGAAAATATAATAAATTGCGTTGTAAAGTACAGTACCCAAGATAGTTTGGAGATTTGAAACTAGTTGGCTCAATGAATGTAGCCCTGCAATGTAAAAACCTTGCTCAATTGTGTATTTGAAAATTATTACCATAAAAAGAACAGATGAGGTAAGCATTATATATGTAAAACCCTACATTTTAATCCTAAAATTCAAATTAAATACTAAAATTTAAATTTCATTATTTTCCATCCTGTAATTTCACATTGTTATGAAATGCTTTCATTGTAGTTTTCACATTGTTATGAAATGCTTTCATTGTAGTTTTCTATGACGAAAGGGAATCATGTAGTAATCATATAATTGAGGGAAAAAAAAAGGATTTTACAAAATTTGATTGTCAATGTTAGCATTCACAATGGTCTCCCTAAACTAGGATAAGAGACCAATTTAGGGAATGAACCCCAAAAAACCTCACATTGACATCGTGACACATCACCTATATAAACATTTTGTTAGCATTTAAAATTGCTTGTACAAAACCTGCTGTCTATTATAGAATAAAAACCTATTTTTACTATTTCGACTAACCATTTTTCAAAGCACCCACATCATCTAATTTCTATCATATACTTTATTTCATTAAAATATCTTTTCTTTTTATTGTTTCTCTCTTTGTTTGCACAAAACAGCCATCATTCACAGTCTTCCTTCACCTTTGGGAAAAGCAAAAATGGAAAAGCAAAAAAAAAAAAAAAAAGTGTTATTATAGTAAACCAACTTGTGGACTGTGGTTAGACTCATTTTAATAGTGCCCACTTGTGGTTTGGACTTTGTCACTTTACCTGCTTAAGGTTATTTTTGTTAGTCCTCCATAACCCACTTCATTAGTTTACCATTAACAACATAACAAAAAATAATAATAAATGAAGATTAAAAAGCTAGAGGTTTGTAAAAATCAACAACAAACCCCCGTAAGTGAGAAAGAGGGAACTGGACTTTGCCACATTGGCACATTTGCCCACTAAAACCACCGTGTCAAAGAAACTTTGAGAGAGAAAGAGATGGTGAATTCGCCTAATCATCATCAGCATTGTCCTTAATTGTGATCATTAGATAATTCCCTAAGAAAGAGGCTTAATTGTGGACATGGTGGTGGTAGCTCTCATTCCAAGCCAAATTTCACTCTCTTTGCTTGTTATTCTCAAGCCCGTATCATTTCTCTTCTCCTAGTCTCCAAGGTCTACTCTTTTCTTTTTCTTTTATAATTAAAAGTCTAATTCTTAAACTCTTGTTCAATCAACCACCTCTTGGCTTTCTCTTATTAATTTTTTTTTTTTTTAATTCCATTCACTCCAAAGAAAATTGTAAATGGCGATGGGATGATGAAGGAAAAGAAAATCTCTAAGACATAAATTACACTTTTTTAGTCATCATTGGTATTCTGGAAGCAAAGACAAAAATCAAAATGGTACATCATTTGTATCGAGCATTGACACGGTTGTTTTAGGCGCGATTTTCTTGTTGATTCATTTAGCATATCCAAAAGGGTTTGATAGTGAAATTTGTTCTTGACTTTTACAAACTCTAACATGTTGATATTCATTTATTTGTTTTTTTTGGGGTAAAATATCATCTCCATCCCTAAACTATCACAAAAGTTAATTTTTAGCTGCTAAACTTTCAAAAATTCTTTTTTCGTCCCTAAACTTGGCAAAATGTTCTACTTTTCCTCTTTCTGTCTATGTTTGTTAGTTATGTCTTATGTGACTTGACGGAATGCTAATGTGGTATTTGAATTGGACTCAATTATTTTATTTAAAAAATAATGGACACATGGCTCACAATGATTTGCCCATGTGGAACCATTTTTTTAAAAGGACAAAAATACCCCTCACTTCCCTCACTCCCTAGTGCTTTAGTTAGAGGAGAACACTTAGTCCCTATTCGTGAAACCCCATCCCTCAGAGATAGCTTCAATCGATGAGCCCAATCGGCGACCAAAAATCAACGAGCCCAAACTGGCGACCCCAATCGTCAAAGTTAGCCTCCCTTCGCTTGCGTCAACGAGATGAAATTAGAGCTTAAAACCCCACCGTTAAGCTCCTGTTGAAATCAAAGAGTACTGATCCGCAACGTATAAAGTAAAATTTGTTGTTTTATAGCTTTTTTGAAAGAGAAATGATATGTCCACAATATTTTCACAACATTTTTACAACAAATCCTAAGTGGTAGGTTGTTACTAGTTGTTATTGTTGGTGCAAAAAAGTAATCTTAGTGTTAGGTTCAAATTTG
This sequence comes from Quercus cerris, assembly GCA_963669245.1. Classification (NCBI taxonomy): domain Eukaryota; kingdom Viridiplantae; phylum Streptophyta; class Magnoliopsida; order Fagales; family Fagaceae; genus Quercus; species Quercus cerris. The sequence continues at coordinate 48,228,981 of OY770007.1, read as the reverse complement.
AACCAATAACAACTAACCACCTATGATTTGTTGTGAAAATGTTGTGGACGTAGCACCCTTCTTTTTGGAATGTATATATACTGTTTCTATAGGTTGATGAGTATGGGTTTATTGGGGTTGTTATGTTATTGAAAGGGACAATGGTTTGTGTTTAAAAATTGGTGATAACTGATTTAGTCCTAGTGTTTCCAGGAACAACATGTTGTTTTCGAGTGACTTTAATAACCTAAGTTGGCTTGCCGTACAGTATTTGCACATGGCAAGCACGCGACAAAGACTATCTTTGCATACTGGTGGCAAAATCAACCTAAACTTATTTACCAACACAAACCTACCTAATTATTAATTGCGTCAAATAAGTATTAACCCAATTAAACCCAATTAACATAAGTTTTAATTGGATTTTAACTAAGTATCCAATTAGACCCAAGTATCATTTACCCAAATCACTCGACTCTAAAATACCCTAAAACCACTAAAATGATCAAAACACCCTTAAAACCACCAAAATAATTACAATACACCCAAAATAACAAAAAATATCCCGAAACCTCTAAAATGACCAAAATACTCCCGAAATCTCTAAAATGACCAAAAATTCCCAAAAACCTCTAAAATTACCAAAATACCCTGAAACCTTTAAAATGACTAAACTACCCCCAAAATCTCTAAAACGACCTCAAAAAATGACCAAAATAGCCCCAAACCTCTAAAATGAGCAAAATACACCCAAAATCTCTAAAATGACAAAAACAATTCCCCCAAATCTCTAAAATGACTAAAATGCCCCCTAAACCTCTAAAATGAACAAAAATATCCTAAAACCTCTAAAATTACCAAAACTATCTCGAAACTTCCAAAATGAACCCTCGAACATCCAAAACACCACAAAAAGCTCAAAAACTCCTAAAACCTCTAAAATGACCAAAGATAACTTGAAACCTATAAAACAAAAATATATATATATATATATATATATATACCCCCAAAACCTCTAAAACAAACCAAACTACCCCTAAACCTCTAAAATGACCAAATACCCTCGAAATATCTAAAAATATCAAAATACCCTTAAAACCTTTAAAATGACCAAAATACCCCTAAACCTCTAAAATGACCAAAATACCCCTAAATCTCTAAGATGAAAAAATAAACCCGAAACCTCTAAAATTATGAAAAATACTTCAAAACCTCTAAAATGACCAAAATAGCCTTAAACCTCTAAAATGACCGAAATACCCATTGTACGTGCAAGTTAGGTTTAGGAAAAGTAAATGTGCTTTTATACTCTAATCCCTAACAGTACATCTAAACATCATTCTTGTAATATGCTAAAAATGACATTTTTATAACAAAGATAGAGAATGTAACAAGTGAAATAAGCAAGAGTAACAAAGTGATTTACATGGAAAACCTTACGAATAAGGATGAAAAACCACAGTGGGATGAAGGACCTTGTGTTCCTATACAACTTTTCTTCTCTACTGCTACACTTTTTTGCTCTCCTTTCCCAACCCAGATTTTTTGATCCTCCTCAAAGCTCAGTAACATTCTCCTCTTATAGTATAAGGAATGTTGTTGGCTATACAAGGACAGATGTCCCAACCCCTGTTAGGATTGTATCAATTGATAATGGTTGTAATTGTAATTGAGAATTGGGAAGGGGGTACTGATTGTAATTGTTAGTTGAAGCTGATTGTAATTGTTAGTAGTACAGCTGGCATTAGTTAGTTAGATATTCTAAAAGTTAGTTAGAGGGCAGGAAGGGTATAAAACCAATAGAGCTGGGTTGTACTGAGGCATTGACTAAGCACCATCATAATTCAGTTTCTTTCTTTATTCTTCTCTGTTCTCGTCTTTCTTCTTCTGGAGGGCCAGCTGACCTCGAATCCAGCTAGAGACTCAAACTCCATTCTCTGTTCTTATCAATTGGTATCAAAGCATCGTTCTTGTGCTACCATGGCTGAAACAAGAGCTGCGGCCATGAGTACAGTGAATGAAGCTATTGCTTCTCTTCGTACTACTTCTGATCACCATAACAGAGACATCCAAGAAATGCAAAAGATTCAAAGCATTCATACCAGGACAATGAATGAGATGAATCAGAATATCAATTCAATGAATTAGAATATCAATGTAATTTTACAAAAATTAAATTCCATAGATGTGAATCAAGATTCTCTGCAGAGAAATGTGCAATCAAATTCAATTCCAAGTTCTTCAACTTCGTCGTTTGCCAAGTCTGTGAGGTTGGATTTTCCACGATTCTCAGGTAGTGATCCTGCTAATTGGGTTTACAAGGCAAATCAGTATTTTGTGTATTATCAAACCCCTATTATAGAGAAGCTATTGATAGCTTCCTTTCATATGGATTTGGAGGCATTGATTTGGTTCCAGGAAGCAGAGGAGGCAAGGGTGTTTGTGGATTGGGAATCTTTTGTACCAGCATTGCATGTGAGATTTGGAACCAGTGCCTACAATGATCCTATGGAGGTATTGACTAGGATGAGACAAACTTCAACAGTGGCTGTGTATAAGGCAGAATTTGAAGCTGTATCTAACCGAGTCAAAGGCCTTTCTCCCTTACATAAGCTTAGCTGTTTCCTGAGTGGTTTAAGGGATGAAATAAGGTTACTTGTAAGAATTCTCAACCCTCAGTCCTTGAATGAAGCTTTTGGATTGGCTAAGATTCAAGAAGAATATGTGTGGAGCAGCAGGAAGAGCATAAGGAATCATCAAGAATCAGGTAACACTTCAATTCTTGGTTTGCCTAAAAGTAATGCAATGTTAGACAATAAACCAAAAGTAACAGTTAAGAGACTTACTCCTGCTCAAATGGATGATAGGAGAAAGAAAGGGTTGTGTTATAATTGTGATGAGAAATGGGGGCCTGGGCATAAGTGCAAAAATGTTAAACTGTTTCTTTTAAAAGGGATTGATATAACATCGAAGGTGCAATCTGGAGTCCAGATTACAGAATTAGATGAGGAGTTTTGCAGTACTAAACCAATTGAACAGGAAGAAGATGTGGGAATTACATTGTATGCTTTAACTAGGACTCCTACACCGGGCACTATGAGGGTTAGAGGTAGGATTAAGGGCAGTGGTCTGGTGTTATTGGTGGACACAGGTAGCACTCATAACTTTGTGGATGCATTAATGGTCTTTAGTTTACAGTTAAAGGTTGATACTTCAAGAATCTTGGAGGTTAAAGTGGCCAATGGCACTGTGGTAAGAACTCAAGGCTTTTGTAGTAGTGTACCAATGTGTATACAAGGAGTGGAATTTTGTGTTCAATTTCATGTGCTAGCATTAGGAGGTTGTGATGCTGTGTTGGGCACTAAATGGCTGAGTACCTTGGGTATAATACAATGGGACTTTCAGTTGTTAACTATGAAGTTCCATTGCAAGGATCAACAGGTCTTGCTGCAGGGTTTAAGTCCCTCTTCAGGCACTTCCTTCGTAAATTGTCATCAGTTACTTAAAGGATCAGTGAGGAAGGGATTGTTGCTTCAAATTTACTCTGCAGCTGAAGGGGTGTTGGAGGAGAGTGTACCTGCAGAAGTGGAGTTGTTGTTGCAGGAATTTAGAAGGGTTTTTGAGACTCCTACAGGTTTACCACCTATGAGGGGTCATGAGCACCAGATTACTCTCATGGAGGGCTTTCAACCAGTATGCCAGAGACCTTATAGATACCCCTTCTATAAAAAAAAATGAAATTGAAAACATTGTAAGGGAGTTGTTGACTGCTGGGTTAATCAGAAACAGCACTAGTCCTTTTGCTTCACCTGTTTTGCTAGTAAGGAAAGCAGATGGGTCTTGGAGGATGTGCATTGACTATAGGGCATTGAACAACATTACTATAAAGGATAAGTTTCCAATTCCAGTCATTGATGAGCTGTTAGATGAGTTGAATGGAGCAACTGTTTTTTCCAAGCTTGATCTAAGGTTCGAATACCATCAAATCAGGATGAAGGAGGAGGATGTGCCTAAAACAGCATTCAGAACACATGAAAGGCATTATGAGTTTTTGGTGATGTCATTTGGTTTAACCAATGCTCCATCAACCTTTCAATCCTTGATGAACCAGGTTTTTAAGCCTTATCTCAGAAAATTTGTTTTAGTTTTTTTTGATGATATTTTGGTATATAGCACTTCTTTATCTACGCATGTGAACCATTTGAGATCTGTTTTAGAGGTGTTAGCCTTACATAAACTATATGCTAAGAAGTCCAAGTGCAAATTTGCTTGTAATGAAGTGGAGTACCTAGGGCATGTCATCACTAGTGCAGGGGTTCACACTGATCCTAAGAAGACTGCAGCCATGCAACAGTGGTCTAGCCCCACTGATCTTAAGTCCTTGAGAGGGTTTTTAGGGCTCACAGGTTACTATAGAAAATTTGTTAAAGGTTATGGACAGATTGCTGCTCCTTTAACTGCCCTATTAAAGAAGGATGCATTTTCTTGGACTGAGGAGGCTGATCAAGCTTTTTAGAAATTAAAGGCTGCCATGGTTCAACCACCTGTGCTAGCTCTACCAAATTTTGATATGCCATTTGTCATAGAATGTGATGCTTCAAGTAGGGGATTGGGAGCAGTGTTGATGCAACAAGGTAGGCCTATTGCCTTTCATAGCCAAGCCCTCAAGGGTAGAAATCTGGACTTGTCTACCTATGAAAAAGAGTTATTGGCTCTGGTTGTTGCTGTCAAGAGGTGGAGATCTTACTTGACTAGTAGACCTTTTATTGTGAGAATTGATCAACAAAGCCTTAAGTACCTATTAGAGCAGAAAATTGGTACTCCTACTCAACAGAAGTGGTTTGCCAAGTTATTAGGATATGCCTTTGTGGTTCAAAATAAAAAGGGTAAAGATAACCTTGTGGTTGATGCCTTGTCCAGAAAAGTTGAACCTGATGATGATTTGAATACTGTTGGACCTTCCACTGAGGTTGGTTCTGATTATCTTACTCTTGGGACTGATTTCGACTCTCAAGAAGGTGTTTTGTGTATGATCTCATTTCCTTCTCCAACTTGGCTTAGTGATTTCAAGGCAAGCTATGCCACGGATCAGCAGGTGCAGAGCATTATACAGGCCTTAGGTTCAGGACAAGCTGCTCCTAAAGGTTACTCTCTGCAGAATGGGTTGTTGTTGTACAAAGGGAAGGTTTACTTTGGCACTTGTGATGCTTTGAAGACTGTTGTCTTGCATCAGGTTCATGACAGTCCATTAGGGGGTCACTCAGGTTTTCTTAAGACCTTGGATAGAGTGCAAAGGGACTTCTATTAGCCTGGTTTGAGGACTGATGTGAGGAAGTTGGTGAGAGAGTGTGATATTTGTCAGAGATTGAAATATGAGACTTGTAACCCAGATGGTCTTCTGCAACCTTTGCCAATACCAGAAAAGCCTTGGATGGATGTTAGTATGGATTTTGTTGAAGGGCTCCCTAAATCTCAGTTCAAGGATGTGGTGTTAGTGGTGGTGGATAGGTTCACTAAATTTGTTCACTTTGTACCCTTGTCACACCCTTACTCTGCAGCCAAAGTAGCTCAACTTTATATGCAATATGTCTTTAAATTGCATGGTATGCCTGCCACCATTGTGAGTGACAAAGATCCAATTTTTACTTCACATTTTTGGCATGAATTGATAAGGCTTCAAGGGGTTCAGCTTGCCATATCTACAGCTTATCACCCCCAAACAGATGGCCAAACAGAGGTAGTGAACAAGAGTTTGAAGCATTACTTAAGGGCCTTTGCTGCAGACGAACCACAGTCGTGGGTGGAGTGGTTACCCTTGGCAGAATTTTGGTTCAATACCAATTTTCATGTCTCTCTTAAGATGACACCCTTTGAGGCATTGTATGGTTTTGCTCCACCAAGACTCTTGGATTACATTCCTGGCACTACTAAGGTGGAGAGTGTGGAGGTGCATTTGAGAGATAGATAGCAGCTGATTGCATTACTGAAGCAAAACTTGGCGGCTGCTCAGGAGAGAATGAAGGTTACTGCTGATAAGCATAGAACTATGAGAGAATTCGAAGTTGGAGATTGGGTTTATCTTAAGCTGCACCCTTACAAACAGATGTCCTTGAGACAGAAACGTTTGGGAAAGCTATCACCTAGATTCTATGGTCCTTTTCAGATACTGCAGAGGATTGGTACTGTCTCCTACAAATTGGACTTGCCACCTGAGTCAAAACTTCATCCCACATTTCATATTTCTTGTTTGAAGCAAAGATTGGGTCAACATGTGGTGCCCTAGCCTTCCTTACCTCCTGTGGATTCTGAGGGCATTCTCAAGCCTGAACCTGTTGCTGTGTTACAAGAGAGGACTCATCATCTGTGAAACAGGTCTGTCACTCAAGTCTTAGTTCAGTGGCAAGGTGAGCGAGTGGAAGATGCTACCTAGGAGAGTCTATACTTGCTACAACAACAATTTCCACACCTTGTGGGCAAGGTGTTTTAAAGGAGAGGGTATTGTTAGGATTGTATCAATTGATAATGGTTGTAATTGTAATTGAGAATTGGGAAGGGGGGTACTGATTGTAATTGTTAGTTGAAGCTGATTGTAATTGTTAGTAGTACAGCTGGCATTAGTTAGTTAGATATTCTAAAAGTTAGTTAGAGGGCGGGAAGGGTATAAAACCAATAGAGCTGGGCTATACTGAGGCATTGACTAAGCACCATCATAATTCAGTTTCTTTCTTTATTCTTCTCTGTTCTCGTCTTTCTTCTTCTAGAGGACCAGCTGACCTCGAATCCAGCTAAAGACTCAAACTCCATTCTCTGTTCTTATCAACCCCATTGCTCACCATAAACCCTAGGACAGCAATCATCATACTACCCTTTAGCTTGAAAAGAGAGAAAGTCATGTCTGCCGAGGTAGTTGGCAGAAGAACGGCTCTGTACCTCACAAAGGACAATCAGAAAGGGAGAAGGAGAAGTTGGAAAGGTGGAGGGGTTACATGTGTTCTGAGCGGTGGTCTAAGCCTGTACTAGCCAACAAGGAGTACTCTACAGCACCTAACCAAAGGGGGTTGGGTTCTCTCTCATGGTAGTGCTCGGTGTCCATGCTAGACCGTGTCCCCTTTACCCTTCAACATGAATGCTTTTGCAATCATGTCTCTTGGTCATTGGGGTTTTGACATGCAGCATTCAAGGGTGATTCTAGCCGTTTTGGCGTATTTTCGTTAACCATGCTTGGTGGACAGCCATAATGCTTCATAACTCTTGTGTCTTTTCACTAACTTCGGTTGGTGGTCTTTAAGAAGGAACACCTCCTTTCAGAACCTTCATTCCTTTTGAATCTTCTCTCTCTTTTTTTATCATCAAAATTTCTTCTTCCCAAAGAGAAAAGAATGGTTACTGCTTCTTCTTCTGTCGAGTCCAACTCTCCAGGCTATGAGTCTAATGCCCATCACTTGGGGGATGCACCTCTAGAGGATCTCAACCTTGTCCATCCCCATCCTGCACCTGATGTTGCTCACTTTCCCCTTGCCTTTAATGCTGAAGAGGCCAATGAGGGTCTGGTGCCAAAGGAGGAGGATGAAGACGAAAAGGGGGAAGAAGAGTATGACATCGAGGATTTTATGGATAAAGAAGAGGAGGAGGCTTATGAGGCCTTCTTGGAGGAGTATGATCTCCCTTTTGACAACGCCTTTGATAAGGGACCTTTAAGGCGGAGAAGGAGGAATCCTAATAGTGACTTTAACTCCAGCACTGAGGACTTGGACTAGGGTTACAGTTTTCCAAAGGAGGGTTTTGATGATGAATCTAATGCCTACAAACCTCCATCTCCTTGAAATTTTCTCCTTTGAACTTGCAACCTTTTTTTTTTTTTTTTTTTTGTTCTTTTACTTTGTATCTATCTGGTCATACCAAGGCATTAGGTTGTAGGTTGTTTTTTGTTAAATGTAAGGAGGCCAAAAGGGGCTATTTTGATGTAACAAATCTTATATATATTTAAAAGCAAAGTTTTTGGTACATACTATGTTCATTTTTCTTTTTATTGTTACTTTTTTTTTTTTTTTTTTAATGTATGTATATATTGCACTGTTTCTCATAACAATTGGTCATCTACTTCCAATAAGAATGTAAACATACAAATAAGTCAGAAAACAGAACAAAAGAGAGAAAGAGGGAAAAGGAAATGAACTTGGTTGTGAAGCAATTACGCATTTTCATAATTCCATCCAAAGGTGGATTTTCCAAAGGCGAGATGCCCGAAACTCCTAAAACTGTATAGTGCCTTCCTCTTTTTAAGCAACCACCTCTTTACTGGCACATGTCATATTTCCTAAACTGGAGGTTTCCTTTCAAAATTCCCTTTTGTGGGGAAAGTTTTAACTTATATATTTGGGTGCAAAACAGTTTATTTCCTCTATTTGTGTTTTCTCAACTTTGAACCCTAATTTTCACAAGACTGATTTCTCTCTGGGTGCCAAATGTGCTCTAAGATCCAGTTTGTTGAAAATCACTAAAACACAAAACCCCAAGATTAATATACCGTTGTTAAGTAGGGATGAGAATCCTTCAGTTGAGGAGCATTGGGTTATCCCTTCTTTTCTTGGGGATAACCTGTTTTATGAAAGTTTTGATTGGGAATATCTTCCTTGTTTTAAAGATCTTCCCTACATAGCATGTGGGGTACCTGATAATCTCCTGACCATAGACTTAGATTTAAAACACATTCCCAGGCTTGGCACTTACAGGGGAAATTTTGCTCCAGGACAGACGTGGTTTTCAAATCTCGCATCTCTGTTTCCAAAGGCTAGAGGAGTTGGTGTCAAAGAGTGTTGACAAATCCTCCTTATATGGAAATCCTGTAGAAAGTGCAATTGATGGACACAATTTCGAAGTTCTCCTAGTTGGATATTAGAAAAGACACCGAGGGTCTTCTCTCCCTTTTGTATCGATAGAACTCCACTACTCACACCTTCTTCATGGGGTGTCAAGAGGCATCTCCCTCCCTTGAGGATGTTTATGAAAGGCTTCTTTTATTTGGGGAAGGGGATTTGGCTAATATTCCTTTAACCTCTAAAGAGGCCAAGACTATTAACTAGAAGATGCAGTGAAAAAGACTTTGAAGAAGCCAATTATGAAAGCTGCTATGAAAAGGAAAGCCTTCAGCGAAGAGGTTTTGGATGGCACTAGTGTGAGCTATGATAAAGGTTCTAGGGCCAACTTTTGGGGATGGATTAGGTACTTTTGGACAGATTATGTTGATGGCATGGGTGAAGATGCAAAAGTGAACTCCTTGAAGGAGGGTACAAACTTCGTTGTAGGTGAAGGTAATTCTAGCCCCATGAAAAGATATTGAGTAGGCATTTTCTCTTAGCTATTAAGTTAGCCAAAGACCACTCTTTCCCTATTGCCCCATACTTCTTAGGAACCTTATATTCTCATATGGATCGTTTTTCCCTTGACTTGAAATGCTCTTAGGGAAAATTCCACATAGAAACCTTTGTCTCCATAGTATTTTTAAAATTTGCTTGTGGGAACATTTTAAGAATTATTCTCTTTTTCCAAAACCCCTGAATTCTTTTAAAACTAATATGTCATCACCTCAAGGGTTACCAAACTCGTGGCATTGGAATAAGGCCATGGTATCATCTGATAGCTTCCTTTACAAGGTATTGGATGATCCTTCTGATTGGATAGCCAGACCTTACCCCTCCCTTCAAGGTGGGCTTCTAACTTTATTTTCTTCTTTAAGCACAAGAATTGTCTCTTGATATAGAGAATTTGCTTAGAGTGGGGAGGAGCTTTCTTTTATAGCTTTTTTTTTTCACCTCTCACCTTTAGGTACGCTTTTAAGATGAGTTTGAGTTTTAAATGTATAACCCTTAGAGGTTTGCCTGCCAATTTCATTTTGACCAAGGCATGTTAAGGCATTTTTCTTCTCAAGCTTTACCTAATACAGTGGCTTCTTTGGCTTTTAAGAGTGGGAACATCATCAAAGTGGTAGTACCTGGCTCTGAGTTTCCTTTTACCTCTTTACCATGAGTATCTCTACTATCTCTGCTAACTTAACAGCTGGCCTGATCAAATCTATTGGGATGACAGCTTTTATCCATAGACTAGGGAGAAAGGTGAAGCTCCTATGGCTTGTGACTTGGCTATACGTTGAGCCCAGAAGGCTGTAAGGAGTTCTTCCTTCTAGCGTTTCCCATTCTCCTTAGTCATTTTTCCTAATATCTTTAACAGCCTTTTGTTGAAGGCCTCAACCTAGCTATATCCTTTGGGATAATAGGGTATCGATGTCGTGTGTGTGATGGAGTAACATTTGTTAGGTGACGCACATCCTTGTTCAAGAATGGCGTGCCATTGTCAGAGATTATTCTATTTGGTATCCCAAAACAATAGATTATATTCTCCCTTAAGTAATTAGTCAGTTAACTACCCATTGCCTTCTTCATAGCCACAACTTCCACTCATTTAGTAAAGAGCTCAGTGGCTACCAAGATCCACAAATACATCCCTTAAAGAGGGGTTTATAGGTCCTACAAATTCCAGCCCCTAGCTTTGGAAAGGATAAGGAGTCAAGGTTGGGTGGAGGCTTTGATGGCTGGCATGTATCTCATCTCCTCGTCTTAAGGAGACATGGTTGGTCATTTTGAGGTATTGGGGGCTCTTTGGTCATTTTAGAGATTTTGGAATATTTTGATCATTTTAAAGGTTTTTGGTTTTTTGGTTTTTCTTTTTTTAAGGTTTCAAGGCTATTTTGGTCATTTTATAAATTTCGGGATACTTTGGTCATTTTAGAAGTTTTAGGAGTATTTTTAGTCATTTTGAGGTTTCGCGGGGGGGGGGGGGGGGGGGGGGGGGGGGTATTTGGTTGTTTTAGAGGTTTGGGGATATTTTGGTTATTTTAAAGGTTTCGGGATAATTTTGGTCATTTTAGAGATTTTGAGTTATTTTTTGTCATTTTAGAGGTTTTGGGGTATTTTTGGCCGTTTTAGAGGTTTTAGGGTTTTTGGTCATTTTTTAGGTTTTAGGGTTATTTTGGTAAGTTTTAGATTTAGGGGTACGTTGGTCATTTTAGAGATTCCAGGGGTATTTTTGGTTATTTCTTAGGTTTTGGGGGCATTTTGGTCATTTTTAAGGTTTTGAGGGTATTTTGATCATTTTTAGGTTTCAGGGTCATTTTAGTCTTTTTTTTTTCCAGTTTCGAGGATATTTTGGTAATTTTATAGGTTTTTTTTTTTTTTTTTTTTTGGTGTCATTTTTAGGTTCTAATAGTATTTTGCTCATTTTGAGGTCTCGGAGGTATTTCGATCATTTTTTTTTTCGGAGGTATTTTGGTAATTTTTTAGGTTTTAGGGTATTTCAGTTCTAAGGGTATTTTGGTCAATTTTAAGGTTTAGGTCATTTCAGAAAAAATTTAGTTTTTAAGGGTGTTTTGGTTATTTTGTAGGTCTCAAGAGTATTTCGGTCATTTTTTAGATTTCAGGGGTATTTTGGTAATTTTTTAGGTTTCAAAGTATTTCAGTCATTTTTTAGGTTCTAATGGCATTTTGGAGGTCTTGTGAGTATTTTGATCAATTTTTAGGTTTTGGTGGTATTTTGGTAATTTTTTAGGTTTTGAGGTATTTCAGTCATTTTTTAGGTTGCAATGGTATTTCAGTTAATTTTTAGGTTTCAAGGTCAAATGGGTTTTATGTTCCCAACCCAAACCCACCCATTTGACACTCGTCTCTTTGCACAAGGTTTAGGGATTTTGGGCACTCACACTTGAGTGCTTGAGAGCTAGAAATTTTGGTCTCACTAAGGTGTAATTACATCCTTTCACAATTGTTATTCCAATAACCCTTTTCTATATATCCATTATTTTTTAAATAAAATAATGGATCCAAGTCAGATATTGCGTTAGCACTCCGTCAAGCCACATAAGACATAATCTAATAGATATAGATGGAACAATGAAAAGTAGAACAGTTTACAAAGTTTAGGGATGAAAACAAACTTCTAAAAGTTTATGAACTAAAAAAAAGAATTGTAATAGTTTAGGAATGAAAATGATCTGTTACCCTTATTTTTTTTTGTGTTTTTCTATTTCTAATGGAAGTCAACTCAAGTGGGTAAAACAACAAATTCCAAATTACAAGTAGACACTATTAAAATGCGTCTAATCACATATAAGTTTACTGTAATTACATAAAAATAAAAATAAAAAGTGTTTTGAAAAATGGGGAAAATAAAAAATATATACTAAATTAGTAATATTTTAATAAAATATAGTATAAAATAAGGATGTTGACGTGAATGATTTGAAAAATAGTTAGCTAAAATAGGAAAGATAAATTCTTATCTTATTCTAAAAGTTGGAGAAAATGTTAGGGATTTTAGAACCCAAATCTTGAGAAAAGGAACTTTGTACAGTGACATACCAGATCCAATAAATTCTTTACCATTGCTTCGGTTTCCGTTAACTGCAGATTTTTGAATGTTCAAACGAATACTACTGATGGGACCACCCGGTTGAATATGAATATCTGGGGAAAAAAAACATACACACATGCACAATTATATAATTCAAGCTTCACTAAATTATTATCCTAGTATAAATTGTTATTCTGAAAAAAAAATAATTATTGCAATTTGGCTTTATCTAGGCGTAATGTTCATTAAATAAAAACTATTTTACACAGTTTTACACACTCCAAAAATTAACTAGAATTGTAACTTGAAATCACGAATTTTAACTTATTAAATCACAATTTCAATAACTTTTAATGTGTTAAACAATGTAAAACAATTTGTGTCAATAAATTTAACCCTTATCTTAGATTGCTAGTGACTTTTAAAAGGCAACACATACAAAATCAAGAAAACCACGGATTGGATTAGTGGGATGATTTCTTCAAACAATTGGTTGGCACACTCAAAATATTGGAAATTTGGATACAAAAATAATACCTTAAAAAATATTAAAATCTTTAAGTAAGGGAGTTTCAAAAAAAAAAAAAATCTTTAAGTAAGGGGCTTACACTATAGTTGTAGTACTGATTCATTAACATTTGTGGGGTGTTACCCATTTTACGTTTAATTTTTATTTGTTTTTGTATAATTTAATAGTTTGGAAGGAAGTTTAAATCCGTTTTAGAACAACTTATCTAACTTTTTATTGAAGGTACTATAGTTAAAAGATAAAAACTAAAAACTAATAAAAATAAAAATAAAAAAAGCTAATGTTAAAAGATTTTTGCTAAAAGCACCGTAACTAAAAGCTAAAAAAACAAAAGCTAACTGATTTTTTGCTAAGAGTACTTTAACAAAAAAGTAAAATGGGACACTGGACCCACAATATATAAGCAAAAAAAAGGCTTGGTATTTTGAGCAAAATTCATAAAATGAGACCCATAAACAGTTGATCGTAGCTAACTTTTTGTCCAAAACTTTGCAGGTGTAACATGTAACACTAAACTTGAAATATGAAACTTGCATGGGCCCCACAACTAGTAAATAAGTTTCAGCAAAAAAAACCAGTAAAAAACTAGTGCTAAATGCGGCCTTAACCTTTTACATAATTAACATAAAAGTTACTAAAAATTATATCTTTTGACAAATACTATGAAAATAAGATGCTAGGAATAAGCAAATCAAACGGACATATTAATATAACTTTCTAAGTGAATATTATTATTATTATTATTATTATTGAGAATCAAATTTTTAAGTACTATACTTATCCCAAAAAAAAAAAAAACTTTTTTTAAGTAATATAATTACGTGGTTAAGATATAACCAAGCTAATTTTTAATAAATCTTAGTAATATATTGTATGTGCTGACTCCATATTTTCCATCGCTTTCTCTTTCATGTCTAAAAATAGTAAATTATTAGAATGTTATATATGAGTAGAGTCTTTTTTTTTTTTTTTAATATTGATTTAAGTTGGGTCATACACATTATGCTTGTGAAATATGATTTTGGTTTGATGTAAGTGTTACACATCATAAAATATACTTTCTCTGTGTGGATACACTATAAGCACATTAAAATTATAGAAACTCTATAATCAAAACTTTGATTGGTTTAAAAATGCTTTTCTTATTAAAATTCTATTACAAAAAATTTCTTTAGATCTAAAAAAGTTATTATTTATTTTAATTTATTTTGATCATTTATCATAATTTTTTGTATTAATAATTAAAATTGGGCATTGTGCTTGTGCCATGCGACTTGACTTAAGTATTCTCCTTTGTAAGACGTGCTTTCTCAATTTACCACACTATAAAATTAAAATTATTATGATATATTTTTATAATTAAACTCTACTTAAATTTAAAGAAATTTAAAAAATAAAAAATAAAAAAACTCCAATCAAGATTCAATTATCAAAACTATCAAGCACTAAAAGAAGTTTCGCCATTTATTATAAATTATAATCTACAATAATTCTTGGTTTTGATAAAAGCTAAACTTACACAATTTATTATTTAAATAATTTGAAAAAAATTATATTTTAAACCCTATAATTTTATTATCTATTTAATTTTTATTTCACATATTTAATTAAAATATTTTCTTTAGCTTTCATATAAGTTAACCAGTACTTTGCACAAGCATACATATACTATAATAATGAAAATGAAGTCATTTCACTTGTATTCCTTTAACTGCAATGATTTTCTAAGAATTCTAACGAATTTAAAATATAATTAATCATATGTCAAGAGTCTTTTAGCTCAACTGGTCATTCCTAAAATATTAAATTAGGATTATCTATTTCAAAATTAGATCCACGCAATTACCAACTATAACACCCTATAATTTTGTTACTAATTTAATTTTAATACATAAATTAAAAAGGAGGCCCACAATTAAATGGATTTAATTTATGTAGGCCTAAGATATTTAAATAAGATAATTATTGTGGTATAAGAGGCCCAAGTGAAATGATATAAGTAAATATATGGGTCTTGATAAGTTTTATTTTTTTATTTTTTATTAAAAAAAAAAAAAAAAAACCCTAGCCTTTTATCTGGAGTTATACGTGTGTGTGTATATATATATATATATATAAATAGGAGACCTCCCCTCTTTTAGCGGCACCAAGCAATCTTCTTGTTTTTATTCTTCTCTACGGCTGTGTGTGGGAGAATCAAGTTAGCCCTCCTCATTACTTGGGTTCTTTTATTTATGTGATACCTAGCAAGTGTCTATATAGCTTAAGGGCTATTGATATCTCACACACCTAGGATAGAGAATGTTTATGTATATTAGTCTTTGTGTCGCACAGATCATAGGTGGTTAGGCATGGACTTAGGAAATCAATTTTTTCACCATGCTAATGAGGAAAACCTACTTATGGTTTACTATATTATTGCACCATCTATCTAAGTTCACAATTTGTCATTCACGCACCTGCCAAAGTTCAAAAACTTGTCCAGCTTTATCATTAAGTTTGGCGACATCAGGGGAATAGATGGATAGCTATGGAATTGATAACTTAAGATATAATATTAGCTTCAACTATATATTAGATTGATTAGATATCTATCACTCAGCCATATTGAAGTTTCAAGAATATCTATGATTATATTAATGGAAAAATCGGATTAGGCAGAGCCAAAAATCTGATTATGCAACAATATTTTTAAACCCAAAAATTGATCAAAGCTGAAAGTAAACTGGATAGTTAAGTAAATAAATGGAAAATTTTGGAAATATTAGTGTTGTCCAAGATTATATTGTTTAAGCGTGAAAACAGATTTTAGTAGGAAATTTGTGTATTGATGGACCTTTTTTTGGTATTGCTAGGTTCTAATTCTACTGATTTATTGTGACTTAAGGGTGGTTGATTTCATTTTTGCAACTAAGATGTAAGTGGTGTTTACTAATTTTGGGGGGTTTTCCCAAAACAGTTTTGATTATCAAACTATCCTTTTTTCAAAGAAATATGTTGATATTCTATAAATATATTGATATCATATAAATGTTTGATGTCCACATTGTATGGAAACGTTGACTATTTGTTATATGAAAAACTTGTGGGGCAACCTAAACTTATTTAAATTTGTATGTGTAGAGAAATTTTTGTATTTTTGAGTATTATGACTAGATTATTTATTATGAGCATCTTGAGTTTGTTTTGAATCCTATGGCAAGTCGTGATTAAAAGCTCAGTGTTGTATTAGTCCTTAGTAAGGGACAATCACACTATAGCTAGTCCTTAGCAAGGGACAGTCCCAAAAAAGGGGGACTGTGCACAATTAGTAGCTCCTTAGCAAAGGAGTGTACCATTAAGGATCCAAAAAGGAAGCTCCTTAACAAGGGAGTGCACCTTCATGTTCCAAATGAGCCACCCTTAAGAAAATGGATGAAAATGAGGTTTCAGTCCTAAAAGGGGACAACACAACCCTGTCAATGGGACGTAAATGTTGACCACGAGAAAGCCTAGGAAATTGTTTATATGATAGTATTGGTATGTTATGATGGCTCACAATATAATGATATTTTTATATGAAATATTTGATGTTAAATTACAAATAGTTTTGCAAGTTATAACTTTGTTGTATGAAATATTCATTTAAAAGGTTTGTTCCCACACCCCAATGTTAGTGAATTCCACTTATTGAGTTATCTCATCCTCCTTTTATTCCCTCTTACAGATACATTAGAGGGATCACTGAAGTTGAGATTCTTGGGAGATAACAGTTACAAATTATATTGTGGATTTCAGGATTTTATTATTATTTTCATGGTGTTAAATATTGTACTAGAGAATTATTTTGAGGATATTTTATCTTTGGTGGGATTAGAGCTCTGACAATTGTGATGAGATTTTAAGTTGCTGGTTGCATTTATTTTATATTTTTATGGATTATTTAGATTGAATAGACTTTTATTATTTATGATTTTAGGGCGTTACACCAACTATAGAAATAGTCTCTTATAGAAATAATTTCTTACAAAATTCCTCTTAATTTTTCTAATTCTTGCATGCTTTTTCCATAAGCATGTCAAAATAATTTTTTACTTCCAATGCTATCGAAGAGATCAACAAGTTATCAACTTAAAATCTTACTTTTTTATAATTTCGAATAATGTTTAAGACTATGTTAATATTACTTAATTTTTTAGGATTATTATTTTGTATTTAGGCTTATGAATCACATGGATAATCTATAATTTATTCATATTTCAATTGAGAAAAATCATTTTCATTACATCAAAATGGTAGTATAGTAGCACTACATGTGTTACCCAATGCAGTATTAATAATGTTAGGTGTTACAATCTATTAGATATGTTGTTTAACTATTGACAGTTTAGTGATTCAATTGGCACCTATTTATATTTTTCTTTTTTTAATAAAAATTCGTGTGAAGGTGTGAACTAGTTAAGTTACAAAACACTTGATTGCACCTATTTATGTTTCTAATAAAGGTATTTAAAGTTCAAATCTCTTATTCCCTATTATAACTATCACATTATCAAAAGAGGGGGAAAAAGACATAAAATTTGTAAATTTAGATATGAAAGAATGAAAATATATGATATCCCAAGTTTCAACCCATTATTGGATGATACAAGCAACCAACAACAACAACCCCCCCCCCCTCATTTGTTATTGCATGATGTTACCTAAAAAATCCTTAATAAAATTAAATCCATTTTGCCAAATGGGCCTCTTGTGATGCCTAGAGTCTTGCACCATCTCTTCTCTTCTCTTTTGGGCTATATTGGATCTACAATCGAAGGATGTGGACTTGGCCCTCAAGGGTCCTCTTTTTCATAGATTTTTTTTTTTAAAGGGATATCATCACATAATTCACATTTATATAATTAAATTCATCCATTATTTGCATAATACTAAAACAAGTCAACGAAAAACAAGAGTAAAGAGTAAAAGGGATGGTACTAACTGGAATAGATCCATCGTTTCCAAAATACGAGCCGAGTTCCACTTAGGAAATAGTCAGGCATACAAGCCAGTGCATAAAAGGGGGAGTTACCAACTCTGTCTTGAGCAACAGCCAAACGTGGACAACGCTGGACTAAATCCAAAGCAATATCTATTGTGTTGTACCATATGGACAGAGAAATTAATCAATCATACAGAATTATATTGCGAAAATTTTGGATAGGAAATAACACCCAATGGATAGTTAAGACGAAGAGTTAATTCTTACCCAGAGCTTTCATATATATTGCCTCGGAAACAATTGAAGCCCCCATGATGCCATTTTCTGGCGTTAGAATTTCTAGCGGAGTGAGCAAATAGAGATAACGAGCCAAATCTAAATGCCCATTGTAAAGAGCCAGAATAACAGGAATATTTCCCGCGTCATTTTCAATACCGATCAAGTTCTCGTTCTTTTCAAGCATGCACTCTGCCATACGGTAGTTTCCACTATATGTTGTCCGAGCTAGAGCTGTGAAACCATAATTATCTTTTATTTCCAAACTTTCTTTAGGCATTAGCTTCACCAACTCCTCCACTATATGCACATGCCCAGCTTCAACAGCAACGTGAAGAGCCGTCCTATCATCTGGGATTTTTGCACTTATTGCATGCGGGTGGAAATTAACGAACTCCTTTACGGCATTCCAATCACCAATTTGCAAAGCTTTGTATAACTCCATATAAATCTCAACGCCATCATTAACGTTTCCATTTTTGTCACTTTCTCCTGTCAAGCTTTCTTTTATTATTTTTTTTTTTTTCCAGAGAATGAAATGAAATGAAACCATTCTGACATCTACATGCCAATTATCAGTTGATATTTTCTGTTGATTCTGAATTTCAATATTAATTAAATACCTAGAGGACATTGGATTTAGTACAGACAAGAGCCATACCATGTCAAAACAAGTGCAATATGAAGCTAAAACATCCCTATAAGAAAGTATGGTGAAACTCGGGGAAAAAAAATCTATAGGAGAATAAACATAATTCTTATTAACACAATAATTTTGAAGACGAATTAGTGTTTATAAATTATATCTACATAAATGTGAAATTAGGTTGAATAAGGGTCTGTTTGGGATCCACTTATTTTGTTGAAACTGAAAATTTTTTGTTAAAGGTACTGTAAAGAAAGGTAAAAGTTAACTAAAATAGTATAGTAGAACCTATGAATAGTACCAAAAAATGTAGTGAAACCCATAAATAGTAACAAAATAAGCTGGATAGTAAAATAAATTGGTAAAAATAATTTTTGTCAAACGGTCACTAAATGTAATACTACTAATGAATTAAGCAATATACAACGAGAGCTGGGAGCAATGTCAAAGCCAAATTATTTTTTTGGGGTTCAAGTTAGGACCTGTTTGTAAGAGATTTCTAGTAATGTTGTTTAAGTGTTATGGAAATACATATAGATGAAAAAGTGTTGTAGAAATACATGTTGTGATATTTAAACAACAAAAATTGTTGTTTAAACAACAATACCAAATAAGCCCTTAATATCATGAAATTGTAATTCCAAGAACAATGCCCCTCTATAGAGAGAGAGAGAGAGAGAGAGAGAGAGAGAGAGAGAGAGAGAGAGAGAGAGAGAGAGAGAGAGAGAGAGAGAGAGAGAGAGAGAGAGAGAGAGAGAGAGATCTTATGACAAACACATTAAAGATCTCCAACCACTAACCACAAATTTTTTGCAATTGTACTTTCTTCTAAAATTAAAAAATAAAACATAGTATATCTGTATTCTTATTCTCCAAATGCAAAATAAATAATAGCTGTTGTTTTTTAAATAAAGAAGACTTTGAGATTTACATATCTATTTTTAGAAATATATATCTTGAATATACTTCGATTTAATGAGCTACATATAGTATAAGAGTTATTACAGAAAACAAATAAAATATTAGTCATTTACATAAACTTACCTATTTTAAGGAACATATATCTTGAATACATTTGGTTTAACGAGCTACTTATAGTATAGAGTAATTAGTCGTTAACCCATGAATTTCATGAAAAAGTTTGATAAAAAAATATTGATACAGATACATATATAATTAGTATGTAGTAAATAAAAATTCAAATTAGAGAATTATAATATACATATACACACATATATATATAGTTAATTTGGCACTATTTTTAACCTTGAAAACATATATATATATATATATATATATTTGGAATGAAAACTGAGAAAATTAGTACCTTTAAAAAGTTTTGTGGCAACATTAAAAGAAGTTTTTAAAAAAAAAAATCAACTATTTTCATTTATATTATTATATAAGAAAAAGGGTAAATGTTATATTAGTCATTTACATAAATGTAGTGCAATTTTTTGAAATCTAATGTATAACTTATTTCTTTTTCTTTTCTTTTCTTTTCTTTTTGGTAATGGATATGTGAGGGAAAGGGGGATTTCAAAAAGTCTTGGGAGGAGGGGGGGAATGAACCTTGGCTATCCTCTCTTGGATTGGGGTTGCATCGGTTATGTATCTATCACATGCATTCATTCATTTGTAACCATTCATGAAAGAAGATAAATAAAAAGAAAAGAGATCTCTCTCTCTCTCTCTCTCTCTCTCTCTCTCTCTCTCTCTCCATCTTCCGTTGTGTGTGCGTGTGTGAGAGAGCCAAGGTCTAACAAAGTGGTATCAAAATGATATATGTTTAGAGAATTGGCTACGGGATGGTTGCATTTCAGTTTTTCTAAGTTATTAAAGTAAATTTTAATACTTGGAGTGTTCGAATGACTCCATTACTCAAATTCGTAAATTTTAATAATTGGAGTGTCCAAATGAATCCATTACTCAAATTCCAAGATGCATGCAAGAAGTGGAGAAAAGTTACTGATTCTAAAAGAATAAGCATCTTTGACTTTGTAAAGTTGTAATTTTCCTTGTTAGTTTTGTTGGCTTTAATTTCATGCCAATTTGATTGTAATTATTTCAATAATTTACCTGTGTTTACGTGGGATTAAATGTAATGGATTTAGTTTACATTTTGGTGAAGAACTTAACAAGAAAACCTAGGGCATGTTTGGTAGACTGTAATAGGCGTTGTAATGTAATAGTTATTCCTATGGTTTAGTTATTCTTTAGTTTGGTTATGTTATTCCTATGGTTTAGTTATTCTTTAGTTTGGTAATGGTTATTCTCTCTTCTCTCAGGCAGTAGAAGTGTTCTGTCCCTTCTAACGAAGGAGAGTTTGTATCTCTAAGGTAACAAGGTTACCTTTAGAGCTAGTGGGGTTTTGTTTTCTTTGGGGTTTTAGGGAAACACAGTCAGTTTGCATATTACCTATCACGGACATGGAGAACTTAGATGGAGAATGGAGTCAAATTATTCTATCCGAGAGGGAGAACACAAGCTTTGTACTTCAAAGAGACCAACAATCAGGTGAGTTCATCCTAGCAGTACAGTTACTAATGCCACGATTCCTTGACAAGGAAGCCGAGGCAAGAACTTCAAAACAATTATGGAGGTCCACGAATGGTTTCAGGATACGCAATCATGAGGAGCATCGAGTGTTATTTGCCTTGGATAATCTAGGGGATGTAGGAAAGTGTTATTATGAGCGTTTGAAGCCTAGAACCTGTGTTGAGTTTCATGGTGTTCGTCAGCAGTCAAGCTTAATGGTGAGGGTAGGTGAGGGAGGAGGTCCGGTGGTGGCGCAACCAGCAGAGAGGGTAACAGAAAGATGCATTGATGGCGAGGCATTAAAGAGCATTGATGGAATTAAAGAGGGTGAAGCGCTGAACAATAATTGTGGGAACATGGAAGGAACGTTACAACCAAATCAGGGAAACCAATTAATCTCGGATTTTGACAGGGCATTGAATGAGTTTGAAACCAAAAAGAATTCTATCCATATTGGTAACCCTTCAACCCTTCCTTTTACGGAATCAAGTCCACATGCACCCATTGCAACCGGTAAAGGCAGTGATGAGGGCATTGATGGCATGACACAGAAGGATATTAATGTGGCTGATACATTACAAGATGTTTCAGTGGTTGAGCCGGATATGGAGTCTATCCCAATCATTATTAATCCTATTAATGCTCCTAACATTATGGAGGAGGGTTATGGCGCCATGAAGTCTATTCCAAATCAGATGCCAACGTCAGAATTGTTTGAAATTCCAATAAAGGGGCTTAATGAGGGTGTAACGGGAATTAATTACATTAATTCTGATTTAAGTCAAAAGAAGGAGGCAGCAGTTAATGAGGAGATTCCTTACCATGTTCAGTATGCCACCTCAGCTGAGAAGCAAGCAACATGGCCAGCTAGTATTAGGACAACATGGAAAAATATTCTCCCATCCAATTCAAAGTCTGCTACCAGCAGCAACCCGAGAACCAAAAAATTAAGCCCTAGTGGGAACTACTCAGAATCCGTGGGCCATACAGAAATGGGGAGGAAAATTTGTGGGAAGAGGAGTGGTGATGGTCATCTGGAGTTACCTTGCAAGCACAGGCGAGTTTTAAAAGATGAGAGTGACAAGCTTTTTTCAATGGTGGAGACTGATACTCAGCCCCGCCAATCACAATGAGTTGCTTAGTCTGGAACTGTCGTGGGCTTGGGAACCCATGTACAGTGAACGAGCTTGCTGAGATGGTACGAGTAAAAGATCCCTCTGTCATGTTCTTAGCCGAAACATGGGCAGATGAAGTTAGGCGAAAAGAGGTGATAAGGAAAATTCAGTGTGAAAGTGTGTTTGTTTACCCAATAACTTTGAGAGGAGGTGGATTAATGTTTTTCTGGGGGGACTATTGATGTAACTGTGGAGGTTTTAGGCACAAATTACATCGATGCATTGTTTCAAGGAGATGATAAGGCTGGGATTGGATTGATTATTCGAGATTGCTAAGGAAGGGCTTGGCACAGGGTTGAAATCATCCCTCTCCCCTTAACTGTCATGGATTTTGAAACTTTGCCTATATCGAGTGCTCTACAGTTAATTGCTGATCTGAGTTTAATTGTTGCCATCCCAAAAGGAGATTCTGACTCATTCTTTTTTATTTCTTTTAGTTTATTTAGTCATAAGGTTAAATATTTTGCAAATTTATCTCATTGTTTTAGGTTTCCACATGTTCGTAGAGAAGGGAATATTGTACCTCACAACCTAGTTCGACATGCACGACATGTCACTGGTTTTTAAGTGTGGATGGAAGATGTCCCATCGCACACCATTGCTATTTATCTGGCTGTTTCGCTTACTATTTAATAAAGTTCAAAGTATTGATTCTCAAAAAAAAAAAAAAAAAAAAAAAAAAAAAAAAAAAAAAAAAAACTTAACAAGACAAAGGTTTTTGCGACTTGCTTACGACTGACTCACGATTGCTTCAACTCACAAAAGATCACGTGAGAAGCATATGATGGAAGTTCAAACATCTATTATGTCAGAATGTCTTCGTGACTTGCTTGGGACATGGCTAACCCACGACTGACTTGCAAAACTCACTAACAGCTAGAATTTTGTGTGACTCTTCCTAGGGCTGTAAATGAACTAAGCCGATCATAAACAACTCGAGCTCAACTCGATAAAAATCTTGTTCATGTTTGTTTGTTTATAAATAAGCCAAGATTGAGCCTTAGTTTTAGGCTTGTTTAATAAACAAGCCAAGCCCAAGCAAAAAAAAAATTGTCTACGAACAAGCTCGTGAGCTATTAGGCTTGATACACAATAATTCAAGCATAGACTCATTTATAAGTTTATATATGTTAGCTAAATATACTCATTACACATATCTTAATAATGACATGGCCAACATGAGACCACTACCTATATTACCTTAATTTTTTCCTTCTCTTTAAAAATAAATAAATAATTAAGTAGGCCACATATGATCCTTCCTTATCAATCATCTAAAGTAAAGTTATTAAACATGTTAGTATTTTCTCGTTCATAATAGTTACAAACAGACATTTTTCTAGTCCTTTACCATCTAACATGAATGTAAAAGTTGTATTTTGAACAATTGCTAAAGCTGTAAACAAGGAATGATGAATGAATGAATTTAATTATGTAAATTATTAATTTGAATAATAGCTAATCATAAGTAAGACTAGATGCATAATAAAATGAATTTCTTTTTCTTTTTTCTTAATTTTAGAGATTTAAGCATTTAATAATGTAATTTTTTTAGATCTCAAGCTCAAAAACTTGACCTGAGCTCAAGTTTGAGCTTGATATTAAGCTTGAGTTTGGCTTGACTAATTAATCAAGCCAAGCCAAGCCAAGCAAAACTCAAGCTTTTTGGCTTTTCCATGAGCTCAAGCTCAAACACTATTTTTAGGCTTGTCACAAGCTCAAGCCAAACTTGAACATGCATTACTCGACAAAACTTGGCTCGTTTACAGCCCCAACTCTTCCCCTCCTTGACCCACACTATATAAACCCTTATTACTCATGAAATTGTAAGGATATTTTCAAAGAGAATACCCTAGAAATCCATTTGAGAGTTAGATATTGTCATCCATCAATCCTCTACACATTTATCTTAGTTTTCCTTCACTCTCTTCCCTCTCAATTTCCATATCCTATGAGAGGAATTTAGCCCAAACACAATCTATATATATTCTGAGTGTAGAGAGATGTTTTGGTGCAATTGGGAAGCATTGGGTTCATACCAATTCTTGGTAGATGCAATTATTTATGGACATGTGGTAGTGTTGCTTGATTAGTTCACTTATCTAGTATATTTTGCATTGTTTGGTATAGCTTAAAACTAATCAAACCGTCATTTAAAATTTGGGGTCTTAAATAGCTGTAGCATTTAGACTAGTGAGCTTTCAGACTCCAATTCAAAAGGCTCAAAAAAAAAAAAAAAAGCTCTTATATTGATTTATCAAGGTTTAAATGAAATCATGTTTGAGAAAGTTGCAAATGTAATATCATCTATATATAGGAAATTCTTCGAGACTCTCTCAAGGCAGTTGATGAGGTGAAGATGGCTTGCCTTCAAACATTAAGAGGTGAATTTGAAAGTTTTCACATTAAAGAATTCGAATCAATTTTGGGTTATTTTTGAAGGGCGCTAGCTGTTGTAAAACAATTAAAGATATATTGATAACTTAAATGATTCTAGTGTTGTAGAAAAAAAATCCTCTAGTTTGCTGATTCAAAAGTTAACTATAATGATGTGACAATTATGGAGACAAATAACTTGGATTCAATGACTATTAACTATGATAGTGCACTAGCCTAATTACTAGATGCTAATTTAGACCCCTAATTTTAAGGGAAAACTTTTGATGTATAATTGGTTATGTGGCAGCAAAAAAAAAAAAAAAAAAAAAAAAAAAAAAAAAAAAAAAAAAAGCAACATGTGTCCAAGGGTCGTAGCTCCTTGGACACATGTTGCTTTCTTTTTGCTACCACATAACCCATTTTGTAGCAGAACCTTTCCCCAATTTTAAATGCAACTTGATTAATTTTAAACTAATCACAATTAATGCAGAATTTACATAATTGAACAAAGCAATTACACCAAAGGTAATAAGTAAAGAAATGCAAACCAAAGATAACACCAGATGTATTATTGAAGAGGAAAATAGAAGAACCCAGTAAAAAAACCTCTTCATGGCCAAACAAGCCAAATCGATCCACTAAGGGAATAAGTTGAAGTATATAGATAATCAAAGAGACTTTCCAAGCCTAATCTATCTACTATACTTAAGCTCTCAAAGTTTCAACTACTAACAAACTACTCGGAGTTGTTTCTTCTTAAGCTTTCCGGATCCCGTAACACCAACCAATTGCACCACCTGAATTTGGCTATAGCCCAATGCTTCCCAATGATCCAAAGAACACTCAACACTCAGTAACTGTATGGGTTGTGTTTGGGTTAAGCTCCTCTCAAGGTATGGAAATTGGAGATGGAAGAGAGTAGAGAAAAACTAAGACAATAGAGTAGCAATCTGTAGGCACACAATCACTAGCTCTCCATTGGTGTTTCTAGGGTTTTATCTCAAAAAATCTCCATACAATTTCTTAGGAAATGAGGGTATATATATAGTGTAGGAATAAAGGAGGAAGGTTGCATCTAAAATATTAGCTGGCAGTGCAACTTGCCGGTCACTCACGAGTTGGCCTACTCGCGAGTCACTGGTAAGACACCATGGCTGTAACAGACTTTTGAACTTACTCATGTGCTCCTCACATGTTCACTCATGGGTGTTGCAATCCCAAGCCACTCACGAAACAGTCCCAAGTTTCACTGAATGTGCAATTCTTCACCAACTCTAGTTTAAACTCATATACATTAAATTCCACAAAAGTACAAGGAAATAATTGCATGAATTACAATCAAATTGACAGAGGATAAAGCCAACGAAACAATCATGGAAAAAAAAACAACTTGACAAACTAATTCAAGGAGTCTTTACTTCGGCGTTTATAGTTTCGGATCACCTTGAATGAGAAAGGTTTGTGTGAAGAAGTCCAAATGGTTGAGGTGGACGTGGTTAAGTTAGAGCATCCAAAGGAAGGAATTGTTGTAACTCTTCTAATGAAAAGGGAGAAGTCAAAACATAAACCGCGAGGGAACGCGGAAGATGAAATTTCTCAAGGTAATGCAGAAGGTATAACAAAGTTCATATTAAATGTTACAATTACAAGAGATTTGGGGATGTTATGGACTATGTTGAAGATACTTGAATGTGTACTAAGAAAGATAATATTCCTCAAGGGAATGTCTATTTGAATGCAAAAATTTCGTGGACTATATTGAAGATATTGAGATAAAAAAGAAGTGGAGTCGATCGACTTTGTTGTTGGCATACAAAGGAGTAGAAAAAGAATAGAATGAGACGTGACATCTTTGGCATTGGCACTAGTAACCATATATGTGGGAGTAAAATGATGTTTTTAGAGTTTGATGAACCAAAAACTGACAATGTTACTTTCAAAGTTTCAATAACTCATATGAAGTTCCTTTGAAACAAAAAGTAAAAGTTTATATTTGCTTAGAAAATATAGATTGCCTATTTATTTCTAATGTCTATCATATATTTATATTCGTAGTTTGAAAAATATTATTTAAGACTAGGCCAAATGTCAAGAATGAACTGATTGGTCAATTGCTGTAGAGTAATTGTTGCAACAAGCTCAGTGCAGCAACAAGTAGTACAACAGCAGTATCAACTCAATAACAGCATGTCGTTAATGTGCCATTAGTGGCATATGGTTAATTGTAATCCGCACATGCTTATTTCAATTAGGTCACATGCTTATTTGAATTAGGATGTGCTAGTACGAGCTATATAGTAGTTGGATAGCTATTAGGAGGAAGATAGAGTTAGTTACGACAGTACTCTAGAAGTTGTTTCTAACCTAGCCTTGAGTATAAGAGGCTAGTTCTTGTAATCACGGAAGTTAAGCAATAAAGAACTAAGTGAATTCTCTTCTAAGTCTCCAAATTCTCTCATTCTCCCTCTTAATCTCTGGGGGCTCGGTTCTCTCTAAAGAACCACAACAGTTTCCATTACCTAAATAGCAAACCACCAAGACCTTAAGGACGGTCTAAACAACCAACTTTTAAAAAAAGATTGATATTCCCTTGAAGAATTGTAGTTGGTTAGGGACTACGGAAACAATGTGATAATCAAGATGCCGATGACATTTAAATTTTGCTGGACTTACAATTTATGATGAAAAAATAAGATGGTGAGAGAATTGTCTTGCATTGAA
Organism: Quercus cerris; assembly: GCA_963669245.1. NCBI lineage: Eukaryota > Viridiplantae > Streptophyta > Magnoliopsida > Fagales > Fagaceae > Quercus > Quercus cerris. The sequence continues at coordinate 48,201,373 of OY770007.1, read as the reverse complement.
AATCTGACCAAATTTATGAAGATGTATCATTGTTAAGCAATCAAGAAATAGCTTTTAGAGAGAAACTAAGCCACTGTAGCTTGTTCATAGCAATGTGTGTGGACCAAAACCATCATTGCTTTACAAATAACGATTTTCTTCTCTTCATTGATGATTTTAGTCAAAAAGAAGATTTTTTTTTCCCTAAAATAGAATAATGAGGATTTTGAAATTATTTAAAAAGTTTGGACTGTTGTAGATAGGTATAGTAGTTATTATGAAATCAAGACATTGCGCTTCAATAAAAGGGCAAATTCAGATAAAATTAATTTACTAGAATTTTATGAAACAAATGGTATTCGTCATCTTTAAAAGTCCTTAGATCACCAAATCAAAATGGCATAGCTGAACGAATGATTTGATAAATTCTTAATATGATATCGAGAGCAATGATCCATGATTAGAGCAGACAAAAAATACAGTTTCTTCTTACGTCTGTTTAGGGGCATAAACATATGTAAATGTAAATGAACCATGTCAAAAGCAATCTACGCTATATGATAAAAGTGGCAAGTATGTGTCGTTTAGTTATGATCCAATAATTAAAGGCTGAAAGCTCTACAATCCAAGCATTCAAAAAGCTATAGTAAAAAAGATGTTAAATTCAATAGTGAAAGTGTTGGGTGCTACCACTAGCGAGTGTGGCTCAACTGTAGGAAATCCTCAAAAGTCCCATTTGCTCAAAGGTTCTCCTAGCTCATAAAATTTTGTGTTGTGGGCTTCGTCATTTGGCCCAAGCTAGCTCAACAGTATAAAATATGGGGGTGAGTAGTGGTATGCCCTGTTATGCTCTAATGGTACTCTTGGACTTATCCAAATTGTACCTTGGACCGTAGAGCAATATTTATACACATGAGCCCTTTTTTTTCTTTGCTTAAAAAAAATGTTGGGTGCTAAGCACCGTGTGGGTCCAACCCACTTGAATTTTGTCAAATCTCATTTATTGAGCTTGTCTTTCAAGCTTAACTTCTCTTAATGAGAAGTGATGCAAGGCGTGTGGGACATGCTGGAGGATAAAGAAGAAAAGAAAGGAGGAGAGGCCATTTGGCCTTCGGAGAGTTGAAGCAAAAATAGAGAGCTATTTTGGGGTGTGAGTTCTAGAGAGAGTAAGAAACACAGAGAGATAAAGCTTCAAAAGAGATACAGTTCGAAGAGATAGAGATAAAATACAGTGAAAGTGTGCGAGAGTGAAAAAGAAAAATGAGACATTTTTCTTTACTCAAGCTACACACAAGGAAGATAAATTGGTGGAGCTCTCTTGGAGGTTTGAGTGCTACAACTACAAAGTGTTGGAGTGTTCAGAGAAAGATCTTGCTACTAGGTTTTGTGGTGAGATTGTATTAACTCCTTCAGATTTATTTGTTGTATATCTAATTTATTGTGAACTCAAGTTTGGCATAAACTTAAGAATTATAATCTCTATTTTTCATAACTACTTTGTGGTTTTTACTTTACACCGGAGGGTTTTCCACGTAAGATCTGGAGTTCTTATGGTTATGTTTCTATTGATGCGAGCTGAAATTTTTTTTTCCCATATATATTACTATTTCTTTTTAGACATTTATTTTAATTCACACAGACATTGAGGGGATTTAGGATTTTTCCCCAACAAGTACATGGTATTATGGTAATTATTTGTTTGTGTTGGGAAATCCATTACTACAAAATTATCTTTACATGTATTTTGAGTCTAAGTTTTTAGCGTTCAAAAGTGTATTGAAAATCAATGTTGAAGACATAATAAAACTGTTTAAGAAATTGTTCGAGAATGCTGAATCTGGCATCTTGACTGCACCTCAATAGGAGGTCAATGAATCAAGAATTACTTGATCTCAATACCTAACTAAATACCTCTCAAACAATCTAGCTACAGGAAAACTAAAAAAAAAATTATGTTTCAACCCATGATGACTTGGCTCGTCGTGAGATATGTGGACTAGAGTTCTCAAATGTATAAAGCCGTATTTTACAATCGTCATCATAGGGAGAGAAGAGACTGGCATATTGAGAAGTTGTTGCGACTTTGTGCGCCTAAAGTTTTGTACTGAGCCACTACCATTTGTATTGGAGCATGTTACTGTGAAGAACTAGGCAAAAATCTACTGCATCAATTAAGGATTGCTATAAGATTCAATCAGGGATTGGTAGATTCACACATATTCAACCACGGATTGCCATCTTCCTAAGATTCAACCACAGATTGGTAGATTCCCGCATGTTAAATTCTCCAACACATATTTGTTTACAATCTTAGTTAGCAATCGAATTGCCACGGCCAGACATATGATTTGAAATGCATTTAATGCAATGTGAATGGCATCAAAGAATCCTCGTCGTATGAAATACAAACCCTCATTATTCCTATCATCATCCAAAGATAAGATGAAGGGCAACTGACGAGTACCAAAATCACAGGTTCGTCATATAGCTGACAAACCTTCAGTCCACAGACTCGTCCATACAGAGGATGAGCATAAGGTCCACAAGGTCATCATATAAGAAGACGATCATACAGCATTAATGGCGCAACCATCAATGGTCTTGTAACCGACGGGCCTCAACGGTAGATGTTACTCAAATTCCATTTAAGCTCAGGCAGATGTTACTCAAATAGCCAAAAGAGTCAATAAGAGGTCAACGACTATTACACTCATAATGAGGCTCCCAACGGCTATATGAAGGCTATAAATAAGCCACAAAGCACCAGAAACAAAGTACACAATTAAAAACCTACAAAATTACATTTTTATTCTCTGAGAGATATTGCGAATTCTACTAATTTATCATCGAAGAACCGTTGGCTAACGCCACTTCGGTGTCTTTCTCTCTCATCTTTGCAGGGAATGTAACCTCGTCATAAGCTCTGACGAGGCTATCGACTGATGACCATTTTTGACATCATCAATTATTGTTGATTGCACATCACTACTCTCTATTTTATATGTTCGAATATGCTATAAGCCTATAATTGGGGAATTTTTCCCTCTATGGTGATTGTTGATTCTTAGCTAGCTTGCGGGGTTAATGATCTACTGTTTTTGTTGTCAATAGTTTCTACTCTGAGTTTGTGCCGAGTCTTCCCTGTTACTGTGCAGGGGTTTATTTTGCTTTTAGGTTGGCCTTTGTGATTTAGAGGTTGATGGTTTGTTTGTTTCATTTATAAGGTCTGATGGCGTAGGCTTTGTAAGGTTTAAAAGAGATGTCCTATCAATTAATTTGAAAAAAAATTCCTAAAGCTTTCAAAATACATTCTACAAGTGTTGATTGTGGACCAAGACCATCATGAGCCATCACTACTACTATTAGTACCTTACCACTAAATGTTATCATATATCAGCATTCACTAGATGTTATTCCACTTGAGTATGATATGATTATAACATAAAATACCAAATAGTTAGACAAATATTGAATTCTATAAGTTTCTTTTCATGAAAGAAACTACAACAAAGTATTGAAAGTGAATGGAATGTAATCTAAGATGACTTGATGGATGAATTTTTTTGAAACTCTTTTTTGTATAGGACTAAGCTCTTGCTTGGTTTCCTCGTATCATTGTTCTACTAGGCTTGATAAAAATGTGGATTTGTATTTTGCCTCATTTTCACACAGTTTCTCAGTATTATAACATGCTATCAACTAGTTTCAAAGTTTTAACTTGTATTCTATGGCCAAAATGTATGGGCATTTGCCCCTTTAACCCAAAAAATGTAGCAAAATGCCCCTATGCTGAAACTATCTAGCAAAATGCCCCTGTTTTGAAACTTGATTTTTAGAAAATCATGTTTCAATGAAAAACTCGATTTGAAGAAAATCGAGTAATGTGAGAAATTTTATATGGAACTCGAGTTCCATGTTTTTTTTTTTTTTTTTTTTAAGTTTGATTTCACATAACTCGATTTTTTAAAATCAAGTTTTTCGTTGAAACTCGATTTTTAGAAAATCGAGTTTAAAACAGGGGCATTTTGCTAGATAATTTCAGAACATGAGCATTTTGCTAGATAATTTTAGAACGAGGGCATTTTGCTGGAAAGTTTTGGCGAAAGGGGCAAATGCCCATTTTGGCCTATATTCTATCATACTATCTGTTTTCAGATAACAAATAATGTTCTAGCTCTAGAATTGTCACAATTGTGAACATGTTGCTAATAAGGTTAGTAGCATCTTTCTTTTGAAACAATGTAGTTTGGATGCATGTCTTAAAAGCTCCATTAAGAAGTCAAGGAATGATCTGGTTGAATCAATCTGGCAATAGACAACCAAGGCAGCACCTTTTGTGCGGTTCATTAGAGCTTATCAGGTACTTGAATATTTCCAATGATTCTTTTTTTTATCGGAGCACAGTGTTTGAACCAGTCAAGTGGGCATGATCTTTGGTGTCTCTAAAAATTTCAGACATAAAAAAAGGTCCAGTTTTGTAGATTTTGCATTCCATCAATTGCAAGAACTTCATTAGAGTAATATCATATTTGGTAATATATTTCTTAGAAGTAAATACAAGTTTTAATGTAATTTGTGAAAACTACATTTTAATTATAGATCATTCTATGGTATCCATCTATTTTTTTAGTGGGTATGGTACCCACCCAAATCTTAGCCATATATTTTATTGTTTCAATCCTAGCCGTTTATTTAAGTTTAGTAGTAAACCTACTACCGGTAGAATAGGTAGTATATAAAAACAAAAGAAAACCAAAAGATAAAGAAAGAAACGGGAGAAGGAACGAAAGACAGAGGTCCAAGAAGTTGAACAACAGAATAAGAGACCTAGCAAGCCGCCACCACCACTCACCTCTCACCATTAAGTTTATTATCCCCCTCAGAATCTTACTACTCCATATGTTGTAGACCTAAAAATATTGGCTTTTTAACATCTCAGTTTTTGAACTTTTATGTTAATTGGCATGTTATTGATTTCTAATACATTTTCTACACTTGTATATGGACAATGCAGTCATTCATCAGGCAAAGTTGAAACGTTCAAGGACAAGGTGGATGCCAATTATTGACAAGATATTTGTGAACTCATTGTCTAGCTACGCATGCAATAAATGTTCTTAGCTTTGCTGTTTGGATGGAGTCTTTTCCTCCTTTTTTTCTTGCTGTTTTTCAGGCTAACTTAGCCGGTCTTTCTTAATAAGATGATTCATAGTTTTCACCCTCAAAAAAAACTTGTGAAAGGGCAAATTACTTTTAGTTGTTATAAAGTATTAGTTGTTGGAAAAATGGAGCTACAATGGTATAGATTCTAATGTGTTATTATAGAGTTTTTAGCCAAAAAAAAAAAAAAAACATTATTAGCGAAACTTGATTCAATGGCGAAACTTAATTCATTCATGCGTAGACTTCATCTATGTGTTAAAAGTTAAAACTATGACATTTCCATTGATACTATTAATTTTTGTTTAAAACTATGACCTTTCCATTGAAACTATTAATTTTTGGTCTATAGGAGATTTACTAAGATGCAGGCAGTTTAAACAAAAAAAAATCAGTAGAACTCAAGTCTCTAAAACTCTAGTTCCACCGGGATAAAAAATATATAAATATATAAATTAGTAGAAGTTGAGTCTATAAAACTAGAGTTCAATAAGGATATTTATATATGTATATATATAAATTGTTTCCAAAATCATGTTAAATGGCAAAAAAATCTTACATCATAACATGCAAAGTTATTTGATCGAGTTTTATAAGATGATATGGATGCAAAAGAAGTGCCATTGAAAACATCACTCACGAAGAATTTTTGTTGCCAACAATTTTGTTTTAAATGGTATAATCTTAGTGTTTAACAAACTGGTATCTATTTGAACATTTAAATTTCATTTTGTGCAGATCTGATTGGAGTCCAAATTGGCAAATTCAATGGTTGTGAACGTGGCATTTAATGTTGGCTTCAAAAAAAAAAATTTGCTCATTACATTAAATATTGGTGGTGTCAAAAGTTGTTGATGGGGTTAGTAGAAGTAAGAGTGTGAAAAAATAAAAATAAAAATTAGTAGAAGTAAATAATGAAACTTTTATTAGATTTAATATATATATATATATATATATATTATATCCCTATTGATCTCACACATTAAAATTTTTTATTATTTTAGAATTTTAGAAGAGTATTTATGCCCTTTTAATTTTTGCTAATAATCAAAAATAGTAATAGGGCCCTAAAATAATCAAAAATTCTAATTTTTGCTTCTACTACTTTTCTTCTAAAATTCTAAAAATTACATCACTTTCTTGATTATTTATGTCTATTAGTAAGAGTGTTAACCAAAAAAATATAAATAGACATAAATAAATAAATAATATATCCCAATTAATCTCACACATTAATGTTAATAAGAAATATATATAAACATCAAGAAAGTGACCTCAACTATGTTATTTTAGAGGGAGGTATGTCCTGAACGTGATGAGAGCTACCAATGGAGATACGTAGGAAGTTAATTAGTATATTCAAAGATTTATGGAAGAAACCAAGATAATTCTAACTGATTTTTTTAGTTGATTTTGTTTTTATAAAACATTTGGACACAACGTTGAAGTGGTCACTTGTGATTAGTGGAGATAAAGTGATAGATTCATATGAAAGTAATTGTACGTCACTCACATTTGACTACTTCATCAAATTATGGTAAAAGTTGTGGTCTTAGAAGAGCCATTATGTTATGGTGGGAGTCACATATGTCGCTTTGTGTGAAATAAATTTCTCTACCAGAAGAATGAGATGGTACGAATCCTATTAGCTTTTGTTTGATTCATTTTAATGAAGTGAATATTCAAGGGCAAAAAACATTAAAATAATCAAGGCTTGACTAAGACCACCATTTTGAGTTCTCCAAGGCTATCACACTTTCATATGTAAGAATCCTTATAGTTTATAAAACAACTTCATCAAGAAATACAAGAGCAAACATTATGTCTAGATTGCTTCTTCTCAAGTGGACATCCACCATATCAAATTATTTATGATACTAATACATATGTCAATAGGTCTTGCTTGCGCTAAGGAGTTAGTGTGGGTTACTGTCAGGTCCCCATGTGAATGAACAAAGTAAAGAGATATGAAAATTGACCTTTTAACAGCCAATTATGTTAAAATTGACCATTTGTGACACTGATATGTCTTCAACAAAGAAAATCTTTCATTGCTATTTGGACTCTCTCAAACTTAGCTAGTGGAGGCTCTGCTAACTCAAATGAGGCTGACACTTTTCATTATGGTCAAAATGATAAACTATGAAGGACAAAAATATTTTGTTTAAAATTTTTAAAAGGGTCAGGTTCGTTTTTGGTAAAATTAGTTAATTGAGCTTAATTATTTTTAACTTTACTATTAGTAATTCTTGTGGTTGGGCTAATTTTTTTGAATGTTTATTTTGTTTAAGATTTTAGATCTAAATTTTTTTTTTTTAATAAACTTTTAAGATGAGGAAAATGCTAGAGCTACAATTTTTTTAAAAATTGCTATTGTGATGAGCAGTTATTAGTAAGTAAAAAAATGACTTTGGTGGTAGGCTCAAATGTAAAAATATGGTCAAATATGATATTGGTACTGACCAATGTAATGATGAAACTGTTAAATGTGAGAAAACAAAATAGGGTGTTGTCGAATGTGACAAAAGTACGGTTAGAAGTGATGTTGACACTGCCCAATGTAATAATGGAACTATCAAATGTGAGGAAAAAAAAAAGTATCACTAAATATGACAAAAGTATAGTCAGATGTGATGTTCTTATTGCCTAATGTGACAATAGAACCATCAAGTGTGAGAAAAAAATAAAGGAACTACCAAATATGACAAAAGTACAGTCACATATGATGTTGATACTGCACAATATGAGAATGGAACCGTCAAATATAAGAATAAAATAAATAAAGGAACCACCAAATGTGACTAAAGTACTATCAAATGTGATATTAGGAGTGCACAATATAATGATGGAACCATCAAATATGAGAAAAAAACAAAAAAAATGAACTATTAAATGTGACAAAAAAACTGTTACATATGATGTTGGAACTACATAATGTGAGGATGAAACCGCCAAATGTAAGGAAAAAAAAAAAAAAAGTAACCACTAAATGTGACAAAAATAATGTCAACTGTGATGTTAAAACTACACAATAGAATAATAGAACCATTAAATTTAATATTTTAGTAACTTGTATAGCTAGTTGTCTGCTTGTAAGTACTGTATCCTTTTTTACGAGTACGGTAGATTTTTTTTGTTTTTTTAAAGGCGGGTACGGTATAATTACTCTTGAAACAAACCGTACATAAATTGCTTCCTCCACAACATTAGTAAATCTGGGAAGTTGTTAGTAGTGCATACGTCTTGTTACACATTTGTTACTCTTTCAGCCTATTTTACACAGTACACATGCAGGCATGGAAAAAGAAACAGAGACAGAGAGATACCTGAGTTAGTTTTGTACTTATCTGCCAACTTATCCCAAGCTACTCTGGCCGAGCTAATCTTCCTAATATCAGAAAATGTGTCCGGCTCGCATGACATCTGGATAACATGTAAAGCCATGGCATTCGTCTTGCTCCAAGCCTTAAAAGCAGCTTCATTTTCTGGTGTAGGAGGTTCGCTCCTTGATTCGACAATCTCCCAAAGATCTTGAGCCATCAAATACGTCTTCAACTGAACACTCCAATCCAAATAATTGTCTTCGTTAAGACCTTCAAGAACAGCAGCACTCAAGGCATGCTTTGTTTCCATGTCTAATCTGTCAATATAACCAAATTGTGTCTAAAAGAAAATAAATGAAGATTTGGTTGTATCGTATATTTTACGAATTCCTTGAGAACTTTTTGATTTCACGGTAAATACCATATATTTGTGTGTGTGTGTTTGGGGAGTTCTGTAACAATAACTAGGGACGAACCAGGATTTTGATTGAGGAGGCCGAAGTGTTAAAAAAAGATATCAATGCAACTTAGCATGGTGTTGACAAATTATCAAGGCATTAATATCAACTTTTTAAAATTTTGTTTGATAATAATTTTGGAAGCCAGTATCGACATTTTTTGGAATTGAGATGTCGAAATTTTTAGAGATTGGGATACATGGATATTAGTGTTTGGCAGTGCTGCATCACTAGCATTGAATTTTAAATAATTTAAATATTTTTTTTTTTTAAATTCACATATTAAAATATTTTATTTTCAACAGGTTACATATTGCAGTTGATTTTCTCTTAATTTACAAACCAAATAAAAATTTTATATTGATTATCTCATTATATGTCCAATAATATTCTAGCAAAAAGACTAATTATTGTTACTATGTAAGTAATAATACAAGAATGTGGGTAGTGTGCAAAAATGAGGAGTTACTAACTTACTTACCCCAAGATCCAAACACGCACTTGTATAGATACTAGAAAGGAACTGGCCGGTGACAAGAGGAACTCTTGAAGATTGAGAGAGAATTGGTGTGAAAACCAAAAAAGAAAGGAGAAGGAGAGATTAATAAAGAGTCACTGAGACTCTGAGAGAGAGAAACACTAGTGGGAAAAAAATTAAGCGGAAAGAGAGAGGTTGAGAGGGAAACAACGAAGAAAGAAAGTAGAAAGAGAGATTGGGGTGGGGTATATATGGTGGAAAAAAAGTGGGAAAAAATAGCGGGGTTGGAAATTTCCTAGCATCCAAAACGCCTACGCCGTTAAAAAGCTAATAATAATAATAATAATAATAATGATAATTAGTCATTAATCCGTACGATGTACGGCATAGTTAAGTAAAAATTAAAAGTATTTATTTTGTTTAAAGGTCTATGACTTGACTTTAAAAAATGTATAACTTGAAAATGAATGAAAATAAGTAATTTTTTGTTCAATATAATGGTTTAGAAAAATTCTTTTTCTTTCATATCATTAGTTCCACATAACACATTCCGGTGTGAGATATTCAATGATGATGACTTTACACAATACTCAACTACAATTAAATCTACTATCCACAATTAATCTAATATATGTTATCTTGAAAGTAGATTTACAAATTGCATTCTCATATCCTCCATCATTTAAAAGGTAACTGAAGTAATGATTGTCTATAATGTATAAATTTTATTCTTTTACATTATAAAATTATTAAAATAATTAAAATAAAATCTAATGTTCTATAAATTTTTTGAAATGGAATTTTAAATTTCTTAAAACTTAGTTAATAGAGTTTCTATTTTACCTAAAAGTGAACTATCACAATTAGTGAGAATTCATCCATTTTTTAAAAAGGGAAGATAGCCATAGGCCCAATTTTTATTTTATAGTATAGGATCTTACAGTTATATCTGCATGTAGTTTTTGTATGGTGTGTGGTGTTAAGTTCCATTTCCCCCCTCCCCTCTGAGTATCAAAAAAAAAAAAAAAAAGATATGTACCATGTGTAATACGTTTGTCCATTATGATAGTTCCAAATAATATCCTAATATCTATCTATATGAGTGTTCTTTTTAATTATATATATATATATATATAATTTCAAAAGTCTTTTAATTGTAAATTTTTTTAATCATAAAATAGACTATATCTAAACTCTAAAGGAAAGCATTCAGAATGATCACATCATTGATACTGTATCATAATGGTTGCAAATAGCAATATTATTATTCATGATTAATAGTTGAATAATGAAACTGTGAATTAATAATTTAACAATTCAAATACCAAGTTTAAACTACAGTAACACATATATAGAAGACTCCAAATATTGGAACATACTTCTTCTACCATTTTCATTATTCAATCAAAACCAAAGTTTCAAAGATAATTCCAATTCAATTAAACCCAATACATACATACACGTGAACATAAAGAATTTCAAAAATAAAAACAACAATCTCCAAAAGCCTCTGCCTAATAGAGTCACTATTTTTTTTTTTTTCCAGATTGTGCGTTCTTTAATTCTTTTTCCTTTTATGTTTCATGAAACTTTTTCTAATTGACCAAAATATCTCTCATATATGTTAACATTAAACTTGATAAGAAAACTTTACATACCTTTTGTTTTGAAGGTGCTCCAAGAAACAAAATCAATGCAAGAGACTATGCAGTAGAGTGGTGTTGGAAGAATAATCCCCCCAAAAAAAAAAAAAAAAACTATTTAAAATATAATATAGGAATGAAAAGACAAGTTGAAATTGTAACAAATAATTTGGTTAGGGTTATGGATTCCCTTGACACTCAAAGCGTTTCGCCATGATGCAATACTCAATCAGACCCCACTCTTTTGCTTCAAAGCAATTGCCAAGTGCAGCTTTATATAACTACCAACAAATCACAAACTCAAATATAACCACCAATAAATAAATAAAACCATATCAGATCAAAGACCAGTGCAATATCAATTTAAAACAACCATAACTCACATACAAAAACAACAAAGTACAAATCTCAAATCATACTATTATTTTCACAAACCTTAGCCGTGTCTGTTAGGAGTTCGTTTCCAACTGGGTAAGATGCATAGAATTGGTAAGCTCTAGAAAAAAAAAAAAAAAAAATTTATTCCGTTTAATGGAGATATATTCCATTTTTTGAGATAGATTTATATTAATGGAGTTATTATATAGTTTGTTAGGATTATCTAAAAATTCCCTGATTAGGTGATAATTTAGGTCACCTTTAAGTATAGTGGTTGTATGGCACCAAACAATTAAATTTAATTTTTTAAAAAATAAATTTAATAAATTTTCTGCAATTTGATGCTATAAAATCGAAAGAATTAAATCAAATTAAAAAATATAAATAAAAAATGCTGATGTGAAAAATTGTAGAGAGATCAACCAAAAGTCAAAAGTTTCGGTTATATATATATATATATATACACATATATATAATAAAGGCAGACACACATGGTGTTTCCAACTTCTTCTTTTTTTTATATAAATACATTGTCCTTCTTAAAATTTTAGATAATGGAACTCAACCTCAAATTTTAAAAAATAATAGTAATAATAAAAATAACACTCTACCTTTATGATTATATTAGTAATTAAATATTTTAAACTTTTATAAAATTCTCTTTACCAAAATTTAACCATAGTTAATAAAAATGTAACTAATAAATTTAGAATAAAAATGTAAAATTTTTCAAATACCAAAAAACTTAAAAGTTAAAACAGCGAATCTTTCCACAATCCTTTGAAAAAAAATAAAAAAATAAAAAAGCAAGAGTCGTGCTTAATAATTTAAAATACTCTTTTTAATTTTAGAAACCTGCCCTTTAATGAAGTGCATATTAATACACAATATTTTTGATATTAATTTAACATTGTTTATTAAAATGAATGCCAAAGAGGAATCATTCCATCAAACCTCAAGAAAAATAGTTTAATTACTATATTTTTTTAATAATTCGATAGTTATAAATTTATAGGTGCATTTGAATCTGAATGCAAATGTTAATTAATTAAGGTGTAAGACTATTTACCCCTTGCCATTTTATTTTTCTTGAGGTTTGTTGAATGACATTGACAGAGACAAACACTAGTTGGGAATAAATAAAGGGCAAAGAGAGAAGTTGAGAGGGAACCAACGAAGAAAGGTTTAGAAAAGAGGGTTAGGTTCATAGGAATGCGTGATGAGAAAAAATAGTGGGAAAAGACAGCGGGGTTGGAAATTTCTTAGCTGTTCAAACTTTAAAACGCGTACGGCTGTAAAAATAAAATAAAATAAATGGCTGACGCACATGGCGTTTCCACATTCCTTTATTTTTTATATTACATAAATTTTGAAAAATATGGTGTCCATGATATGTGTTTAAATATATATTTTCAGTTTTTAAACAATATTATATGTATTTTTATATACTTTTACATTTATACATATTTTTAAAAAATATAAATAATATTACTAGAATAATGTTACCAAATAGGCCCTAAGTTTTTTTTTTTTTTTTTTTTTGAGAAACCAGACTCCACGTTTGGGACTTTATTGAAATAGAATGTTAATGAACATCAAAACTGACCAACTCGGCAATGTCTAAGGGCAGAGTGTCCATCCAGATACGACAGCCAGCAATGGAAGAGGCTTTTTTTGCGAGCGCATCTGCAACTACATTGCTTGAGCGGTGAACATGAATAAAACTAACAGCAGAAAACCTGGGCAACAAGTGCCTTACATCATCTATGATATTTCCAAACGATGCCATCATTAAGGAACCGTGGGAAACTGTAGAAATTATAGTGGTTGAATCACCTTCAAATATCACACGTTGAAGGCCAAGATCAGCAACAAATTGAACAGCTCTGAGACAAGCAAGAGCTTCCAAGTCTGCAACTGTTGAAGAAAGCAAAACTAGCATGGATAGAGCACCAAGGTTCGCACCTCGCCAATCTCGCACAATAGCACCGAGTCCAATTGAGTTCTTGCGCTTGAAAAGGGCAGCATCGAAGTTCACCTTCACCTAACCTTGTTCTGGAGGATGCCACTGATGTTGCACAACAGGCCGAACAGGTGGCACATCTAGCATTTGGCTGTTGATGAAATCATGGAGCAAAGTGCAAGCGACAGAACTGATTTTTGCAATAGGAAGAGCTACACGTCCAAAGTGGAGGGCGTTTCGTCTATTCCATAGGCTCCACGAGATTATTGCGAACATCTCCGGTCTGAAGTCATCGTCAACCGGCATAAATTTGTTAAGTAAATCACTGAAGCTCAGGGGAGGGGGGGAAATCATGGACTGGAACCACTGATGGGTCAGCCAGACAGGAGCTACTTGATTGCAAAAACAGAGAGCATGGAGAGCATCTTCCGGAGCATCATTGCACATCTCACATACATCCGACTCAGCTATATGTCTTCGCTTCAAATTACATTTTGTGGGGAGAGCATTGTTACATACCCTCCAAACAAAGTGTTTGATTTTGTTGGGCACCTGCATCTTCCATAGCCTTTTCCAAAAACCACTTTGACTAACCTAGTTACTTGAGCTAGCATGATCTAATGAAGCCGATGCAGCCTACAACTTATAAGCGCTACTAGTGCTAAAATTTCCAGATGGGGTGCACGACCAAGACACACAGTTAGGGGGCTGTCTCTGGCTTAGTGGAATGGCTAGGATCATAGAAGCTTCATGGGGTATAAAAACACGGTTCACCTCCTCGGATTTCCACACATTCAGCTCCTGATTTATCAGAGAGCTAACTTTTGTTTTAGCCATCACTGAAGGGAGGGGGGAAAGGACTACTCTACTAGGTTTCACTGGCAGCCATTTATCCTCCTTAATCCGAACTGCTTGTCCATCCCTAATGCGCCAAACCATACCCTTTTTAATCACATCTCTAGCACCAAGGATACTCTTCCATGCATAGGACCTAGAATTGGATTCTTTTGCATCTAGAATAGAGCAATTAGGGAAGAATCGGGCTTTGAAGACTCGAAAGCATAGTGAATCCGGATTTTGCATCAACCTCCAAACTTGTTTAGCGAGTAGAGCGTCATTAAATTTCTCAATTTCTTTGAAACCCATGCCACCCACTTCTTTAGCTTCACACAGCCTTTCCCAACTTACCCAGTGCACCTTCCTTGAATCATCAGAATAACCCCACCAAAATTTTCTTATAAGGACTTCTAGTTCTTTTATTAACCCTTTCGGAAGCTTGAAGCAACTCATAGTGTAGGTTAGAATGGCTTGAATAACAGCTTTTATAAGGACCTCCCTACCAGCAACAGATAAAAGTTTTTCTTTCCACCCCTGTAATTTCTTCCACACCCTCTATTTTATATAAATGAAGCTTCTCTTTTTTGCCCGCCCAACTAGTGCAGGCAAGCCCAGATATTTTTCATACTGTCTGATCCCCGGGACACCCAATAACTGCTGGATGCAAGTTTGGGTTTAGTGAGTGGTATTTGAGCTGAAAAAGATATTAGTCTTCTCTTTATTAATTTTTTGACTCGTTCCCCTTTCATAGTCAGTCAAAATATCCAAAACCCTCTGGCATTCATCTTCGGAGGCACGGCAAAAGAGGACACTATCATCTGCAAAAAATAAGTGTGATACTCGAGGGCCATTTCTACAGATTGCAACACCCTTTAAGCTCCCCTCCATCTTAGCTTTTTGCAATAAGCCTTGTAACCCCATTGCACACAATAGAAACAGATATGGTGATAGAGGATCACCCTGGCGGAGCCCCCTAGAAGGCTTGATACTGCCCATTGGCTGACCATTTAGGAGAATAGAATAGGACACGGACCTCAAGCATGACATAATAATTTTCCTCATTTTCTCACCAAGCCCTAAATGCTGCATAAGTGCCTCCAAAAAATCCCACTCCACTCTGTCATAGGCTTTGCTCATATCCAACTTAAGAGCCATATACCCCATTTTGCCTTGAGTTTTTCTCTTCAAATAATGGAGGGTCTCAAAAGCCACCAATATATTATCTAAGATCAATCGACCCGAAAAAAAATGCACTCTGAGAATCTGGAACAGTGTTAGCTAGAAACTTTTTAACCGTTTAGCCACAACTTTAGCAATAAGTTTGTAAATAACATTACATAAGCTTATGGGTCTGAAATCAGAAACTTTCTTGGGATTTTTTATTTTTGGAATGAGGGTGATGAAGGTAGTATTTATGGAGTCTGGGACAAAACCTAAGTTCAATGCACGAAGAGTAACAGCAGTCACATCTTCCCCTACAATATGCCAAAAAGATTTATAGAAAATAGGGGATATACCATCCGAGCCTGGAGTAGTAAGTGGGGTCATTTGGTTGAGAGCTTTTTTAACCTCACTTGCTTGGAAGTCTCCTTCTAACTGCGTAATCAAATCTACCTCACCAATACTTTGCATTCCACTCAGAATATGATCAAAACCACTTAGGTTTGAGCTAGTGAAAATTTGTTCGAAATACCCCTCCACCACTTTCCCCAAACCGGCCTTATCCTCAATACAAGTGCCATTGTCATCTTCTAGTCCTGTAATCAAATTTCTCTGGTTTCTTTGATTAGCCCTACAATAGAAGTAACTAGTGTTCCGATCCCCTTCTTTAAGCCATCTGTTTCTGGATCTTTGCTTCCACATACACTCTTCCTTGGCTTGTAACTTCTGAATCTCATCTCTTAACACCTAGATTCTCAAAGGATTACTTCTGTAACCCCCACTTTCCTCTTCAGCTTTCAACTCTGCTAATTTTTTCTTCAAAGAGTTTCTCACATGGCCAAAGGTTTTTTTGTTCCATTCTCTGAGATTTGACTGGCAAGCCAAAACTTTGCTATTGAAACCCCAAGCTGTGGGTTGTGTCATTTCAACTCCCCAGGAATCACGAATGACCTCTTCACATGATCTATCCCTCAACCACATGGCTTCAAACCAGAATGGGCGCCCTTTTCTATAAAACCGGTTAACTTCTGAGTCGGGGCTTAGAAGAATAGGTTTGTGATCAAAGTGGAAAGCATCCAGATGATGTATTCTGGAAGACGGGAATTTCGGAATCCAGTCAACAGTAGCTACTCCTCTGTCTAGTCGGATCCACACATTCTGATTACCAGGACGTCGATTACACCAAGTAAATGGGAAGCCATTATAGCCCAAGTCCTTCAACCTGCAAAAATCAAGAGCATCATGAAAGCCCAGCATTTGTCTTTCTGGTCTATCTAGCCAACCCTGTTTCTCATTTGCAAACAAGATTTCGTTAAAATCACCAATACACACCCACAGGAGAGTGAACTGTGTACTCAATCTTTTGAGCATAGACCAGGAGTTTTCCCGGTTGGCGGTCTCAGGGTCTCCGTAGAAACCTGTGAACCGCCAAGCATCATCAACTCCATGGTCAATAATTGCATCAATGTGATTATCTGAAAAAGACTGAACATCTACATTAGAATCAACAACCGTGCAAACTTTTTCCTTGTCATGAGAACTACCACCAACCGTGCAAACTTTTTTCCCCTCCCTCATATCTACTACATCAATACTAGGCCTTCTATCAACAACCATAGAGGAAGAGTTTGGAACTGTAATACCTGGTTCGCGGGCTAACTTCTTCCAAGTTCTGACTGATGCATGGGAGTTTGACTTAGTGACTGTGTTAGTACAATCTTGGAGTGAGCTAGTGTTAAGAATTGGCCTGGATTGCACTTGGGACTGCCGTGTAGAGTCAATGGGTCTAGCTTTGCAAGAAGGAGTATCATGTTCCTGAAGAGATAGCCCAACAACCTGTTCATCCAACCTCTCCACTTGGACCGACTTTCTTTGGTTCAAAACTTGCACTCCTGTGAAAGCACTGCTCTGAGCATCACTCTGATCACCAACCACCTGCTTAGGCGCCACCCCTACCGTGCCAAAATTGTCCATATAGTGTTCAGCACTGCTCTAAGCTGCGTGTAGAATATTGTCCCTAACCTAGTTTAGGGTTTTGGTTCCCTTCATGTCTCCGGACGGATAGGACGGTGAGCGCAGTCATAGTCAATAGTCTACTGTTTTTTTTTTTTTCAGTTTCATTGTTAAACATTATCATGGTTGGGTTGGAAGATTTGTGGGCTAAGTTTACTCTCACAGAGGATGAAGAAGGTGGTGCTGATGTGCCAAACCAAGAGGTAGTGGAAGTGCACCGTTTGGTAGGGAAGTTTTTCATTAAAAGAGTTTTGAATGTCGAAGCAGTGGCTCGTACCTTCAAACCATTGTGGAAACCAGTCGGTGAGTTGAAGATTCGCGATTCAAGGGACAACATGCTAGTTTTTGAGTTTGATGACGTGATGGACCTTGAGAGGGTGCTAGAGTATGAGCCTTGGTCATACGATAAAAGCTTAATAGCTTTCCAGCGAGTTTATGAAGTGGAACAGATTCTGCACTTGGTGTATAATTAGGTGCATTCTTGGTGCAGTTTCACAACATCCCATTGAAGAATCTGACTCACGAGTCTGGTGAAGCTATAGCTCGAGCAATTGGAACGGTGATCCAGGTTACCGATCCTGAGGACGACAGCGTAGGTGGTGAGTTCTTGAGAGCTCGTGTAGCAATGGATATATCTAAGCCTTTGCCACGTGTATCGAAGCTAAAGTCAGGAGGTAAACAGATTGGGTTGGTGGGATTAAAATATGAATGCCTCCCTAAATTCTGTTATTGGTGCAGTAGAGTTACTCATGGCGAACGGGAGTGCGAAGTGTGGTTGAGAGGCCGAGGGAAATTGAGTAGGGATGATCAACAGTATGGGGAGTGGTTGCGGGCGGAACCAGTTCGTCAAAGCAAGAAACCGTGGCTATTATTTCAAGCAGGAAGCGCAACCAGCCGCCTTGGTAGAGGAAAGGCCAACCGGGTCAAGGGAATGAGTCCTCAACTCCACGCCGGGGCGAGGCCCTAAGGTCTGTTTAGTTGTGTTGTTTAAACAACAGTTTTAGTTATAAGTAATGCTGCAGTTACAAATTATTTTACAATATTTTTACAAACTATTGATGTGGCAAATTTCTATTAGTTCTAATATAGAACCAAGACTAACATCACATTTATATTTGCTAATAATTATTTGAAAATAAGTAAAGCCACATCAGCAGTTTGTAAAAATGTTGTAAAATAGTTTATGTTTGTAGCATTACTCTTTAGTTATTTAAACAACATAATACGTATTTTCATAACACTTTTTCACTCACACGTATTTTCACAATATGAAAGCTCGAAAATGTGTTAAAAACACAAAAGCTGTTTAAACTCTCAAATTAAATATTACAGGTCGATTGATTTTACTCTAACTTATACTAAGTGTGAAATAGAGTAAATGCAAGTAGATAAACAAAATAACTACTCTAAGCCATATTCATTAAAACATAGTAGTAAAATGAAAGCTAAAAGAGTAGGGAAGAAGAATGCAAACACAAGATAACACACCGATGTGTTATCGAAGAGAAAACCGAAGTACTCGGCGTAAAACCTCTCTGCTGCCCTCCAAGCGGTAAATTGATTCACTATACAATCAGTTGGGATACATGAGTAGCAAGAGACCCTTCAAACCTAATCTACCCAATGCACCTAAGCCCTCCAAGCTCCTACTTCAACAAGGCTTCTCGGAACCGTATCTTGTCTAGCTCTCCGAATCCCGCAATATGCCCGATTGCATCTGCCAAAACTTGGCTTCTTCCAATGCTTCCCAGCAGCACCAAAACCTTACTTGACACTCTGAAAGGGTGTGGAAAGTGTTTGGACTATCAACCTCTCAAGGATATAGAAATGGAGAGGTAGGAATTGAGAAAAAACCACAATGGATTATGTAGAGAATTGTGAGTAGAATAATCTCTAACTCTCAAGGGTTGTGGCTAGGGTTTTCTCTCAGAAGCACTCCTCAACATCTATGGGTAATGTGGGTATATATAGTGTGGGTAAAGATAGTTTGTATCAGATATGATAGATTGGCAAAACAGAATGTTTCGCGGGTATCTCGCGAGAAGGCCTTACCCGTGAGATACTCGGAAAAACCAGCTGTCACCAACCTGTCCTGACTCTTCGCATTCCAGTCATGTGCTAGGCACGTGCTTCACTTCGCGGGAAGCCTTCTCACGAGCTACCCGCGAAAACTTCTTGCTCTTCACTTTGCCTTGAGTCTTCACACACTCTCTCTCTCTCTCACAACCCTTACAAGAAATCCCACATGAAATACAAGGTATAAAAGATTAAACAAAATTATAATCAAATTTGGTACGGAATTAAAGCCAACATAAAATAGTTGTAAATTACAACTTTACACAATGTTACTAGAACATTACCAAACGGACCCTTAACTCCACGACAAACTTTAAAGACACTTGAGCCAGAGCTATGAGACCAACTCCTCCACTATATGCACATGTCCGCAATGTGAAGAGCTGTCTTGCCCCTAATTGTGATTTTAGCACTTATTGCATAGGGAGGGCCATTGGAGCAATAGCATCCAGTTTCTAAATAATATATCATTTCACAATTTCAAAAGCTACTTTATCTATTATACAATATCATTTTACAATACACCCAACACTTCAACTTTGAAAACTCACTTAGTGTATAAAACACTTGTAAATGTTTAGACCCCCAAAAACAAATTTTCCAATACAAGCTTATATTCAAACAATATATGTGCGGAATATGAAATATAAGTAATGCCCAAATAAGCT
Source organism: Quercus cerris (assembly GCA_963669245.1). Lineage (NCBI taxonomy): Eukaryota > Viridiplantae > Streptophyta > Magnoliopsida > Fagales > Fagaceae > Quercus > Quercus cerris. The sequence goes on along the minus strand of OY770007.1, from coordinate 48,181,236 downwards.
AACTACTCTAAACCATTAATTAATCACAACCAGCAAAAATTAAAAGCTAAGAGTAAGGGAAAGAGAGATGCAAACACAAGATAACACTGGCACGTGTTATCGAAAAGGAAACTGAAGAACTCGGTGAAAAACCTCTCCACTGCCCTCCAAGCGATAAATGATCTACTAGAAAATCAGTTGGAATACACGAATAGCAATAGACCCTCCAATCCTAATATACTCAAAACACCTAAACCCTCCAAGCTTCTTGCTCTAACAAGGTTATGCTGAACCGTGTCTTTTCTAACTTACCTGATCTTGCAATTAGACCATTGCATCAACCAATATGAATTGGTTCTCTCTTGAACTACTTCCCAAACACCAAGAACCTTCTCACTATTCGGAATTTGGTGAGATAAGGATTTGGTTTATAATCCTCTCATAGATATGACAATGGAAAGAGTGAAAGTAGAGGAATTTGGAAAATCAAATGTATAAAATTGTGGATGAATCAATCTTGGTTTTTTCTAGTGTTTCTCTCTCAAAATTCTCTTTGGAAGTTCTCTACATTTCGTGGGTTTAAGGGTATTTATAGTAGGGTATGAGATGAAATGTGAAAAGTCACTTTTCAGTAAAACAGGGTGCACTAGCGAGTCACTCGCGACTGGGATGAGTTGAGAGTTCCAGCCGCTAATTACTAGACTAGGCCAGATTGTACTTTTTTTCTTGTAGGGATCCAGCTGTCCTAACTCTTCATCTTCCTGCATGCTTCACACGTGTGCTTCATTTTGGCGAGTCACCACTCACAAGTCAGTCGTGAGTTCCAGTCGCGAGTCATCTTCTTGTTGCACACTCTTGATCAGATCTTCACACTCTCTCACACACAACCCTTACATTATTCCCACCTAAATATAGGGTTTCTAAATGTTGAATTACAAGCAAATTTGGCACGGAATAAAGCCAACACATAGTTGAATAAATTCAACTTTACAAACTTCTGTTTTAACATAGAACATATTAAAATAATATAAATTATACAATAAAATAATACAACACTTTCTGTCACAAACTCTCTCTCACAACCACACCACCACCAACGATAGAGGTACCATTGCACCAAAACCCCATCATAGCAAACCCTGTGACCAATACCCAAATAAAACCCAAAAACCGCCTACCACTACCATCACCACCGTGAATAATCCCCCACCTCCACCACCATGAGCCCATAGTGAAACAATGACCTAAATATCCATCATCCTCAACCTTTTCAACTCCACAGGCAAAGACCCGGATAAAGCATTCTTGCTAATATCAAGCTCTACTAATCTAGACAAACTACCCAATTCACTTGGTATCAAAGTGAAACTATTATAAGAAAGACTTAAGTATTCAAGACTTGAAAGATTACCAAGCCCATCTAGAATTAATCTGATAAGTAATTTGAAGAAAGGTCAAGCCATGTGAGTTTAGCAAGAGACTTAAAACCAGAAGGCAATGACCCAATAAGGGAATTCCGTGAAAGATCAAGAATTAACAACTCAAATAAATTTCCAAACAAAGAAGATATACTACTAATAAGGCTATTATCTGACAGATACAAATACCTCAGTGTACTCAATCCACCGAGCAACGGAGGGATCGACCCAATAACTGAGCTAGACCTTAGACTGAGCACTTGGAGTACATTAAGGGTCTGTTTGGTTAGAGAGGTGAAAAAAATGGGAAGATAGAAAATGGTGGGGGGATGGAAAAGTAGGAGGATAGAAAAGATTTTATTTTCTCTCCTTTTTGTTTGGTTGGGAGTGGAAAAGTGGAAGAATGGAAAAAATGAGTTTGAATTAATTTACTCATATATCCTTGTTAAAAAATGATGCCCAATTAAAACAAAGAAATGAAAAATAACCACACAAAAAAAAAAAAAAAAAAAAAAAAAAAAAAAAAAGAGAAATCACCCAAATTTATTAAAAAATAAAAATCATGTCCCAAAAAAAAAAAAAAAAAAAAGAGGCAGCTGCACAAAAAAACAAAACAAAAAAAGGGACAATAGTACTGCCTAGTGAAGGAAAAAAAAAAAAAAAAAAAAGGGCAACGGTATTGCCTAGTGGAGAAGAAAAAAAAAAAAAAGGAAACTTGAAGAATGTGCACATGGGCATTTTTGTCAATCAAGAAAAAATTCATCCCTACTCAGTTTTCTCTCCATTTGGGCAGAAAACATTTTGATAGGCCCAAGGAGAAAACACTTGGGCCCTACTATTTATTTACCTTCCTCTCTATCCAACCAAAAACATTCCAAAAAACTTTTCCTTCCCATTTTCTCTCCAAAGTTTTCCATCCACCCTATTTCACCTCCAAACAAACACACCCTAAATCTTTGGCTAAACCAGTCAGGAATAGGCCCCGAAAGCAAAAATCCAGAAAAGTTGAAGACACCAAGTTGTCAAATTGGCCAAAGAGTCCACAGTGTATTGTGAATTTAGAATCCCAACATGGCTTCGACTCAACCCGAACACATTGATTTCAGTGACCCGACTATTAACTGAGATAATGGCCAACGGTGGCCTGGGCTTGGGCGTCGCTAGGCGAGATGGTGGCCAACGGCGGCTTGGGCTTGGGCAAGCCAATATCTTGGGCGAGTTAGTCACTAAGAGAGAGAAAGATGTGGGAGACGGAGAGACTGAGAGTGGGAGACAGAGAGTTGGAGAGAGAATTTATTAATTAAAAACTATACCATCCTGCTACAATAATGTCTTACTTGTAAGACATTATAGTAGCAGCATTTTATAAATTTTTACAATTACAATTTTAGATAAAGCATGTCTTTTGAGTTTTGATGCTAAAATTTAGCATATTTTTACATTTACAAGGCCGGGTACTGATGCTCTTAAGGAACTCCCTAGCTTCATTCCAATCACCAATTATAAGTCTCAATGCCATCATTAATGTCACTTTCTCCTGCCAAGCTTTATTTTATATTTTTTTTTTTCAGAGAATAAAATGAAATGAAAGCACTACCATCTAGGGGTGGCAAAATTGGACACGACCCACGAACCCGACTTGACGCGACACGCAGGTTATGAGTTAAGGCTTAATGGGTTCGTGTTATATTTAGGTTGACAAAACTTACCAGTTTAATAAACGAGTTGAGTTAGTGTTCAACCCATGGAACCTGTCTGGCCTGTTTAATTAAATAAAATTTTACCAATATACCCTTCAAACCATAAGTATATAAACTTATTAGTTGTTGTGGTTTATTTTCTTTGACATATTGTGACTGATTATTTGTGATATTGAGATATGTTTTAGTTTGAATGATTATTTATGATGCAGTTACTCGTTAGTTTTGAATTTTATATTAAAAATATTTATTTTTTTGTTTTTTCATAATTTTCTCTTCATTTTAATAAAATCTGATAAACAGGTTGACACGACTAACCCGTTTAATAAATGGGTCATGTTAGAGTTGAGAAATCTTGACCCATTTAATAAACATGTCGGATTAGTATTGACAAATATAGTCGGATACTCATGAGTTGATATGACACGAACCCAACACACAAACACGAATTGCCACCCCTACTATCATCTACATGTCCAGTATCAGCTGATATTTTTGTTGATTTTGAATTTCAATATATTATGGGAAAAATGAGTGGGGTTGGAAATTTCCTAGCGTTCAAAATGTGTATGCCTAAAAAAATTTTATTAAAAAAACAAAGAAAAAAGAAAAAGAAAAAGAAAGAGAGATACTAACACAAATGGCATTTCTATTGTAGGGATAGGGGCCCAAAATTGTATATTGGGCTTTAGGCCTTAGCCGAGGACGTTGATTGGTCCGAGAATGGATAAACAGTAATGGGGATGTTAAGTTCAGAATTCCATGAGTAAGATGCAAACGGAAAGATTGGGAAAGGTGGTCCGAGGAGGATTATCTCCTCGGATGAGCAAAGCACGGATCAAATATATATCTTATCATTCAAGGTGACCTTCCAGGACATTCTACTAATAGGGACGTGTATCGCGAGCGTATAAGAGGGATGGAAGCTCAAAAATATCTAAGGAAAAGTTGTGGCCACTGCATTGAATGCTCTGCGGCTAATTTTCTAGCCGCATAAAACCCCTGAACAATAATGCCTTGGCTATACCAACTCACAGAGGGCCAAAGAGGGTGTCTGATAGGACAAGCACTCAAGCAGTGGCTTGGATGATCAACAAATGGAGGGCCAAGATCATTAAAAGGGAGATATATAATGTAAGAGAACCCTAGAGAAAAGGGGATGGAAAAATTAAGAGGAGAAATACTATAGCAATCAGAAATCAAACTTGTAATCGAACTTTGAAAGAAATATATAGGAACCAATCTCCTCGGACATTGCCGAGGACGTCTTTCCTTAGTGTAAATTTGTTATTTTCATTCCTTTGTCATAGAGATCTACTTTACTTGTTGCTAGATTCATTAAAGCCCAGTTTTCCAACTCATTTTCTACAAATTCATTGTTTTGGGCTTGTTGGGCCTAAATCCATCTACCTTTTGGGCCAGGAACCCAAATCAGGTCCTTACATCCACCTTCCATTTAAAAAAAAAAAAAAAAAAAAATACATTATCCTTCTTAAAATTTTAGAGAATGAAACTCAACCTGTAAATTTAAATAATAATAATAATAATAACACTCTTCCTCTCTATATTTATATTACTAATGAAATATTTTAAAGTTCCAAAAGACTTAAAAGTTGAACCATCAAATGTCTCCACAATCCTTTGAAAAAAGAAGAAGAAAAAGTCATACTTAATAATTTAAAATACTCTTTTTAACTTTGGAAACTTGCCCTTTAGCAAAGTACATATTAATACACAACATTTTTAATATTAATTTAACAACATTCAATCAAACAGATGTCAAGGGGGAAAAATATTTTTCCCTCAAGGTTTGGAGTGAAATGTCATTCCACCAAACCTCAAGAAAAATAGTGTAATTACCCTTTTTTCTATTAATAATTTGATAGTTATAAATTTATAGGGACATTTTGTTGGGAATAATACGCAAAATAATAAAGGAAGAATAAGGATAACACAAAAGACAAATAGAAATAGATAACTTGGAGGCACACAATTGTTATCTTTAGACAATATGTGCGCCCACACTCTTATTGCTAAAGGATTATCGCAAACTTGTCCCCAAGATACAACCAAGTTGTTGGGTTCTACAGACAGTAATTCTAGAAAATAACTACAAGATTTCTTGTGTTTCTCTCTAACTTACTATTTTCAAGCGAACATAAGCCTCTATTTATACCCATATAGTTATATTTCATCAAAAGGCACGTGTGGAGAGTCAAAATGTTTCTTAAAACCATTCCTAAGGCTTGAAACCTCTTTAAACATTCAGAACTGTAAAGTTGTTATTTACAACTATGTGTTTTTGTTGGCTTAAATTCCGTGCCAAATTTGATTGTAATTTTATTCAATCCTTTGTACCATGTTTTTATTGTAGGATTTCATTGTAAGGGTTGTATGATAGAGAGAGTAGTGTGAAGACTCAAGCAATTGAAGACTGAAGAGTTTTCGCAGGTAGCTCGCGACTTAGCATCCCGTAAAGTGACTCATATGCCTTGCACATGATGGAATGTGAAGAGTCAAGCCAGATGGAGACAGCTGTGTTTCGCGAGTATCTCGCAGGTAAGGCCTTCCCATGAGACATTCTGTTCTGTCAGCCTGTCCAGTCTGATACACACTTTCTGTGCCTACACTATATATACCCACATTACCCACAAATGTTGAGGAGTGCTTCTGAGAGAAAACCCTAGCCAAATACCTTGAGAGTTAGAGATTGTTATACCCACAATTCTCTACACATTTGCTTGTGGAATTTCCTCAACTCCTACCTCTCCATTTCCATACCATTAAGAGGTTGATAGCCCAAACACTTACCACACCCTTTCAAAGTGTCAAGTGAGGTTTTGGTGCTGCTGGGAAGCATTAGAAGAAGCCAAGGATGGCAAATGCAACATGGAGCTTGTTGCGGGATTCGGAGAGCTAGACAAGACATGGTTCCGAGAAACCTTGTTGGGGTAGGAGCTTGGAGGGCTTAGGTACATCGGGTAGATTAGGCTTTGAGGGTCTCTTGCTAACCCATGTATCCCAACTAATTGTCTAGTAGATCGATTACCGCTTAGAGGGCGGCGGAGAGGTTTTTCACCGAGTTCTCTGGTTTCCTCTTCGATAACACATCGGCGTGTTATCTTGTGTTTGTATCTTTCTTCCCTACTCTTTTACATTCCATTTTACTGCTGTGTTGCTTAGTTTATGGATTAGAGTAGCTTGTTTGTTTGTCCGCTCGCATTTACACTATTCAGCACTTAGATTAAGTTAGTGTAAAATTAATTGAGTCGTAACTTTTAATTGGGGGTCTTAACAGCTCTTGTGTTTTCAACACTTTTTTGAGCTTTCAAGAACAATTACCAAAAAACTTTGCAGAAAACTCAGTTTTACGAGTTTCGATCAGTTGAGAGTTCCTTTCGATTGCTTGAATACACTTTTCGATCGATTGAACAAGAATCAAATAGCAATCGAATCATCTAGTGACTCCAGGATTATTTTCTTCATCATTTCGATCAATCAAGCAAAAATTTCGACCTACTGAAAATCCTTTAGTTCAAATTTCACTTAGAAAATTCCATAACTTGAATTTTCACTTTATGAAAAAATACTCTCCAAACTCAAACATTATTATTACAACCTATCCATGTATATACCTATATATACAACACATTTGAATCTTGAATGCAAATATTAATCAATTAAGCTATAAAGCTATATATCCCTTGCCTTTTTCTTTTTCTTTTTCTTTGCTATAGCCACTTTCCATATCAGTTGAACAAAAAAGTGCACGTTTTTTCCCATATGCTAAGACCAAAAAAGTGCAAAAAACTCAGTTTTACAAGTTTTGATCAGTCGAGAGTTCCTTTCGATTGATTGAATACTCTTTTCGATCGATCGTTCAATCGATCAAACAGGAGTTGAATAGCAATCAAATCATCCAGTGACTCTAGGATTATTTTCCTCATCATTTCGATCGATCAAGTAAAAGTTTCGACCAATTGAAAATCCTTTAGTTTGAATTTCACTTAGAAAATTCCAGAACTTGAATTTTCACTTTATAAAACAATACACTCCAAACTCAAACATTATTATAACATATCCATGTATATACCTATATATACAACATATTTGAATCTTGAATGCAAATGTTAATCAATTAAGCTATAAGGCTATATATCCCTTGCCTTTTTATTTTTCTTTTTCTTTGCTATAAGCCATTTTCCATATCAATTGAACAAAAAAGTGCACGTTTTTTTCCCCATATGCTAAGAACAAAACACATTCCATGCAATGTAGCGAAAAAAAGTATATTAAATTGGATGTAAGATTTGGTATATCACTAGAATTATTCCATTGTACAAAAAGTCCAAACAAATACCATTCAAAAGTCAAAAGTTCCATTTTTATTTTATTTTTTTTAATTATAGAAAAACATACCATAACAAAATTAAAAAAATAATAATAATAATAAGAGAGACAAAATTTCTGACCATTCCCTGCTACTAGCCTACTACTATTCTTTTCAAAATTGAAATTAGATTAGCATCAGTTGTGCTAAAAAAAATATATCATTTTGATTTTTGACACACTAAAAAGTTATTTTATTTTTACACTACTTTATAATGCACCCTACATCATATTTCTTATTTTAACATATCACCAATTAAAATAACCTAAAATAACACCTACTATCTATTAAAAAAAAAAAAAGTAATAAAGAGAGAGGAGAGAGATATAAAAGAGAAGAGAGAGAGTTAGTAGAGTGTAGAAATTATTTTAAAAAGTATCACATAGCTAAATACACTTCTACTAGTAGAAGTGTCTTGTAACATGTGTTAAAATAATTTAAAATATAACACATGTGATGTGGTTTAATTTTTGGTATTTAGTGTGCCAAATGCTAAAAATTTAGCATTTAGTGTTGAAAATATTTTAGTGAATAAACAAGTTTTGAAACAAAATTAATATCCCAAATAATTAGCATGAACGTAAAATTTAAAAAAAAAAAAAAAAAGTTTAGAACGATCTCACAATGTTATAGAATCACATTGCAAAAATGTTGTCCTTAAAAGTTGATTCGTGCCACCCAGAGTAAACTCAATGCGACTGGTTCTCTTGGCTAAACAACCCCACAAGATTAGATATAGTGTCAACTTTCGTGATGGACGCACTTCCACTCACGAAGGTTCAAGAACAACCCTCTATTGCCTGTCTTTAGAACAATTATAAATTATAGAAAAATATGTGGGAGAGACATATAATAAGATTGTGTATATCTAAATATAGAGTAGTAAAAAATAACTTATAGAGAAGGTTGTGATGATAGGTATTATATAGGTTATTCATGACAATAATAACCTATAGTTATTGGTAACTAATAACCCATAAAAACCCAACGATTATATTATCCATTATTGTCCAACGACTACTTTTCTCATAATTGCCAACAGCTATTTTACTCATAAATTCCCAACGGCTAGAAAATAAATAATAATAAAAGTGTTTGAAACACGCACCCACACCAACAAATCCCACATCTTACAAACACAAAATAGAAAAGGCATGCAACTAAAGAAATCATGCATCAATATGGTACCAAAAGGTTTTAACCATACATAGGATAAATAAGTAGGAACTAAAAGACAATGGTGGAGTTAAAACTCTTTTAACCAAGCTATTAGTAATCCAAACTTACCACCCACATAACTTTCTTTACCAAGGTTGTTCTTAAGTGGGTTGGCACCTTATCCAAGCCATGTGCCACTGAGTTTCATGAGAGCTCTAGAGACCTACCCAAAAAGTCTCATAGGAAGCAGCACAACTTCCACTCACACATAGGTGGTGTAAGGTTGAATTTAATCAACCATTCTGTTGGCTTTATTTCGTGCCAAATTTGCTTGTATTTCAGCATTTGGAAACTCTGTATTTAGGTGGGAATCATGTAAGGCTAGTGTGCGAGAGAGTGTAAAGAAATGCTCAAAACTGTGTAGTGAAGTAGGGACTCGTGACTAGATCTCGCAAGTGGCTCGCGACTTGCAAGCCGCCAGAAGAAGCACACGAGTGAAGCATACAGAGAAGCTAAACCGTCATGCCAGCTATAACACTACAGGAAAAAAATTCCAAACTGGCCATTCAGTTAGCTCGTGGCTTGAACTCGCGACTCAGTCAAGTCACAAGGCCAAGTCGCCAGCCAGCTCTGTTTTGAAAAAACTGACTCTTCGCATTCCTTTCTCACCCCAGTATAAATACCCCTTATACCTATGAAATGTAGAGAGCTTCCAGAGAGAATTTTGAGAGAGAAACCCTAGAGAAAAACAAGATTGACTCATCCACAATCTTTACATAGAGACTCTTCAAATTCCTCTACTCTCATCCTCTCCATTGTTACATCCTTGAAAGGTTCTTGGCCAAATCATTTTCTCACCATACCCACATTTGTGAGAAGGCTGTTTGGTGCTTTGGGAAGTAGTTAGGAAGGGACCAATGGTTATTGGTTGATGCTATGGGCTATAGCGGAATCCAATAAGCTAGAAAAGACAAAGGTTCGGCGTAACCTCGTTGGAAAAGGAAGCTTGGAGGGCTTAGGTACACTGGGCAGATTAGGCTTGGAGGGTCTATTGCTATTCATGTATCCCAACTACATTTTCTAATGGATTATTGACCGCTTAGAGGGCGGCGGAGAGGTTTTACGCTAAGAGCTTCGGTTTCCTCTTCGATAACACATCGTTGTGTTGTCCTTGTGTTTGCATCTCTCTTTCCTTAATCTTTACCATTTAATTTCTGCTGTGAATGTGATTTTAATTGGTTTAGATTGTGTATCAATTCTGTTAGTAGCTTATGTTCATTTTCCGCACATATATTGTTTGACATTAAGCTTGAATTGATAATTTTGTAATTGGGGGTCTAAACGATGTGTTGTCCTTGTGTTTGCGTCTCTCTTCCCTTAATCTTTGCCATTTAATTTCTGCTGTGAATGTGATTTTAATTGGTTTAGATTGTCTATCAATTATGTTAGTAGCTTATGTTCATTTTCTGCACATATATTGTTTGACATTAAGCTTGAATTGATAATTTTGTAATTAGGGGTCTAAACGTTCATAGTGTTTTATACACTATTTGAACTTTTAGGTGGCATCCATTAGGAGTGCGTGCAGAAAACTCCATCCCAACAGGTAGGAAGTATAGATCCATTAAGAGCCTAAAGCTCAACCTCTAATAATTTGCAACTTAGTCGATGGCATCCATCAGGAGTGTATGCAGATACACTCCATCCCAACAAGTAAGGATAGGGATCCATTAAGAGCTTAAAGGTCAACCTCACCAAATTCTGTAACTTAGCACTGGCTCACACCATAGGGATGGACTCATCTCTAATCTCCTTACCGAGATAGCAAAAAACACATAACAAATGACAATGCCCATGGACTACTGATGACCTCTACCCATTTAACCTCTTGCATGGAATCACCCATCATAGAGGTTAGTCATTAACTATAGTGTCGCAACTTGGGTATCAGTCTAATCCCCCTAGATGTCTCACTCACTAGCCTTCTTGCTAGTGGTTTGGTCAAAGGATCAACCAAGTTCCTTTCAGATCTCACAAAGTCCAATGACACAACATCATTATCAATAAGTTGCCTCGACCTCAATTGGTTATGTCGACTTTTCCCATTATAAACTTTGCTCTTAACACGTGTTATGGCAGCTTGGCAATCACAGGGAAAGCAAAAAGAGATAACAAAGTTAGTAAATGGAGCCATATCAATTAATAAACTCCTAAGCCATATAGCTTCGGACCCAACCTTCTCTAAGGCCATTAACTTTGTTTCCATATTAGATCTCACTATGCAAGTCTTCTTGGATGACTTCTAAGAGACAGCCCTTCCAACTAGTGTGAACACATATCCACTAGTGGGCTTCACATAATTTGTATTAGAGATCCAGTTAACGTCATAATATCCTTCTAAAACAATAGGATAACCACAATATGACCAAAAATAAAAAGTCCCCTTTGAATATATCAATAATATAGATATTGTATTCCAATGCTCAACACTAGGACTATGAGTATATCTACTCAATCTACTAACATCATATGCAATATCAGGGCAACTATAGTTTGTCAAAAATATTAAACAGCCAATAATTTGTGCTTATTTATCTTTAGAAACATTATTACCGCAATTTTTGACCAAGTGCACATTTAAGTCATACATAATAGACATAGGTCACATATCAAAGTGTTTAATTTTTTTTTCTCCACATAATGAGATTATGATAGTACACTGCAATCATTATCCCTAAGGATCTTTATGCCTAAAATAACATTTTCCCCCAACCAAAATTTTCATATCAAATTTAGAGGTAAGAAAACATTTAATATCATGCACAACATTATGGCTAGTTCCAAATATAAGTAAGTCATCAACACAAACAAATAATGACACCTTCATTACTATTTAACTTATTATATATGCATTTATTCTCATGACCATAAATCACAAATCCATGTGTAAGCATCATATATCAAAATTTTCATGTCATTGTATAGGTGCTTGTTTTAATCCATACAAGGATTTAGCCAATTTACAAACTTTATGTTATTGTCCAAGGACAACACAACCCTCGGGTTGCTCCATATAAATTTTTTTTTTTTTTTTTCTAATTCACCTATTAGAAAAATAGTTTTAACATCCATATGATGTATAATAGGTTTGTAAATAGATACAATGACAAACAATATTCTAATAGATGCAATTCTAATAAACGAAGAATAAGTATCAAATAATCAATACGATATTTTGCTTATAGCCTTAAGTTACCGAGCATGTCTTATACTTTTCTATGATCCCATTCGGTATTCTATTATAATTTTCTTTTAGAAACCCACTTGCAACCATACAATTTTGTTTTAAACATCCACTTACAACTAATAGGTTTAACCTTCGGTGGAAGCTTAACCCATTCCAAGTGTGATTAGACATAATCTAATAATTTGTTAAAAGCTTCCAACCATAATGGTGCATCAACAAATTTAATTGCATCATAATAACTTACATGTTCATCTTCAACAATATAGGTAAGAAAATTGTTACCATAACTCTTTTTCGCCCTAGTTCGCTTACTTTTTCTCAATTCTTGCACATCACAACAAGATCATTAGAAGTATCAATAGGTTCATGAAACATATTTTCCTTATTTTTCAAAGGAAACTCATACTTAAAGAAACTATTTTTAAGATTCAACAATAGTATTAAATTCTAAATACATCACTATTGATGAAGATAATTCTATATCATGAACTATAGCAAACATAACCAATAAACACAAAATCACATATTTAAGAATCAAGTTTCCTCCTTTTAGGTTCATGTAGCACGACCTTAGGCAAGCACCACCACACTTTGAGGTATTCTCCTTTTAGATTTGGGTAACATCTTAGCCAACCACCCCCACAATTCAAGGTATACCAAGTTAGGCTTATGCCATTCTTGACTTCATTTTTTATATTTTATAAAAATTTCCAATACCTCATCTTCGGTTCCTAATACACAAAGTTAAGTAAATATAGAATGGTCATCAACAATGATTACATAAAATCTTTTACCACCTCTAGTCATTGTGTGTTTTAAATCATCCAAATTACTATGTACCAAGCTAAGGAGTTTGGTTCCTCTTGTTATGGATTTGCAAGGTCTTTTTATTTCAAATTCATAAAAACCTATCCACCATCTCAAAACAACACATATAGCCAATAATATATATATATATATATATATATATATATATATTTTCAATATCACTCTTGCACTTGGTGGATAAAAGGAATATTTATTCCCACTAAATCTTATATACTAGCCCAAAATACTAGTTGTATCATTTTTTTATATATATAAAGAAACTTTTAATTATTTTCCTTAATTTCTCATTTCATATTTATGTGTCAAGAGATGTAAGAATGATAGCACTTGTACATAGAGCCAATACCCTCTAGCTACTAAAAACCACTCTTAGGAACGTCCAAAATTTTACAAGAATAAGACACTTAATATTTTGTAAAATTTGACATCATTATACCACAATTGTATAATACAAACGTTTAATCATCCACAATTTCTTTTGCACATAACCATAAATGATTACTTGAATACTTTTGCAAGGAAAATGATATTTAATTAAATTATAGCATCATTGTATCTTCATCATACAAAAGGAGTATTCAAGTTTATATGGCACCATTTTTCCCACTTAACAATAGGAATGCCCTCACCATAAGTCTACACCATTTTTTTTTTCTCTTTTAGAATTGTACCAAAAAATAAAAAATTTTATCTCATTTCTCATAAAAATTATTGCTAACATTTTTTTATGAATACCTAAAAACATTTCTCAAAACACATGTTTTTCTTCAATCTCATGTTCCTCAGATTTTAATAGATATAAAACAATTTCAAAAAATGTAATACACATATAGTATCACATAATTGCAAATGCAATAAGTTGATATCCACATATCAAGACAACGTTACATAATATTATTCACATATTGATTTAGATTAGAGAATCAAAATCACATTTGGATGGACGTCATTTATTTTTTCTTTTAAAATAATAGTCCACCAAATTGTTTAGATAAACCAGATAACAAAATAAACTCCACAAAAGATGTAAGTAATTATATCTGAGAATATAACTACTAGCATTTTTTCTTTATAAACATAATATCATATCACAACATAAAATTCCATGATCAATAACTTGTTTTTCCATTTTGAAGCATGAAAGTCAACCTTTAAGATTGTTGGAAATATTTTAGTGAATAAACAAGTTTTGATACAAAATTAATATCCCAAATAATTATCAAAAACATAAAATAAAAAAGAGTTTAGAACGATCTCACAATACTATAGAATCACGCTGCGAAAGCGTTGTCCTTAAAAGTTGATTCATGCAACCTGGAGTAAAACTCGGTGCGACTGGTTCTCTTAGCCAAACAACCCCCTAGGATTAGACTATAGCGTCAACCTTCATAATGGATGCACTTCCTCTCATGAAGGTTCAATAACAACCCTTTATGGCCTTCCTTAGAACAAATATAAATTATAGAAAAATATGTGGGAGAGACATATAATAAGATTGTGTATATCTAAATATAGAGTAGTAAAAAATGACTTATAGGGAAGGGTATGATGATGGGTATTATATAGGCTATTCATGACAATAATAACCTATAGTTATTGGTAACTAATAACCCATAAAAGTCCAATGGCTATATTATCCATTATTGCCCAATAGCTATTTTTCTCATAATTGTCAACGGCTATTTTACTCATAAATTCCCAACGGCTAGAAAATAAATAATAATAAAAGTTTTTGGAACACACACCCACACCGACATTTAGCACACTTGATGCTCATGCTCTTGTGTCTTCACACTTCTTAAAGCCATAACACTCAAAAGTCATTTTTCTTTCATAAACAATCACACAATTTAATGTAATTTCTTCTCTTTATTTATTTTTATAGTTATATATATATATATATATATATTTTTTTTTTTTTTAAGTTATATCTTATAAGGTTTATATATATAGTTAAGAGTAGAGGGATTTGAACTCTAAATATTTCTTTTTGAAATACCAAGAGGTATCACTTGGGTCACAAGCAAGGTGGTTGATTTTGTAGGCCAGTATTACCATTATTTTCCCTATCGACATGCAATATGGTACAGAAACACCCTTGAATCGTACTATGTTGAGTGATGATCAAAACCGAGTTTCGGCCATATCAAGAAATATATCGTGTCTCTGCCAATAAATGGGTACTAAATCAGTACTGAAATCCCTATTTTTTGCCTCATTCTCTCTCTTGAACCTTGTCTTTCTATCTCTCCTCCTCACTCGACGAATCGAAAATAGCAGAACCCACGAAATCCACACAATGTATTTAAGAGCACAAACTAATTTTAAATGGGATGTCACACTAAGACACTATATGTGAGACAATGCTCTACCACCACCTAAACCAATAGGATTTTCAAAAGTACAAATCAACCAAGAACAAAGGAAACAGAACATAAAGTAATAATATTATTAATATAGAAACGAATCACAAATATCATATTACAAGATCACAAAAGTACATAACCAAGATTTATGTGTTTATGGGTGAAATAATTTTTCTATATAAATCTCATAGAAGGGCTGCTTAGAGGCTAATATTGTTCTAGTGCAATGAGATGTAAAGTAAATTTTGCGATGTAGATATATTGTTAAGTGGGAGTGTAAACTAAATAAGGAGGTGTATTGGACTCTTATTTTAGTGGGGTCTATTTAGTTGTTCACTTGAATGTACTATATTTGTTAGTGGGCCAATTAATCTGTTGTTTGTATATAAAGAGAATAGGACTATTCATGCATGTCCATTTTTCCTTAATTTTAACGCTATTAATTATTAGTATCCTTAATTAATTAAGATATATAGCAAAAAACAATTAAGGGCAAAAACATAGTTTTAAAATATTTCACCCACTATTAACGCGTTTCAAAAAAGATTTTAGCATACTGCCGCACACCCTTGGTGCAATGGTCACTCCACAAGTTTAAGTGCTTGTGGAGTGTGGAGGGCAAGTGCCGAGGTTTAAGTCTCTATGAGGGAGCTTCACACACATATACACTTAGATTAGGTTACAGTAGAATTTCTATCTTGTATAAAATAAAATAAAAATTAGCATAACTTTTGCACATGATATTATCTTCTTCAAATTATTTACCACTCCAACTTCCTTCAACTTCTATTCTCACATCTCTACGTTTCTTTTTAAATTTATTTTCACATGTATTATTTATTTATTTATTACAAGTTATTGAGTGGTGTAATATTGCTTAAAGTTACACCAAGTATAACTTGAACCTAACTCATATATATATATATAACTATGTTTTGCATTTAAACCCTATATTATTATTATTTTTTCTTTAGTTGTTGAGGAAAAGCTAAGAATCTTAGCACTTCATGTTTTCTTTAAATTACATAATTTATGGTTACATATATGAATACAATCATAATAAATACCTAATAATGAAATTTATAAGTCCATAGACAAACACAAACAGAATCATAAATCATAATAACTACTCATTAATAACTATTGTAATTATTAATTTTCATATTTAGACCAAAGAAAAAGAATTAACAAAAGAGAGAAAAAGCATATTATGTTTTTGTTTTATTTTTTGAGGCATATATAGTCTCTCACACACACAAGGGAGAAGAAAATAGTTTCTAACACAAAACACATCATAAACTCCATTTAAAAGTCTTGAGAGCTTTTAAGAAATGGTGAGACACTGCACATAACACTTTTATGATAACTTTTAAAATTATTTTATCTTAAACATTCCCGTGCATTATACTGATAGCAAGGAGCATGAACATAAAAGTAAAACATTTATACAAAATTACATCTTGTTGAGTTAGCATAAATGTTTTTCAATTGATATAGCTTTATTTCAAGTTCAATTTAAATGAAAAATGAATCTACTCTATGTTCTATGGTTTTTTTTTTTTTTTTTAAATTTTTGTGACCAAGTAATGAATGGAAAGAAATAATGTTGAAATTTTAGGTTTGATAATGAGAAAGAAAGGATAACTTGTGGTAGAATGGAATTCATATTCAATGTACTAACATTTGAGTCACATAGTACACGATGGTTCTGGGATCTTGGTTTGTTTAAGAGAGGGATTCAAAAGGGTAAAAGCAAACATATTGGGTAGGTTCAGATTTTTTTTTTTTTTTTTTTTATTCTTTTCTTTTAAGAATGAGAAGAAAGGTATGTTAAGGACATATTTTATGTAATTGGCTAATTGTTTGACAAAACGCACTTTACTTGTAATTGGGTAGATCTAGGATGTGTTTAATACTTCAAGAAACATGTTGTTCAAGTCAAGTATAAAAGCCATGAAGATTGGACCAAGAAACGAGTAAAGAATGGCTGTTCATTAAAATTGGACAAATTCCCAACAGATCTCGACAGATAATATCTCTCGAGGTTTAATGAGTCTCGATAGCTCTCGATAGATGCTATCTATCAAGGTCTCGACAGCTGCTTAACAGTTGTATCTATCGAGAATTACAAAAATCAGTTTTTCAGACCTGATTTTCAGCCCATGCTTATGTATTTGTGTAGGGTTTCTTTCCTCATAACGCTAGACATATATAAGGCTTATTTTAAAGGCCATCACACAAGAGAATACAAGGAGAACACATGCAAAAGGTGACCGATGCCTTATTCTCTTTGAAAAAAGCTACTGTGTCTTTTGCGCCTTAGGGTTTTGTAACCAAGTGCTTCTTGATCTTCCTTGTTGATGAAGTGAGTGTATTAGTCATGTACTGGGAGCCGTGCATTATTGGTTAGTTACATACTAGGATTCGTGCAAAAAGGGTGGCGTTCATATATTGAAGAGTTCAGAGGTTCTGAAGCGGTGGAAGGTTTCTGCCGTAAGTTCATCTATGGGGATTGTAGAGTCTAGGGACAAAGGGTTTGTACTAGATCTGAAACTTCTCTTTATTATAGTGAATTGCTTTTCAGGAAGGTTTCCCCCCAGGTTTTTTATTGTGAAACTAGTTTGTTTCATTAGTTTTCCTAGGTCATCATATCCTATCGTTTTCCTGGGTCATCATATCTTGTCCTATTTAATTTTCCACTATGCATGATATTGACATGGTATTGATGTTAGTTTGATTTAACAAGGTTTATTCATAATTAATCTAATTAACAACTTGGGCTTAAAACTTGTTAATTCTATCAACCAGGGTCTAAATTTCCAAACAAGGTAGGTTAAGATTCTTGGTTAATGATAATAAAAGAATAAGATCATATATTGTATGTACCTACAAACTACAATTAATTGAGTCACACAACGTGGTTTTGGTTTCTATTATGTTGAGGTAATTTTATTTATTTATTTTTTCCTGACTCCACTATATTGATACTGACATGGAGGTAGGCTTGTTCAGGATCTGACCGACACTAATGCAATCGGTAGGTACTGAACCGATTCAACCACTACAAAGCTTCACCGTAGGTGTCTAGCGCGGTGGTCGAAGGATATTTAGGCATACCGACGACGACCGGTGCAGCAATCGACAGCTATTTTACACTCTGAT
The DNA here is from genome assembly GCA_963669245.1 of Quercus cerris. NCBI lineage: Eukaryota > Viridiplantae > Streptophyta > Magnoliopsida > Fagales > Fagaceae > Quercus > Quercus cerris. Next base: position 48,162,988 of record OY770007.1, on the reverse strand, counting down.
AAGAAACTACACCACATTGAGTGTATATATATATATATATATATATGCTATAATTTAACATATGTGTGATCTATTGTGTTTCAGTAGAAAGAATGCAGAAGAGCTATTCAAAAAAAAAAAAAAAAAGAGTTGGTTTGAGAGAGGCAAGGAAGAAGGGAGTACGACACTAGAGAAAGTGAGAGCTGGAGATGTAGGGTTAAGAACGTTAGGGCTTTTCTTATATAATTTTAATTTGATACCAAAACGACGCATTTTGAGCTTGATATTAATATTAATATCAATTCCAAAACTACGTCGTTTTGGTATCAGCTTGAAAAAAAAAAAAAAAAAAAAAAAAAAAAAAAAAAAACTATAGCGTTTCAATTTAAACCCTAAAATTGTTAGATACCCAACTCTCACTTTCTCATCAGTCACCCAGCCTCTCCCTCTCCCATAAATGTCTCATCCTCACCTCTCTCTTTCTCTCTCCTCACTCTCTGCCTCCGCTGCCACTGCTTGCTGTCACCGTATTATGCCCTTTGAATCTACAATTCTTGGAGTTCCATTTTTTCCTCTCTCCTTTTTGCTATTCTCAGGAAGTTTTATAGAAGATTTTGAATTTAATGCACCTCCTTACAAAGCTTTCATTGAGGTTTGTTTATGTATTTTATTTTCAATAGTTTAGATTTATCTTATATGGATTCGGTTTAGTTTTTTTTTTTTTTTTTTTAAATGGGTTTTTTTTTGTGATTTGAAATTGAATATTTTTGAGAGAAAGATTGTGAATTTGTTTGTATTTGTGTGTTTTCCTTTGTTTCCTTTTCTTTTTATGGAATATTTGAATTTTTGAATGATTATGACGGGGTTTGTGTTGTTAACTGCATTGTGTTTGATTCTTAAGAAAATAGAGGAATTAACCGAACTAACTACTTCGAACTAGTATGGTGCACTGCACCTTGTGTAGACCGGTGCCAAACCCTTCATAGATGAGGTGCGGTCAAGCATGAGAGAAAACCACACCCTATCGGTGTGGTGCAAAAAACTCTCCAATAACCGGCCGCATCGCACCGTGTACAGGCCTACATGGAGGGGACCCCGAAAAAAAAGTATTTAAATTAACCATACATATTCTTGAGAAAAAAAGATAAACGGAGTAGTTGAATCTTTCCACAAACTATTTTTTTGATAATCATTCCACAAACTATGTTTTTTAAAATTATGCATGTCATATTCTTTTTTTTTTCTTAGAGATGCATGGCATTTAATAGAAAAAAATCAAGCTAAATTTTTCAAGGGGGTCATTTGTTTTATTGACTTAGAATGAAAATAGTACAAGAGAAAATGAATAAAATACTGAATAATATTTAAATTTATTTATTGCTAGCACATTTTTTAAGGAAATTCAAGCTCCTTGGTGCATACCTTTTTCTGTCTTGTCTTTATATGCGCATGTATCCATTTTAATACATTTCAGTTCATTAATCACCATACCTTTTTTTTAGAATATTAAGGTTATGTTTGGTAACAATTTTTGTTTTCTATTTTCAAAAACTTGTTTTTAGGAATATAAAGAAAAAACAATTTTCTTGTATTTTTTAAATCAAAAACATGTTTAGTTAGTTGAAATTAATAAAATAATTTTTTGAAGAAAACAAAATAGAAAATACTAAAATATGTTGTTATTAAAATTTGAACTCTAATGCTAACTCATTAGATAAGATATGTTCATTAAATTAGAAGCATAGTTTCATTGAATTTTGAAAATTAGAAACTAAAAATAGTCTTTTACATGTTTTCAGTTTCTTTCACAAATTGAGTTTTGAGAATAGTTTTTGTTTTTTGTCCATTTTTGGTTGTCAAACAAATTTTTTAGTTTAGAAAATAGAAAATTGTTTTTGAAAACAAAAAGTAAGGGGAAAAAATAGTTTCCAAACATACCCTAAGTATTTTTAACTCACACACACACTTATAAAACATAAAAGAGTCTCTCTCATTTTCAATGTGAGATTACACGTTTGACTAACTTTTTATCTTTCATATTAATTCTCACATCTTTACATTTAAGTTGCAAATTTTATTCATTTTAATTATTTAATATTAAAATGTTACAACAAAAATTATATATTCTAAGATTGATTTGTGTTTTTAAAGTTTCATCCTATCCCAAATTGTTCATCAGCATCATCATTTTCTCATCAGAAAATTGTAAATATATTTATAAAAGAAGCTATCAAAAAAGTACTTTAAAAAATAATAATTATAGAACATTTGCTACCTTTTTCAACTATATATATCTTTGAATACCAGTATTTGAAGGACAAAATTGCTTTTTGCCCTTTCAAAAAAAAAATCTAGCATTTTGTCATCTTTCTCAAACTAACTAGGGAAATGCCCCTCTTTTGAAAATCGATTTTCTGAAAATTGATTTAGGCCCTATAGTGGCTTTTTAAGGACTCTATAGTGACGTTTTAAGGACTTATAGTGACATTTTGTAACTCGATTTTCATAAAGTCGAGTTATAGGTAAAAAAAAAGAAAAAAAATTGCATGTAACTCGACTTTATGAAAATCAAGTTACAAAACGTCATTATAGGTCCTTAAAACGTCACTCTAGGGTCCTTAAAAACGCCGCTATAGGGCTTAAATCGATTTTCAGAAACTCGATTTTCAAAAGAGGGGCATTTTCCTAATTAGTTTGAGAAATATGATAAAATGCTAGATTTTTTTTTTTTTTGAAAGGGGCAAAAGCAATTTTCTCCAGTATTTGAATGTAAAACATTTATACGCACCCAAACCAACCTCACTGGCTTGAGAAATTTTTTACCTAACCCGTTAAGCAACAAAAAGTTGAAAAGCTAACATATTGGGTAGGTTAAGATTCTGGATTAATTAAAGACTAAACTCATATTCAATGTTCCTACAATTGAGTCACGCGTCACACACCGTGGTTTTTGGTTTCTATTCTTAAGAGAAGATAACCGGAGTAGTTGAATCTCTCCACAAAGCCAGCCAATTATGTTTGTTTCAAATTCATTCTCACAAAAAAAAAAAAAAAAAAAAAAAAAAGGGTTTAAAATTATGCATGGCATATTCTTAAGTACATTCCTATGATATTCTCTAATTCAATAAAGGCTGACTAAAAGAAACATTTAAAAATAAATAAATAAAAGAAAAGAAAAACTTGCCTTGGTCATTTTCTCTTTTCTCTCTATTTTTAATATAAGAGGTGCTAAGTCTACAACATCTCTACAACAAATCATAGTTTGTTAGTTATTATTGATTCAAATTCAAACATAATACTAAGATTACTTTTTTGCCCTAACAATAACAACCAGTAACAACTTTCCACTTAAATTTTGTTGTAAAAATATTGTGAAAATATTGTGGACATATCATTTCTCTTCTAGTATCCACCCAACATATAAAAAGAAAAGTCTTTAAAGTAAAATATTGTTATAGATAACTAGCGTGATGAGTTTTTTTTTTTTTTTTTTAGTTTCATAATTTTTCTTTTTTAAAAAGAATTTTGGATAAGTTTGCTTTTTAAGATATGAATTAGTAGAAGAGTGCTTTATTTTGTAAGTATTTTATGTGAAGTTGGAGATATATTTTTATCGGGTTGTTCTCAAGTTTTTTTTTTTTTTTAAACGTAAGGTTTAGGAGTATTTTTGAATCACATAAAAATCTAGTCCAAATAGGAGAATATTTTTATAGATAATATAGATTTCACAAAAATATATATGACATTTTCAATTTTTTCTGTCTTTCATTTTAATTTAAAAAATAGTTATATTTTTTTTTCTTTCTTTTATTTATATAACAAAATTAATAAAATCAAAACCCCGGGATAGAAATAAGCATCATTCAACGCCTATGTTGATTTTTTTTTTTTTGGGAGACTATCGTTTGTAAAGGATAATAAAAATAAAATAAAAATAAAAATAAAAACCTTCACCAGTTACGTATTTTACTTTTACTATCTACATCCACATGTTTCTCATTTTTAAGTGCAAGTCACATTTGGATATTCTTCTCAAAAATAAAAACAGTCACATCAAGATATTTGAATTCAAATTCATTTAGCCATATATACATAGACTAAATATTATTTTAGCCACATACACATAGATTCAATTCAATTCAGATTCAAACTTCCCATAATCATCTATACTACTATCTAAAAATAAATATAAAAAATTCTATAGCAACATGTATAAATAAATAATACCAAAATACATACATATATATATATACACACACATTTAACAATTTTAAAACATGTGCAAATGTTAGAGGTTTTTGGGTGTGGATGGAGGATGTTCATCCACACCTGTACTCTATTCTCTTCCCCAATCACGGCTGATTTTCTTCAAATGAAATTCAGTCTTCATTCTTAAAAAAACATGTCCAAATGTTTAGGAAGCACAATCCTAGAAATGATGGAGAAAGGTAAAATTAAGTGGGCCAAAAATGCCACACCTTGAACTTAAGAGATAGGATAGGAGAAAAAAAATCGCATTTAAGGTTAAGCTTACATGCGATTTGACTCCAATCAAATTGACGATACACTTTATTGCAGGTTCTCAGGTCATCGGTAATCTTGTTTAGTGCATGTAAATTTGCAAATCACCTACACACAGAAAGATATATATATATATATATATGTGCTTAGGTTATAAGAAACTGATCAGCTTTGATGGAGGATAATTAAAATAAGGAAGACACAACTATTCCTGAACCAATCTTCATTGTCTGGAAAGTATCTGATTTGTTAACCTCCTATGATTTTTCTTTTTTTAAAACTCCTCTGTATGGTATTATAACTGCTTTGCATGACCGATCTCCTTTGATTCAGAACCTTCAAAACCTTACACACACCCCCCAACACCCCCCCCCCCCCCCCCCCACACACACACACCACAAAAGGGGAAAACTAAAATATTCTCCCCTTGCATACTCAACCAAGCATGTGAAAGGACGTGGTTGCCTTTGGCTGAAACACAGAGAACTTAATTGTTTTTTTTTTATATTAAAACTACAAAAGGAAATAAAGTGAGATATATTTCTGTTTAGCATCTTTACTACTTGACACAATATCTTGGCAAGGTATACTCAACTATCTATCCCATGGGTGTTTGTGCACCCTAGCTAACTTGAACGGAAAAAGAGGACTCATGTAGCCAATTCCAATTAGTAGCGCTTAAGGTTTAGTTGTGTATTTCTGTGTCTATGGAGTGTCAGATTGATCCAACATCTTCGAAAGTGCAATATAAAGATCAAAATTCTTCAAAAATATGGTCAAAGGGCCTAAGGAGCACACTCCTCTAGGCTACATTAGATATTACTGAGTCATTTTTTGGGTGTTTCTTTACATTAGAAAGTTGCTGGTTTAGTATAAATTAGTTATTTTTATTTTATTCTTTTTAAAGTCTTGGGTGTTTTGTAATTTTCAGGTTTCAGGGTATGGGCTGAACCTTTCATTGGTTGGGTCTTATGATGGGTTTTCATATGTTGTTAGGCTTTATCTGTGGATTCTAATAATAATTTGGAATTAGTTAATACTTAATAGTCAAGCCAGGAGCCTAATAGGGTTAGGTTTAGCTGGCTACATATATTGATGTTACAATATTTATTCAATGCACAGAACAAGTTGTGTTAGAATATTGTAGTAAGTATGCTCTGAAGTTTATGTGATGCAACCCTTCTTTTCCGAGGTGTGATACCAAGGACACCCTAGGCTTGATGCTTAGAAAACTAGTTTTGATTCCTAGAAGCTTTTCTCTTTGATTTTCTGCAACTTGAAAGTTCAAACGTTGCAGCCGGAGCTTGATTCCTCACTCTTAGAACCCTGAAATTTATAGATTATAGTTAAAACCGCACACCTTTGATTAGCCTCCAAGCCCACAAAACCAGATCTTGTAGAGTTCTGATTTATTGTTTGCAACCCCACATAAAATCTAATCTCAGTATGTCACTTGTTTGAGCTTCAAAGCATACTCATCATGTTACTTTAATCCAATCTTTGTTTCTAATCCAGCCTTTTCCACTTTAAAACCCTAATCCTAGGTCTTCCTAAACACCAGAACAAATGCTTTCCAGAAACTCCCATATTAGATTTAGTATCACCACCTCTGTCCCACATCAATCTTACCAAGCTGTGTATAATGACTGGTTTGGTGACTTAGGTCAAAAATTCTGAAAAATGGCTAAAATGTCACTTTTATGTTTGTATTTGGGTCGGAATACACCTAAAAGCGCATAGAAAGAAAAAAGGAGAGTAAATATAGGACTATAGGAGAGATGAGTTAAACATGAACTAGGGTTCTTGGCCATCACACATCAATCAAGTAGCTGGTTTTCCCATGTTTTCCTCATTCATTTCTTTAAGATTATGTAAATCCATAACTTATATAGATGATGGCCAACCAAACTTGGCGTCCATGTTTTGTAAAAGTCAGCATACTTGCTGCTGACCACAGAATTGATAGATCTTACCATACCTTGACGCATGAGTTACACAAAACTAAAGTCAGAAGCTAAAATATTGCAGATATATCCTTATACTTAAATACCTAGAGGTTCTACCTTATTTTAGAACCAAGATTTATTACAATAGTTTGTATTTACCCGAGAAGTTCCAAGAACTTCCAAACTTGAAAAAATTGAGTGTGGTTTTCTTTGTGCTTTTCATCTGGGGCAATTAACTCTATTGGGGTACGCATTTCACACTTGCTATTTGCTGATGATACCATCTTGTTTTGTGATGCTTCTAGAGAATATTTGTTGTCCATTAGGCTAGCTTTGACTTGCTTTCAAACTTTTACTGGTTTGAAAGTAAATTTGGAGAAGAGTGAGATTGTTCCGATTGAGAAGGTTGGAAATATAGGTACTTTGGCTAACATACTCCGATGTAGTGTGGGTAGTTTGCCTATGAAATACTTAGGAATGCCGTTGGTTACTCCATATAAAACAGCATCTATTTGGAATTCTATTTTGAAGAAGATGGAGAAGAAACTATCAGGTTGGAAGCATTTTTATTTATTAAAGGGTGGTAGACTTATTGTTGATACCGTATTTTGTCCGCCCTCGATTTATTTGTCAGACTCCTAAAAATCCAAAAATATTATTCTCTCTCTACAGGGCCATAAGAACATCTAGAACGACGTGATGTAACCTGTTCGGGCACCGGAGCACCCGAAGTGCCTTTTTTCGCTAAAATGGCCAAAATGCCCCTAGTCAGCCCTAGGTTTGACCGAAGGTCAAACATGGTCTGAACTCTCACAAAACAACGTTTTTCACAATTTTACATCAAACCCGAGCTTCTCAAAGATTTTTAGCAACTTTGACTGAGTTTGACCAAGTTTGACTCGAAGTCGACTCGAGGTGGGCCCAAAAATCCTAATTTTGATCAAAGTGTCAGAACGAGTTGAAACCAACGCCATTGTGAAGATTATTGAATTCTCATTCCAACGACTATTCATAGGTCGAAATCGAAGTTAGAACAGCCGAGATATCACGAAAACCAGGATGACGTACCGATCGACGCACCGTAAACTTCAGAGAGCCATAACTTTTGATCCGACTGTTGGATTTTCAGGTTTCACACCTTTTCAGAATCAGAAAGCCAAGATATTTCCAGTGGTACCCAGATCCACACTTTTTAAGGGCCTTTGAGGGTGGCCCTTTAAGGGCCACCGCCTTGAAATTCGCACTTGGGGCTATAAATAGCCCTAAGCACCCTTTAGACCAAAAAAGAGACTTTTTTTTTTCTTTCTAAAATTCGCCTTCTGCCCAACCTCTCTACATGTTTTCTCTCTTCCAAACACCAAAAAAAACACCCAAAACACACATCAAAACTTCTTGATTCTTTTGTCTTCACCAAAAACACGAGGTATTGTTCTTATACCCAATCTTTCTTTCCTTGGTTCTACACTTTGGATTTGAGGTTTAGGGATGTGGATGTAGCTTTTCTAACTATCATCCACACCCATAACCTTCTAAATCTTTTTCTAGCTTTTATTTTGCTTTTATGCCTTAATAACATGATTTATTGCTTTTCTAGCATGTTTCTTGCTTTCTTTGTATCTCTAGCTTAAATCTCCATGCTTTTTATGCTTTTTGCCATGTTTCATACTTAGATCTACATCTTTACATGCTTATATGTCTAGATCTACATGCTTAGGGTTTTATGCCATGTTTTCATATGTTTTATGCCTCTTTTAATCCTAGGTAGATGTTAGGGTTACATGCTCACATGTTTTTATGATATTGTTGGCTAAGCCTTGCTTGGATCTATGTTTCATGTATTTATTTCCATGATATATGGTTAGATCATTGCCTTCACATGCTTATATGCTTTGATTCATGTTCTTTCATGTTTATGTGCTAAGTTTCTACATGTTTACATTTATGTTTCTATGCCTATATGTCTAGATCTATGTTTTCACATGTCTATGTGCTTGGATCTATGTTCTCTACATGCTTTATTCTATGTTCCATGTGCTTGTGTGCTCCATGCCATGTTTGTGTGCCTAGACCTAAGCAATATTTGTCATGCCATGTGTTATTGTAGCCCTTTTGTCACTTCATCTTTCTTTCTTGAGTTTTGGCCTATTGGTTCGGACCCGATCTAGACCTTATGGTCCTTGTCATCGTCCATACACCTTGGCCCACATCAAAGGGTTTGGATCACTTGTTTTTCAAGTCTGTGCTTGCTTGCTTCTATGTTTTATGCTTGTGTTAGCATCTCTTGTTCTAGGCTTTGCCACGTTTGGCGCCCTTAGTGAGTTTGTGGTTGTGTGGTTACATTCGACGCCCATAAGGCCTTGTTTGGATGTAGCCATTCGAGATGCATCACCATAATGCCGGTTGCTTCGTGCACACCTATCCCCTTTTCTACTCCATGCGACAATTGCTTACTATGCTTTTTTGTGCCACCCGTTGGCTTTATATGCATCTTTACACGCTTGTTTACATGTTCATACATGAGTCTTGCGTGTTAGTGTGTCATCCATGCTTCAACACAATGAGGCTATGGACATCCGATCCAAACCTACATTTGTCCCTCGCGAGCACCACCTTTTGTTTGCTATCTTGCTTGTCTGCCCCTTTGCTTGTATGTTTGCTCGCATTCTGTATGCTATGCTTGTCATTGCTATCTTGCTTGTTCATTTTGCGCCCTTTTGCTATTATCTATGCATCTTTCCATTGCTTGTCTACTGGTTTCTTGTCTTTACCTTTGCATGTACACACATGGAGTGAAGACACACAGAGCTAGGGTGCGATCTCCTAGGAGCAAGCAAAAAGGGCGCAGATGCAAGCTTGCCAACATGAGTCTAGCAGCTGCGATTAGTAGGTTTAGGGTTTAGCTTTTCCCTTTAATTATGTGCTCTTTTAAACCCCTTACTTCCTCCTCCCTTTCTCCCTTAGATGGTTTGTATTAGGTATATCATGTTTTGTACCATTCGTCCTCATCTCTAGAGTATGGCGACCCTTGTTTATTTTCCTACACCTATATTTTGGGCCATGCTCTAGGGATATAGGCATTTACTTTCCTACTGTAGTGTGCTAGCATTGTGCATGATGCATGTATATATATACCTACTTGCCCCTTTACGGTGTGATTGTCACGATCCGTGTCACTTAAGGCTACTGGGACACATATTTGAGGACATCCATAACCTTATTCGTGGGCTGCAATATGCTTCAATTAGTTGCATTAAAAGGTGTGGTAATATGGTAGCACACTCTTTAGCTCACCACACTAGGAATATTAGTGATTAAATGTATTGGTTGGAAGATTCTCCACCACCTGTTGTGGATGCTTTGTATCAAGATTATTTACATATTAATGAATGAATGAATTTTTCGGCTTCAAAAAATTATTTTGCACTAGATCAAAGGAGAGAGAGAGAGAGAGAGAGAGAGAGAGAGAGAGAGAGAGAGAGAGAGAGAGAGAGAGAGAGAGAGAGAGAGAGAGCACAATTAGGAATGTTGTACCATTGGTATTGATTGCTTTTAAAAAATATATATATATATATATATATATATATATATATATATATATATTTTACATTTGCGTTGGTTTTTTTTAGATCAAAATGCAAAACTTACTCTTTAAGTTTCATCATTTTTCATTTCAGCCATCTAAGTTTACATTCTGTTATTTCAGTCTTCTAAATTTCAAATTAAACTGATTTGGAAAAGTAGTAAAAAATTTATAAATAAATATTATTCTAATAAAGTGTAATGCAAAATAAATAATCTAATTTGAGTGTTTTTAAAAAGTGGTTACATAAAATTAAAAAAAAAAAAAAGTTTTCACAATTTTATACTAAAATAGAAAAAAGTTTTTGAATTGGCTAATGCAAATGCACCCGTGCTAACTTTCTTTTGTTTACTAGACAATCACATCGATATGGCCTTGTGTGGGTGGGGGCTCTTAAAAAAATTAAATTGTCTTAAGTTTCAAATTAAAATATTTTTCCCCCTCTTTGGTCATACATAATATTAGGTTAGTAAATTCAAAATTTATTTATAAATTTAACATATTCCCAAACAGTCACGTGGGGGTGTGGGTGGGGGTTGGGGGCTCTAGAAAAAAAGTTTCAATTTTTTAATTCTGCACCCCCTCCCCGGCTCCCCCCTCCCTCAGGCTAGGCTGGTATGTTGTACTTATTAGCAGCAATTTCGAAACAGTTCACTTACATTGACTTATAGTAAAATATTTTATTCCATTAAACAAATTAAAAGAGGTTTAGGTACGGTATTGATTTTCGTATCGGACACTTTTTGTCCAGTTCTACCGGCATTCAAATTTTAGATTCTCTTTGTAACCCAACTGTTCTGTACCCAACATTCAAGATTACAGATAGACTAATGAACGACTTTTCATGGCTTTTACTGGACATTCAAATTAAAAGATTAGATTCGTTTCCTCCCACCCAATCCCATCCCCTGTTCCCCCAGCACGTGGCAAAATCACTTACTAGTTTTTAAATAAGATTGACATACATTAAACTATTTATTTTTAAAAATATTTTTTTAAAATTAAAAAAGTTGTCAATACTTTTTCAATTCTTAAATTTTTTTTTTTAAATGAAAATTATTATATACTCTCAAGACATACATTAGCATAATTCTTTTAAATATGATTTCTTCTTTTTTATATTGTTTATTTTAGTTATTTGATAGGTATTCCGTATTTGGGTCCTACGGGTGTCATTATTTTATTTATTTATGAATTGACCATTCCAGTAAAAAATTTACATTATTTTAATGAAAAATAAAAGGGATTGTGAAGAAATCATTTTTTATTTTTTTCTCATAAATTTTTTTTAGAAATATTTATAAACTCATATTCTTGAAATATCCGTTAACTTTTTCTATATTTTAATTAGACTTCATGTTAGCTCAAACTTTAACATACTAACTAGGAAATGCGTTTACAATTTGTAATACTTTTGACAATTCAGTTAAGTTTTAATCAATAATTATTAAAATAATGAATAAACTAATGGAAGCAACTTTATTTCCGGAAGCTAATTGCATAGTATACCAAAAATTATAAATTTTTATCACTTTTATGTTAATATATGACAAAGAAATCAAAGTTAATTTATTTTCAAAAAAAAAAAAAAAAAGCTTCGGCCTCTTGCACTCTTAAAGTTTGATTTTTTTATTTTTATTTTGACACTACATGTTTGATTCCTTTTTCTGACAACCATTATTGTTTCAAACTTTTTATTTTAACCATTTATATTTGATTTAATATTTTTGTTTTTATATATATGTGGAGGGAGGGGGGTAATCTTGAAATGGTATACCAGCGTTAATTGATAATGAAAAATATTATTTCTATGACAAAGTCAAAAGAAGCATTGACAAGGCATTGACAAGATTGTTTTTATTTTTTGAGAGTTTTAACTTATAGTGCCCGCTCTTAATGATAGTTCTTTATTATCAAATCAAGATACCAATTGATTTTTGGTGTAAACAGAGATTAAACCCCAGATCTCTTATTCAACCATCAAAAACTTTACCAATTAAGCTAATTGGAACCTACTTGACAACATTGTTCTAAATGCATCCTTAGCTTAGCTTTACCCTTCCCATTCTTTTCTTCATACTCAAAAATATTATAATCACGACTCCATAAACTATAATCCCACGTGCTCAAAATTCTCAAGATCGTTCACAATCGAGAATCGGACACAAGATTGGCCAGGATTGGTGGGATTGTGTGATCCTATCAATCCCACGTGATCCTAGTTTCGGGGTATTTTCTCTAGGCTAGCAAAAGCCCACTTGGGCCCAATTGTTAAAAAGGCCCATTTTTGGTATGAGAGGCTTTTTTTTTTTTTTTTTGGGCTGAACGGTGTGAGAGGCCTTGTTCCAACCGATAGCATGGAAAGCAATGAATACCTTGAGTTACTAGTGATCTTTGAATGAGTTGGCAACACTTCTTAAAGTAGCCTTCAACACAAACTTGGGTTTAAGTATTTATTAACTGTTTTTTCTTTTAATGAGGGGGCCATACTTGTAAAGCATTTGGACATGTTAATTTTTGGGGTCTCTTTGGGCTAGCTTAATTCTTGAGAGGAGTTGGATATAATTTGTTGAAGTCTAAAATTCTTTTTTTTTTTTTTTTTTTATTACTTATAGATTAAAACTATTTACTATATATATTACTAGGACATTCTGGCATTTTACCCCCTTTTATTTTTTTAATTGGCAAAATGCCCCTGTTTCGAAACTATATAGGTGCGTGCCCCTGTTTCGATACTCGATGATCCTAAAATCGAGTTACTTAAAGTACTCGATTGGTTTAAAATCGAGTTATGCCCGATCAAACTTAAAAAAAAAAAAAAAAAAAAAAAAAAAAAAAAAAAAAAAAAAAAAAAAAAAAAAAAAAAAATTCATGAAACTCGAGTAAATGGAAATCGAGTTCTAACTAAAACATCACTATAGGGATTAAAAACGCCGCTATAGGGCCACTGAAACCTGGTATTTATACTAAAAAAAAATTTCCAGAAAAACGCCACTATAGGGATTAAAAACGCCGCTATAGGGCCACTGAAACCTGGTATAAAAAAAATTTCCCAGAAAAACGCCACTATATGGATTAAAAAACGCCGCTATAGGACCACTGAAACCTGTATTCAGACTTATAAAAAAAAATTTCCAGAAAAACGCCACTATAAGGTTTAAAAACGTCACTATAGGGCTTAAAAACGCCGCTATAGGTCTTCCTGAATATGGGGCGATTACACTTGTAAAATTTTTTGCATGGAACTCGATTTCCCTAAGCTTGAGTTCCATGCAAATTTTTTTTTAATTATTTTATTTTATTTTTTTTTTTTTTAAGTTTGATTGGGCATAACTCGATTTTCTATGAATCGAGTATTTCATTGAAAATCGATTTTAGGGTAATCGAGTATTGAAACAGGAGCATATCCCTATATAGTTTCGAAATAGGGGCAAATTGCTAAACAAAAAAAAAAATTAGGGGCAAAAGGCTAGAATGTCCATATATTAGTATCCTCATTAGGGCTTCTCAAAAGGTTTGTCTTTTTGATATTATTTTTTAATGTAAACAATTTTCACTCATTTTAATTCAAGGTTTATGTGTTTGTCAAGAGAATTTTATGTATTTGCTAATCACTCAAAATAGGTATATAAGAGTGTGATGAGACCTAAGAGCACTATCATCAGGTCTCTCAAATGTGCCAAATGCTAAAAATTTGGCACATTTGACACATTAAACACAAAAATGAAGGCTCATCAGGTATGTTAAATGTTCCAAAAATTTGGAACGTGCTACAGTACGCTCTCATATTTGAGAGCGTACGAACAAAAATGGCATTTGCGTTTAATATTTTTTATTCTCTTTTCTCTCTCCTCTCTCCTCACTTTCTTCTTTTCTCTGCTCTCTCCGTCACTCTCTATCTCTTCCCTCTCAGTCCTCCCGGCTCAAGATCTCTCTCATCCTTGCTCAAGATCTCTCGCCGCCTCACCTCGCCGTCAACCTCCACAGCCCTCGTCGCCGGCCTCCATAGCCTTTGCCGCCGACCTTTAGAGCTCTTAATCGGGTCGTGGGTGTGACATTTGGGATGGGTTTCTCTGTGTGGGTTTTGGGTTATTGATTGGTCGGTTGGGTTGGGATTTTGGGCCGATGGTGGTGTCGTGGTTGTGGCGGTGGTTGGTTGAGTTTTGGGCCGACATTATCTCTTATATTTGTTTTTGCAGTTATCGAATTTTGGTGAAGCGAAGAGAGAGAGTTGAGGCGGTGATGGCAGGATTTTGTGGGTTGTAGAGGCGGCGGCGGCGTTTTGGTGACTGGGGTTTGTGGGTTAAGGCCGCGGCGGCGTTTTGGTGGCTGGGGTTTGTGAGTTCTGAGTTTTTTTTGTGGGCTTTGTTGGGTGGGTGTGTATTTGGGGCCGCTGAGCTGAGTACGTGCAATTGTGATGGGTGGCGTTGCCGTTGCCGTTGGTGGTGATTTGTGATTGTTGTTTGTGGAGGTTGATTTGCCGTTGGTGGTGATTTGCCGTTGCCGTTGGTGGTTTGTGGAGGTTGATGGTTTGTTGAAGATTTTGATTTTCTTTTTCTTTTTCTTTTCTTTTTTGTTGATGTTTTTGGATTTGGATTTGGAATTTTTATGGAGATCCAGTGATTGTGATTGTTGTTTGTGGATGTTGATTTGCCGTTGGTGGTGATTTGCCGTTGCCGTTGCCGTTGGTGGTCTGTGGAGGTTGACTGTGATTGTAGTTTAATGTGATGAAATTTGTTTAATATTATTTAATGGGTTGGATATATTATTTTAATATATATAATGGAAGTATAGAACATCTGATAAATGACATGTTGTAAAATGGTGTGTTAAAATGATAAAGTAGGTTTTTGGTGTTGTAAAATGGCATTTTTTATGAGAGAGCTGATGAGAATGCTCTAATACCAACAAATTAAACATGAAAATAATATTGAATTCATTGTTTTGTGTATGTAGGTGACTTCATTTTATTTTTTAGTGCTAGAGCTCATCGCACTTATTATATCTATTTGAGTGATTGACAAACACGTAAAATTTCACTCAACAAACGCATAAATATCAAATTAAGATGATTGAAAAATTTTGACAATCCAAAAAAAAAAGAACTTTTAAACACACATTTGACATGTATGAAGAAGCTAATACATGGCGTACGGCCATTTAAAAAAAAAAAGACTCAACAGTTGACACACATGGCGTTTCCACTTTCCTTTATTTTTTTAATTACATAAATTCTGGAAAAATTTAACTCCACGACGAATAAAGATGCTTGAGCTAATTTTCTAAGTTCACCAACTCTTCCATTATATGCACTAGTGTTTAACCCGCGCAATACGCGGGGTATTTTTTTTTTTTTTTGAAAGACGGCGGTAATATATTTGTATCTAAAAAATCTTGGAATTTTATGAGAATGTACGTAAGCAAATAAGTTAAAAGACTTAAAGTTAAAAGCTATTCCAAATGTTTATCATGGTAGATAAAAATTTGGCTTGCCAAGTAATATAATTCTTGGTAAAAACTTGACTTTTTTATATATATTATGACAGCATTATTTGCCCGTTTGGCATATTGTAGGAGTTAGAAAAACTGTAAAAGATATTCCTTCAGTAATTTCAAAATATAAATATATAAAAACTTTAAAAAAAATAAAAAAAAGGTTGCAATGTTTGGTTGCTAAGAGAATTAATCATAAACTAAACTACAATTAGTGCATCGAGTTCAATAAGATTATAAATTCCAGAATTTTGTTGCTAATATGCCAAATTCATGACACATTAGTGTCTAGATTGGCATGGCAATCAAATTGGTTCATTTTGCAAACTTTAAAGATTACTATTACTTATGAAACACTACTAATTAATACCACATTTATGTCCCTTCTTCAACCTAGATTTTTGCCCAAAATATGGAGTTTGGACCATCCATTCAACACACTATTATTTTAATCTTTTGAACATGTGTGGAAAACTACAAAGTTGAAGTGCAGACACCCACATTTACTATTCCACACCATCCAACTGATTGCTTTCTCTTTCACATGTTAAAAACATGGGGAAAATAGCACTAAGTTGAAAATTCCATAAATTCCATATGATCATTGACAGACAGATTTTAAAATGGTCTTTAACCATGATTAGATGTCCATATTTGATTGGTGCAATAGAATTTTTAGCAAATTTTTTCATTTTCATCATGACTAATAAAGTATCTATATATAAATCACTTTCTCAATAAAAAGAAGTATTTGTAAATCAATCAAATCTTTGATACCTCTTTGCAGCTTCAGCTTTGTGGCCATGCCACATTGGCTGCTGCACACACAATCTTTGAATGTATTCTACAGCGTGAAACTCAAAGAATAAGAGGTGTCCACCAACCAAACATGATCTACTAAATGAATTACATGCAATTTTTGTCAACTTAATAGCAATCACATTCATTGTTTTATAAATGAAAATTCACCCACCAGCAACCATAAAGTTACAACAACAAAATACATTTTCTACTATTATCTACCATTAAAATAAAAGTTTAAAGTAGCTAACCCTGGTAATTATGCAAATAGAGTGGAATATTAACTAAAATCTAAGAGATAATCAACTTTGTATAAAAAACATTACACTTTCAGATTTCAAAGTTGTACAATTTCAATCACTCTTCAAAAACAACAGATCAGGTAGGATGGAAAAGAGAAACTAAAAATTGAATTGAATTCTGTAGTTGCTGTTTTTCCTTGAATAATCCAATAGAATCCTTGCTATGTTGCCTCCAGCATAACCTTGTCCAATTGACATTTCACCACAAAAGCAAACACCCTCCAAATAAATCTGCAATTACTCCACAATCCACACCATTGATTATACTATAAGATGTCAACCCTACCACACTTTTACATATTTTTGGCTTCAGTCTTCCTAGAACCAAATCCTTCTTACATAACCACCCATGCTAAACTCATATTCACCACCAACACCACTGCATCACTGTATTGTAATAAATCTGACAAAATAGATGCTCTAAACTCTATATACACATGCCACAAAGTTAATATGCTCTACTATGTATTCTACAAAGTTATCATTACTTTCCTATGGCCAAACCATAAAGCTACATGGTTTCATGCTGGTTTTTTCAGAAAAATTCTAATGATCCCTAAATGCCACCAAAAAAAGTAAATATTAGTCAGCAAGGTCATATTGGATATGACCAACAGGTAGTGTTACTGTCACATATACTTCATTTTCAATTTCTTTTCTTACAGCTCCTACCAAACCCTCTTAAACCAGCAAATTGTGACAGTAACATATTAGTCTCTGAAGTCATATTGAAATGACTAACAGGTAGTGTTACTGTCACACATAATTCAATTTCTCCTTAACTTACAGCTCTAGCCAAACTCTCTTAAACCAGCAAATTGTGTCTACTGAAAATTTCAGCACCATTTAGACCATACAGTTTTGTAGTCTAGGCCTTGATCCTCCTCCAGAGAGTAATCATCAAAACTTATATCAAAAAACTTAACCGTACCATAGTGCTTGTTCCTCACCCTAAGCATGTAAACCTGACATAGTGACATTAGATTGAACTTAAACACATCATAAATTTAAAATCACCAACTTGAAAAATAACAAATTTACATACAAATGAACCAATATGTTACGTATACGCTGAAAAGAAATGCATCATTTCAAAATTAATGCTTATTAAAGAAAAAGTGTTTGCTTACTTGCTAAGATCAGATTGTGTAGTAGCTTTTGTTAAGGAGTGTTGTTTTCTACAGTGCTACATATCATGGGACTTCATTTATTAAGGAGGAATTTAGATTTAAACTTAAAGAAAAGTGTTAAAATAATAATTATATGATCAACTTCTTCATTTTATAATAGCTTGAACTCTTAGAATATGCATAGTTTAACTTCTTCATTTTCTAATAATAATTCAATTTCTTACCTTGAAAATTCAGCTCCTCCAATTTTTTTTTTAAACAGATTCTGTTTCAATATTGAATGAAAAAATCCACCACTGTCAGTAAAGCATGCCAGCCAAAAAGTGTATAGTTTTATCATCTAGGAGAAAAAATAGGGACCCGTGCATAGCCTCTAAATAGAAACCAAATTGAACCAATTTCAATATTATATTTTTGCAAAAAAATCATGTTTGCACAACTTCTAAGCAAATGTCAACAATTTTTCTAAGTTTTTTTGTTTGTAATAACTATAAAAACCTTGTAGACTTCAATCACCATTCACACATTATAGATATTGCAGCTTATACGTGTTATCATGTGATATTCAAAATTAGGTAAATAGATGTAGCTGCCAAAAATTCAATTAGAAGGACTTCTATGACATAATGATGCAGCACCCAATATATAAATATACTGTATAACAACATTTAAGAAGAACAATTTTTTTTTTTTTTAAATGTACATTTGAACTATCTGAATTCTAAATTAGAATACAATCTAAATTTAGTAAAATGGTTTTCATATAAATTCAGCTTTATATATAAAATGTTAGTTGAATTCTAATTCAAACCACCTAAATGCAATGCAAATCAATTTAAAAAGTCAAATGCAAATCAACTGTAAGTGCAAATCAATTTAAAAGTTTGTAATTGAATGTCACTGAAATGCAATAGAAAAATAAAAGCACTCAATGGAATCAACCCACCTTTTGTAGAGACAACCAACCATTTAGTCAAACTTGGAAAGGATGCTTCAACTCACCCAAATAAATAAGTGGAGCACAATCTAATATACCTAGATTAACTTCACAAACAAAACAAACACAATCAGAACTGATTGAGATCAAATACTCTTTGCCCTCTCAAATCACTCTTAAACATGCAACTTAGAATAAGATACGAATTTTCACTTTGTAGAAATACTGGAGCAATATTTCTAATTTCCTGTAACTTGCAACTTGTTGACTATATTTTAAAACTAAAGTGGAGAACAATAAAACAGAGGACATTAAGACTATAACGGGTGAGATTGGAGATCAATATTTCACATCATCATCACAATAAAACTCAACACTATAGCACACAACACCATTCTCCATGCTTTATAACTTCAACCACGGGTTGTGCATGAGTCACAACCATACCAACAGATCAATGTACAGAAAGATAGAATATATACTAAACACTTTTATGCTGTAAGAACCTTGTAAGGCATGCATTAGAGCAATATTTGAAGGACAAATTCGAGAAAATTTGGTCATTGGCAATATTAGTATGTAAAAATCCCCAAGTCCTCACTGAGCCTTCTTTCTCCATCCGTAGAGATCTAGGATTTAGGGGTTATTTAAGGTGATAAGCATAATTTTTCAGTTATTTAAAGTAAAAATTAAGCTAATCAAACTATTGAATAATTCACTGTAAATCTCAGTAAATCTATGAATTAAAAACCTCAAATTTCCACTACAAACACACAAAACTCATAAAACCCAATTAAATACTAAACCCATAAACCCAGAAGTTCACTCAAAACTGATGCAAAACTCAACTTGGTGAGCGTTGATGAAGGAAGAAGTGGATTAGAAGTTTGATGCATTGGGTTTAGGTTTTATGAGAAAAAAATAAAAGAGGGAGAGTCAAATTGTTGCGCGTACGTTGAGGTTGTGGTTGAATGGAGCCGGAGATGGGTGGTGCTGGACCAAAAACGTAACCCTAAACCAAAATCAAGTCTTTTAAAAGACTAAATCATAATTAAAAAAAAAAAAAAAAAACGATTTGACAGAGAATCCCAAAACCCAAAACAAAAACGAATCAAATCTAAACCTATCCAACAAAAAAACTCAATCAAAAGTAACATTGCATACCCAAATCTAAAAAATGAAGAAAAAGCAATGTACGGTGCCCAACCGATGTAGTGTTTACCATTCTGCCTCTTTCTCTGTTTCTTTCTCTGTGTCCCAGGCCTCATCCTCTCTCTATTTCATCGCCTCTCTCTTTCTCGGCCTCTCTCTGTTTCATCGCCTCTCTCTATTTCTGACCCAAAATACCAATCTAAATCATAATTAACACCCAATTTATTCTCCAAATAAAAACCAAAAACCCTAAATTTTTAAATTTAAAACAGAACTTTACCTAGTGATTCCAATAGTCGAGTAGCGAGTGGAGGCTGACAGTGATGGCAGAAGATCTGGGTGGCACCCTTACGGTGATGGCAGAGGCGCCCTTCCAGTTATGGTTCTAACTCTCAATTGAAAACAGTCCCAAGTTAACTACCAAAATAGGAGTTAGAACCATAACTGGAGATCATACCAACTTCAATAAATATATGTATCTTGTCTAAAAGAGTTTGTAATTCCTTAAAAAAAAAAAAAATTAAAAAAAAAAAAAAAAAAACAGCCAAGTTCTCTTAAACTTAGAGAACCAAAAAAATCTGATTCCATCCAAACCAAGCAAAAGAAGAAATACTGGACTTTATATATATATATATACACACACACACAAAATCCACTGAAAGACTATTCATAGACATTTTATAAGAAATTAAAAAAAAAAAATGTATTAACAACATGGTTCCATGACATAGAGAAAACATTTTTGCTAGTAATTATTCCAAAAGTACCCACATCACTATGTTTCAACAATTTTTGAAAAAGAAATTGCATAATTTTCTTTGGCCATTCCTGTTCAATCAAACCAAACACATATATAATCACTATTAAAAGAACTAAAAGATCAGCAACCATTTCCAATAGCTACACTTCAAATATCAATTCTGTGTATAAAACATTTGATGTGGCTTTTAAAAATACACAAACATGACATACCTAGGAAATCATAATAAGAGAAAGGCTAAGTAAAAATAATTCAACTAAAGAAGAATTATGGTTTTTTTTATAAATCTGTTGACTATAGCAGCATTAAAGTATGCATTCCTCACTGTCTGCAGCATTGAACAATGTTTCAAATAAGAAACAATTTTAATTTACCTAGTTGCTCACGTTCTTGGCTATCAAGCCCACCTATAAGCATATGAACTCCCCATCTAATGAGAAGTGACATCATTCAACTTGTAAATCTAGGATTAAGCAGGATGCTCATTAATACAAAGTGTAATGTAAGGTGAAAACATTAAACTTTTGGGCTCTATAGATTTAATCAAAAGAACCAAATCTTTTAGTATCATACCTTGTATTCTTGTTATTGTTAATATTGTTAATGCTTGGATGGGCTCTGGTTGTGCTTGTGGCTCATGACCGATTGTTCCTATTATGGCTCTCCCTCTAGTTCAAGGTTTTTGGGGGTTTGGTTTCAAGGAAAAATAGGCTAAAAGGAGTTCTCTGATGCAAATCAAGCCAAATGTTACAAATTGAAAAGCCATTTCAGTTTTGGTTAGGGAAGATATTAATAATTTAACACCCTAGCCCCAATCATGGTTCTCGCAATTTAATTCCCATTGTCCATGAAAAATTATCTCCATTTCTCACTCACCAATATTAGTGCCCCCATATTCTCCATTCATTAATAACTTACAACTGCTCCATGTGGCCTTAACAGGTGAACTTTAAAGTTTAAAGAAATGATAACTTCAACATGTGGCATTTTGCTAGGCCACACATTTATCTAGTTGTTGTTATTAATCAATACAAAGGCAGGGAAATGAACAATTTTATGGTACAACATCTTTGCAACACAACCTGAGTCCTCAAACAAAGCATACAATATTGATAGACATTATAATGAGTAGAAATTGCACTTGATGTGGCTCACTGCATAAGTGACATCATATTAATGCCCATCCAAATCAAGCTTCAATGCTGTTTCTTCAGCTTGCTTAAACTGAAAATCATATCCATTTGCAATCAGTTAGTCTTAGCACATGGAAACTTGGTAGAAAGTCAATAAATAAGCCAGACAAAAAAAAAAGAAAAAAGAAGAGAATCTTAACTGCTCTGGAGTTTCAATCTTGTCTCTCCCACTGTAGATCATATCAAATCCTCCCTGATAAAAAGAAAAGGCGAGCAAATTAAATGACTTTCTTATAACTTCAACATGCATGGTTACATCTATAGCTCATGACTAAATTACATATATAGTGAATAAAACTTTTGAACAGGCGTGTTTGGCAAGCCCAAAACACCCAGCTTTTTGAGCTTATTTTGGCAGGCCTCACACTGAAAAAAACCTTTCCCCCTCCTTTTCTAGGGTACTATTAGCACATAACCAATCAACAAAGAAATAATAGTCGCTAACTCGAGCAATGCACGGGCAAAATTCTTATGAAAGTATAGTTTATACATAAAAAAAGCTTTCTAAGTTTACATGAACTATATAATTGTAAAAATTCAAAAAGTGAACTCTCCATTTTAATGAATAATTCATGTTCGAGTTGTTTGATAAGTGAACAACTCATCCCAAATCTTACTAAACCTAAAATAAAATAATGAAAGAAAATCTAAATCAAATAATCATTCACGTGAACAGCTACAAACAACCATGACAATTTCATAACTGCAATTTGGTGATTCCCTGGTTCTTTTTTTGCACACATAGCTCCTATACATTGGCTTCCACTGTCACGAACTACTCCCAAACCATACCATATTTTGTTCTGCAATTTCAAAGCAACTCTTAACAAAATTAATTCCTATATCATATTTGTCACTTAACTTAAAATAAATAGATAGAACAAAATTCTGAAAGTATGACAGTAGCAGAAGACCAAGAAGGCAGTGGCAGGGCCATCAAATTTCTCACTCATTGCATTACAGACTCTGTATATTGATCGGTGAAATAGATTTTTCTTTCACAACAATGAAATGGTGCAATAAACAGCCCATGTCATGCCATAATGTTTGTTATCATCCGCAATTACGTATGCAAACTCATCAACATTAGTCCCGTTACAATTTCCACCCAAAAAATAAAATAAAAGGCAAAATCAAAATCAAATTCAGCTATACCCAAAAAAAAAAAAAAAAAAAAAAAACTTTAAACTCCAAGCAACCATATTTCTATATCTGTTTGCCTTCATGGTTCCACTCAACTAAAGCCAAAACCAAAATCAGAATTAAGAGGCAATCTTAGAATAGTTTGAAGGTAATTGAAAAACTGAAGGAAAAAATTAATCTGTAAAAAACAAAAAATCAATCCAGATTATACCAATCGAAAAGCCAATCACCATAGAAACCTTCTCTCCTCTTGGCCTGTGTATGCTCCATTGCCTTTCTCTACTTATATAAATTTAAAGTCACAAAACAAAACAAAATATGAAACTGAAATTCATTAAAGCAAAGGAACAAAACCCAAAAACTGAAATTCCTAATAACAATCAACATGTATATAGCATTAGACTTATGTGCACCTGTCAGTTTGATCCAGCAACTCTTCTTGCAAAACACCAGTGTCATATCCAGTAAAGAATGTTATAAATCTAGGTTTAAACAAAAGGACAGACAAAAAAATTATTTTAACATTATGCGAAAAAAAATGAAAGAGAGAATACAAAAAGAAGTTGAAGCAATCATTGTAAGGAATTTAATCACAAAGCATAGCCAAAAAAAAAAAAAAAAATTAAAACAGTTTTACAACTTAGTTGAATACAAAATATGAATTCATTGAATTAAAAAAAAGAAAAAAGAAAAAGCAGACTAAAATATGGAATTCAAAGCCAAATCAAACCAAAAATATCAATGGACAAAATTCAATTCAATTTAACCATATTTAGTGAATAATCTGCACAATGTTTAACATTTTGTTGGTTAGTGTTTAACAATCTGTTGGTTATTTCCCATATGATGATGGCTAAGGATTTGGCTGCTGTTGGCCAAGGATATATAAAATAAATACATAAATCAAGATTAACATCAAACAGTAACACTTTTTTGCACAAACTTGAACTGGAATGTTTGTTTTCATCTTATACATAATGGTTTTAAACAATCCAAGGTGAAATTTGACTTTTAACCACAATAAATCAAAGGAAAAATCCCTAATGTTACCAAAAGAAAAAACCAAACCAAAGCATCCCAAAAAAAAGAGAATCAACCCATCTACTTTTAAAAAGGGTAAAAGAAGAACCCTAGAAAATTAAGCAGGGGAAAAAAAAAATTAAATATAGATATATTGAAGAGGACAGTTGGTAATTTGAATAGTATAAGCATCTGGTTTTAAATTAAAGCATAGATATATTGAAGTAAGACCAAGCACCAAAGTTTACTAAAGACATATAACCCCTCTATTTATGATAATTTTCATTACATAAGATTAAAGGTGGATTATAATATTCAAAATATTACCTACAGCCATAAAAAACTCATACTTTAAGAAATGATAATATGTATTTGTACAATGATCATCTATTCTTCATGGTTAGGATTAATTGCATTTTGTCAAGTGGAATGTTCAACAACAATTGCTGCTCTACTATTGTTTTCTCTTCACATTTAAGTGCCAAGAGGAACTTATAAAAAAAAAATACATGGGAATATAGACATTATCCGTCACCAACAACTTTATTATACCCTTGTTTTGTCCTCTATATTCAACTCTTATAAGAGGCATAAAAAATAAAAAAAAAATCAATAAATCTTCATGCTGGTCATGCCAATATGCACTAAAAATATGAAATAAAATAACATTTTAAAATAAGATAAGTTTGAAGAAACAATTAACAGAAATAATAGAAGTCCTATAAACAAATAGAAAGAAGTACAAAGTGTGCCATATAAGAAAGGTGAAAAAGAATTAAAAGTTTAAAACCTGTGTTAATAACAGATTGTTGAAGACAATAAAGGCTATCCTGCAAAGAAGATTAGCCAGCCACATTGGGTCTACCAATCATGTTGAAATTGCATCATTTGTTGGTAACACTTCTGATTCTCTCATGTCTCATTGCCTGCCTACTCTTTGCTCTCTACATAGATTGAAATATAAATAACACAAACAGAAACAATAGACACCATAGGTTAAAATTCAATCATAACTCTAAAACAAAGAAAGAATTGATGAGGTATCAAAAAAAAAAACCTTGAGGAACATTAATAGGTCTATGCCAATTAAAAATAATTGATGTCCACACTGTTATAATTCCACACAATCCAGGGGCTCCAACAAAAGGCAAACACAAATAGAGAAACCAAGATTTTGAATCAGGAATTTAACAATAAACCAAAGGCACAAATTTAAAAATGCTCATTACAGGGAAAAAAAAATTTCTAACCCAATTATTGTAGCCAAATCCAAAGCTAACTGAAATACATAAATCCAAACCTATCCAACCAAATGATTAAACATAAATTCAAGTTATGGCATAATTTAAAAACGAATAAACAAAAACCTTTACCTGTACTAGTTCTGGCTACATGACAGATTCTCTACTTGTCTTCATAACTTACTGAAATTTCATGGTATTTAAATACCAGAAGTAATCCACAATTAGAAAAATATACTAACAAATGTAATTGAAATTTGAGACCAAAAAAAAAAAAAAAACTTTAGAACTTGATGCATTTCCTTTTACTATTATACTTTTAGATTTCACAATTTAAACCCATTAAAATCCAACATCAAAAACAAAAAAAATCAAGACTTAAAAGTCTCTTTTTAAAAAATATATAGAGAAAGTTATTCTATCAAATTTCAAAATCCCACAATTTCACTCCCCTTTAAAAAACAGAACAGGTAAGAGGCCAATAAAACTCAGGTAGAATTTTCATATTGTGAGTGTTTTCCCTGATTTTAACAAATAGAGAGGAAAAGGGTTATGAATCCAAATTCCTAAATTGACAGCAAACCATAATCGAAGAGAATATAAGGAAAAGAAATTAATACCTATGCTTTGATTAAATTAGAGACTCTAGATTTGCAGAGAAAGAAATTGAATGATTTAAATCCAAAAAAGAAGAATTCAAACAAACCATTACCGAAGATATTTAATAAAAATAGTCAAATATCGTAATTCCAATTTCCTTAACCCTAATTTCAGGAAACAAAATCTCATTACAATTGTATAAGTGGAAAACATATAACAAAACTAATTTAACTTTAAATTTGTGGGGGGAAAAAAAAAGTAAGAGAAAGAATAGGAACCCGTCAAAGGCATTGTTAATCAAAAATCAGAGGGAATTCTTGTTAATTTCTGAGTTTTAATCAGGAAACAAAATGTAACTTTAAAAATAGATAAAAGGTCAAATCTTCCTTCTAAATTTGGGAAAAATTTTGAAAGAAAAAGAATAGGTACCCATCAGAAGCATGTTGTAATGGGCGGGGTAGACTCCTTTTCATTCTTGACGCTTCATTTTCCTTACTTCTTATTCTGGGGAAAGAAATTAGCGGACAGTTAGATGAAGAAATCTGACAGGAAAGTGGACTTCTGTTTTTTCTTTTTCATCGGCAGGGAAAATCTTTTCTTTTGGCCGTTTGTGTTAACAAATGGAAAGAATGGATGATTGTGTGTTTTGGGTTTCAGTTTTAGAGCGTGGAGTTTTTGATCTCTCGATCTCTCTCTCCTTCTCCGTTCTCTGCCTCTCTATTTCTCTTGGTCTCTCTTTCTCCTTTTTTTCTCCGTGTAGCAATCTTCTTTTTCTCTGTCTTAAGCAGTTAATTTCCTTTTATACCAACAGGGCTCCAAACAGTGTTTAAGGCAGTGAAAAATTATAATTTATCGCTTTTAAACAGTATTGTAGCGTTACCAAACAATATAATGTATCGCTTTTTAATCTTATTTGTCACCACCTCCTTAATTATAGGAACCCACTTTCTCTCAGCTTCTGCTATTATATATATACTAGTGTTTAACCCGCGCAATGCACGGGGTTGTTTTACATATTAATGAACTTTGCATCTATAATAAACTTAGTTATCATATGTCTACTACATATATTCAAATCACTTTTTGTGTGTACTTCCCTACTATGAGAGACAAAATATATATATATATATATATATATATATATATATATATATATATATATGACTTTAAGCAATTAAAACTTACATGACAATTTCAAATAGCAAATCTGCTATTCCTAGGAACCCCAATGAATCACCGAACTAAAACTTGCAAGACAATTTCAATTTTATCATCATAAGAGAAACTAAGTTCTGGATGTTAATTTTGAGGAAGGTGCATCTCACATGTTAAAAACATTGAAATTAAAATTCACTTAAGATACCAACAACAAAAGTAAGAAAGAAGTGTACAATCAAAGCCATTCTCCACAAAACAGGACAGAAGACACTAATGTACACATGGTGTATACAACAGATACCCACAAATTAAACATTAAAAGTACAACACTTCATTGATTTTCATAAAATATAGCATCAAATTTAAACATATAATTAAAGCAAAAACATCCTAAATCTTGTAAGATATTAATTAAAGCAAAAACATCCTAAATCTTGTAAGATATTAAAATGTTTGGTTGGGTATACAGACTGTAGTGAAAAAAGAAAAAGAAAAAAGAGAAAAGAGAAAATTATTTGAAATGTCAACTTTAGTCAAACATATCAATACTTCTTCTCATGAAATCTATTTTCACACCTTTTTTTTTTTTTTTCCTTTTTTTAATCCAAAAAAATCCTTTATATGACTGCTAAATTTTTCATAATGATGTCCAGCTTCTAGTTTATTTTTGACCTATATATAGTTTTTCATAATGATGTCCAGCTTCTAGTTTATTTTTGGCCTATATATATATAGAAATCTTAATTATTCTTTTATTTCATGGATATAGCATAAATATGGTATGATACAACACAAACACAGTGTGACATGGCATAGTTATGACATGGCTATAGCAAGTATATGTTTGGGAGTAATAAATTGAATTCTTATCCAAAAAAAGGGCTTAATTATATGTTAATTAGGACATTGCACACACCCATGCACTTATTATCTTTTTCATAAAATTCTTACTGCTGTGAAAAGGGGGGTTAAAATGTAAAAGATGGGATCTTGTGGCTTAGAAGAACTTCAATATTCCAAATCTTTGTAAATGTCAAACATGGATTATGAGTTATTACTTATGTGTTGTTTTGTTATTTATAACTTCAAAAAATAGATATTAGCACACTTTTTTTTAAATTAAAAAAAAAAAAAAATCTATGTATCAACAATTAATATATCTCTGTCGTATCATATCTCCAAAAGTTACTATGCACATATACGAACTTTGTCTGTTCATCAGTGCTCAAGGTGAATATACCATTACTACTCTACATCTATTTCATTCATCACAAGAATTCTTTTTATCCTCAACTATTTGACTTTACAACCATCTCCTCCTCAGGTTTTAAAAAGACTTCTAAAAACTGTTCTTACAACCACCTTCTCCTCAGACCTGCAACCTCCTAATAGAAAGTATGTACTGCAATTTTCACAAAGTGAAAGTCCTTAATATTCTAAACTCTGGTACTCAAAAAAAAAAAAAAATGTACATCATAACATTCTTAAACATCATGAAATGCCAAACCAGCACATTTAGATACAACTAACATACCAAGTCTAGATGACTTACAAATAATATTCCTTGAAAATAGTGATCCAAGTGATCAAAGTGGTAGCAATGAACAGAAAATATTATGGAGCAACATTGGCTGATGTTAAACATCTGTCCATAAAAAAATTTAACTACTAATTCAAATAAAAATACAAATTAAGATCTCCAAAATTTGTATATTTAAAAGAACTAATCAGCATTTTAATCAAAATTCATCAATAGCATATTCTACTGCAATAATGTCATTATATGACTTTCTTCTGCAATTGAGTATTAAACATAAATATGCAAAGGCATTTATCTGAAAACATTCAAGTAAATAAAATTATAACCACTAAGCAGGAAAAGAAGTGATAAAAATCAGCTATTCACATGTATTTAATCATGACATGTTTAGTAATCATGTGCCTTGTGTAGATGATTTAATGAATAATACGATTTAATAGATGCAGGTGGTCATCTAAATCACTATGTAATGTAATTGATTGGTGGAGACTCCTTCAGACAAATTGGGCAGAAAATTTGTCCAAGAAATGAGGCAGCATATTCTAGCAAATACAGTTGGCAAAACAGCAACATAACAAATGAAAAGCTTTGCAGTTCTCCACTGCTGAAAACAAAAGTTAGCATCTTCTTATATTTTACTTTCCTCACTCTTTTAATTGCAATTGAAGACTATAAATGCTTACTTTTGGATCAGCACAGCAACCAAAAAGGCTTTACTTTTACACCAACAAAGAGAATGCCTTTATTACAAAAGAAGCATAGGACTGTTTTTGCAAAACACTAATTACAAATGCAGTTATCAATTATACAAAAAGGTTTCAAGGAATAAAATTTATAACAAATTTTTTTTTCTTCATTCACATGCTCATCTTTGGATTTCTCTTATAGGAAACGTAAAAGCAGTTTTTTTATTTTTTATTATCCTGTTCTTTAAAGAAAGTGCAGTTAAATAGTTCAAAAAACTGTAAGAGATTATTTTAAAAGATGATGTTTGCAGTTTTTTTTTGTTTGAAAATTCGTTTGAGGAAATTATTTCTCAAAAACAGAATCACAATGAGAATTTAAACATCCTAGAAAATAATTTTGAAATTACACCATACATATTCACTCTGCAATTTAAAATCATTTTAGAAACAACATACAAAATGTGATAGAACTAATCTAAGATAAATAAAAATTAAATAGAACATTGTTAACAATTAGTCATATACAATAAAAAATTTTAAGAACACGGGTAACACAATTATATTTTCCTATAATTTTAACCCAACATGAGATCAAAACATGCATTAAAGGAAATAACAATAAGACATAAACGAACAATAATTGTAGCAGTGACAAATTGACAATCAAAATCAAATTAAAAAAATAAAACTTCTTCAATCTCCCTCTCGCTCTCTAATGGAAGGAGAACTCTGTTTTTCTTTCCTCTAAATGGTATTTCAAAGGGTAGTTTATGGGAAAAAAAAAGTAAAAAAGAAAGACTGATATAAAGCATAACACTAATCTACCAATTTTCCTAAAGCCCATACTAATCAAATAACCTGTAGCTAAGCAAACTGCCTATTTGGCTAATCTCACCTCATCTATTGACAACCACAAATATCCTACACTAATTCAAGCAAGTCTAAAATAAAGCTCATACAAATTTTAAAAGGAAGAACTCTAATATTACGTAAATCAATTTCAAGTAGTATCAATTAGTCAATAAATTACTTCATATGAGATTCAGGAAGCATGAAGTAATTTTACTAAAAAAAAAGAGCCATTAAGGCATATTGCAAGAGCAAAGTTTAAATTGGTAAGCATTATGTTGTAATGTAACTCATATCCTAACAGCCCACTCAACCAAACTTTGAATCAAATAAAAATTAAATCAAGCTCCAAAGAAAGTAATGGAGAAACAGAGACATCAAAAAACTATAGATTCAAAAAAGCAAACAGACACTGGAAGCTGCCTTCTTTTTAGTACAAAAGGCCATTTAGACTCAGAAGGGGATAAAAGAAAATATTTGATTATAGAATTTTGAAACAGAAAGTTGAGGAAAATAAATGTAAAGAAGTTGGACAGAGGCTACCCTGCATATTTAAATTTTTAAAAAGAAAATAAAAATGAGACCAAATAACTTAGGAACCAAAAAATAGAATCAAGTTAGTTACACACATACTAAAGTTTATAACAATGAAACAACTGTTAGAAGTACACTACAATTAGAATCCCTAAATATATATATATATATATATAAAAACAGTTGAAGAAGCAGGTTAAAGAGCCAAACAGATATGAAGAATGCAATTGCAGGAAAATGCTCCTTTCACATAAACCATGCATGTCACTTAAAGAATTTGTTTCATAAATATGGTCATTAACAAACTCTTCATGGAAAACAAAAAAACAACCTTGAGAAAATATTCAAAATCCCACAATTTCACTCCCCGTTACAAATAACAGAACAGTTAAGAGGGAAAACAAAAACCCAAAAATTATTATGAAATTATTAAGTTTAAAAGATAATCAACCATTAAAATTTAGATAAGATTTCATCTTGTAAGAAGGTTTATGTCGATAAAATAGTGGCCTTCGAAATTCTAGAAACTGTATTACAAAAAGTTACTATTGTGAAACCTACAATTGGTACACTCCATGGATCTCAATCAAAAAATACATTTGAGTAGTTCATTGGGTTGCGAAGCAAAATTTTCAATAAAAACTCAAGAACTAACACCAAAGGGTGGGTGCACGCACATATGATAAATTTTATGAATTATAAAAATCAACATATGATAATTATACAAAACTGGCTTGAAATTGAAATTAGCAATTATACAACTCTCACTATTACAAACTAAAATCTCTCAAAAACCAACAAAATGTCGTCACTGAGCTAGTCTGAATAGTAAAACCTCACAAACACAAATAAGTCAAATTGATTAGAAAGCATAGTGAACAAAAATTTGAGGAGAATTCCAACCTTCTATAAGGCTGCTGGAAATAGGGAAAAAAAATTTAAAGCAATTCCTAATTTCTAACAATTTTTCTGACTAATCTATAAAAATAAAATGATACAACATAAATTAAGCCAGATGGTGCAAAACGATGAAAATATATATCAAAAGAGACATATATCAATAGAAAAGTAATAATAAAATTAAATATCAAAATGTAAAACAACAAAGGCGATTCTACTCTCCAAACATTCAGATTTTAAACCATCCATGTTACAAATATGACTATTAAAATCAAGAGTTGTTTCCATTTGAAAGGTAATTAACAGTTCAACATTTTTTTTTCTTTTAAGAACAATTCAACAAATCATAGATCTGCACAAAGCATTAATCAATTCAAATTTTAGGGGCAAACCAAAAAAAGCACAAACCTAACAAAAATCTGTCAAACAAAAACAAAATTTAATTAATACAACGATCGAACAAAACAGAACTGAAGAAATTGTAAAAATAAATGGGAAATTAAGGAAAAAGGTAGCCAAACCTTAAACTTTATTGAGCAGTGCGGCAAAACAGTATTTAACAAAATCTTTGTTATCTATCTGTTTGTTTCTATTAAAAAAATGCAGTAAATTATTTCAGGAAAACCATAATTTCACATCTACACTACAGTAATTGACAAAACATGAAGGCAAATGAAAAGTAAGTGCAAACCTAACAAAAATCTGCCAAACAAAACTAAACCCATATATTTTTCAATAGGGATAAAAGAAGAACCCTAGAAACGGTAATTGAATAGGAGAAAAAAGAGGGGGAAAAAAAAAAAAAGAACCCTAGAAACGGTAATTGAATAGGAAAAAAAGGGGGAAAAAAAACCATGCCTACCTTCTAAATTGTCTATTGTTGTAGAGAAGATTGATGATGAATCAAAAGCAAAACCGGTTTTCCAAATCAAAACCCCAGGGAAAAAAAAACTATGAACGCAGATATTAGAAAACAGGGAAAGGGCTTAGTGATTTTTGTAATCCAAAATAGGAAAAAAAATCGAAAATTTGAGAAAACAAACATTTTCATGGAGAACCCAAAAGCTCGAAACAGAAAGGAATCAAAACCAAAATCAAATCTAAACCTATCCAACAAAAACACTCAATAAAAAGTAATATTTCATACCCAAATCTAAAAAAATGAAGGAAAACGTACCGGAGCCGGTTCCAACGATCTAGTAGCAGATATGTAGCCTAACGGCGTTGATGCCCATAGATTTTTCTTTGTCTATGTGCTTGCAGCGGTGCTCTATGTCTGGGGAGGGAACGGAGAAGTCTCTCTTTCCCTCTCTGTATCCAGCGTTTTTTTTTTTTTTTTGAGGATTGCAAGCCTTTTATATTTTGCCCGGTTATTTTTCTTTATATATATGCAAGAGTAAGAGCATCTCCAGCAGAATAGCCAAATATTTATACTGTTTGGCTAATGAACAGTTACATTTAGTTTTTGCCTACCCATTTTTTCAAATATACTTCCAACAGATTCTCTATCCCATTCTCTATTTTATTTAAATATTATTTCTTCATTCATTCTTTATTCATTCTTTATCATCATTTATTCTTCCTATATTTATTCCCAACAATTATATTTTTTAATGAAAAGTATTATATTTACAACATTTTTTGCAATATTTTCACTACAAAATTTATGTGAAAATTTGTTACTAGTTCTAATTTAAACTTACCACCGAAATTATTTTTTTTCTCACCAATATTAACTAATAACAATTTGTTACTTAAAATTCACTGTGAAAATATTGTAATAGAATTTCTTAATTAGGATTTTTTTTTATTTTTTTATATTATTTTTCTACCATTCCTTCCATTTTCATCATCCACGTCTCATTTCTTTTTTTTTTTTCTTGTTTTTCTCCACCGCACACCTGTCCAGACCCCTCTTTTATTTTCTTTTTCTCCTTTCATCAAGAACACTCTAGCATCACTTTGCTTCACATCAGAGAGAGAGAGAGAGAGAGAGAGAGAGAGAGAGAGAGAGAGAGAGAGAGAGAGAGAGAGAGAGAGAGAGAGAGAGAGAGAGAGAGAGAGAGAGGCTTGTCGCCGCTCCAGCCACTGCTCCAGCCGCTGCTCTAGCGCCGCTCCAGCCGCCGCGCCAGCATCTCCACCGCCGCTCGTCGTCCTCCCGTCAGATCGGCTTGTTCTTTCTTTTTTCTTTATTTTTTTTTTTCATATTTGCTTGTTTTGATTCAACTTTATTTTAAGAATTGGATTTTGTTTTGTGTTTGGATTAATTCTTTTGCTTATGAACAGTTTTCTTTTTCCTTTTTTTTTTTTTTTTTTTTTTTTTTTTTCTGATTTCATTTGGTTTGTGAGAAAAAAAAAGAAGCAACAGCAACGGCAACGGTGAGAATGAGAGAATGAGAGAAAAAAAAAAGAAAAAAAAAAAAAAGGAAATCCGGAGGAGGAGAGAGAAAGAATTAATATAATAGAACTGTTGGCAATATTTTAATCCAACAAATTCAATAGCTAATGAACAGTAGCTCATCAGATTTGATGAGCTACTGTTCATAAGCTAAAAAAAAATTTGGGTATGCATAATCTGCTGGAGCTGGTTTTTTGGCTTACATTCTCTATTATAGCTAAGATTTTGGGTATGCATTGACTGCTGGAGATGCTCTAAGAGGGCATCACACGGTGGGTTATTGTTGGGAAATAATATAACTTATCGTTTTTTAACTTGGTTTTTGAAACCGAGCCTCTCCGATGCACCGTGCGAAATTTTAAAGTAAAAATATATACGTGGCAATATTTTAGGAGTTTTTTTTTTTGCTTCCGTGTCAGCACTTCGTAAAAGTTTCTGCTATTATATATTGTATTAGATATATAATATATATATATATATATATATGTGTGTGTGTATGCCCAGCTTCAGCAGCAATGTGAAGAGCCGTCTTGTCCCTAATTGCGATTTTTGCACTTATTGTACGGGAAGGGCCAATAGGAACTCCCTCGCAGCATTCCAATCACCAATTATAAATCTCAACGCCATCATTTTAATGTCACTTTCTCCTGTCAAGCTTTATTTTATATATTTTTTTCCAGAGAATAAAATGAAATGAAACCATTCTACCATCTATATGTCAACTATCAGTTGATATTTTCTGTTGATTTTGAAATTTTAATATATGATGGAAAAAATAAGCGGGGATGGAAATTTCCTAGAAAAGAGATACTCACACAAATGGCGTTTTTTTTTTTTTTTTGGTAAACATGGGATTATCATAAACTAAGAAACACTGGCAGCAGCACCAGTAGTACAACGTCTAGAGCGGCAAACGCCCAACATATCCTCATACAGAAATTGCAAAATAACAGGGGGAGGGGAGACAAAAATAGAGGATAAATTTATAGAAGCAGAGCCCAGTTTAGCTAAGGCGTCCGCACAAAAATTTGCTTCTCTGTAGCAATGCACTAGTTTAACTTGAGGCAGCCGCATCAGCAACTCCCTGCAATCATCAACAAGACCGGATAAATCTCCATTAGTTTTAACATTGCTAGTCACTAAAGAAATTGCTGCGGAAGCATCAAGTTCAACCTCCACAGCAAGAATTCCCCTATCTAAACACAGCCCCAGCCCCTCCCTCAAAGCCCACAGCTTCGCGGCGATACTAGAGCTAGAACTGATGGACTTAGCAAAGCCCACAATCCACTGCCCGGCGCAATCTCTAAGTAAACCTCCACACCCTGCCAGTCCACAAGAGCTTACAACCGATCCATCAGTATTAAGTTTATGCCAACCAACAGCTGGTTTCAGCCACTGGACCTGCCGCAAATTACTCTCCTTCCCCGTGTCAGGCTCCAAAACACAATACATGAGCTCACGAGTTTGCATTTCCACCACCTGTACCAGATTTGGGTTGAGGGATTGATGTCTGAAAGCCTTATTGTTCCTTTGCAGCCACAAATTCCACAAGCCCAGCAAAAAGTAATTACACCATCCGTAATCCTTACCATGAGCCTTAGAAGAGTCTAAGGCATTTTTTTTTATCCAAGTCACAAGATCTTCCGAGAAAGACTGTTTCAGACTAATAGGACAGCTAGATTGCACCCAAAAGTTTTTTGCTATCGGGCATTCCCTCAGAACATGAATAATGCTCTCATCCAATTCTGTGCAGCTATCACAGCCACCCAAGTCACCAATACCACGATAAGCCAAAATGGCTTTCACAGGAAGGCTCATGTGCAGGCATTTCCACAGGAATATTTTAATCTTGGGCAAAGATTGGAGTTTCCAAATCCATTTGCCATGAAAATCCGGAGTCTCAAGGTTATCATCAATTGCCAATAGGTACGCATTTTTTGGGTCAAACTCCCCATTTAAGCTGGAAATCCAGCTCCTATGGTCCTCCCTCTCAGCAAATCTTCTAAGAGGGATGGCTCTCACTGCCTTCAGAATGCAGTTAGGAAAGACAAAAGATAAATTTGTCAAATCCCAGCCAATCTCTGTAGTCACCTCCTATATGCACACCTCACTCTCTCCTAGGTTCAGAGGACCTTCAATGAGGGACCTGATGGTGCCAACATTCAACCACTTATCATTCCAGAAGTTAAGTTGGCTATTACAACCCACAGACCACTTAGAGCCCTTCTCACAGATGCTTCTACCAATTTTCACTGCCTTCCAAGTTCTAGAATGAGCCTTTTGCTTACTAGCCCACCCAGACATATACTTTTTCCTCAATACATCAGCCCAACCTCCATTGTTTGAATTCTCCATTCGCCAACACAATTTAGCAGCTAGAGTTAAGTTTCTCCCTCTTGCTTCCTGAATGCCCAAACCCCCTCAGCACTTAGGTTTAGTAACTTTCCCCCATCCAACCATATGCAGCTTTTTATGTTCTTCCGTCGATCCCCACACAAAATTCCTACTAACCTTGTCAAGATTATTCAGAATTCGAGTAGGGAGCATGCACCCTTGCATCACATAGGCAGGGATTGCTGAGAGGACCGATTGGGCAATTACTACCCTACCAGCCATTGACAGTAAGTTAGTTTTCCAGCCTTGTAGCTTATTTTGCACCCTTTCCACCACAAAGTTAAAATCGTGCGATGTTGACCCTGGATGTTTCATCGGGAAGCCCAAGTACTTACCAAGATTTGGGGTCGAGTGAATGCCAAGCACCCCACACATTTCCTCTCTAGCTTCAGGACTAATATTCGGGGAGAAGTAAACTTTAGATTTACTTAGGCTGACTTTTTGACCCGATAACTCACAGAAGGTATCCAAAGTCTCCCTCACACTAGCACAATTCCGCAGATCAGCTTTTGCAAATAGAACAAGGTCATCGGCAAAGAAGAGATGAGAAAAAGCTTGCCCACCTCTTGAAGCCCGAACAGGATCCCACAGGTTTTCCTCACATCTTCGAGAAATAAGGAAGCCAAGCACTTTCATACACATGATGAATAAATACGGGGAGAGAGGATCCCCTTGCCTAATACCCCTTGAAGGGTGAAAGGGCTCAAGTTTGCCGCCATTAAGAAGAATAGATATCGACGAACTAGACATGCAACTCATAATAAGTTTGATAAGAGAGGAGGGCAGCCTGTAAAGCTCCAAAACATCTCTAATAAAATGCCACTCAAGCCTATCATAAGCTTTCTCCAAGTCTATTTTGATGGCCATAAACCCCGTTTTCCCCTTCTTGAGTGTCATTGTATGAATAAGCTCTTGAGCGATGATCATATTATCCAACCCCAACCTTCCCGGAACAAAAGCGGTTTGGAGGGGAGAGATGAGATTAGGCAACAACGGGCGGAGTCTTTTGACTATGATCTTGGTGACCACTTTGTATACTGTGTTACATAGGCTTATAGGATGAAAGGAAGCCAGACAATCAGCCCCTGGAATTTTTGGGATGAGGGTGATAAGGGTCTCATTTAGGTGCGGAGGCATGGTGGAGCTTTGAAAAACTTTAAACACTTCATTCACCACCGAGGTACCGACTTGCTGCTAGTAAGCTTGGAAGAACCCCGTATGAATCCCATCAGGCCCAGGGGCCTTAAGCGGCTTAAGACTCTCTAGACCCTCCTTAACTTCAAGTCTGGTCAGGTTTGCACATAAAGTGTCAGCATCTTCATTCCCAAGGAAACAAGGCCAAATATTCAAGCTCCACCTCATTCTAGGAACACTAGTAACACTAGTAGAGAAGATCTCTATGAAACCGCTTCTAATCAACTCAGCAATATCACTCTCACCTTGGACCCAATTACCACGGCTGTCCTTGAGGCACAGGATTTTGTTTCTTCTTCTTCGAATCAAGGCCGAGGTATGGAAGAATCTTGTATTTCTATCGCCTTGTATAAGCCAATTGTACCTTGACTTAACAGACCAGAACTCCTCCTCGTATTGAAGAACTTCGAAATACTCCTTTCTAAGATTACATTCCAGGTTTAAAAGGTGACTATTCGGCCCATCAGCAATTCTAGATTGAATTCCTTTAAGTCTAGCCTCTATTCTTTTTTTCCTATGAAAGATATCTCCAAAGACTTCTCTATTCCAATCCTTGACATCAGCTGTGAACTTTTCCACATTTAATTTCAAAGATCCATCTTCAGTCCAAGAGTCCTTAACAACATTTGGAAATAAAGGATGAGACATCCACATGGGCTGGAATCGAAACGGCCTGCATAAATTGGAAGGGCCATGATCATCCAACTTAAGCAACACTGGGCAATGATCAGAATGAGTGCGGGCCAAATGGTGAACTGCAGCCTCTGGATGCAGACTTCTCCATTCAGAATTTGCAAACCCTCTATCCAACCTCTCTTGGATGAAGTGACCTTCCTCCCTTTTATTGATCCAAGTGAACCGAGGCCCATGGAAGCCCAAATCTACCATACAACAAGTGTCCAAACAGTCCTTGAACATTTGAACTCTTCTAGGATTTAGAGGGTTACCTCCCAACTTGTCCCCACTAAA
Organism: Quercus cerris; assembly: GCA_963669245.1. Taxonomy (NCBI): domain Eukaryota; kingdom Viridiplantae; phylum Streptophyta; class Magnoliopsida; order Fagales; family Fagaceae; genus Quercus; species Quercus cerris. The sequence goes on along the minus strand of OY770007.1, from coordinate 48,124,568 downwards.
TAATAATTCATTCAAGTCACCCAGCATAAGCCAGGGTAATTCATGCATGGGAGCAATAGAAGCTAAATTATTCCACAACAATTTCCTTTCCTCTAGTCTAGGGCTAGCATAGATTGAAGAAAGTAACCAGGAGGAATTAAGAGCACGTACCTTAACCACCACGTGAATTTCCTGCTCCGTTTTTGCTAGTTGCGTAACTTCAACAACATCAGACTTCCAAAGCACCCAGATACCACCTGAGTAACCAATAGTGTCCGCATGTAACGCTCCATCAAAAGGGAGCCTAGCAGTAATATCCTTTGCCCTCTCTCCACCAACACGTGTTTCCGTAACAATCACAATTGAGGGAGAGTAGGTATCGATCAAATTCTTCAGAGTGACATGAAAACGAGGGTTCAAAGCCCCCCTACAATTCCATAGAATAATATTCATAGGGACAGAATTAGGGGAATACCGCACAACTTCAAGCAGATTCTGAGCTTCCATCTTGCTCAGCAATTTCCATCCTAACTCCCTCAGAGACCTCCTGGAGGAGTCCACTCCCTGTGCAAGGAGCACCATGTGCTCTAATATTCCCATCTGAGTCTCCCTTGATGAAATCAGAAGATTTGACCCCTCCATAGATACTTCGGCCTGAATTAGACTCTTGGAAATTTCGTTTCCCCAACAACTCATTACCCCCAACTTGGTCATCCAAATTTTCCTTACCTCGTCCTCTTCCTCCAGAACCACGTCTTTCAAGCTTTGCTCCAGAGATCGCGGCGACAACGCTCTCCACCCGAAAATTCGAGCTTCCCCTTTTGTCGGTTTGTCTGATGGAAATATCCACCAGGGGCAAGCCCATTCCATCCACGCCGGATCTGTCACTGGAAGCCACCCCTTCAGATTGCTTACTGGTGTTAGAGGGAAGATGTGTTGCCATGCTTTCATCTCGTCCAAGTCGTACCATCCCCAGATCATTGTGGGACTTGCTTTTATTTGTGCCAGCATGCTTGGTGATACCACCATGATTTTTCCCTTTCGAAATATTGCCCATTCTTGCTTGCTCTGACCTCCCATCTTTTCCATCTCCCTTCACGCACAACATCGAGTTCAGTGGAGGGGATGAGCCACTCGCACCACCAAAACTCAGACCACCCGCACCAGAAATGTTAGGCGAAGAAGCGTGCTTGGGGTTGAACTCAGCACCAAAAGAAAAAATATGAGGGCTGTCAGTTTTGTGAAAAGGAGCTTCTTGAGTTGACTGGAGCTTCTGATCCATTAAAGGGGGAGCATACTTTTTTCTTTCTCTAATCAAGGATGGACTAGGAGACACCCTGCAGCCCGCCTCCATACTACCTTCATCAGACCCATGCCTATGACTTAAGGTTGGCTTATCACGTGACTTGTAAGCCTGCCTATTAAAAGCCTCAAATGTCCTAGAATACCCTTTACCCGGTCCCACATCCACTTCTTGAATAGGCTTACGATGCCCCTCGGACTTAGCTGTTGCTTTCTTCCTCTTAACAAGCAACCAAGGGCCATACGCTTCCTGTCCATCACCTTTCAAATCAGGATCCACCTTTCCCGCCTCATTTGAAATGTCACCACCCGGTTCAAAAGTATCGGCAGCAGCAGCAGTCTCCTCCACCACCGTAGCTGAAGACTTTTCCTTGATTGTAAAAGGGCACCCTTCCCGCCGATGTCCAACCCGACCACAGGAGAAACAAAGCGTGCTAATACCCTCATATCGGAAGCGTGCTAATACCCTCATATCGGACTTCTTGGACAACCCCTTCAAAGAGAATGGACGTGATCAGCGGCTTATCCAAGTTAACTTGGATGCAAATTCTCGCAAACCGACCCCTCGCCTCAGACGCCGTATTAGAATCCACCCTCAAGACCGGTCCAATGGCATTACCAATTTCCCTGAGCACCTCGGGGTCGTAATATTCAAAAGGAAGCTCGGGTAGCCTAATCCACACTGCCACCGTGTTACACACTGCAAGAGCAGGCTTGAAGTTAGGTTCCCACGCTCTAACTGTCAAGAAATGTCCGCCAACAAACCATGGACCTCCTTTAATGACATTCTCATAATCCTCAACCAGTTCGAATCTCATGAGGAAGAAATCCCGACCCAGATCGACACAGTCAAGCCGCCCAACTGGCTTCCATAAACTCACTACCTTCGAGTGAAGATAATGAAACCCCACCAACCGTCCAAAAACCTTAACGATCAGCGCATGGTTCCATCGAGACCTAATGGATTTCCTTGTGTCCGGAGTCAAGTTGACAGCCACCATGCCATTTACCAGCTCACCCATATCCACCGAAGGTGTGGACAGATCCATCTCGTGGCTATCCAGATTGAAAGCCTGAGCGAATGCGCCAGGTATCTCACCGACGAGCTTATCTCTGTATGACGGAGGAGAGCCAAACTCCGAGGCCCCCTTCGCATCCTTTGCCTTCTTGTTGCTTCGATGTAGTTCAGTTTCTTCTTCCTTGGACTTATCTGCTTGAGAGAACTCACACTCCATATCTCCTTTTCGGAAATCCACACAAATGGCGTTACCACCTTCCTTTTTTTTTTTTCTTTTTTTTCTTTTAATACATTATCCTTCTTAGAATTTTATAGAATGAAACTCAACCTGTTAATTAAAAATAAAAAATAAAAATAACACTTTTCCCTTCTATTTATATTAGTAATGAAATATTTTAAATTTTTATAAAATTCTCTTTACTAAAATTTAATCATGGTTAATAAAAACAGAACTAATAAATTTAGAATAAAAATGTAAAATTTGTCAAGAAACAAAAGGCTTAAAAGTTGAAACGTCTAATCTCTCCACGGTCCTTTGAAAAATGAAGAAGCAAAAGTCATACATAATAATTTAAAATACTCGTTTTAACTTTGCAAACCTGCCCTTTAGCAAAGAGTGTATTAATACAAAACATTTTTAATATTAATTTAACAAAATTCAATTAAATGGATGTCAAGGGGGAAAAAAATTTCCCTCAAAGTTTGGAGTGCAATATCATTCCACCAAATATTAAGAAAGATAGTATAATTACTCTTTTTTTTTTTTTCTTTTAATACTTTGATAGTTATAAACTTATAGGAGCATTTGAATCTTAAATGCAAATGTTAATCAATTAAGCTATGATACCTTGCCCTTTTATTTTTCTTTCTCTTTGCTATAAGCAACTTTCCCTTCTTTTTTTTTTTTTTTTTTTGGGAGGGTGGACTGAAATGATAAAAGCACGTTCCATATCAATTGTATAGAAAAGTGCCCGTTTTTTCCCATATGCTAAGAACAAAACACATTCCAAGGAATGTAGCCAAAATAATATATATATATATATATATATATCTTAAATTGGATGTAAGATTTGTATATTCCTAGAATTATTCCGTTCTGCAAAAACTCCAAACAAACACTATTCAAAAGTCAAAAGTTCCATTTAAAAAAAAAAACAATTTATAAAAAAAAATAACATAACAATTTCTTCTTTTTAAAAAAAAAAAAAAAATAGAAAAGGGACAAAAGTTCTGACCATTAATTCCCTGCTACCACCATTCTTTTCAGAATTGAAATTAGATTAGCATTTGCACAGTTGTGCTAAAAAATATCATTTTGATTTTTGACACACCAAAAAATTATTTTATTTATTTTAACATACCACCAGAGACAGAACTATGTTTAGATTGAGGGGGGCCATGCCCCCCCCCCCCCCCCCCTAACTTTTTAAAAAAATTTACCTTTTTATGCATATAAATAAAAATTTTAAAATATCTTACCTACCCTTTTGCCCCATTGTCCCAAAAATAACCCCAAAAAAAAAAAAATTCAGACAAACCAAAAAAACCAATCAAACAAATCACAAATCTAAAAGGAAAAAAGAAAGAAAAGAATACCCTTGAGGCAATATAGCAGATTAGGCTCTTCCTTCTCTAATTTAACCTCTCTTCTTTGAAATCTCTCCTCAATCCTCTCTTTGCTCTCTCTAAGATGTGTTGTGTGAGCTCGTGAGGTAGATCTTCTGCCAATTTTTATTTGATAAATGCTAGTAACTGATAGTGTATTAGTGTGTGAACTTGTGGCTATTGTTTTCATCGAAATAAAATAAAACAAAACAATTGTGTTGTGTTGTGTGAATGGTGAACTTGTGAAAGCCTAAATGGATAGAGGGGGTTGTGGCACGTGTTTGCTATAGTGCTAGATGGAGTATATATATGTGTCAAACTTTTGGTTCAAAAGAAGTAACTAATGATAAAAATTGTACTCATCCAAAAAAAAAAAAGTGTAAGGTATGTCTAGATAACACATGAAGAGTACTCATTCTACTATTTATTTAATTAATTTTGAGATACTTCATTATTTCCCTATCTTATAAATCTATTGTTCCAAAAATTAATTTCAAACAAAAATCAAATAAACATTGATTTTTACATTGGATAAAATCTCATGACTTTACAAGTCAAGAAATTGTTTGAATGTTATGTACACGTAAAATAAATCCTTATAATTTATATGACTTTTTATATGATTTCTAGATAATGGAAAAATCAACTATAATATTTGATTATTTGAAAGAAAATACAAATAAATTTGAAGTCATTACTGATATCCTATTTTCTGAAAATCATTGAACAACATTTTGAAAAATCGCTATTGATGAAATAAGTATTATTTCATTGCAACATGATTATATATTTTTGTCCACAAATACGTGATTAAGATGTTAATAGATGTTACGAAATTCAATGAACTTATAGTAAGCTTGGCCCCCCCAATTGCAAATCCTGGTTCCGTCCCTGCACACCACTTTATAATGCAACATGTATCATATTTCTTATTTTAACATATCAACAATTAAAACAACCTAAAATAACAACCACTATTTATTAAAAAACAAAAAAAAAAAAAAAGTAATAAAGAGAGAGGAGAGAGATATATAGGAGAGAAGCGAGAGAGGGAGAGAGTTATTAGAGAGGAGAGAGAAATTATTTAAAAAGTTAGCACATAGCTACAGTACACTTCTACCAACAAAAGTGTACTGTAGCATGTGTTGAAATAATTTGACATATAATATGTGTGATGTGGTTTGATTTTTGGTGATTGGTGTGCCAAATGATAAAAATTTAGCATTTGGTGCACCTAATGCCAATGTGCTCTTATGTCTTCACACTTCTTAAGGCCACAATGCTCAAAAGTCATTTTTCTTTCTCATACAATAACACACTTTAATGTAATTTCTTCTCTTTATTTATATTTATAGTTATATCTTTTTTTTTTTAAGTTATATCTTATACGGTTTATATATATAGTTATGAGTAGAGGGATTTGAACTCTAAGTATCTGTTTGGATACACATCCACGTTTTCAGCTCTAGCGTGTTTTCAGCCTTTTTTTTTTTTTCTTCAGCTGCAGTTGTTGACCAATTCTCCCGTGAACAGTGCACCCGTGCACTGTTCATGGGACCCACAAATTTCACTTTTCAGCAACTGTTTTTATTAAAAATGGGTCTCACGACACTATTCACACATTTAAAAATTATTTTGCTACAGTGTTTTCAGTTTTCAGCTTTCAATTTTAGCAAAATAAGTTCTATCCAAATGGACCTTAAATATTTCTTTTTCAAATATCAAGAGATATCACTTGAGTCACAAGCAAGGTGGTTGATTTCATAGGCTAGTATTACCAATATTTTCCTTATCGACATGCAATATGGTACAGAAACACCCCTGAATTATACTATACATGTTGAGTGCTGATCAAAACTGAGGAGTTTCGGCCATACAGGAAATATATCACGTTTCTACCGATAAATGGGTACTAGATCGGTACTACAATCCCTATTTTTCTGCCTCATTCTCTCTCTCTTTGTAAAGTTGTGTTAAGAACAGGTTATTTAGTAGTTGAATTCGAGGTCAACTAGGCCTCCAAGAACAGGGATAAAGAAGATAGAGATAGAGAAAGAGAAACAATAGAAAGACAGGATTATTTGATTAACAAAATGGTTCAATGCCTCTTTACAATCTGTTACCCAAGTATATACCCATAGCCCGTCCCTTCCAAAGCATAACTGTGTAACTACCATGACAACTAATCAATCTAACTAACGCCTACATCAGCTAACACACACCTAATTGCCACATCATCCTTACACGTGTCACTAGCCACAATACAGATGTGCAATGCATATGTAACATAGTCCTACACATGCTTAGTAACACTGGAAGCCTCCCTTAATCAGCTATGCACGCATGCTGCATCAACAACTCCTACCCTTCACACCATCAGCCTAGGCATCCTCTGTAGCACCCCCATATGCAGCACCACATGCATTGGTCATCAGCACCACATGCATTAGCCATCAGCACCACATGCATTAGCCATTAGCACCACATACACTCCTACCAGTACTCATCTACAATTGGATTCCTAACAATGCCCCCTCCTTTAAAACACCTTGCCCATAAGGTGTGGAAACTTCTGTTGCAATTCAAACAAATTTTCCCAAGTAGCATCAGCTGTGCTTTCATCCTGCCACTACACAAAGACCTAAGTGATGAGTCTGCTCCTTAATTGATGGGTTCTGGTGTCCAAAATAGCCACAGGCTCAGGAGCAAAGATCTGTTCTGCAGACACAGCTGGTAAAGCAAGTCTAGGAGTGACATTGGTACCCAATTTAGCCTTGAGGTTTGAGACATGGAACACAGGATGAATTTGGGACCCTTCAAGCAAATCAAGCTTGTAAGAAACCTGACCAACCTTTTGTACAATCTGGAAGGGACCATAAAAATGAGGAGCAAGCTTCCCAAATTGTCTGGACTGCAGTGAGGCTTGCTTGTATGGTTGAAGCTTGAGATAAACCCAATCACCTACCTCAAAGGACCTATCCACCCTCTTCTTGTCAACAAACCACTTCATTCTCTCTTGAGCTATCTTTAAATTGTGTTTCAACAAGGAAAAAAGTTGTTACCTATCCTGCAAATAAGAATCCACAGCTGCAACCTTTGTCACACCTGGCACATACTCCATAACCTTAGAAGAAGGATAGCCATAAAGTGCCTCAAATGGAGTGAGCTTAATGGAAGTGTGGAAGTTAGTATTGAACCAAAACTCAGCCATGGGCAGCCAATCCACCCACGAAATAGGTCTGTCAGCAGCAAAAGCTCGTAGGTAGTGCTCCAGACTTTTATTTACCACTTTAGTCTGCCCATCGGATTGAGGGTGATAAGAAGAAGACATAGTCAAGTTAGTTCCCTGTAGTTTCATCAATTCTGACCAAAATTTGGAAGTGAACACTGGGTCTCTATCACTCACAATTATAGAAAAAAGTACACAAGAGAACATGTCCCCCTTTAGAGTATTACTCATGTCGTTCTCTTGTGTACTTTTTTGGCATACCATGTAACTTGAAAACATACTGCATGAACACTTGGGCAACCTTAGCAACAATGTAAGGATAAGCCAAGGGAATAAAATGCACATACTTGGTGAACCTATCCACCACCACCAAAATCACTGACTTCTTTTGGGACTTAGGCAACTCTTCCACAAAATTCATGATAATGTCTAACCAAGGTCTATCAGGAATAGCCAATGGCTGCAACAACCCAGCAGGTAAGCAAGTTTCACTTTTCACCCTTTGGCATATATCACATTCCCTCACAAACTATTTTAAGTCTCCCACCATACCAGTCCAGTAAAAGTCTTTCTTAAGTCTCTGAAAGGACTTTAAATAGCCAGAATGACCCCCTAGAGGGCTGGCATGTATCTGTTGTAACACCTAAGCTTTCAATCCCTGAGCTGAACTACCCAAAAACAACCTTCCTTTGTAAAACAACAAATCATTATGAAGAGTAAACCCAGCTAGAATGTCACTACCTGACTGAATAGCAAGGTGTTAGGTTCTAAAGATTTAGGATTTTATGTATTTAGAACTCTAATGTGTAATGTTGGCAAACCATGATCAAAACAATATGTTTAGTCTTGTTTAGGCTTGCTCAAAGTATGTTTATTTGTAAAACTGGAATCGAGTGATTGCAGATTTATTGGACTAAATCTGTAAGGCTCGATCGATCGAAAATTAGACTCGATCGATCGAACCACGTACAGATTTATTTTTCTGCAGAGTTCCAGTTCAGCCCAAACTCTATTTAAACGTCTTGGGGTTCAAGTAAAACACTCCTATATATAAGGAAAACCTTAGAACGTTTTTGGGACTTTTAGAGAGAGAGATTAGTGTGCCTCTTGTGCCTCCTTTTATTTTTAGGGTTTTGTACCTAAACCTCTCTAAGTCTTTGTTGCTCATATTGCTGTTTATGTGAATCTCTTGTGAGATCTTTGAGGATCTTTCCTTCACACAAAGCTTAGGGTTTTCAAGTTAGAGATAGTATCAATAGCTTGATGATCAACTTGGTTGCTGCCATTGAAGCTTAAAGAATATCAAGCGGGGGTGCTTGTACTTGATTGAAGAGTCCAAGAAAGAAGGAGTCCGTGGATTCGGAGCTTGCACGTGGTCGTGTCAGTAAGTTCTATTGGTGGGTAGCATTAGGAAGTCGAGCAGGGAGCTTGTAGTCCTTTTGTATGAACTTCGATTCTTTCATAGTGGATTCAAGTTTGCCTTGAGGATCGGTGGGTCAAATCCTCCTCAGGTTTTTACCGTGTGGTTTCCTGGGTGATCATATCATTGTGTCTTTTATTATTCCGCTGCTTTATTATTTTGATATGATTATTTGATTGCTTTAACCTAGAATTGCATAATTTGACTAAGTAACAACTTGGCTAATTAATCTAGGCTAACCAATCTGGTTGTGTTTTAAAGGGTCTAAAACTGTACACAAGGATTACCTTTTGAACTGCAGCATTAGATGTGTAAGTCAGCTTAAGTTCATCCAACCAAGTAGGAGTGGGAAAGGAAATAATACAAAGGGTTCCCACCCTAACACTCTCAGACTTCCTATCCTCAACAGCTTCTTTTCTTGAAAGTGCATCTGCTACCAAATTTTCTTTCCCATGTTTATATTCCACCAAAAATGCATAGCCAAGGAGTTTAGATATCCATTTCTGCTGAGCAAGGTTCCCAATCTTCTGTTCCAGCAATTACTTAAGGCTTTGATGGTCTGTTTTAATCACAAAGGGTCTGCCAAGGAGATAAGGTCTCCATTTCTTCACTGCAACTACCAGAGCCAACAATTCCTTCTCATATGTTGAAAGGGCAAGGCTTTTACCCTTTAAGGCTTGGCTGTGGCAAGCAATTGGTCTTTGGTCTTGCATTAGGACAGCCCCAACACCCATACCAGATGCATCACATTCCACCATAAATGAATTAGTGAAATCAGGTAGGGCCAAAACAGGAGGGTTTGACATTGCATCCTTAAGGAGTTGGAAAGCTTGAGAAGCCTCAGGAGTCCAATGAAATGAATCCTTCCTCAACAAAGCTGTTAGAGGTGCAGTAATTTGTCCATACCCTTTTACAAACTTCCTATAATAGCCTGTCAACCCCAAGAATCCCTTTAAAGCCTTCACATCCCTAGGAATTGGCCATTGCTGCATAGCAGCAGTCTTCCTTGGATCTGTCCTAACCCCATCACCAGAGATAAGATGTCCTAGATACTCCACTTCCTTACAAGCAAACACACACTTTGATTGTTTGGCATACAATTGGTGTTTCACCAAAACTTCCAAGACCACATGAAGATGATGCAAATGATCACTCACATTCTTACTATATACCAGAATGTCATCAAAAAATACTAACACAAATCTCCTTAAGTAAGGCTTAAAAATGGAATTCATGAGGGATTGGAAAGTGGAAGGTGCATTGGTTAAGCCAAATGGCATTACCAAGAACTCATAATGCCCTTCATGAGTCCTAAAGGCAGTTTTAGGAATATCCTCCTCCCTCATTCTAATTTGATGGTAACCGGACCTCAAATCCAATTTAGAAAAAACAGCTGCACCAAACAACTCATCCAATAGCTCATCTATGAGAGGTATAGGGTATTTATCCTTAATGGTTTCTTGATTTAAAGGCCTATAATCAATGCACATTCTCCATGAACCATCTGCCTTCCTAACTAAGAGGACTGGTGAAGCAAAAGGGCTGCTACTGTTTCTAATTAAACCAACAGATAGTAAATCCTTAACAATCTTCTCAATTTCATTTTTTTGATAGTAAGGGTACCTGTAAGGCCTCTAACAGATAGCTTGAGCTCCCTCCTTCAAGTTGATTTGGTGTTCATAATCCCTTAAGGGTGGCAGTCCCTCTGGTGTAGCAAAAACTGCTTGGAACTCCTCCAACAGAGCAGCCACTTCTTCAAGTAGCTGATCTGTGCCCTCTGCAGATAACAATTGAGGTTGAAATGTAATGTGAAGAATATCCCCATCTTGCAATTGAGACCTTGTACTCCTCAACCCTTGTAGCAGCACCTGCCCATGTTTATGACCAAAGCTCATTGTAAGCATCTTGAAATCCCACTGAATCACTCCCAAAGTACCTAACCATTGAGTCCCTAAAACTAAATCACACCCATCCATTGACAACACATGCAAATGCACCACAAACTCATGTCCTTGTAACCAGATTGGTACCTCCTTACATACACCTTGAGTCTTGATCACCTCCCCATTGGCAACCTTAACCTCCAAGACTTAAGAGGTATCAATATTCATGTGCAAATGTGAGACCAATGCAGCATCAATAAAATTGTGAGTACTCCCTGAAACAATAAGGATAACAAAAGATTTATGCTTGATCCTTCCCATGACCCTCATAGTACCTGAAGTAAGAGTGCCACTCAATGCATACAGAATAATCTCAACATCTTCTTGATCCTGTCCAACCTGATTAGCATAACCATTCTCCTCTAATTCAATGAAATGAACCCCAGAATTAGTATTTTCCTGAGATAACTCTACATGATCCAACAAAAATAACATGGCATTTTTGCACTTGTGGCCAGGAGCCCACTTCTCATCACAATTGTAACACAATCCCTTCTTCCTCCTCTCTTCCATTTGAGTAGGAGATATCCTCTTGAGAGGCAGCCTTGGTTTAGTCTCCAATAGGGAAGGGGTTTTCGGAGGGGCTCCCAAAATGGAAGGCTTGCCTTGATCCCCTTGAGCCTTGGTAACCCTCCTACAACTCCAGTTATACTCTTCTTGAATCTTTGCCAAACCAAAAGCCTCATTCAATGATTTAGGACTAAGCATTCTTATTGGCAGCCTTATTTCATCTCTTAAACCACTTAAGAAGCAGCTTAACTTGTGATTAGCAGATAAACCCTTAATCCTATTAGACAACACTTCAAATTGGGCCTTATACAAGGACACTGAAGCAGTTTGTCTCAACCTAGTTAGTGTTTCCATGGGATCGTCATAAGCTGTGGCACCAAATCTAATATGCAATGCTTGAATCAATGATTCCCAATCCATAAAAAGACCTGTCTCTTCACTATCTTGAAACCAAATTAGAGCCTCACCATCCACATGAAACGAAGCTAGCATCAATTTCTCAGCAACTGGTGTATTATAATATTTGAAGTATTGGTTGGCTTTGTAAACCCAACTTGCAGGGTCTTCTCCAAAGAACCTTGGGAATTCCAATCTCACCAAACGAGCCATAGCCATTGTTAATGAATTAGCATTCCTGGGTTCACCATATGTTGGAGAGCAAGACAATCCACCTTGGTCAGAACCACTTCTCTGCACCAGGATTGCTAATTGTTGGTTCATTTCATTCATAGTACGTGTATGCATTCCTTGGATAGTACGAATTTCTTGAATTTCCTTATCATGATGATTACGCATTTCTTGAATTTCTTTACCATGATGATCACTTGCAGTCCTTAGTGAAGCTAGAACCTCCTGAGTTGCAGCAGTAGTTGAACGAGTTTCAGCCATGGCCGAGGAAGGCCTTACTCTGATACCAAATGTTAAGAACAGGGTATTTAGTAGTTTAATTCGAGGTCAACTAGGCCTCCAAGAACAGGGATAAAGAAGATAGAAATAGAGAAAGAGAAATGATAGAAAGAAAGGATTATTTGATTAACAAAATGGTTCAATGCCTCTTTACAATCTGTTACCCAAGTATATACCCATAGCCCTTCCTTTCCAAAGCATAACTGTGTAACTACCTTGTAACTACCATGACAACTAATCAATCTAACTAACTCCTACATCAGCTAACACACACCCAATTGCCACATCATCCTTACACGTGTCACTAGCCACAATACAGATGTGCAATGCATATGTAACATAGTCCTACACACGCTTAGCAACACTGGAAGCCTCCCTTAATCAGCTATGCACGCATGCTGCATCAGCAACTCCTACCCTTCACACCATCAGCCTAGGCATCCTCTGTAGCACCCCCTTATGCAACACCACATGCATTGGTCATCAGCACCACATGCATTAGCCATCAGCACCACATACACTCCTGCCAATACTCATCTACAATTGGATTCCTAACAAGTTGTAATTTACAACTATTTTGTGTTGTCTTTAATTTCGTGCCAAATTTGATTGTAATTTATTCAATCATATTTTCCTGTATTTATGTGGGTTTTCAATTGTAAGGGATGAGTGTGAGAGAGTTTGAAGACTCAAGCTTAAAAGGATGAACAAGTGGATTTTGCGACTAACTCGCAAGAAGCTTACCCGCGAAATAGCCATGTGTAGAGCACATGACTGGAAGGTGAAGAGTCATGCTAGCCTGGAGGATTTTACGAGTGTCTCGTGGGTAAGGCCTTCCTGCGAAATACTCGCGAAACATTCTGTTTGGTAAATTTGCATGTTTTGTTTTACCAAGTCTTTACCCACACTAAATATACCCTCATTACCCACATATTGTAAGGAGTGCTTTTGAGAGAGAAAATCCTAGAAAATACACTTAAAAGTTAGAGATTGTTATACCCACAATTATCTACACATTTCCTTGTAATTTTCCTCTACTTCTACCTCTCCATCTCTAAATCCTTGAGAGGTTAATAGCCCAAACACTTACCACACCCAATCTGAGTGTCAAGTGAGGTTTTGGTGCAGTTGGGAAGTATTGGAATGAGCCATTCATTAGCAGATGCAATCAGGCTGAATTGTGGGATCTGAGAAAGCTAGAAAAGACGAGGTTCTGAGAAGCCAGTTAGTAGTAGAAGCTTGGAGGGCTCAAGTATTTGGATAGACTAGGCTTGGAGGGTCTTTTGTTATTCGTATACTCCAACTTTATTCTCTAGTGGATCGATTACTGCTTAGAGGGCGGCAGAGAAGTTTTTTTGCCGAGTTCTTCGGTTTCCTCTTCGATAACATGTCTTAGTGTTATCTTGTGTTTGCATCTTTCTTCCCTACTCTTTAAGCTTTTCTTTTATTGTTGATATTGGATGAATATGGCTTAGAGTAGTGTTATTGATTGTTTGCGCTCATTTACTCTTATTCCACACTTAGTTTAAGATTAGAGTAAAAACAATCTAGCCGTAATTTTTATTGGGGGTCTAAACAAGCTCTTGTGTTTTCACACAAATCCGAGCTTTTACTCTTGAAGCTTGTCTTTCTATCTCTCTTTCCCACATGACGAATCGAAAATAGCAAAACCCACGAAATCCACACAAAATGTATTTAAGAGCACAAACTAATTCTAAATGGGATGTTACACTGAGACACTATATGCGAGACAAGGCTCTACCACTACCTAAACCTATTGGATTTTCAAAAGTACAAATCAACCAAAAACAAAGGAAACAAAACATAAAGTAATAATATCATTAATATCGAAACGAATCACAAAAATTATATTACAAGATCACAAAATTACAGAACCAAGATTTTTGTGTTTATAGGTGAAATAATTTTTCCGTATAAATCTCATAGAAGAGCTGCTCAGAGACTAACATGTTCTAGTGCGATGAGATGTAAAATAAAGTTTGTGATGTGAGCATGTAACTGTGGTTTTTTTGAATTTCAATGCGAATACTGCATATGGGCTGGCATTTGGACTCTGAATTATTGAAATAGGAAATCTGGGGAATTGAAATGAAGGGTGTTCTGATGATAAAAGATTCAAAGTCATAAAAGGGGAATGTAGACGTTAGAAAGAGTTTACCATATTTAATATAAAATGTTAAGATATGCTACTATTTTCAAAACTAGAAACCCACTGTTTATTTCTTTTTATAAAAGAAGTGCCAAATAGGAAGTATATTCTAGTGCCAAAATGCAATTTAATAAGATTTTAAAGACATCTTCATGCCAGGAACAAGCTAGCATATATAATTATCACCATAGTCTATCCAAAACGTTAATAGCATCCACATGGTATTAACTGTATACTAATTGGGATCATAGAGAAAGTTGATGAGTTCATCATTTTTTAATTTGTAATTATTGATTAATTCAATTTTGTGGATTTGCATTTATGTAAGGGACATACCTGCTTTTGTAATTTTTTGATAAGTGACAAAATTCAAAATTTCATCTACATGCATGGGCCTTCACCTCAGTGCTTCTCTTCTCTGCTCTTAGGTCTCCATTCAGAACTGTTCAAATGATAGTAGTAATATAGAATTTTATGCTTGAGAAAGAACTTTTAGACGTGATTATCAGGATTCTACTTTTGAATTTTCTAATGCATTTCATATGCAATTTAGTTTGTTCTTTTACATTTTGTAACTGCATATTTATGTCATATTATATATTTATTTAATCATTTTTTTTTCAGAATTCATTATAAACTTGTTCAGTGAATTTGCAGTGGTAGCTGTTCTTTTGGTTTCTTGACCTCCGTGCTAGGTTGGTATTAGAAATTTAGAACTGCACAATTATTGGAAATTTGGGGCTGTTACATGCCCTGTGATAATCTCTTGAGACTATATCTCCAATTTTCATTTCTTGATCTAAGCAACCACTTCAAGGCATTTGTCATTGGGGATACATATGTGTTTTCTGGATTGAAGTGAGCCTATCTGTAGATAGTTATAGTAATTTTGGAGATCTGAAACCAAAACTAAAACTTCATTCCATCTTCCATTGAATATGTGATGCGAGAAAGCATCATAGATTTAACTATTAAGATTTTAGTGATTTGTGATTGTGGTTGTTGAACTAGAACTTATAATAATTAGAAGTTATAGTAGTTTTTGCTAAACTTGTATTTCCTTCTATTTATTCATGAATGTTTAATATGTGTGTAAAACACTATGAACGTTTAGACCCCAATTAACAAAATACTAATTCAAGCTTATTATCAAACAATTGATGTGCGGAATATGAACATAGGCATAAAATAGAATTAATAAACAATCTAAACCAACTAAAATCACATCCACAGCAGAAATTAAATGGCAAAGATTAAGGGAAGAGAGATGCAAACACAAGGACAACACAACGATGTGTTATCGAAGAGGAAACCGAAGCCCTCGGCGTAAAACCTTTCTGTCGCCCTCCAAGCGGTAAATAATCCACTAAAGAATATAGTTGGGATACATGAACAGCTAAAGACCCTCCAAGCCTAATCTACCCAGTGTACCTAAACCCTCCAAGCTTCTTGCTCCAACGAGGTTATGCCGAACTTATTTCTTCTTTAGCTTACCGAATTCTGCTACTAACCATAGCATCAACCAATGTGAATTGGTCCCTTCCTAACTGCTTCCCAAAGCACCAAACAGTCTTCTCACAAATATGGGTGTGGTGAGAAAAGGTTTTGGCAGCGTACCTCTCAAGGATGTAACAATGGAGAGGAAGAGAGTAGAGGAATTTGAAGAGTCTCTTAGGTGAAGATTGTGGATGAATCAATCTTGTTTTTCTCTAGGGTTTCTCTCTCAAAATTCTCTCTGAAAGCTCTCTACATTTCGTAGGTATAAGGGTCTATATAGTGTGGGGTGAGAAAGGAATGCAAAGAGTCAGTTTTTCCCAAACAGGGCTGGTTGGCAGCTTGGCCTTGCAACTTGACTGAGTCGCGAGATCAAGTTGCGAGATAACAGAATGACCAGGCTGGATTTTTGTCTTGTAATGCACCAGCTGGCATGACTGTTCGTCTTCTTGCACGCTTCACTCGTGTGCTACATTTTGGTAGCTTACCAGTCGCAAGTCACCCGCGAGTCCCAGCCGCGAATCCCTGCTTCTTTGCACAATCTTGCGCATTTCTTCACACTCTCTCACACTCTATGTTTACATGAATCCCATTTAAATACAGGGTTACTTAGTGCTGAATTACAAGCAAATTGGCACGGAATAAAACCAACAAGATGGTTGATAAAATTCAACCTTACAATCTCGCCCTTTGGCTATTCTGTGACAAAACCCTATAACAAACTCTAGACTTAATACATGAGTTAGGAACAATTGGAAAACTCACTCACACCTAACTTTAGAATCTGTGAAGCTCTTGAACCGCTTACTGAATTCTGCTACTGACCATAGCATCAACCAATGTGAATTGGTCCCTTCCTAACTGCTTCCCAAAGCACCAAACAGTCTTCTCACAAATATGGGTGTGGTGAGAAAAGGTTTTGGCAGTGTACCTCTCAAGGATGTAACAATGGAGAGGAAGAGAGTAGAAGAATTTGAAGAGTCTCTTAGGTGAAGATTGTGGATGAATCAATCTTGTTTTTCTTTAGGGTTTCTCTCTCAAAATTCTCTCTGGAAGCTCTCTACATTTCGTGGGTATAAGGGTCTATATAGTGTGGGGTGAGAAAGGAATGCGAAGAGTCAGTTTTTCCCAAACAGGGTTGGTTGGCGGCGTGGCCTCACGACTTGACTGAGTCGCAAGATCAAGCTGCGAGATAACAGAACAACCAGGCTGGATTTTTGTCCTGTAGTGCACCAGCTGGCATGACTGTTCATCTTTTTGTAGGCTCCACTCGTGTGCTGCATTTTGGTAGCTTGCCAGTCGTAAGTCACCCGCGAGTCCCAGCCGTAAATCCCTGCTTCTTTGCACAATCTTGCGCATTTCTTCACACTCTCTCACACTCTACCCTTACATGAATCCCATTTAAATACAGGGTTACTTAGTGCTGAATTACAAGCAAATTGGCACGGAATAAAACTAACAAAATGGTTGATAAAATTCAACCTTACAATCTCCCCCTTTGGCTATTCTGTGACAAAACCCTATAACAAACTCTAGACTTAACGCATGAGTTGGGAACAGTTGGAAAACTCACTCACACCTAACTTTAGAATCTGTGAAGCTCTTGAACCATAAGAACAAGTATCTCCTGAAACACAACAACACAATAAGTTCATTGTATGCAGAAAACTTGTAATGCAAATGGAGCAAGCATAATGCGATCAAGCAAAATGGAATATAGCAATAGACCATGGCATGACCAAAAAAATGAACAATCACTATAAATAGTGATCACAATGCTCATTAACACATGGAATGAACATCCGGACACTCAACCAATGCATAAAACATATATACATCTAGGAATAAAATTCTACAAGGGCACAAGAGTGATGTACTTAAAGAAAATGCATGACATTTAATAACAAGTACTTAAGCTACAAAGCATGGGTACAAAAAAAAACCTAAAAACCTTAAAAGCTCACATAAGCAACAGGTACAAACAATAAAGTACTTCCCTTACCATATCACTCCTCCTATCATGAATTATAGGAGTTGTGATGAACTTGGAACATATATACTTGTAACTTGAAACACTTGCACAAAACACATTAGACCTTCAAGGTAAAACAAATAATAAATGGACAAGTATAATGTAACAACTAAAATGCGATCAAGTAAACATGATGTGAAATATGTGAGCAACTTGACCAAACAATGTCTTCTCCCCCTTGGTATATGCATCTCCCTTATGGAATATCTCTCCCCCTACGAATGTGCACGAGAAATGGAATTTCTCCCCCCTAAGAATGTGCACAAGAGTCATATAGAAATGACAAAACTCTCCGGTATACTACTCTAGAGTATACTCTCCCCCTTTTTGACATGAATAGACAAAGGGGTCAAGGAGAAAAGAGGGCAAAAGATGAAGGTATGAACAATGATAATGATGCATGAGGGGTGCAATGATGCATGAGGGGTGCGAGATGAATGAGAAAAATGAAGCTCAAACCTAGGGTGAAACAAAATGCTACAAAGCATAAGGTAAACATGACATGCTAGGATGAAGAAACAAGGTATAGACCAATGCATGACAAGGGTAGTAAAGGTGTGTGCAAGAGGTGGCTATGTGCAATGCATGACCAAAGCATGGAAAATGCACATGTGGGGCAAGGTGTGTAAAATACACAACCAATGAACCAAAAATGTTCCTAATGAGGAAACATGAGAAACCCTAAGGTTTGATACTCATTGGAGTCCAAACAAGTGAGAAAATGCCTAAGAGGCATTTTATCAAACACCTAGCATGCACACTATGAAGAACAAAGTAAAACAATGCATGAACATCATGAAATCCACCCTTAATACATGTTCTTTTTGCCACAAGGGGCCAACATCCAAAGCAATTATCAAACCAATCCCATACAAAAATTTTGAGAAAAATTAAGTTTTCCCAACCCCTATGATGAAAATTCCAACCAAGAGCACAAAACTCATCAAAACATAATCTAAGGATCCAAATCAATGAAAAAAGTTTAAAATAACCTTAGAGATGTTAATGGAATGAAAAACCATTCAAATTGATTGGGTTTTGATGTAAAAATATTGAAGAGGAGTTTAAAAGAGGATGGGAGAGGTTAAAAACAGGTTTTCCACGAAAAGCCCTTTAAAAAGCTGTTTCTGGGCATTTCGCGTTCGCGACTCGCCAAAATTTTGGCAAGTCGCGAGTGACTCGCCAAAATCTTCTGGATGAACTCGCGACTAGGCATTTCGCGACTGGCGAGTCGCGTATGAGTCGCGAAAAATTTGGCGACTAGTGAGTCAGTCGCGAGTGAGTCGTGAAAAACTCTGACACCTGTTTTTCAACACAGAACATGTTTAAACAATGAAAAACAATGTACACACTAAACATGAACACAAAGAGTGATGAAAATCACTTCCAAATACATATAAAATGATCAAAAATCTTTGGATTGATCCATATAAAGATGAGTACACATACATCACATTTAAATAAGTACAATCGAACAAATGAATAAGGCATTCATTGAACATTAGGCATGTGTGTTGTGTGTGTGTATCAAGTGTGGAATATTTCATAGTCTAGAGTGAAGTTTCAATGATCAATTCAATCAAGTCATACACAACTAGTACTAAGTCAAGTGGTCTATCTCAATTATAGAAATAAACATATATGACCTCCCACAAGAAAATGATTACATAACTTTGAAACTTTTCATTTGGCTTCTTTACAATTTAAAACATTTTATCATTTTTTGTCTTTATATCTCATTTTGAGATCGATGTCTGAAATTTTTTATATTTCAATTTGTTGAACAAGCCTTTACATTTTCATAAAAGTCGCTTTCTCTTTTTCCTAGTCAAATACTAGTATATGCGACGGTTTTTGCAGCTCATTATCTCTTTTCATTTTGAGATTTACATTTGTTGAGCTCTTTAAGAAAAAAATAAATAAAAGAGTGGGAAGAGATATAGGCACAAGTCTACACATGTATCAAAACCAACATGACTATTGACTAATCATTCATGACAAGCTTGAAGATCGATTTACAACAATCACACAAAGATGTCAAGATTTTTCCCACAAAGATAGATGTGCATATAGAACAAGCTAAGCTCGTAAATGCACCATGCCATCTGTACGAAGGTACAAGGCAAAACTCACATATGATATGTGCTCAAACATATACGATCAAACTTTTTGAATTTTTCACTTTTTATGTGGTTTTGGATTTTTACTCACACAAAACTAAAACATAAAAGTAAGATCAAAACAAAAGCAATGCATACAAATAAATGCAAAATGCACAAATGCATGAAGATATGACATTCAATGCATGAAGGGTCCTACAAAGATCGAAAGAATTAGATCAAGGACCAAAAGAGCAAAAGCTCACCCATAGGAACCCTTCCTCATCCAAACGGAACGATTGTTTGGAATGAGCGTCTCAAGAGAAGTGAGACGAGGTTTGGAAGAATGAAAAACGAAGATGCACATAGTCAAGGAGTTAAGAGCATTAAACACTTTCTTTAACAACATGCTATTTTCACTCAAGACCGATTTACCCTTTTTAGCACAACTTCTAAAAAGCTCAAGTTTCTCTTTTCTTTTGATTCTTTTAAAAGCGTGAAACTTAGAGCATTGAGGTCTTAGATGACCAAAGGCATCACAATGGTGACAAACAATGTATTTAGGTCCACTAAACTTTTTGGGAAGGGATCTTGCAACATGATTTTGTTCTCTCTTCAACTTATAACATTGAGGTCTTATATGACCAATCACTCCACAATGGTGGCAAGTTGGAACAAACTTAGATCCATCCAAAACTTTTGGTTGAGACCTAAATGGAGGCTTTGACTTAAGAGCCTTTCTCTCCACCTTTTGGTTTCTTTTATGTAGAGAAATGTACACCGATTTTTCCTTTGAGGTAGAACACACAATAGGTAAAAAATCGGGTACCACAATATGATTGCAACAAATATTTTCATCATTTTTATCAATAGGTTCAGCAATCAAACACTTGGCATGCATCTTAAGAGATTCATTTTCACATTTTAGCTCATCAACAAGTTTGTTAGATAAAACAAGTTTAGCATCCAAGTCCATATTCAAACATTCAAACTCTTTCAGCTTTTCAAGAGAATTTTTAGCAAGTTTCTTATAATCCTCAACCAATTTATTGGATTCATTAAACTTAGCAATCAAATCATCATTTTCACAAAATAACTTGCTCAAATCCTTATGAAACTTCTTAGCCTTTTAACACCCATGGATTCATGTAACATAGCATCACAATTATGAGGATTATCACTCATAGAGACATTTTCACAAACATGTGGCATGTTACATTCATCATTAACCAAATCATACAAAGAGGCATACAAAGCACAATCCATGGCAAATAAACCAAGGGGTCAAGGATCACACTTAGGTATTTAAACCACAACATGTGTACCCGCTCTGATACCAAATGAATGTTCGAATAGCGTTGAAAACACTATGAATGTTTAAACCCCCAATTACAAATTATCAATTCAAGCTTATTATCAAACAATAAATGTGCGGAACATGAACATAAGCCAATGACAGAATTAATAAATAATCTAAACCAATTTAAAATCACATCCACAACATAAATTAAATGGTAAAGATTAAGGGAAGAGAGATGAAAACACAAGGACAACACAACGATGTGTTATCGAAGAGGAAACTGAAGCCCTCAGCGTAAAACCTCTCTGCCGCCCTCCAAGCGATAAATAATCCACTAAAGAATGTAGTTGGGATACATGAATAGCAGAAGACCCTCCAAGCCTAATCTACCTAGTGTACCTAAGCCCTCCAAGCTTCTTGCTCCAACGAGGTTATGCCGAACCTATTTCTTCTTTAGCTTACCGGATTCCGCTACTGACCATAGCATTAACCAATGTGAATTGGTCCCTTCCTAACTGCTTCCCAAAGCACCAAACAACCTTCTCACAAATATGGGTATGGTGAGAAAAGGTTTTGGTAGTGTACCTCTCATGGATGTAACAATGGAGAGGAAGAGAGTAAAGGAATTTGAAGAGTCTCTTAGGTGAAGATTGTGGATGAATCAATCTTGTTTTTCTCTAGGGTTTCTCTCTCAAAATTCTCTCTGGAAGCTCTCTACATTTCGTGTGTATAAGGGTCTATATATAGTGGGGTGAGAAAGGAATGCGAAGAGTCAGTTTTTCCCAAATAGGGCTAGTTGGCGGCTTGGCCTCACGACTTGACTGAGTCGCGAGATCAAGCTGTGAGATAACAGAACGGCCAGGCTGGATTTTTGCCCTGTAATGCACCAGCTGGCATGACTATTCATCTTCTCAAACGCTTCACTCGTGTGCTGCATTTTGGCGACTTGCCAGTCGCGAGTCACCCGCGAGTCCCAGTCGCGAATCCCTGCTTCTTTGCACAATCTTAAGCATTGTTTCACACTCTCTCACACTCTACCATTACATGAATCCCGCCTAAATACAGGGTTACTAAGTGCTGAATTATAAGCAAATTGGCATGGAATAAAGCCAACAAGATGGTTGATAAAATTCAACCTTACAATTCATGATATAATTCTTTTATATGAGATTATTATGGGTATTTTGTACATTTTAATTTAATAGGTTGGTGTCGATGAGGGTGAAGATCCTAGAAGTGCAACAATCAGGGAATTAAGACAAGAGACATGAGTTAGTTCAACTGAAGTTATTGCAGAGGTATGAAATTTGGACTTTTCTTCCTTAAATTACCATTTTTTGGGATGCTTATAGACTTTTCTTGAAGAAAGTGTGAGACTACAGTAGAAATTGCTTAATAAAGTTGTTGATCCTTTCCTTTGGAGATTTGATTTGAATGTCTTTTATGCTTTCGTTTTAAGAAACCGATCAGCTTTGATGAAGGATAATTAAAATAAGGAAGACATAACTATTCCTGAACCAATTTTCATTGTCTGGAAAGTATCTGATTTGTTAGCCTCCTTCAATTTTTCTTTTTTCAAAACTCCTCTGTAAGGTATTATAAGTTTATTATTGCTTTGCATGACTAATCTCCTTTGATTTAGAACCTTCAATGCCTTACACACACCCCCCCTACTCGTCCAACACACACACCACAAAAGGGGAAAACTGAAATATTTTCCTCTTGCTTACTCAACCAAGCATGTGAAACGGCATGGTTGCCTTTGGCTGAAACACACAGAACTTAATTTTTTTTTTTTTAAACTTAAAAAGGAAAGTGACATATATTTCTATTTAGCATCTTTACTACTTGACATTATATCTTTGCAAGGTATACTCAATTATCTATCCCATGGGTGTTTGTGCACCCTAGCTAACTTAAATGGCAAAAGAGGACACATGTAGCCAATTCCAATTAGTATGGCTCAAGGTTTAGTTGTATATTTCTGTGTCTGTGAAGTGTGAGATTGATCCAACATCTTTGAAAGAGCAATATAAAGATCAAAATTCTTCAAAAATTTGGTCTAAGGGCCTAATGAGCACACTCCTCTAGGCTACATTAGATATTACTGAGTCGTTTTTTTGGGTGTTTCTTTACATTAGAAAGTTGCTAGTTTAGCATAAATTAGTGTCATTTTTATTTTTTTTATTTTTAAGTCTTGGGTATTTTGTAATTTTCAGATTTCAAGGCATGGGCAGAACTTTTTGTTGGTGGGTCTTATGATGGGTGTTCATATGTTGTTAGGCTTTATCTGTGGGTTATAATAATAATTTGGAATTAGTTAATAGTCAAGCCAAGAGCCTGATAGGGTTAGATTTAGCTGGCTACATACATTGATGTTACAGTATTTATTCAATGCACAAAACAATATTGTAGTAAGTATGCTCTGAAATTTATGTGATGCAACCCTTCTTCTCCGAGGTGTGATGCCAAGGACACCCTAAGCTTGATGCTTAGGAAAACTAGTTTTGATTCCTAGAAGCTTTTCTCTTTGATTTTCTGCAACTTGAAAGTTGAAACATTGCAACCAGACCTTGATTCCTCACTCTTAGAATCTTGAACTTTAAAGATTATAGTTAAAAGCCTAGCACCGCCCACCTTTTATTAGCCTCCAAGTCCACAAAACCAGATCTTGTAGAGTTCTGATTTACTGTTTGCAGCCCCACATCAGATTTGATCTCAGTAAATCACTTGTTTGAGCTTCAGAACATACCAATCATGTTACTTTATAAGTAAACCTTAATCCAATCTTTGTTTCCAGCCCTTTCCACTTTAAAACGTTAATCGTAGGTCTTCCTAAACACTACAACAAATGCTTTCCAGAAACTCCTACATAAGAATTAGTATCACCACCTCTGTCCCATGCCAATCTTACCAAGTTGTGTATAATGACTGGTTTGGTGACATAGGCCAAGAATTCTTAAAAATGGCTAAAATGTCACTTTTTTTGTTTGTATTTGGCATCCATGTTTTGTCAAAGTTAGCATGCTTGCTGTTGACCACAGAATTGATAAATCTTACCCTACCTTGATGCATGAGTTACACAAAACTAAAGTCAAAAGCTAAAATATTGCAGATATATCCTTATACTTAAATACCTAGAGGTTCTACCTTATTTTAGAACTAAGATTTATTACAATAGTTTGTATTTACCTGAGAAGTACCAAGAACTTCCAGACTTGAAATCAGAATTGATTTGATGATCTACCATTCTGTAATTTCTGCTTTTCATAATTTGCAGAGAGAGAGAGAGAATATATGGTTTTTAAAGGTATGCCAATGTTTAATATTCACTCTGCTCTGTGCATGTTCTTTATGGGGGGCAGAAGTGCCATTACATCTAGGTTTACTGGGGTTCTTGTTTTTGTGAAGGGCAGAAGTGCCATGTCCTCCTTTTCTTTTTCTT